>OX637462.1:55038889-56251810 GCA_951799995.1 Trifolium subterraneum
TGTTTTTTAATGTTGTAGTTC
This sequence comes from Trifolium subterraneum, assembly GCA_951799995.1. NCBI lineage: Eukaryota > Viridiplantae > Streptophyta > Magnoliopsida > Fabales > Fabaceae > Trifolium > Trifolium subterraneum. The sequence continues at coordinate 55,038,911 of OX637462.1, forward strand.
ATACCTCATGTCGACCAACCAAAGCCAACTTTGGCACCCATACCGTCGGTGTTGCAATCGGCCCTCATCTTATAGGTAACACCGTTACAATTCTTCTGTATTTCAGCCCCAACTCTGTTCAATTTGGCACCAGCAGCATTTCTTGTCACCATGCCATATCCATAAAGGCCAAAACCAAGAATATCATGTACCCCACCCCAATACTCACATCTGTTGTAGCTCACATCTGTTGTAGCTGATGAATTTGCTATGTTTATGTTGGCATAGCCTCCCTCAATGTAGAACCAAATTCAAAGAGGTTGGATCCTCTCCTTCCCTCCTTCTCCCTCCTTCTCACTCCTTCAATGAATATAAGGGTAAGAAGAGAGAGAAAGTTAATAAAAATTAATAAAAATATTGAGAGAAAATAATAATATTCCAAAATTCAATAGATTGAACTTCAAAATTCAATATGATATTCTAAAAGATGGACGGTAACAATCTAAAATCTGTCACCCTGCAACTTTCAAGGTAAAATAAAATCCAAAAAAGTTGTATTATTATAATATTAAATATTATTATTATACTCCTACTAAACTATAAGATGTGTATATAAACAGGAATCAATTTTAGTAGGAGTATAATAATAATATTTAATATTATAATAATACAACTTTTTTGGATTTTATTTTACTTGAAAGTTGCAGGTGACAGATTTTGGATTCAAGGTTCTTGCTAATTCAGACAGTCCCTCTTTTGGAATATCATTTTGAATTTTGAAGTTCAATATAGGGGTTTCAAAAGCTGGTGTTACAGCCACTCCTAATCCTACTAGGACACTGTTGTGCACAGGAATAAATTACATTAAATTAAATGTACAGGGTAGAAATGTAATATTCAATTATTATTCACATGCGGTGGTTGATGTTTCAAATGTGACATTTGTGATGTATTTGTACTTCTGCTGCCATGTAAAGACAGCTTCCACAGAAGCTTCTAGGTCCCTGTTTTAAAAAAAACAAAATAGTGTCAGGGTTTCCATAGACTGCATTTACATGTTCAAGAACCCGTATGAGGCATAATATCAAACATGAGAGGTGCAAGATTATCAAATTTGTATATTAATATATAGAAACATACAAATCTATGTTTGTAATATATATATATATATATATATAAAATAAGAATATAGTATAATTAAACTTACATTTGAATAATTAAAGTTGTTATTCAATTGAAATTGCAAAACATCATTCGAATCTGAAGCAGAGATAGAATCTGAAATATTAACATCCATAAAATTCAAATACCCTAATAATAATAATAAGACAATATTTAATACCTACCTTTTACCGAATTGACCAGATTTACACCATGTTCTGCAAAATTAAAATTCAATTAGGGTTAGAAAAATCAATTAGCGTTAGATTCAATTTAGACCGCCATCTACAAATTTTACGCACCCATTCCAAATTTGGCACCTTCATTTTCTAGAAATGCACCTGCTAACACTGATCTTACGAAGTGATTCATGGTGGATGAGGAGTAGTATAGTGGATCTTGGTGTTGAATTATATAGGGTTTAGCCTTAAATATAAGCAAACAAAATGTATATCATTTGAAGAAGGAAGTAAATGATTAGATAAATAATATAATTTTCAATTTTATCCTTATTTTTTTGTGTTAAATTACTACTCCCTCTATTCTAGGGGTGTACATGGACCGAATTGGGTTGAGTTTGGCAAAAACCAAAACCCGAACTACATGGAGTACTCCGGATTGGGTCGAGAAAAATAACCACCCACTTTAATATTGGACCGGGTTGGATAAACCCACTTATTTTCGGGTTGGGTTGTGGGTTACCCAATTATTTTATATTAAATGATAAAAATAAGTCGAAGAGTGAAGACTCAAAGGAGATGATAAAAAAATGCGTTAAAATCGTGATGTATGGAATGCGTTTGAAATAAACACACATACAACTTATTTTGGAAATTAGAGTATTGAACCTATGACTTTTCCTTTTTAATGCTCAAATTGCAGAAGAAAAATCTTTGTTATTTATATAAAAATTATTTTTAAAAATCATAGCACTACAAAACAAATTAAGTGGGTCGGTGGGGACCATTTGATGCCAGAACTGACCCCCGAACCAGATTAAACTGGTGGTAAATACCAAAAATAATTAAGTGGGTCGGTGGGTTTTTTGGGTTGGGCCCGGTTTTGTCCGAAACCCGATTTTTTTATGGATTTTTCATTTTGAAATCCATACCCACCCAATGACCCGATCGAACCCACTTTTTTGGGTTGGATTGGGCGGGGTTGACCGGGTTTGCCCGACCCATGTACACCCCTACTCTGTCCCTAATTATATGATCTCTTAAAAAAAAAGTTTGTCTCTAAATATAAGTCTCTTTACAAATTTCTAGATGTATTTATTACACCTTTTCCAAACATACCCTTATTAATACAACAAATCTAGGAAGTACAAGACTCATGTTAAAATAGAGGGAGTACAAGACTCATGTTAAAAGAAAAGTCTAATACAACAAATCTAAATGAACAAGACCTCCATAAAAACAGACGCCTATACCAATTCGGTCCTTAACATGAGTTTTGCACTCCTCGTGCTTAACTCCTCAACCCAATTCGGTCCATGTACACCCCTAGAATAGAGGGAGTAGTAATTTAAAACAAAAAAATAAGGATAAAATTGAAAATTATATTCTTTATCTAATCATTTACTTCCTTTCTTCAAGTGATATACATTTTGTTTGCTTATATTTAAGACTAAACCCTATATAATTCAACACCAAGATCCATTATATTAATCCTCATCCACCATGAATCACTTCGTAAGATCAATGTTAGCAGGTGCATTTCTAGGAAATGAAGGTGCCAAATTTGGAATGGGTACGTAAAATTTGTAGATGGCGGTCTAAATTGAATCTAACGCTAATTGATTTTTCTAACCCTAATTGAATTTTAATTTTGCAGATAAAAGGTAGGTATTAAATTATTGTCTTATTATAATTAGGGTCTTTGAATTTTATGGATGTTAATATTTCAGATTCTATCTCTGCTTCGGATTCGAATGATGTTTTGCAATTTCAATTGAATAACATCTTTAATTATTCAAATGTAAGTTTAATTATACTATATTCTTATTTTATATATATTTTACAAACATAGAATTGTATGTTTCTACATATTAATATACAAATTTGATAATCTAGGAAGTACAAGGCTCATGTTAAAAGAAAAGTCTAATACAACAAATCTAAATGAACAAGACCTCCATAAAAACAGACGCCTATTCCAATGAGAGAAGATGAGAGAGTGTGTCTAAGTTGGGGACTTAGGGTTACTCATAAGTTTTTTTTTAAAGGAGTTGGGCTGCCTAAAAAAGTTAGATGTAGGTTGGGTTGCAATAAAAATAAAATTAACTTAATAATATATAGATATCAGTTTGGTTTATCCAATGGATCCTAAAACTGGAACCGAGAACCGAACCAAATCACATCGGTTTTCAATCCAAACCAAAAAAGTCGGTTTTTCTCAGTTTGGATTAGATCATCGGTACAATTGGATTTTTCAGATCCGCTTACACCCCTAATTATAGTAGCTTTTGTTTATATTTGAGACTTTCATTTTTTTTTGTTTTGTTGCTTAGATATGAGACCGGAGGGAGTATATATTTTCATTTTGGACAAAAAACATTTTTCATTTTGGACAAAAAAATCTTGGCATTTAGTTATTTTACACTAACACTAGAAAATTGAGGGTTAGTTAAATAAATTTTATTAAATGTTGTGCACTCATTTGCTAATTTATACTCATAATATAAATATATGCAACCTAAATAAATAATCTAGTAAATCAAAAAAGACAATTTGATACAATCTAAACACAATTGCAACGTTAATTTGGAATATTTGCTCAGTTTGGTATGATCAGATTTTGAGCTCATATGATAATAAAAAAAAATAGACCTGTTTGGTTAACGTTTTTAAAAAGAGCTTATAACTTATTTTTCAAACACTATTTCAAGTAGCTTATGTGCTTATAGCTTTTTTTTTCTTCCAATTTTACCCCTGTCATCTTATTTGTAAAAAGTTACACATTAATTAAACATATCTTTTAATGTCATTTCATACTTATAAACTAATTCAACCGCTAATTTTACCAAACAATACAAATTCAATCAACTAATTTATTCGCTATAAGCTAAGTTCTTCGCTATAAGCTCATCTACTATACACTACCTTAATAGTTATCCGCTATTTTGCTTACCACACAGAGCCTGTGGCTTGAAGTATAGGTAAGATTATACTTATTATTCTAACGTCAAAACAAACCACATATCAATCTCTCCGTAAATCAGACATTCAAAATATACTTTTTCTTTTTTCAAAAAAAAAAAAAAAAGAAGGTGAAAGGTCACCTTGTCTCAAATCCCTCTCCAAATTAAATTCGTCAATAGTACTTCCATTAACTTAGATTAAAGTTGATGTGAAATTAACACACTATAATCCATCTCCTCCGCTTAAACGGAAATTTCATTGAACTCGTGACTGAATTCAAAAAGTCTCACTACACCAAGTTAAGTGCCTTTTAAAAATTCAGTTTGTACGTAACCAGCTCTTTCTTATGTTTGTTCGTTTCTTCAGCAATTTTGTTGGCTATCGAAAAACCATCAAGAATTTACCTACACATCTCTTTCTTCAACCTGTAAGCAAGAACCTTTCTCAAAACTTTATAAATGCACTCAACCAAAGAGATTAGTCGGAAATCTAACAACCATTAAGGTACTTCAAATTTAGGAATCAAAATAATGAAGGTAGAATTAGAACCTTTAACCAATCTCATGAAACTCTCAAGTTAAAATGTCATCCTTAAGATCTTACCAAAATTTCTTAAGAAAACCAAAATTCACACCATCAAGGTCAGAGCTTTTTAAACTATCACAATTTCACACCGCCTATTTAACCTCATCCTCAACAAAACTAGCCACCCAAGAGTGGCTTCAAGAGCACTTAAGGATTTAAGCCGTAAATTACTTGCCACCCAAGAGTGGCTTCAAGAGCACTTAAGGATTTGAACCCTAAATTACCCACACCTGGTTTGGCAACTCAAACACTGATTGATAAAATATTACTTTTTATTTAGTTGGGATGTCAATGTATTTCTTCAAAAAAAAAAAATAACCCAATAAAAACATGCTAATAAATTACCGCAGAATTATTTCCTGCAAATCACCATCATGCATACATATAACTTTTTTCCTGATAAAACTCAGGCAAAAATGACATTATCACTGGACTTGCAAGGAAATAATTGAATTTTACAGTTCAAACTGATGCTAATCCTTATCAACTAACATAACATTGACAATAATCTAAAATATATGAAAAGAAACAATGGTCGAGTCGAGTGTCTTGTGTGTGCTTGTGCCATCTAAAAGATACATAGACAGTAAGCACCTATGAAGCATGGACTCTGACACGGACACGGACACCACGACACCGCTAACGTAAAAAATATAGGACACCGACACCGCTACATATTTATAAAAAATATAAATTTAGAATCAAAATATATACATGTAAATCTAAGTTGAGGAAGTTATTTCTTCAAAAAAAAATTAAGCAAAGTATGATAATATTTTACCTTTATTTATCCATCTACTTTTGAAAAAACTAAAAATATTGTAATCAAAATATAATATTTTCAATACTTTTTTGATCAATGATATTATTTCGACACATCTATAACTCTTATAGGTATGTCTCATATGTGCCTTCGAAGATTATAAGCAAAGAAAAAATAAATTTTTTGGGGACACCTGTCCGACACGTGTGTACGAGTGTCTTACAGGTGTCGCCGATCAAAGAAGTGTTGAAGTCAAGAAAAAATTGAATTTTTTCGGACACCGATTTGAGCTATCCGACACGTGTCGGACAGGTGTCGGACGAGTGTCGGACACCGACACGTGTAGGACACCGCGACACGCCTAATTATAAAGGTGTCTGTGCTTCATAGATAAGCACACAATTGTGCATTAGACATAAATGCTACATACCACTTTGACATATATTACTCAAACCAATTGGTGAGTAAAACATTCATCCCTATATATACAACAAATTTTCTGAACTGTGCCATTGATACGAACCAAAAGAACAATCAAGCAAACAGAACAGTAAACAACAAAAATTAAGAAAAGAGAGCTTTATTATATGATTAATGAAGACAAATTACAGAGTAAGGAATAATAATTCCAGGATCTGACACAAAGCTAGGCTCCTCTATAGGAAGTTAACACTTCTTATCCATTCTAAGATAATATCAAATTCCAAGATGAGGTACACATTCTCTCCTCCTACTCCTTATATGCTGGCAGTGTGATGGTGTGCTCTCCTTTACCCTAGACATGTCATGACTTTCTAACAAACTAGCCACCAATGACCTTCTTACCCTTTCTTCTAGAATATACCAACCATGGGTTGGGTCCACTTGTTGTATTATAAATCAATTGCTGATTTGGCTCTTCTTTATGACCTTGGGACCTATCAATACCCTCTCCTTCTATAATAGATATAAAGAATAAAAAAACATAAAATAATTTAAATATAACAGTCAATAGATGCAATGTAAAAATATAAGGGATTAAAAAAAATTAATTCATAAGTTTTAACTCAACTAATATATTCACCCAAATTCGAATAGAGACCTCGCATTTATATGTGAATTCTAGTGAATTTGTCATTTATGCCACCCAAATTTAAGGATTTTAGGTTGGTAGTAAAAATACACATAATTAAAAAAATTATGGTGATGTTGTTCATAATGTTGGGTCATCACAAGTGGACAATCGAGGGATCATCCACATTGGGTTCAAGAACAATTCTACAAGTGAGTTGGACACCACACTCTAACCCAAAACCTTCCGACGTTAGGTTTATGGATTATCTCACTTATAAAGTGTTCAATCTTCACTACTTTAAGCAATGTGAGACTTAACACTCACACTTGACATAACAATCTCCCCCTCCAATGTGAGTTCATCCACTACAAGAAAACAAGGATTTAGTGGCCGCCAAAATCCGTCACAAAGTGGGTAAATCGGCCACAAAATGAAAAATTGACCAACTTACCGGCGGCCATAATTGGCCACAAAAAAAGTCGTTGGTAACACTTAGCGGCGGCTGCAAAAGACTGACACATGACTGCCACGCTTTCTTTAACTTTGCGGCGGTCCAGACGGCCGCAAAAGTCTGACACAAGATTTTTTTTTTTTTTTTTGGTTTCACAGATTATTGATTTATAAACAAAACTACTCATTAATTTTTATATTTATTATTATATTGATTAGCAAGAACAATATTCATTGTTATTTTTTTAAAAAAAATTCATTAATTCTCCAATCTCACTCTCCTCTCTAACAACCCATCGTAATACTCTCCTTCCAATGTTTCCATCATTTTAATTCCAAACAAAAACTTATCAGCACCATTTGAACAAATTAAGTCCTGATTCAAAAAAAATAAAACTCAAATAATTGCAATTTTCAAGCACCACCATTTGAACAATTATCAAAGAAGAATTTCCATTCTAAGTATCCAAAAGCATGAGAAATCCCCCATCTTATCAGCGCTAGTGGTGATGGTTGAATTCATTTCCTTTAGTTGAATTCATTTCCTCTATCTCGAATAATCTCAGATCTAGCTTTGTTACTTTTTTTCAGATTTAGTTGGATAAGTTTGTTTGTAAAAACAAATTGTTTGATGAAGGAGAAGAAAGTGGATGGTGATAGAAGAGTGAGAGAATTGAAAAAAAAAATGGGTTGATGAAGGAGAAGAAACTTATCAGTGCTGGTGGTGATGGTTTTTTGGGTCTGCAATTTTTTTTTTTGAAATCCATGTTACTTTGCGGCGGTCTTAGCCGTTGATAAGTAACCATGTTGCACAAACTTTGCGGCGACTTGGGCTGTCACTAAATTTTTCGGCGGCTTTGGCCGCCACTAAGTTACCAGTTCGTTTAAAAGAATTATTTTTAAATTTTTTTACGGCTTTGTTTCATTTAGTGACGGATCTGGCCGCCACAAATTTACTGGCGGCTAAAACAGCCAGTAAGTAAATTGTAAATCCGTCAAAAAATACATGTATTTTTGTAGTGATCCATACTAGGATATGCTCCCCCTCAAGCGGAAGTTTTCTTCATCCATACACTTGCACCGCCGTTGGTCACACTCAACGGGACACGCCATCTACCCACCTTTGTCAGGAAGACTTTTGATACAAGGAGCCGGTCGAACTCTTCGTCCAACCCACTAGTGGAGAAAGGGGATTTTACACCTATTTTTTGTAGATATTACACCGGTTTTGGTCCGGTGTGAACTCAGTCGGTGAGATCTGTGCAAGAAATTTACACCTGTTATAAAATAGGTGTTAAAAGGTTTATATTATACCGGTTTTTAATTAAAAGAGGTGTAAAATGCGTATTATTTACACTTAATTACAAGAATTTTACACCTATTTTTAATTATAATAGGTGTAAATTGTGTGTTGTTTATACTATTTTTTAATGATTTTACACCTGATTTATGTATAATGAATGTATAATATTTCAAGATAAGTGATGTGAAATAGACATTTTTATTTATAAATTTTAGATATTCATTAAATAAATCATTCTTGAAAAAAAAATTCACATTCTTAAGTAATTTGTACAAAAAAAAATCATATGTTAAACATATGTTATATTTATATTTTTTTTTTCAATTCCATATTTCCATTCATTTTGTCGTTTCTTCTCCATTTTCTTGATGATCTTTTTGCTTTAACTTTTCAACCATTTGCAAACAAATTGAGCCATGAGTTGTTGAGTTGTGTCAATTGAATATCTGCACATTCAAACACATAATAAATTAAGAAACTACATAGTAAAGAATTAATTGATTTTTTACCAAAAAAAAAAACATTAATTGACCTACACCAATGGCAACAAAACAAATAATCCGACAATCTAAAGAATTAGTGGGAAAAAAAATTGAACTTTAAGTGAGATAGAAGGGTTTATAGAGAGTTTTTTCGTTTTCTTTTTTTTCCAATGAAGATAAGAAGTTTGTTTGATATATTTCAAATATAAAAGTTTGTTTCTATTTTTAAGGAATAATGTGTAAGTTACTATTAAATTTGTTTTGAAGCAAGTTATTATTAAATATAAATCTAGTTTATCTCACCTTTTTTTATATAACAAGTGTATTATAAATTTTAGGTGAATTGTCTTTCACTATTACATTTGTTTCTTTAAACATGGCGTCTATTATTATGACATAACTCTTTTACATCTAGTTTTTCTCACCTTTTTTATATAACAAGTGTATTATAAATTTTAGGTGACTAATCTTTCACTATTACACATGTTTTCTTTAAATGTGGTGTCTAATATTGCAACATAACTCTTTTACACCCATTTTCAATAAAACAAGTGTAATATCTCTAATTATATTCTTATTTTTGCACTACCATCGGCTTTGATACCACTGTTGGGTCACGACGAGGGGGCAGTCAGGGGGATCATCCACATTGGGCTCAAGAACAATTCTACAAGTGAATTGGATACCACACTCTAACCCAAAACCTTAAGGTGTTAGGTTTATGGGTCCTCTCACTTATAAAGTGTCCAACCTCCATTTATCTAAGCAATTTGGGACTTAGCACTCACACTTGTCACAACAATCTTCCCCTCAAGTGTGAGTCAATCCATACCAAGATATGCTCCCCCTCAAGCGGAAGCTTTCTTCATCCATACACTTGCACCGCTGTTGGCCACACTCAACGGAACACGTCGCCTGACCACCTTTGTCAAAAGACTTTCGATACAAGGAGCCGGTTGAACCCTTCATCGAACCATCGGCTCTAATACCACTGTTGGGTCATCACGAGGGGCAGCCGTGGGATCATCCACATTGGGTTCAAGAACAACTCTACAAGTGAGTTGAACACCACACTCTAACCCAAAACCTTAAGGCGTTAGGTTTATGGGTCCTCTCACTTATAAAATGTTCAACCTTCACTATTCTAAGCAATGTGAGACTTAACACTCACACTTGACACAACACATAATTCTTTGTATTAAATGTTCTCTTTGGGCTATAATTTCCGGATGAGAATCATGAACATCACCATAAGGGCATAAGAGAAAATTTCCAATACACTTTGTTTCAGTTCCAAGGGCAACAAGCTGTTGGATCATAAGAGAGTACAAAAATTACCACATTGAGCTTTGAAAAACCATATAAATGAATTTGATATCATAAGCAAAATTTTAAGTCATTAAGTTTATGGGTTCTACCACTTATAAAGTGTTAAACATTCAGTTTTCCATTCAATATGACATGCATACTCACACTTGAAATATCAAGACAACCTTAACTCTCAAATAAAAAGTATATAAACTTTTTTGATTTTGATTTTGATTAAAAAAAATTGAGTAGTGACTACGCTGGATGATAGTTTCTCTTCCCTCACGTTTCTTTCCTACCTCCAAAACACATAAAAAAAAACTTCGGTAAATAGAACCCGAAGGTTTTTTTAGTGTAAAATTTACACTACAAAAAATTTCGGTAAATAGAAACCAAAGTTTTCTACATGTTTTGGGGGTAGAAAAGAAATGTGAAGAGTAGGAAGAGAAGCTTTCACGCTGGATTAGGCTTTTGTGTTAGGCCCACAATTAATAACTTGTTTCTTTTTGGACTCTTAGAACCGGACTCTATATTTTAAATTGAACTCCTAACCCCACACCAAATATCAATACTCACACGCCCCTCTCAATTAAACATTTTATGTAGTAACGTTTGGGAAGTTGTAATTAATCACGGTGTTTGTGAGAGAAGGAACTACATAATAGATTGGCTAGGTGGTTAATTCTTCTTTTATAATGAAAATTTAGGGTAAACGGATTGCGCTCAATCTAAGGCAGATAAGATTTTAGCACTCGAAGAGTACCTACAAAAATATTTACAAATTGCATGATTGAATAGGTGGTTAGTTTTGTCCATACCAATTACCAAAACCTTAGTCTTACATAAAGAGAAAAATGATATTATCACACTATATGGTGCATAGAGCACATGGATAAAAGAAAAGGCAGAGAGATGATAGATGTCATAGGTGAACGAAAGTAAACGGGTTAGAAAATTCTGCGACGGGCCATGGCCCTATAAAGCCTATAAAGGGCTCCGCCCCTGGTTAGAATCCTAACAATTTTATCGTTTAAGTTTGGCTTCAATGGTTGAAGCATTTTAATCAACCAAAAAAAAATCCTAATAATTTTCATTTTTAGTTTCATTTAATGGAAAATGCAAAAAGATGTTGAAAAAAAATAATAATAATGGTGTGACCTACGGATGAGACTCACCACTATTCATAAATTTCACTTGTTTCATGATAACTTGTTTTTTGCATTTTCATTAAATTTTAAATTGAGAAAAAAAAAATTAGGCTATGGTATTGATTGATCCTAATAGAGTATTTATAAGTGTTTAACTCTGGTAGAGACATTGCATTATACTCCCTCAATTCCAAATTATAAGGGAAAAAATTCTATTTTTTTTGTCCCAAATTATAAGGGAAAAAACTATTTTCAAAAATGCAGTTAATTTTTCCTCTCTATCATTTTCTCAATAAACAACAACCAATAAAAATTGTTTTTACATCTTATTGTGCAACTTATTCCAAGGAAAACCCACAAAAACATGTTTCAAATTATCATGTTTTACTTTTTCTTAATAAGTGTGATTTTTGTTTTTCCCTTATAATTTTGGACGGAGGGAGTATATACTGGAGCTCGGAGTTGGAACTCCGGTCATCCCATTTATTCACTTTAAGTATAAAATTTCTAGTCACTAGACTACTTGACAAAAAAAAAGTATTTATAAGCTCTTGTCAAAGCAAAATCGTGTATAGAACTCAACTCCGATTTCTAGTTGAAACAATTCTTGATTACGATTTACTTACCTGGCGGCCGAATTATGAATCGTCGGAGATCCCTTCCTCTAGCAACCATAGTTAATACCAACAAGAAATTCGTGTAAAAATATCTTATAGATAAGTATACTAAATGGCATCTCATGTGACGCTAAAATGTTTATAATCAGCGTCAAATTTTTACCTTTTAATGTCAATTTTTTTGTAGTATCTGAAATATATTACAACTTTGATTGTAGTTTAATTTTTCAATTAGTTGGACAGCATTTTTTTATCAATAATTGGACCATACGTTTGAATTAAGGAAGAGAACATGAAGGAAAAACGAAAGAAAGAAAAACACACGGCGTGACGAGTGGAAAGTGCAAGAAAATCATAGTCATGGCATGGCATCTTAGCTAGCTAATCACATATTTTCCAACGTAATTTTGCTGTCCTCCAACCAGAGTACCCTTTATTTTCAATATTAATAATCAATATTTGCATGTAACTTTATAGTAGTATGAATTATATATGAGAAACATGGCATCTTGCAAATAACACGAATGCCTAAAAAGAAGGAACAAATACAATGGTTCTCTAGCCACAAGGAGTGATACTATGATAGTTTGGCTATCTTTAGAAAAATTAGTTGGCAACACTTTTTAATTGATTTTTGCTCTAAATTATACTCCCTCTGGTCCAATATATAAGGAACAATTTGGAAAAAACACACCGACCAATAAACCTTATTTTTTTAATTAAAAAATCTAAATTTTTTTGTCTATTCCAAAAATAACCTTGGTGTATTAATTTATACTTCTCTCTTGTAATTATCTACATAGTACACCACTATGCTTAATTCCAATGTGACTTTTGCTATTCACAAGGATATTTAATTAGGGTAGAAATGGAAATATTTAATTAATAAAGCATAAATTTATAAGTTGTTTCTTATATAAAGGACCAATTTTTTTTTTCCAAATTGTTCCTTATACATTGGACCGGAGGGAGTATATATATATATATATAGGGTCAGGATCAAATGACACTAAATGTTACGCCTCTCAATAACGTTTTAATCGATATAATTTTTTATAAAATCAACCGTTGGATTGGAAGTTTATATCATATAGATCATTTGTGCAAAATTTAACACAAATCACAAATGATCTATATGATATAAACTTCCAATCCAACGGTTGATTTTATAAAAAAATTATATCGATTAATACGTTATTGAGAGGTGTAACATTTGGTGTCAAACAAGTTGGTGTCATTTGATCCTGACTCATATATATATATATATATATAGAGAGAGAGAGAGAGAGAGAGGGAGGGAGGGAGGGAGGGAGGGAGGGATATATATGAAAAAGATCAAATTACACCGGTGTAACAATTGAATAATGTTACACTACTTAATAACGTTTTAAAGAATACAAATTTTACAAAATTCATCGTTGAATTTTAACAATTATATTTGATAGATCATCTATATTAAATTAAAAAACAATATTTAAAATCAATAGATATATTATTGAAGTCGATCAAAATTAACAATTTATGTATTTTTATTGAATACCGTTAATTTTAATCCGTATCCCTACACTATGCAATTATTGACACCAAGAACAATTAAACATAAACATGGCCAAGGGTATGAGTTGAAAGGGATATGGATTCTCTAAATTTGCTCTTCCTAAATTCACCTACATTCAACCAAAAAATAACTAAGAAAGAGAAAATATAGGAAATGTAGGAAAATACGACTTTAGAGAATCCAAATCCAGTTGAAAGTGCTTAGTTGTACGCAACCCCACTATCCTAAACTTACTCCTCCTGCTTCATTTATTAGCTTGCTTGCAACATTTTATTTTAGACTAATAGTATATAGTATTATTAATATTTAATTTAATGCCTATGTGAATACATAGCTCAATTACACTCACTTTTAAAAAAGAAAAATGAATTATATATATGCATGACAAAAAAATATGTATATGTGTATTCGTTAGAATGTGCCTCGAAATTTGACGAGAAAAATCTAAATTGATTGTGGTTGACCGTGCGAGTTTGTGTTTTCCCCATTTTCAAAAGACGGGGTGAGACTAGTAATTGGAAAACTAATACTCACCTTGAGCTCGTCTCCAAACCCACCTCGTATGTATTAGAATTACATTTTTATCTTGTTTAATCGAATTTTTTTCCGACAATCTCTTAAATAAAATTCATCAATTTTATTTTATTTTTAGAAAGAACCTTAAATAATTTGTTTTGTCTATTGTTTTAATTTTAAAAAAATCAAACCTTTGAAACGATAATATAGTTTTGGATTTTTTACTCTTTAATAAAAAAACACAATAATATAGTACAAGTTGGACGGGAATATAAACTCCGTCAAGTATGAATTTAAGGTTCTATTTTTTATCCTACTTAACGATCAAGATGGATATGAGATACTCAAATTCCATCTGAATTGGGATGAGGAAGACAAAACATGTCTCCACCCTGGCATGCCTAATCATGTGTCACTTGTACACATAACTCAAACAATGTGTTTATTCACCAATTATGCAATAACTAACTTCTACCGAGAAAAAATAGCAGCCGGCCCTAGTTTTCATTGAGAGAAAAGTTCTCTTTTTTTGTAAGTTATCTTCATTCATTGGAGAGGGGTGGTTTTAGGTCATTTTTGACCTAGAATCACCCTCTACATCTTTTTTCCTACACTTTTAATATAAACAATTGATTTTTCATATAGAACAAGTTTTTTCTTTTGTGATTTTTTTATATTGTCGTCTAAGTGAGGCGTTGGATTGGTCGTCGTCTTGTGCGGCGCTATTTGATTTTCCGTATTGTTGCGGTGTTCGTTTGATTCTATTGAAAGATCAGCTTTCGTCAATTACAGATTCGTTCAATGATTTGTGCATCAACGTTGCAGATCCGGAGACATGGATCCTCATGTGACTTTAGTATTATCATATTATTTGTTGTAGGCATTTTACCGTTATATGCTATTAATTTGGATGTTGTGACTTTGTTTGCAGATTCATACTTTATGTTTTTAGCGATGTTGAATATGTTGTTGTATGATGTATTCTATCAATTGAATGAATGAGAATGCTTCAAAAAAAAAATTCTACTGAGAATGCTTCAAAAAAAACTTCTACTGAGAAATTAATTTAGACGATTGTTTTTAGCAGTCTTCCCTCTCGATTAATTTTCAATTTATTCCCCAATTTTTTTTTATTTCAAAAAATATTTTTTAAAAACCGTTTTTCATCTTTTTATGCTTCTCTCTCTCTCATAAACTCCATTAATGTGTTCTCTCTCACGAACTCACACACTACATTAATGTGTTATTAATCACAATGAAAGATTGAATTTTGAAGATCTTCGGTTAAGATTTATTGCACAGGTTAGTGAATAGTAGAGTGACCAGGGATCGAACCCCGGTCATGGCGTCCAACACTAGCAATTTCAGTATTTCTACCATTTGATCTAGGATTTGTGAACATATCATTCTTTTTTTCAATCGTTAGTAAATGTAACCTATGTTAAATGTCTATGTAAACTGCTAATGTAACACAATATCACGTGCACTTCCAAATCATACGTAAAGTGAGTATATAACCTGAGTAAAATCAGTTCACATAATCTTCCTTAAATCTAGTTCACACTTACACTTGATTTACGGGGTTCACATTAATTCAATTTACATGAACTTAAGTAAACTCGGTTTACATAAGATTATGTAAACTAATCTACATCGGTTTATATGCAAGCACATAAACTAAGTTTAAATTGGTCAAATTGAGGTATAATCAAGTTTTTTTGGGATGTAAATAGTAAAAATCTTACATTTTACGGGTAAATATTCTAGCCAATTACAGCGAGTTATAAAACATATAGAAAGTTAAACGTCTCTATACCCTTCTTTTTCGGTTCTCATCTAATCTTTCTTATCCATTTCATGTGTTTCAAATCAACACATTAAACAAAACAAATACGGAGTAAAGACAAAGACATGACCATGTTTTTCATCTAAATTATTGATGTTGTCTACTTGTGCCCTTGTTCTCTTAAAGAAAGGTAAAATGGTATCAATCATTAAAAAGGATATTAATGATTTTTCATTTTGGTGGAGCTAGCATATTATCAATGTAAAAGAAATAAAAGAAGCATATGTGACTACAATCTTCTCTTATTTTTCCTTGAAAATAACCATTGGTTATAGTTAATGAAAAAATATAAGTGGCATCGTATCTAAAAGAATATTTCGTTGGAAACTCTTTCTTTTTGTCTACTTGGTTTGAAGAAATTGAATGTTGTCCCCACGTTTTAAATTAGATTTTTTTAACTTATTCAACTATTAATAAAAATTAACTCCGTAAACAAATTTGTAAGTGAAGTAAAAATTAGTTTGTAGATATCATTAGGGATGGATTTATAGCCCGGCCAGCTCGAACTCCGGTAAAAATAATTTGTCTTTAAAGATTAATTGAAGATAAAACTGATATTTTTTGGAATTAGGTTTAGGCAAAATTGAGTTTTGTTTATTCAAAATAAAAAAAAAATTAGTACAAAATTGAAATTTTTATTTAAAGACTATATAAATTTTCTTGACTCCACCACCGGATACCATAAACAAATTTATTTGTAAACAATTAGATTGTAATCATCCACTATGGTCCAAGACATACAAACAATATCCATGTGAAATTGTTTCCCAACAAAACAAGACTTGTTAGAAGCAAACCAAATGTCATAACATAAAGAAAGAACATAATTAACCTCTAATGATGATTGAGAAATGACTTGATCAAGCCAAGCAAATAATTTTTTCGTGATGTAATAGTTTGAAACAAATGGAATCACCATTAAAAAAAATTAGCCAAATCCTCTGTTAACTCAAATTCGACAACAATTGATGATGAATTCATACACATGATAACATAAAAACATTGCTAACATTTTATTCAAAAAAAAAAAAACATTGCTAACATACAAACTAGTTTTAAAATCGTTCACTATGTTTGGTGCAAGAGTTTCAAAATTATACACCGGGTATAAATTTATTTTTACTATGGAATTAAATGAAATGTAATGCGAAATATTAAGTTATTAACACAATGATGAAATATTATTTAACTTTGTTAATATTTGACAAAGTCATCAATGTAATATTATATTTTGGGTTAAATAAGTCAATAGTCTCTATAGTTTTCTAAAATTTTATTTTTAGGTTTTAAATATTTTTTTCACACTTTTTGATCTTTGAAGCATTTCCTGTCCTAATTTTTAATCCATATTTTTCATTCAATTCGTGCATAGAATTCAAAAAAAAAAAATTTTAAAAATTGCGATCATATTTAATACATTATGTCTCTCTTGCAAAAGTTTAAATTTTTTAACAAAAGATGAATTAAATATGAATTTTTTAGTTTTTTCCACATAAAAATTTATAAATAATTCATCTTATATTAAAAATTCTAAATTTTTACCGGAGATGTTCTTATAATATTATAAATATGAACACAAAAAATCATTCAAAAATGTGAAAGTATACAAGAGTTTTATTAAAAGTGTAACCAAAAGTTGTGATAGAAAATTTTTCAAGAACCAAAAAATGTAAAAAAAAATCTTTAAAAACTAAAAACAAAATTCTGAAAAACTGTAGAGACAATTTACTTTGTTTAACGTTGTATTTTTTCACAATCATCCCATCAAATTTTGTTAGGCAGATAGTTTATAAAATATTACTGACATCATATGGAAATTCGTTTGAGTGACCAATTAAAAAAATATTTTCATTATTAGTATGCCATTTAAAAATAAATAAAAGATAAAAGGTCATGCTAATCAATATTTTCTTACATGCATTGGTTTTTTATTAAGGGTTTGTCTAACATGTGTCAATATAAAATTATTCATTTAAATAAAATACACAAATTTCAATATAAAGTTATTATTTTAAACTTCTTAACATGTGCAAGTTTGCACATAATAGAAAAACTCTTTTATTAATTCTTTGGTTGTTGAGAAAAATGTCCAGTAATTTGGTGTTCGTTCGCAAGATAAATAAAATTATCGTTTCTAGAGAAAACTTATTGATCACTTGAATAAAAAAAAATTTAAGTGACTTGAATTCAATATCTTAGTTACCCGTTTAATTGGTTAAAGAAACAAAAATAAATTATTATTTTTTGTTTAAAAACCAAAAATAGAATTTTATATAAGAAAAGTTACTTTTTAAAAATATTAAATGTATTACTTTTAAAAAAAATCTTTTTCTTTTTGAAATAGTACTACTTTGTTTGCATTTCCATGGATAAAATAGTGTCATAAAATACAGAGAAGCAATGAATAGTAGCAGCACAGTATATGACAGACATGGATAATTCCCTTTCATAATTTTATTTATCCACATTTTATTATTGAAACATCATGGTCCCACGTTACTACAAGAGTACATGTCAAAGTGGATCCCACCAACCGATTAAGAAGAAGTAGTAGAAGCCGACGTTGTCCACCACCTCGCCATGCATTATTCACTCATTTCTATCACACGTGTCATTATCCCCTTCACTTATTACCTGTCGGCATTTCACTTCCACCGTACGATCAAAACCTCGCCTTTAAATCATAAAGTAAAAACACGGTCCTCACACACACACACGGTGTCACTTTTTGTTTGCACAATTGAAGAGACTTAACTGATATTCGTTTCCGGTTATTATTATAAATTAATTTAATTTTTTAATATATTAAAAAAATAATGTATAGTCTATATTATAAGTTTATAACTAAATACATCAAAAATACCAATACTTATCGTTTTATCCCCGTGAGTTTAGCTTAGTGGTAGGGATATCGCACTATATGTGCAAGAGCGCGGGTTCTAATCCAGGACACTCCACTTATTCACCTTTAAGGTGGATTTTCTAGCCACTAGGCTACTTGACAAAAAAAAGATAATATTTGTGTTTTGTTACAAGGGTGGCAGCCGCTTTTGACGAAAAAACCTAATTTTCTTGTTCCTTTTCCTTGTTCATCCATTAGAGAGGGATGATTTAGGATCAATTTTGATCCAAAATCACCCCTCTTGATCCTTTTTTAATCACGTTTTTACTTAAATAAGTGATTTTCACATATTCTTGAGTTCATTTTGAGTTTTTCATCTTTCAATTTATTTTTCTAGTGTTGTTTGTTGTGAGTCCCGTCTTGGTACGGTGTTTGTTGTGAGTCCCGTCTTAGTACAGTGTTTGTTTTGTTCAGATTTGCATGTTTGCTTCGATTCAGATTCAATGACTTTAGCGTCTTCAACGTTGCAAATCCGGGGACATGACTATTCCAGACACTTGTATTTCGTCATATCAATTGTAGGCTTAAAGATAAAGTCGTTTTATGTTATTAACTCGGACGTTGTGAGTTTGTTCGCAGATTCATCATTTCTAGTTTTTAGGGATTTTGAATATGTAATGATTTTGATTGATGTAATATCTACCAATTTGAATAAATGAATGAATATTGTTGTTTTGTTTATAAAAAAAAAAAAACTAAATACATCAGTATTGACCCATGAGCTTGTCTCAATTGGTTGGACATCACATTTTATATGCAGGGAGCCGGGTTCGAACATCGATCATCTCACTTATCCACCTTAAGAGTGGAATTTCTAACCGCTAAGCTACTTGACCAAAAAATAAATAAATAATAAATACATCAGTAATTGTCAATATATTAAAAAAATTCAAATTCACTTATAATAATAACAAGAAAAATATTCATTTAAAAATTCAAATTTACTTATAATAATAACAAGAAAAATATTTTTTTTTGAACAAGTCAAAATGAGATATATATAAATATAATGAGGAGCCTCCTCGGCACAAGACGTGCCAAGGGAGAGTTCGAAAGTTACAACAGAGCCACCATACAAAAACCAAAAAGAACTATACAAGGCTCAAACAAAACAAAGGACTCGACCACCAACTATGGCAGTTTAGAGCTAAAGTACTACTATTTGCTCTCAACCACCTATAAGAAACAGTTTTGATCTTGTCCAACATATGGGATAAAGAGTTTGCTGAGCCTCGGAACAATCTATAATTTCGTTCAGTCCACACAACTCACACGCAAGCAAGCCAAATGAGTTGCTTAAAAGTGAATATTTATTTAAAAATTCTCATATCGAGCAATTGTAAGAAAATAAAAAAGAGATAGGAACTTATTATATTGAATTTTATTCACCGTAACTCTAATTAGTATTGAGTCTTTATATGACGGTTTATAATTTTTTCATACAAAAGTTAGGTTTAATTAATATTTTGGTCCCTTTAAAAAAATTGGTTTCACATTGGTTCCTTAATGAATAAAAGTTTCGCTTTGGTCCTTTAATGAGAGTGTTTACATTTCAATTTCATCTTGTAAAAATTGTAGATTTAGTAATAAATTATTATTGTAAGTTAATTTTGCTGACTTAAAAAAATTTCTAATAAAAGAGTAGAGTAGATCTCACGATATTTTTTATTTTAGGAATATCAAATGATTAAGGAACACAAGCATTTACCATTTATGTGAATTGCGGTAGGTATCACATTTTCTTATTAAGATTTAAAAATAAAATAAATTATTTACCAGAAATAAAATTAAAAAGTAAAAAAAAAATGAAAAATGCCACTCTATGTATGAGCTGTAGAGCCACACCTTCTAAGTTCATCTTTAACGTTGCTACAAATACCTTGTTTTTGTTCTTGTTCTTTTCAGTTCAGATAAACACAAACATTGTTATTACCATCTTCTCTCTTCTCTCTTTCAATACATAATTATTTTATTTTTTAATTTATTTATTTTACCAAACCAAACTCCGAACCTATGGCTGAACTCCAAACCAAGGAAGAAGCAGCTCCGGTTCCAGTTCCGGTTCAAGCTCCGGTTGAACCACCACTAGCTGAGGCACCACCGGTTAATGTTGTTGAGAAGAAAGAAGCAGCTCCGGCACCACCACCTGTGGCGGAGGAATCAAAAGCTCTTGTTGTTGTGGAAAATGAGAGTGAGTTTGTCAATTCCTATGTTTAAATTTTCAATCTTTTTGCTTTTAGAAATCATGGGTTGTTTTCAAAATTCAATTTTTATGATTGTGTCAATAGTTTAATAGGGTGAGTTTGGTTATGAGAATTATTTTTGGAAAATTAATGAAAGTATGGTTCATGAGTAATGATTTTGTTATAGTAATTGTCTTTGAGCTTGAGTTTTTGTTTATTGAAGATTTTTTGGAGCTTTAATATGAATTGTTGGTTGAATTTATTATTGATTCATATTTAAGCTTTATTTGATTAAGTGCTTATTGATATGGGTTTTCATCAAAATCCTAGCTTTGCTTGATTACTTTGTCTACTTTTTGTCTATATAGTAGAGTGCTTGTTTATTATACTTGAGGTGTTAGTTCAGTGGTAAAACCTTAGTCTTATAATTTCAATGTGCCGAGTTCGAATTCCGTCGAAAACAATCGTATAATGGTCATTAGTGCCGTTTTAATTATAAAAAAAATAGAGTGTGGTGTTTGATTGTTTGTGGCTGTTTTCAATTTTTGGAAAAAATGGAAAAAGGTTTATTTTTCATTCCTTTTCTGTTTTATAATGAAAGGGTTTTATTTAAATTTGGGATTCTTATGATTTTCATTGTTCTTTTGGGAAAGTTGTTAGTTTTTAGCTTCTCCTAATAGTAATTCATTTTCCTTCTCATCTGAATTTCCCAAATGCTTTGTTCATATCTTGAATAAGTGATATGTGAGGCATGCATTTTCAATTATTAGTAATGGCCTTGGATGCTTTCTATGATGTGACTTGTTAGTATATATGGGGTAGGGTAGTATCATTTTCTTTACCTTACCAAAATTGGTTTGACACTTTTCTATTCTCATTATGGCAACATAAATGATTATCTAGCTGTAGTTTTTGGGCCTCAAACTAACTAAATTAATAAAATTTCTTAAATGAGTATAAAGTAAGTAGTAAGTATACACACTTAACCAAGTAGTTGAACTCGAGTGGATAATGAATTTCAGTGAATGTTAAATCGATTGGTATACTTAAGTTTGAATCCCGACTAAAACAATTTTATGCAAGATTTTACTTACCTTTAAACCAAACTCCGAAATAGTAGAGTTAGGCCAAAAATAATTTCACTCAACAAAGATTGTTAAATAATTTCTTGTTTTATATTATGACACTAAATAATTTCTCATTAGCCCCTCAAACTGATTATAAAATATTGTTCCCTCCACCATGTTGCAAGGAAATTTTTATTTTTTTATTGTGTAAATGATGATTTAATTTATAGGAAAAGTTATTTTAAACATTTATAATGTCTTACTGGCATCTTTAATTTATTGAACGTAATATAAAAGTTAGCATCTTAATTAGAATCCAATAAAGGAATCATGTATTATTTATTTTTTTTATCAAAAAGGAATCATGTATTCTTTACCATTGATGTAATTTTCCTAAATATTATTGCTTTTCCTTACCATTTTTCTTTTGGTCTACAGAGATAGCAGATCCTGTTAAAAAGCAAGCCACAGGAGGATCCCTTGATAGAGGTTAGTCTTGTTCACTTTTCACATATTTCGGTTTGCTTCATCGTTACCTTATTAATATTTGATCTTAATATTTACAATTAATTAATATTCATAGCTACTTGTTTCATAACCACGCATGAACTTATAATTCATGTTTCTACACCATTTAGGGGTCTGTTTGGATTGACTTATGAGTTTATCTATTGACATAAGCACTTGTGAGACAATTTATGAGATTTTATCAAAAAAACTTATGACATGTCCATAAGCTCTTTAGGATAACTTACGAAAAAAAACCTATAGTTTACATAAGCACTTAAATGACAAGCACTTATGCTATAAACGTTTAATTAAGTTGTTTATCAGAAGAACAAGGTCGTAAGACACGGCGCAAATATATGCATAGGTTTATTGCTGTCACAAATCTATATCTTCCTTGGTAAAATGATGGTTAACTAATCAATTTTTGTGGTCTACAGATATTGCTCTTGCAGGAATAGAGAAAGAGAAAAAGTTATCTAATGTGAAAGCATGGGAAGAAAGTGAAAAATCTAAAGCAGAGAATAAGTAAGAATTTATTCTAACCTTTGTTTTTCAGTTAGTTATAATAGACATGAAACTTAGTTACATTGCATAAAGAACAACCCTCGCTAAAAAATTTGTTAGTATTAGTAATTAATATTATTAGTTTTTACGAAGGGTAGAATTCGAACTCCTGACCTTCTTAGCACTCCACTTCCTATCTCATCCACCCCTGACCTGCCATGTTTGGTTTCAATTCTGGAGCAGCCAGAATTGATTCTAGACGTGTAGAATTTATTCCGACTTGTTTGGTTTCTCAAAAGTAGAATTAATTCTGCCTCAAGAATTGATTCTTCTTGAAGCTAGAAATTGTAGCTTCTGATACTAGAATTGATTTTCACACTCAGGTTTTTTGTTCAATTCACTTTTACATGAATATATCCAAACATAAATCACTTTATCTTCAACTCAATTTTTGTCGGAATCAATTTTACAGAATCAATAATGCCAAAATCAATTTTTATCACGGTAGAACCAAACATACACGTTTCGAATTCATTCATGATATTATCAACATGTTGAGTATGCTAAAATTTAGTGATTATTATGTTATTTTATCAGAGCGCAAAAGCAACTCTCTACTGTTACTGCTTGGGAAAACAGCAAGAAAGCAGCTCTTGAAGCTCAACTCAGAAAAATTGAGGTAATAATTAACATGTTTAATTATTTATTAAAGTAGTCATTAATATTATTGATTAAAATATGGTAGCACTATAAATTGTGATGCATGTTGGTCCACAAAACAGATAAGCACATCTTCTTTAAGGTCTAAACAAAATATAATCAAGATATGAAACTTAAAATAAAGATAATGTTTTATGTTGTGATTGTGACAGCAAAATATGTAGACTTTTGAAGAAATATATTCTCTTTTTTCTTTATCTTGTTGTATTCTTACCAGACATATGAAACTTGTAATCCAATTATTCTTTTGCTTTTGTCAATGGTATCAAATTAAATACCTAAGCCACTCACAAACCACAAATAGAAATATTTCTATATAGTCCACAAACCCTAGCTCAACTGACAGAAATGCCGAAATTGTTAGTGTTGGACGCCATGACCGGGGTTCAAACCCCAGTCCCTCCACTTTGTGTGTGTGAGTTTTCAATGGCTTGTCATTTCGTCTATCTAAAAAAAAGAATACTTCTATATAATTAATTATGCTTATATGAATTAAATAAGAAACTCTAAAGAGGATCAAAAGTTAATACATTTTCATGGACAAAAAATTGTACCTATCCATGTAAAATTTGGTAGAGCTGTCAATTTTAACCCGACCCGATAGGTTGGTCTGATGGGCCCGTACGTTGGGTTGGATTGACTCTTTAATAATTACATGCCCTAAAACAACTAGGCCATTTTGGCCCGGACAGATTGGCATGCTGGGATAGATCGAGTCTATTTTATGCAATTTTTTTAAAAATAAAAATAGTTTACTTGTTAAAAGTTTGAACTAGCCTAGCTCGGCTCGGTGTGTTTTAGGCTAGGACGGTCCGTTTGACCGCTCTAATTGTCCTGATTTGCAGGAGCAATTGGAGAAAAAGAAAGCAGAATATGGTGAGAAAATGAAGAACAAAATGGCTATGGTTCATAAGCAAGCAGAAGAGAAGAGAGCAATAGTTGAAGCAAAGAAGGGTGAAGAAATTCTGAAGGCAGAGGAAATAGCTGCAAAACATCGTGCAACTGGAACAATTCCAAAGAAACTCCTTGGATGCTTTTAAAATAGTGTCATTATATGAAATTTTGTCTATATTGTTGTTATTAATGTTCTTGTTTGTTTTTTATGTTGTTTGTGTGTGTGTGTGTGTGTAAGGAAAGTAATGGAAAGGGAAAATGCAATTGAGGAACATGTTGGACAGCTCATAGGATCTTTCTTTGGTTATGTTGAAGTGTCCAATGTCATATATTTTTTTATTTATTTTTTGTTTGTAGACGAAGTGTCAAACATTACCTGAATATGTTTTCTTTTTTAATTATAAAACTCTTGGGCGAATACGATGCCTATTACTATTGGTTTATTTTATTTTAGAGAAAAAATCCTCAATTTTACGCATATTTCTGGTAGGCAAGGCCGGATCCAACCGAATGTTATGACTCATTCTGTGTCTACTTCATTTGACTGATAAAAAATCGAGTTTGTTCGGGTCTAAGGAAATGACTCGAAATCTAAAGATGTATTAGTGCTTAGTATAACATGCCATGTCCCAACCCTTATTACATTGGTAATGACCTTCTTACCCTAATGTTGTAGGAAGTACACTTTCGATAGCATATTTTGACAGATTTGAGTAATATTTAGAAGTGGATTAAGAAATTATTGTTCTGTCCTATTTGAACTCGCAAAAGCAGTTCAATACCAATGAATGTAGCATATCATAAGTTGATTCATTTTGTGCAACTGCAAAGAAAGAGTAAAAGAATAGAACAAAGTTAAAACATACTTCATACAATGAAAGTGAAGACATACACTTTGAATGACGTGTTCTTGGTTTTGCCTAAATTTCTTCATACCTGACATTAACACTTGATAGAATGAATATCGCATCACCTCACTAGACTACTTAAGTAGCGGACGAGTGTATTTTGGTAAATTCGTAGGGCGCGCGAAAAATGGGTAGGGTGGCAAAAGTAAATCACTTTAAACTTTGTTCGGGACTAGGCCAAAGCCCAAAGCACACAACCAAGCGCTCCAGATCTAGCTCAATACCATTCCTTCGCGGAGGCTTCTCGTACACGTCAATGTAACGGACATAGTAACTATTATGCGCCCCCTGGCAGATACGCTCCCCCACGCATTCCCAAGGTCATTAGATCCATCTCTTTGACCATCATCTTCTCTAATGTTAGCTATTATCAGTTGGCACAGACGGTTATAACTGTCTCCCTCTACATAAAGACAAGTTTTGGTGCCAAGGTATAAAATTCAATCACTTTTCACCTCACTCTCTTGATCACACACCGACTTGAGTGTTGGAGTACTAACTTGTCTTGCACATATTTCCCCCACTATAATTCACCATACATGTGCTCTACCTCCACCGTAACCTCTCAAGTCTCGCCATTGAAATCATCTAGTTTGTCCGGAGCAGATCAAACTCTAAAATTTTGGCCCAAAAAAATCGATTTAATTATAAATATATAAAATGATAAATTAATTATAAATATATTTGTTCAGCTCACTTTACAAAGACGAATGCCTCATCATATCTTTTCTGACCCATGTTCAAAACTTAATTTTAATTTTCAATAAGCCTTGTGTATCTAAGAATGGCTATACAATAATCAATAAATGACACCATATACGAATAGACAAGACTTAGAATTATTGATTGATACTATTCACTACCAATTTTTAGTCAAACTCAAAGACCACATGGTCCAACAATTCCAACTTCATTATTGTTGTTTATGAAGTAGCATTAAATTCATTCACATGTGAACCCAACAAATATTTTTGCACCAAGAAAATATGGAATAGCAGATATGCTACATACTTGTTAGAATGTAAAATTCACATCTAATGATGTTAATAAACATTACAACCTAAAATACCACATTGTCATTTCATTAATTAGTACTATATAATATAATCTTCTCATAATTCTCCAATGGCTTATACAGAAAACACTAATTAGATTACAAAATTAGCCAAAGCATCATTCAACAAGCACTAAAAAAAGGTGCTTAAAAAAGCTTATTCTAAGAAGCTCATGTCATTGTTAGAAGGAAAATCTAACAAAAGCTGCAATGCAGTGTCAGATGAGTCTTCAAGATCATTAGAGCTTGATGAATCATCACAACCAATATCAAATGACTTGTAGTTTCTCCATTCAAAATCTTGTTTCAAATTGCTTGCAAGAGTTGATGAAGCCAAATCTGTTATAGTAGTAGTAGCAGAAACTGATCCACATTTTGTATTATTGCAAGATGACCCTTCTTGAGACATGGAACTTATGCATCTAGTTTTATCGTCGTCATCGTCGTTGTCTGATTTACGAACGGAGCGAAAAGATTGTCCAACTTCAGAGTTCCATATCTTAAGGAAATAGTCAGAATCAGAAGCAGAATTGTTGCTTGCAAAAGAAGTAATGTTGTTATTGTTGAATAAAGATGAGTCTTTTGAGAGCCTTGCTTCTGCTTCAAGTCTTGCACTTTCCCATTGAGCCATGTGGCGTGTGGCGATAGATGAATTTGATTTGGAAATTGGATAGTAATTTGATGAGGCTATTGGTTCATGAGTTTGTGGATCAATTCCCATGCATATGAGACGTTTCTTTAAGTGTGTGTTCCATAAATTCTTTATCTCATTGTCTGTTCTTCCTGCTAGTTGTGAGGCTATTGCAGCCCACCTGTGAAAATTTGTTTCATTGTTTGAAAATTGTTAGAATATTAGTTAGAGGCTACGAAGCACTAGTGCATACACAAACATCAAACACGATACAGATACTGACATGTAAACATTAGTATCGTGGTTGAATGTAACATGCATCAGTATCGTGTAAGTCTCGGAACTGATAAATGTTAGACATTGAAGACACTTTCGATCTGAAGTGTCAGTGCTATATAGATTAGAGTCCCTATAGTATGGTAATAACTACAATGGTTCATGTCTTGAGGGTCCAAAAGGTAATTTCATTGGTCAAGAAACTAGTGATTCTTAAAAGTATATAAAGGACAATATTAGTCCACCGCATGTTACAACCCATAAATGATACTTTGATATAAACTTTTTGTAGTATGAAGAATTTATACAAATATAATGGCTATAATATGATGCACCAATAGACTATTTAAACAATGTTTGTACCATAAAGATCCTCCAAATTTCTTTCATTCAATATCAGTACTAGTATGGTATCAGACACAATACTCATTAGGCCATTGTAAACACTATAGATCAAAAATTTCAATTTCCAAATACCTGAAATTGATTGAGTTTTAGAATCCATTTTTAAATATAAAAATTAACAATGGAATAGGACCACTCTAAAGTGCACTCTTACAAACTCAATAGTAAAATTTCTCTGCTGAAGCAAAATCTAAAGGGAAGTCAATAAAGTACCTATTTCCAAGAATGGCATGAAGCTGTATGACTAGTTTTTCTTCCTGAGGTGTAAAGGGACCGCGTTTAATATCAGGTCTCAGGTAGTTCGTCCATCTTAGTCGACAACTCTTACCGCAACGACGAAGACCTGAAAGAATAGAAAAAACATACAATCATTGAAGAAAAGTTTAGTTTTTTGCAAGGTTTTACGTAGCCGTTGTAGTCGCAATCTTTTGATATTGCAAAATATTGTGGTCAAATACTATATTTGCATTTGAAGAGTCATAATTTTCTTTATGTTGCAGTCACAATCGCAGTTTTGATGCACATGCCCGGCGCTTAAGGCAGAACTGCCCAGATTTCAAGACGCAACACACAATATGAGACTTTACCCCGTGGAGCGGCTTTTGTATAATGTAGCATTTGTTACAAAAGCAGCAAAGCACCATTAAATATTGAATAAAAGCAAACACAACCAAAAAGATTGACACTTGAGGTGCTAACTCAATGGTAAGAGTTTGGCCTCGTAACCTCAAGGTGTCGAGTTGAAATCCCATCAAGGACAGTGATAAAATAGTCATTAGTGTCACTTTGATGAATAATAAACAACTAAAAAGATTGTAACTTTCTCTTGTCCTTTAACTCAATATTATTATATTATCCTAATAATAACTTGTTAAGTAAAAAGTATAAACCAATAAAGGGTAACAAAAAATCAATCAAACACATTTGTTTAACAAGCACACAGCTTAGTTCATAGAAAAATCACTTTTAAGTAAAACTTCAAATATACCAACAAATTCAAGATAAGAAAAAAAACATTTTTAAGAAACATATGCTTATGTCAATGAAAAGTTAGATTCAGGCACATTTAGGTCTTGTTTGGATAAACAGGTTAAAAACCTATATCAAATAAGTACTTATTTATAAGTCATTTCTATAACAAACAATAACATAAAGTCAAACTATTTTCTTATAAACCAACCAATAAATGGTCACAAAAAATCAATCAAACACATTTGTTTAACAACCTCACAACTTATTTCATAGAAAAATCACCTTTAAGTAAAACTTAAAATATACCAACAAATTTCAAAAGAAAGGGAGAAAAAATATTCAAGAAACATATATTTATTCTTTTGTACACATTTAGGTCTTGTTTTGATAAACAACTTAAACACTTACACCATAAGCTCTTATCAGCTAGTAAATACTTACTTATAAGTCATTTCTATAACAGAATGTCAAACTATTTTCTTTTATGCTATAAACCATTTTCATGAACTATGCTAACAAATACCAATTGTTAGTTGGTTCGTGGTGATTGACACTGAATTTAGTAGGGAGAACCACGGTTCGATCCCCCGCAACTGCGATCGGGAGGGGGTTGAAATCACTTGATGCCAAAACTGACCTCCGAACTATGATTAAACCGGTGGTGAAAATCAAAAACAGAACTATCCTAACAAACTTATGAAAATAAGCTTAAAATGTCACAAACTAATTTTATCACTCTCTATAACAGTCTCACAAGTACTTATATCAACACATAAAACTTTGAATAAAAAAAGAAAGCTACAAAACCTGCTAACTTAGGAAGAGAACGCCAACTACCATGACCACCATTTTTCTTGATAAAATTAACAAGAATTTCATCTTCTTCAGTTGTCCATGGACCTTTCTTCAACCCCATTTTGTCACAACAAGGTGTTCTTCCCATTTTTTCTTCTCTCCAAAATGAAGTAACAAACTACTAATAAATATATATTATGATAAAATAGTTCTAAAACTTGACACCTTTAGAATAATCAATATGATTCATTATTATTATTTGTAACACTTGTAAAGTGTGAAAATGAGAATGACATAAAAAAGGAAAAGATTTAAATGTTGAGAAATAAAGTTTGTGAGATTTTTATCTGAGTGTGAAGCTATTTGAAGAGAGGAAGCATTATTTATTGATTCATACGGCGTTGTGTAAGAACTGAGAAACTTGTAAGCTATTTTCAAGCTGGTTATGTGCATTAAATGTGTGCAGTATTTAATAATATGATGAGAGATATTGAATTGAATGTCATATATCATATCATGTTACAAGACACCAACAACATTGGTACAAGTGTAACAAGATTTGGTCATGATTTGGTTTGGTGGTGACAAATATATTTTGAATGAATTCATTTTGTAAATTTTGTATGAATTGATTTTATCTATGTGTCTTTTATTTGATTGTAATTATCTTGAGGATTATTTTCGCGTGTTGGATTGGGTCAATAGATCTATGAAGTAATAATATACACTATACATTGAACATGTTTGTTTATAGACGATCACCGCTCAGCACTGACATGTGGATCGTCCTGCGATCAGACAATACCTAACCCTAAATATTTGGTGTGAAATATCTAAATTCCTAAATATCTCACGGCAATCATTAACTTTGTTTTCGGAGTGTGTTCTGATACCACCTCTCCTTCACAATGCGGTCCAACATCAACTACAACCACCTAATCACCGGTCAAAGTCCTCGCACAATAACTTTCACCGGTCTCAGGTCTAAAATGAAGAGTGAAATGTCAAATAGCCCTGAAATTTGAAAATAGGCAAATACCCCTGAAATTGTAAAACGTCAATCAAATTACCCCTAATCTGTTTACTCTGTCAATCAAATTGTCACGTATGCAGTTAATAGTCACGTTATCGAAATAGACGAAGTAAATGGAACAAAGTGCAATTTGATTGACGTTTTACAATTTTATGAGGTATTTGATAAATTTTAAAATTTCAGGGAAATATTTGGCATTTCACTCCTAAACCGGAACATTGAGGACTTCACTAAGATTTACAAATAAATAACCATTTTTAAAATTTACTCACCCACAATCTAGCGCTTTTTAAAATTTGAGCAAAAAAATAACCATTTTTTAGTCAAAAATCTGGATTTGAACCCAATTAAATTGCAACAATAATATGTGGAACTAGAGACCAAAAACTAAGATTTACAAATAAAGGAATCAAAATTTTGTTTCAAGATATATAAAATAGAAGGACCAAAATACATTTAAATCAAAATAATAATGCACACATAAAATGTTGAACACAAACTACAAATGTTTCTTCTTCGAATTGAGTAAATTGAATCATTGTCGGAAAAATCTTGCACAAAGATAGTAAAGAGTATGCATTGAACATTTGAAGATATTGAATTGCACAGAAATAGTATAGAAAAACAGATGCAATGAATATGACAGTGACTGCATTAATGAGGACTCAAGAAAAATAGTAAAAAAATAAGATTAATATATTTTATCTAACATGTACGAATAAAATAGTATTGTATCAATGTATCATCATTTATTATTTTTTTTACAAGAATGTATCATCACATTTTTTTCTAATAAATAAAATGACAAAGTCATCGTAAAATCACACACATAATTGAAGGAGACGAGGTTTAAATTCGATTATGGCGTCCGACCTAATAATTTTAACATTTTTTGTCATTTTAACTAGGACTTGTAGACAATCTCATCACATTTCATTTGGGGTGCTTTAAGCTTTAAAAAAAATGATTTTGTTTTAAAAAATCTAGAGATTTTATTTTAGAGATTTTTAAAAAATATAAAGTTATTTTCCGTTTGGTTACGATCATAAAAATCATTTTTAAAAAATGTGAAGCTTCTGCACTTAGGATTCCTTAGTTTTTAAAAAAATAGATTCTACTATTAGGAATAACTTTTCATTTAGGGGTTAAAAATAATTTTCTAAAAAATCTGTAAAAAAAATACTATTTAAATAATAAAGTATTTATTTATTTTGTTCAAAAGAATCTCAAACAAACGGACACTTGATCTATAAATGAGATTTATTGATTCAATTGTATAAACTAACTCATAAACATTGTCATACAAAACTTATGTCACTTGTGCATGGTAGAATTGTCTCAAAAAATAGTATACTTATCTCATTTGTACCCCATAAAATTGTCTCATAAAATAGTAAGTGAAATGCTAAATATCCGCCTGAAATTTTAAAATTCATCAAATACCCTTTTGAAATTTGGAAATAGATAAATACCCTCTGAAATTGTAAAATGTCAATTAATTTGCCCCCCTGCTCCGTTTACACCGTCTATTTTGAGCTTTCAAAAGCACATTGTTTAAGTTTTCAACCTCCTTACAACCAGGTGAATAACAAGAAACCAAAATAGCAAAACTATCATCACTAGAATCATCATTATAATTGCTTTTAAAATCAGAACCAAGAGGTTCTAATCACCTAATAGACCAATCTGAGTAATCAGATTCACGCCCAAACAAGAAACAACCATCACCAACATCATACTATTTATCAATTATTGTCTCATCCATCTTTTCATCTCTTTTCCTCATTGAAATAGACAGAGCAAACGAAGCAAGGGGCAATTTGATTGACATTTTACAATTTTAGGGGGATATTTGCCTATTTTCAAATTTCACGGGAATATTTGACGAATTTTAAAATTTCAGGGAATATTTGACATTTTATTCTAAAATAGTATATTTATTTCATTTGTGCACCATAGAATTGTCCAATAAATTTTATAGTGTAATAAACTGAACATGGACACATACATACATACAGTGACGTGCTGAGATATGTGAAAGACTGAGCTGAGACGAAAGCAATAAATTGGAAGGAAGATGCATTTAATCACCATGCAGTGTGTGTACGGACATGCTGTGAAACGACTTCATTTTTGGCTGCAAGAAGTTAATGAGAGCAGCATCTCCATTTGGGAGGGAATAGTTTTTCATACATAGTATAATATAATCAATAATGGAAGAGTAACATTATTTATATGAGGAATTCTTGTGGGGGACACAATA
Source organism: Trifolium subterraneum (assembly GCA_951799995.1). NCBI lineage: Eukaryota > Viridiplantae > Streptophyta > Magnoliopsida > Fabales > Fabaceae > Trifolium > Trifolium subterraneum. The sequence continues at coordinate 55,071,941 of OX637462.1, forward strand.
ATTTAGTGACACTATTTGGACGGATATGAATTGTGTGTTGTCGGAGAGATGTAACTGGACTGCAGTCGGTTATATATGAACTGTTTGATTATGATCAATCGGTCACATTGCAGTGAATTCAATTCCTCATTTGAACACGTACATAGTTGAAAAATGTACAAAAAGAATCAATAGATATTTGAAATTGTACGTTGTAACATTGTATTGTTGAAAAAAGAATCAATTGATATTTGAAATTGATACAAGGAGGGACACTCTCAAAAACATGGCAATTAGTTCAAGCAATTGTAACGCTCACTAGAATATGCGCAATGATGATTGTTTGTCTTCTTACAAACATCACCTCAAAGTTTATATAAAAATTAAAAATTATGCTAGAAATAATGACACTAAATTCATAAACACATCTAACACGTTTAAGTCACTTTCAAAAATTACTCGACCCCATCCCATATTACCTTCCATCCGGATCACCTCAAGGAAAGTATATGCTTCCCCTTCAATAATAGCCATCTTCGTATGCTTCCAATATGTTTGAGCCATAAGGAACTCGCCGTTACTATCTCTTCAACAACACTGGGCGGATGTAATACCGAGACTCTCATGAAAACCGGCATTCACATTGCACTTGTACCACCCTACTCTAGGCCTCTCCCACTTTGCAACATCATGTAGCCTATTACTTTCATTTTGGTTCTATTGTTGCAGGCAATATGCATCAAACCATTCATTCCTTCCACCCATTAAAAGCTTGCATTCACCTAATTAACCTGGAGATCAAAACTCTTCATTCCAAACACTTTCATTCATTCTTGTAATGCCATGTAGCCCATATTATATTACTACTGAAGCACGCCTTGCAACCACACTCTTCACTGCCACATATATTAAAAATCAGCTTTGCAGCATTACTGAACTGAACCATACGCTATTGTATCACCTCATACAAACTAGTCATGATCCGGCAAGATTTGGCCTTGGCGCAGTCGAAAAAAATGACATTCATCCTCCACATTAGAGTTGTAGATAGGACAGATTTGAGGACACTATACATGTCGAGATAGCACCCTTTGTCGAGTTGGAATGCAGCCTCTACACACCCTCCAAAGCATATGTCACGCTTTGGGAGGTGCAAAACTTTGCAAGGACTCACCAAATTTTGGTCCACGCCCCTCCAACATGAAAACGCTCATCATTCATAATTTTATTTAAATTAGATTGTATCTGACTTTACCAAATAGCACTCATTCTAGTCCTCCACCCCACATGATCTTATCTTCATACACCGATTCATTCAATGAACCTCTCAAGTTGCGGCTGAAATCTCTGCAGAGAATAACTCATGAATTTTATTGACATTCCATTTTTTCTCACCCTCCACCAATATATTAACAACAACAAAAATTATACAGCTTAGTTTTCAGGAACACCAATTTACAATTGTCAACACGAAGATATGTATCTCTCATTACTCTGTTTTTCCCATCTCCAATACAACCATGCAAAAGTACACAACTAGAATTCCAAATAGGCAAATACATCAATACAACATTTTGATTAATATTATGACCTGATGTACAGCTCCACCATATATGTTTAGTCATACATTGATAATCGCTAGTGAATTTTGAAATCCACACTCTTCCAGATTCCCCAAATCCTAGTAGACAAAGGTCCAAAAATGGTGTTCTTTCTATTGGCTTAGGTTGTTTAGTTTTTGTTATATTTCTTCTTTCTAGAAAGTGTTCTTAAAATGTTTTAGGAAAATATATTTATGGAAAGTTATTAAATTTTGGAGATTAAAATTTGGGTTCGATAGAAAAAATTATAATTCTTTTGCTGTGTTGGTTGAAATGAAAGTTTAACACGAAAATTAAATTTCTTGATTTTTTTCAAGATAAAAGTGAAAATAGCAACCGAAACATTAAACAGGACCGCCATGGATATTATGGTATCCATGACGGCTTAAAATCGCAGTTTTTACAAGAGTAATCTGATAATCTTGCGTTGAAACAAAGCTACCTCGAAAATTAACAAAATACATGAACATCAGACGCTACTGATCATATCGATTTTGGTGACAAGTCCCTGCATTCCCAGTCTAATTAGTGATTGGTGGTGGGTTCAACCAGTAAATGCCTCAACCAAACACCGTCAGAACACACAAACTAAGCATGAACTTCAACGGCAACAGCAGACCAAATAAGTATGGGAAGGGACATTCATAACAAGGTAAAGTATCCCTAAACCATTTATTTAATTAAAAACTACAGTACCAGTAACATCTGCAAAGGTAATCCAACAGAAACAACAACTGGACCCGCCATGGCAGTAAAAAGCCAATATTGAACTCTGGAGGTTCTAATGTCTTCAGGTTCAAGGCTCTCTTCCAGAAAATTTTTAACAAAAAAAGTACTAAACATAGGTTCCAAGAATACCCCAACTTCCAAAGTGCATCGTCTCATGTTTCAGGGCTCTTAAACCAGAAATTCAAAGGAAAGAAAAATACACTTAAAAAGGGTCCAACAATACTCCAAATTGCATAATGCTTCTTATGTCGGGGCATATGCACCTTGCTTGAGTGACTATCACATTAACCTGTAGAAAATGCACACATGTTAGCAACAGCAACGGTGCAAATACACATTGACAGATCATGAAACAAAATAAATGAGCATTAACGACTGCCAAAAACTACTATATGAAATTAGAACGGTAAACATAATAAACATCCAGCCATCCAGGTATCTTCGTCGGATAACGTTTTGAAAACAATACAAATAATATTAAAATTTAAGTCCCATTAAAATACAACCAATAAAATACATGATTTTGGTTCATCACTGCACTTCCATTTTATCTTTTAGAGAAATGAATTACAACATCAACGTCTTGGATGAGAGAGATAAATTTGTTACCAAGTAAATATGAAGAATCTACACTTAAACATACAAATTTATACTTCTAGAGATTAAAACTCTTGTCAGGAAGCATGATCCAAATTGTCAACTGTAAATAGGAAAAAGTCCAGTAACTCACCTTAGCTATTCCTCAAATTTGTAAAAACAGCCCTTGTAACTACCACTGTCACCGACAATAAAATGCTTGATCAATGTGTGGCGGAATTTGCTTTATTTCAGTGCCAAGTTCTTGTTCGATCCTATATCTGAACAAAAAATGGAATACATCAGCAACCTACAGCAAGAATCTCTAAAACTCATTCAACACCAACTACATTACATACAAATTAAAGCGGTCCTCATAAGTGATCAAGTTCACTGCTAAACCAAGGTGGCCAAACCTCCCTGAACGACCAACCTACCAAAAGCAGAACATCCATCAGAACATGTACACATATTTGGTACAAAGTAAACAAATTCAGTTGAAAGTGAGCAGAAATCACTCATACCCTGTGCAAATAAGTTTCTGAGTTCTTGGGAAAATCAAAGTTAATAACAACATTAACTGCTTGGATGTCTATTCCCCTAGTAAAAAGATCTGCAAATGTTTCACACAAAGGAAGAAAAATGAAAATTTTAAATTAGGACAATATATCTAAATATAAAATCTCATGAGCAGTTTATTACACATGATAAACTGAAGACACTCCTTAACATACACACTGTCACTTGATGTGGACAGTAAGCCACAATAAACATGTATCAATAATATTACAAAACAAAAGGAATGGAGATAATGTCAAAATAAAGGAAATGGGGACCCCAAATAATTAAGTATCGAAAACAGCTTTATTGTAGGTTAAATATCATTCCAAGCAACTTACGAGAGAGAAAAAAACTGCCATTTATTAAAGGTTGCTAAAGTATCAGCAACATACCAGTACAGACAAGATTTCGGCATGCACCATTGCGGAAATCATGAAATACTCTATTACGGTGGTCTTGCAACATCTTTGCGTGAATATAGAAGCATGAATACCCAAGTTCTGTGATTTTCTTGGCAAGAAGTTCAACCCGATTCACTGAATTGCAGAAGATAATTGACTGGTTTATTTGCAGCTGCAATAGAAACTACTATAAGAATCATAATATTCACAGATGGCATATAAGAAAATCAAGAGGACAAAGAAAAATCAAACCTTGGAAAATAGAGTATTTAAGCAGTGGACTTTCTGTCTCTCTTCCACAAATGCATAAAATTGTGTAATACCCTTCAGAGTGAGCTCATCCATAAGGTTAATGACATATGGTTTATGAAGAAACCTATCTTTGAAGTCCTTCACAGTAACAGGAAATGTTGCTGAAAACATCAGGATTTGACGGTTTGTAGGGAGAAAATTAATCAGCTGTTGAATTGAGGGCTGGAACTCTGGAGAGAGCAGCTTATCAGCCTGAGAAACACAGTAAATTAAGTAAAACAGCAGAATGGTAAGTGTAACTACTTACTACTGAAGGCATTAATCTTAACAATGCCATAATCAACAAGCACATTAGTAAACAGAGGCATTTGCTTCAATCATCAGCAGAAAACATTTAGGATACAGATTCCAAATCCAACTAAATCAGACATAAATGCAAAGAAACAGTTGTACACCAAATCATGCTTCGCTAATTAAATCCAATTATGTTTCTGGCCCCCATTTTCCTAAACTTGTTTAAATATGTGAATGTTTTCCACATTGTTCATGATCTCAACAGGATTCTATAAAAGAACAAATTCCATGTGTAACATATTTACCTCATCCATGACAAGCATGGAGCAATCTTTAAGAACGCAAACACCCTTCTTCGCAAGATCTAATATCCTTCCCGGGGTTCCAACCAGTAAATGAACCGGTTGATATAAACGCATTATGTCATCTTTTAGACTAGTACCACCTGTTGTAACCATAACTTGGATTTTCAGATGCTTTCCAAGCTCTTTACACACTTGAGATGTTTGCAAAGCCAATTCTCGTGTTGGGACCAAGATAACAACTGTATGATAATCCAAACAGTATAGTTAAAAAATGGGCAGAGCATATCATTATGTTTATTTAAAAACACAAACCCTAAAGATATAAAGATAATAAAGAATAACCATCTGCAAAATAGTATTATTATTTTCAACAATATTTGACAAACTATCTGGTATCACCTTTAATTTCCAAAATAACTTCTCAAGGGAAGCAACAACTCATCAACAGGATATCAATTTGTTTGAAGAAATTTCAAACTTTCATTATTAAAACATACTTAGCACCTAAATCCGAATCCCGATATACCTAACATTAAATGTGAAAGATATTATGAAATGACCATACTACTGTTCATTTTTTGGTCAGAAGAATGTCAAAGACAACTAACAAAATACTCTTTAAGCCTTTTCAACAGAAAGTCAAAAGCCAAAGACATATTGTAATCAAATTGATGTTCTTTGAAGTCCGTACAAAATCCAAACCTTACCAGTCACAAGTTTCATTTTCTTTTCTTTTTAAAATAGCAGGATACTGCTCAGTATCAATATCAGGCTACTAGAATGTTTTTATAAAACTAACATCATTATATATTTATATACAGTCCTACCAACAAGATTTCGTACAATCATGTAAAGCACTGAAGGCAAGAGAATATCAAACCTTGAATAACATTATTATCCTGATCAATTTTTTCCAATGCAGGAATGCAAAATGCAGCTGTTTTGCCAGTTCCATTTTTAGCCCTAGCAAGAATGTCACTGCCGGTAAGAGCAATTGGAATGCTTTCTTCTTGGATGGGGGAAGGTCTTTCAAAACCCTTCTCATATATTCCCATGAGCAGCTCACGTTTCAAAAAGTAATCTTCAAATTCATTTCCTTTAGTTGCTGTCACATCCTGGGAACAAAGAACACAAAGCAACAAGAAAACTGTTACAGACTATAATTAAAAGTTAATAATGACGACCCAATAATCAAAGCAACTTTAATGACAAAACCATGAATGATGTCATTTATTAGGCCTTCTAAGTAAACAAAAAATTAGGCAGCTCACTTTTCACACCTTCACTTAAACTAATCTATGAAAGATAACATGATGTAACAATAACAAATGCTGATCACAACGGGGAGTGAGGCAAATCAAGCTTGGTTTATGGGCCAAGAAAAAAAAACAAAAAACTAATCACAACAGCAAGAAAGAAAAATCAAGATTGGTTGATAGGCTACGAAATGAATCAACCTCAGCCAAAGAAGAAACCAGTAGATGTATTGAACAGAAGTCAGCCACAACCCCAAAAAGTGAGGGAAAACAAATATCAGTTAGGTTGTACCTCATTAGAACCAAACAGCATGGGGTACTTGACAGCAGTGGAGCTTGAAACTTCGGTGAGTATGCTCACCCCGCTGCCACCACCAGACACGAAGATCTCCAGGGAGGAAGATGGGTCATCAGCTGGGAGAGTAAGATGTACTACTGGCATACTTGACGAGCTTCCACTGCTGGAGCCACAAGTGTCAAGCCAGTCCTTTGTATTGAGGGTAAATTGGAGTTTTGGCATACGGGCTGAGCTTCCGGCTAGTAGAACCAGAAGAGCCAAGCCAGTCTTTTGTATCAAGGGTAAAGAATGGCTCTAGCAGATGAGGTGAGGCAGCTGCAACCAGAGGCAGTGTGTAGGAGGAGGAGTTATGTTTGGATAAAAGGCTTACTTGACCCAACGGGCCAAGCCCAATAGTGGCCCAAGACCATATTTGTGTAGATGATTGGAAAACTGTACAGGAAAATGATTTGTGAACCAAAGCCAATAAGCTGAGGAGGTGGCGTACTCAGGGAATGAACAATTTCACAAAATTCAGAACGTTGTTGGTAGCGAAGGTAGTTAAACTCACAATTTATCCATAGATCTGAGTCTATATTCAGAGTTGGGTCCCACACGGAATCTATTTATGAGAATCAGATGCAGAATCGTATTTCTGAGAATAAAGGTGAAATAGACTGCAAAAATTACAAATCGGATAGATATTCCAATCATCTACACAGATATGGTCTTGGGCCACTATTGGGCTTGGCCCGTCGGGTCAATTAAGCATTTGATCCAAACATAACTCACCTCCTCCTACACACTGCCCTCTGGTTGCAGCTGCCTCACCTTATCTGCTAGAGCCATTCATTGCCCTTGATACAAAAGACTGGCTTGGCTATTGTGGTTCTACTAGCCGGAAGCTCAGCCAATATGCCAAAACTTCAATTTACCCTCGATACAAAGGACTGGCTTGACACTTGTGGCTCCTGCAGTGGAAGCCCAGCAAGTATGCCAACAGTCCATCTTACTCTCCCAGCTGATGACCCATCTACCTCCCTGGAGATCTTCGTGTCTGGTGGTGGCAGTGGGGTGACCATACTCACTGAAGTTTCAAGCTCCACGGCTGTCAAGTACCCCACTCTGTTTTGTTCTAATGCGGGTATAGCAGAAAGCCGCTATTCTTAAAATATTAATTTTAAGTAATTTATACTATACATATGTATATATAAATAATTTTATTTTCTGTTTCAGTTTTTTATTTATTAGACACTCTATTTTTTTAGTATTTTTATTTCAGTTTAAATTGATCTTTTTTCCAATTTGTTTAGGTAGGGTATTATTGGGTTTTTACACTTACTATTGTTAAGAAGAAAAAAAAAACTTTTACAAGACATTAGGAAACAAGTGACTCATTTTGGTTTAGTACAGGCCCATTACGTGAAACAAACCCTGAAATTGAGATGTTTACTCTCCAAACTTATCACATGAAATGCAACTTCATTTTCTCCAAAAAGGCAAACAGCCTCTTCTACCACCACCCTACAGTATCTGATGCACCCCTTGCACTTTTTCCCGTCACCCTTCATTTCTTCTTATATCTTCTTTCTTGTTTGTTCATTTAATCTCGGCGTGTGAGGGTGGCGGCCAAAAAACGGTAGATGGTGACCAGAAAGCGGTTGATTGTGGCCGGAAAGTCTTCTTCCTAATGGCTATTCAAGCCCAATTTTGTGTGTACACGAACACCACAACTGTTGAAAGCGGATAGCATGCAAAATGCCTTGCACCATAGATCGCTTCCGCTCCACAATTCTGTGATTGCAGCGTTACTAACAACATGGGTGTGGCTTAATGGCTGCTATTTGAATTATTAACTATATATTTCTTAGAGCATATGTGTGTGTATACATATATTTTATTTTATATGTTATCATTATTCATCATTTCTCCCAATATGTGTATAATTTACACCCACCTAAAATCATGAAAGGGTAAACCTACACATTTTTTATTTGGACAAGAAAACCATTTCACACTATTTTAAATCAAAACAAATAAGTGATAATTTTGTAAATTTCTATTATTCTGTTTACAAAAACAAAAATATCACAATCTTTTTCTTGTGAGAATTCTAACACTGCACCATGTGCACACTGACCACATTAAGCCGTTGAATTTTTCACTTGGAACAACACAATAATATTTAAAAGAATAAAAACCTCTAATGTTGACACATAAACCATGTGAACGTATCATCAAAAAACATGTAAACGTAGAGAACCTAAAACCTCTTATGTAGACCTTGTTAAGAAGATATGGTAGCCATTTATCACCCCAAAAAAACATATTGTAAGAAAATGTAGTTGAGGAAATTTCAACGTAAGAATTGATGGATAGTCTGAAAAACGTACTAGCTAGTATAAAAGAGAAAAGGAACATAGACTGTAAATTCAATTCTCTTATATTAAGAAAAACAAAACTATCTTAAGAAATGGAAGCTATTTATCAATAAAAAAATAACCGTGCATGAAAATGTAATTGAGGAAATCTCATCATATGAATTAATGGATAGTCTGAAAAATGTATTAGCTAAGTACGAAAGAGACAAAAGGAACCAAGACTGTAAATCCACAAATTTTCTTATTAAAAAAACCACAAATGTAGTTGTGCTAAAAAAAAGGGAAAAATACATAACTACCAAACATTTTTAAATTATTTTAAAGAGGAAAGATTGTTCTCAAAATAGATGGTGTAGGTTGCTAACCAAAACCTTCATGGTTTTAGATGACCGTAAATTAGCAGCCTCCATATATATAATACTATAACCGTGATTGTCTCTAAATAACTGCTACAAAAGATTTTAAATGCCTAATTGAGTACAAGGCACTCAAAAGGCATGAATCAATCAACCAGTCGTCAGTTAAACTTCAAGGCAAGAAAGATTTAGACCAAATATTTACAACATATTACTTTATGAAATGACAACATGATACACACACACACACACAAATAAAATAATGTACAACCAGAAATATTACAGTTAAGGTATAGTTCTCCAAGGATCTAAATCAAAATATATGATTAAAATAAATGCACATAACAAGTCACTTGAAGTATTAGATAACAGAACAGTATTCATAAACACAGCATACCTCTGTCCTATAACGTGTATCAGCTGGCGGAATCTTTAGTCTTGCCTTCCAGTCTTGAGAACTAATATAGGAAAAGCAAAAAACATTAAAGATAAAATAAGCGAATGATTTCTTTCCTTTTGAATGAAGTAAATAAACTAAATTTTACATTGAGCCAATTTCCAAAGGCAAGATTGTACATGATATCAACTCAGATTTGAATTTGAGCATAAGCATACAAAAGATTGCAAGGGTGCAACAGGTTCAGCAGGGAGAAAAAGTAATTCATATATCAAAGCACCAAAACCATGGTCTTCCACAAATAAGTAACTAAAGGATGCTGATTTACTACTATATTTGGCATTTCTATGATCATTTGAGATTTGAGATTTGAGAACCTGAATACAAGAAATGTGTTTGACCACTTAATTAAAATAGCAAAAGGTCTAGAGTTCAAAAAACATAGGACAGAAAACCCTAAAGTTGCTATCAGTGATAGATGGACTGCAGCACATTTTGGTAAGTAACGCAGCAGGAACTGGTTTGTGGTATGGAACTGGTTTTGGGTCACGAACCTAAACTTAGTTTGAAAAAACTAGCACGTGGGAGACTGAGGTGATCCATGTAAACCCCAACCACTACACTTCACTACAAAGTACATAATGGAAGAATACAGCACGGAAAAGCCAACCCAAAAAATGTCATTGGAATAGCAGATCACAGGGGGTGTTATAGCTATAACAGCAGTAACAGCGAATAAAACTACAACAACAAAAAAAGTAAAACAAACATATCTAGTGATCCTAATAATTTTGGCCTTTATCCCATAAACAATAAAAGAAAACAAATAATCAAAAGTTATGATGCAAGTTGCAACTATCGTCTTAGTGATGTGCTAGTTGATCCAAATTATAATTGCCTATAGAGAATATTTGTTTTTGTGAGCTGGTCATATTGGGTGCACATGACAGTGTAAAAGTGGTGACATTGGCATGTTTTGTGGCTATTGCTATATTTTAATAAAATATTTCTATATAAAAAAAAAGGTAATAATTGTCTCAAAGAATGTGTTATGAAAGCCCTAAATACAGATATCAAAAATCTAACAAACATAACTAAATGCAAAAGAAAATTTATTGCCACTGAAAAAAAGGAAAGTGGCATCAAACTTTGCCGACTCTTTCCATCACTTACAGCTCATTACTTGTTACAAGAGATTGCGGTGAACAATGTAAGCCAAAACTCAATTTAGATGCATTTATCAATTGCATTAGTTAAAGTGTTAACAAACATAAATGAGCCAAAACCCATAAAGTAAACTCATGAATTATTGCAAAATAAGGGACAACATTTATTAGCAAAACCAGGAAGATTTGATGTAAGAAAAACATAAAAATTCAAAAATTAAGATGCATTTATAAGTTGCACTAGTTAAAGTGTTAACAAACATAAATTATGCAAAAGTACACACTCATGAATTTACGCAAACAAAAAAATGGAAACCCATTGATTACCAAAAACCAATACGATTGCTGACAATTACCCTCCAAAAAATAGAAATAACTCAAAATTTAAGGCTCTGTTTGGATTGATGGAATGTAACGGAATGGAGCGGAGCGGAATAGAGGGGAGTGGTATAAGATGGAGCGGAAAAAAATCTTCCATTCCATTGTTTGGATATTTTAATAAGGAGAGGAACAAAATTGAAGGTATTGGTAGTATTAGATGGAATCCATTCCATCCTATTCAATTCCATTCCATTATTATTTTGCAAATCCAAACAATGGAACATTATTTTATTCCATCCCGCTCCGCTCCATTCCATTATATTCCATCAATCCAAACGGAGCCTAAGATGCATTTATCATTTGCATTAGTAGAAGTATTACAAGCATAAATAAGTCAAAATTAAAATCTTACGGTCATGATTTAATGCGAACAAAAAAGGACAACATCATTGGTTACCAAAACAAAGATTGGTATAAGCTACTACAATAAGAATCAACATTAATAAGTCATAATTTAAAATGCAATTTTCAATTGCATTAGTTTAAGTGTTAACAAGCATAAATAAGTTAAATCCCTAAAATTATACTCATGATTTATTAATAAAAAATGGAGTACAGCATTTATTACCAAAACCAAGAAGATTGATGTAAATTACCCTAAAGAACAACAATGTGTTTTCATTTGTGATGAATTATCTATTGTCTATTTATACTATAGTATAGCCTGGTAGAAAAATTCCAAAAAACTGTCCAACCAGACAACAAAGTCACAAAAAGCAGAAAAAAGTTCCATGCAATTTTATTCAGAAAAAGGCACATCCAGAAGCACGTGTAAATTGTAGAGTGGAGGCTGGTACTAGAACTTGGTGACCACGCTAGATGAACAATGAGCTACCTCCGGTACCCAATCAAGAGACAAAAAAGTGACCCGATGAAGATCAATTATACATAGATGCATCAACTGTTACATCAGCTACTACTCAAGCCACAAAGGTTGCACTATTGTGGCATGAGAATTGGAATTGCCATGGCAAAAAGGCACAAAGCTCCACTCCAACACTGAGACAGCACGTATGTGACCGATACCAATACAAATGCCATTAAAAGTTTCTCTTAAAAAATTAAGATTTCTTTTGCGTTTTTCCATTACCTAATGCACTATACTTCGACAATAATAATCATCAAGGCAAGGAAACAAAAGAGACATAACACATCAAAGCATAACATGTTGAGTGCACTTAACAACAAACTCACTCATAAAACCAAACACATTGATAACATGTAATCCCATCACAATCAATTAACCAAAACACTAATCCAAACCATAACATGTTGAATGCACTTAACAACAAATTCACTCATATAACCAAAACTCATTGATAACATTAATCTCATCACAATCAATTAACCAAAACCCTAATCCTAACCATAACATGTTGAATGCACTTAACAAACCCACTCACAGGTATAACAAAACAATTGACAACATATCATCTCATCAAAAGCAATTAACAAAAACCCTAATCATAACAATGAAACACATGCCAAACCAATAAACATACAAACCTCGGGTCACTAGCTTCCGATTGCACGGTCTTCTCAACCTCATCAGCAACAACATTTGATTCGGAACCACCCAACTGCGCCCTTCTCAACCACTGCTGCTGCTGCTGTATCTGCTGATTTTGTTGTTGCTGCCTTTCTCTCTGCGCATAGAATTGTTGCTGCTGCTGCTGGTACTGATTCTGTTGTTGTTGGTGCTGTTGCTGTTGTTGTTGTTGCTGGTTATGGTGATTATAAGGTGCTCTTTGTTGAAACTGATGGTTCAAATTAGGGTTCTGGTTTGGGTTTTGGTTCAGATTCACATTGGGATTCGAACCACCACGTCCAGGACCGATCCCAGGTGGTGGATATCTCGCTCTATTGTTGTTATTGTTCATCATCACACCGATTCAAAAACCCTAAATCTAAAACCTAGAAAATCAACAACAACGAAAAAAAATTCCAATATACAAAAATGCGGCGGAACTAAATAACCTGTGAGATGAAAATCTGAATTAGGGTTCGGTGTATTTATATCGTACAGAAAGAAATACGAAAGGTAGGTTTTAATTTTCTTTCCTTGTGAGAAAAAAGGAAAAAAAATTAGAGAGAAAATGTGTGAATTTTTGTACAGATCTAGAGAAAGAGATAAATTGAGAGAGAAAATTGACGGAAAGTGAGAAAGAAAATGAGAGGGAAAAGAAAGAAAGAATGAAATTAGGGTTTGATTTGATTTGGGGATTTTTGTGATTGAGAATTGTTTTTGGAGGAAAAAGAAACTGAAAGATGAACGTGTGTGAAGATTTTGTTATTGTTGTTGTTCAAAGCTTCTAGGGCGTAGAAACTGTTTTTTTCATTATTGCTTTATGGTCCCTACTTTTGCTTTTAATTGTTGAAAGTTCCCAAATTTTGTTCTCTCTCTTTTGTCATCTAATGATCTAATCCAATATTTCATGTTTTTTAGCCACATCATGTAAAGGACATGGATTCACCTACGTAAAAATTCACATAGTTTGTTGAAGCAGTGGATCTTTAAATAATTATTGTTAAGGGTGTATCCGGAACAGAAAAATCTAATTGAACCGACGATACAAACCAATCTAAATCGAAAAAAATTTTGATTTTTATGGTTCAGATAAAAAACCGAACCGAACCAAATGAAAACCGATGTGGTTTGGTTCGGTTCGCAGTTCCAGTTTTAAGAACTGATGAACAAACCGAACCGAACCAATTGAAAACCGATGTGATTTTGTTCGGTTCTCAATTCCAGTTTTAAGAACTGGTGAACAAACTGAACGGAACCAATATATATTAGTATTAAGTTAATATTGAGTAATTTTTTTCAAGTAGCCTACCTCTATTAAAAAATAAAACAAGTTCAACTACATGTAAAAACAAAATCTTGGTCACTCACTTCTTCTAACAAACCCTAATTTATGAACTTAATTTCAATATGGTTGTATTTTGTATTTCATGAAGTTATAAACTTGATTTCAATACGGTTGTATTATGCATTTGATCATCAACTTATTTGATAATCTTAAGGGAAAAGAATTGTATTTTGGCTTTGATGAACTTATTTGATAAACTTATGGGAAAATAATATATCAAGAAAAAATAATAGCATGGAATACATCGGAAAAAATGTGTTGTAAAACCGATTAAATTATTCGAACCAAACCGATGAGTTTGGTTCGGATTCATTTTTTAAAAACACTAAAAATCGAATCAAACCAAACTGATCGAGATTTCATTGGTTCAGACACTAGATTCACTCAAAACCGATCCAAATCGGCTCAATTACACCCCTAGTTACAATAATATGGGCATGAATAAGTGCATAAATCAAATGATATTGATTGGGTCAAATACCACAAGATATGAATTACATAGATGAAACAAACTCAATTGCCTAGTCCAATAAAGAAAATATTTTATGTGCAAGTATTCGCTAAAGAGGATGATGTGGCATGGATAATACGTTCGATGTCGTTCTAGGGATAAGTATGATTGAAGATAACGGTTTTGGAAGGTAGGTTGTGTCTATGTTGTCTCTTGTATCAAGAAACATGTTTAACTCAACGATATGTCTTCCCTTATATCAATCATAACATGCACTAACGTCTAACATCCATTATGAGTTAGCTGCAACAGTCATTTTAGGGGAAATAACAACAATCAAAGGTTGTCCAAGTGCTCACATGCAATATAAATAGGGTTCACCTACCGTGTACGATCATCACTCACATATCACTTGATTTTTGCTTATACATTGTTCTAATCTAACAGTGGAATCTTTAGAGGTACACGACCCCTCCTTTGGAGAAGATGAATGAGTGAAGATCACATCATCGATTTAGACGGTCCGTTGTGTTTCGTACATGCACATTAATAGCCACTACGAGGTCCAATAAAACTTATTTATGCCTCGAGATCTCATTAACATGGCGGTCACCAAAACCAATGTTCCTTCGGAGCCATCTCAAGAGAATCGAGTCTTCAAAAATGAAACTTTAAATGTCGAAATAGAGGATTCGTGCCTCATAATTCATCATCGTCGAAAAGATGAGTCAATGTGGACCCATTACTAGAGAACACTTTGCATGAGATGGATGCGCAAATTTTCTCCTAAATTTTGTTTTTTTGTGATTAAATGGGTTGGAATTGAAGCAAGAAGAAACGGAAAGAATGGAAGTTGTGGAGGTCATGTTCAACTTACATGGCGTAAAAATTGTTTGTTCATCAATCAATCAATCATCATCAATCAATATATATATTATTATAATTGTAAGACAAACTTTTTTTTGCTGATGTGACAGCCTAACAAAACTCCCCCATTTTTTTCTTTTTTCTAGGCAATAGTTGGTGTTTATGTGTCATTTTTCATTGCATGTTCACATGTATTCTCTTCTTAATTAATGTAGAATCCAATTAACCTGCTTATTCATTTAACACTTTGAGCTCCTCAGATTTTCATGCAATCTAAGGTGTCCATATGTGTTATTCATTAAATTAAACTATGTAATAACAACATCATCATCATCATAGTAATAAAGAAGAACTATAAAGTACTCCCTCCGTACCAAATTATATGTCACTTTGGCATTTTTACGCATATTAAGGAATTTCTAACTTCTATGAATCTTGTAAAAATTTATTCTTTTTTTCCTGTTTTACCCTTGATAGAACATTTAAACCTTTGTCCAAATCAAAAAGTAAAATTACTGCTGCAGTCATCATTACCATAACTAATCTTTTCTCTCTCTCTCTTGTTGGTGTACGTGAGAATACCAAAGAGCTGCATTTTTACTCTCTTTTGAAAAACTTGACCCACAACACATAAAAATCCCTCCAATTTACTCCAAATATTTCAAGCTTCCCTCCAATTAATTTTTGTGGCTCAATGGTAGACTCTTGAGTTGGTTCTTCTTCCTATAAATTAAACTCTTTACCTAAATAAACCATATACCAATATGACTTTATATAATGAACCTCCATTTTTTGATATAGATTTAAATGATGAAATCACTGATCCAGAAATTTATAATGCAGTAGAAGTTGATCTTTCATCTGAACAACAAAAAAATGCAATTGAAGTTCATCCTCTACCAGATTTAAATATCAATATAGCAGAAGTTGATAATGGAGATGTCCAGCAGAATATAATTGAAATGGATCCTCTACCAGATTTAAATATCAATGTAGTAGAAGATATTGATCTCTACATCACTCCAAATTTGTCATTGATAGAACAATCTTCATATGATTTAAGTGTGCAACCATATCAAGAACTTTACGAAGAGAACAATGTTGGATATGGAGAGAATGGATCAGAACATGAAAGTGAACCATATGAAGAAACATATGAAGAGAATAGTGATGTATATGTAGCCTTTGGATCAGATGATGAAGGTATCAATTTCATTCTTCAGTTTTAGTGTATTACGTTTGTTTTATATTTATTTTCTATTGTTTCATCTTTATTTTTTACTGTAGTCAATAAGTGGTTCCTACATTTTAGTAGAGGATAGAGTAGTTTTGTTATCCCACATTCCTAATTTTATGGTGATGTGGTTGTGTTCTGTTTTTTTTATTTTTCAAAAGCACAATTTAGTGTATTGTTGTAGTCAATAATAAATTGAATATCCCTATTTATCTTCAACGTATTTTATATTTCAGTTTTCAACTTTATTCTGACATAATAAATTGAATTTCATTCTTTTGTGTGATTTTAGAAAGTGAACCATATGAAGAAACTTATGAAGATAACAGTGAACCAAGAAGGAAAAAAGTATTGTCTAATGCAGATAGAAGAATGATATATGAGGCATTATTAGAGAAAAGTGTTGATGGAAAATTGAAAAGAGGTGTGACCAAATTAGTGGCGTCACAATTTTCAGTTCATTTGCGTAGTGTTCAACGTATTTGGAAACTTGCTGATAATAAAGGAGTACATGTTGATGTCTCTAGTAAAAAAGTAGGAAATTGTGGGCGGAAGAGAATTCAAGTAGACTTTGATCAACTTCGCGACATTCCTTTGAATAAAAGAACAACTGTTAGAGATCTTTCATCTGAATTGAAGGTGAGCATAGGCACATTGACAAGATGCATAAAGGCGAAACGCATACGAAGACATTCAAATGCTATAAAACCTTTATTAACGGAAGAAAATAGGAAAGGAAGATTACGGTTTTGCATATCAATGCTCGAGAGTTCTAGCATAGATTATGATCCAATTTTTAAGGGGATGTATAACACCATTCATATTGATGAAAAATGGTTTGACACAAAAGAAAAGTGTAAGAAATTTTACTTGCTACAAGACGAAGAAGATCCGATTCGAACTTGTAAAAGTAAGAATTTCATACCAAAAGTCATGTTTTTAGCAGCCGTTGCTCGACCAAGGTTTGATGCACAAGGAAATGTGTTATTCGATGGAAAAATTGGTATGTTTCCGTTAGTCACACAAGAGCCAGCTAAAAGGTCTAGTGTAAATAGACCCGCGGGTACACTTGAGACCAAACCAATACAATCGGTTACTAAGGATGTCATAAGGAAATTTTTTGTTGAGAAAATCTTACCAGCCATCAAAGAGAAATGGCCAAGAGAAGAAATTGGTCAACCGATATTTATTCAACAAGACAATGCGAGGACACACATTGACTGTAATGATGAAGAATTTTGTCGAGCAGCCTCACAGGACGGATTTGACATTCGTCTAATGCGCCAACCACCAAACTCTCCGGATCTAAATGTGTTAGATCTTGGATATTTTAGATCAATTCAATCCTTGCAACAAAAGGAGTCCACTAACACTATTGATGAACTTCTGGCTGCAGTTGAGAGAACATTTGAAGAGTATGACTCTATTATCTCAAATCGTATATTTTTAACACTTCAATCATGTATGATTGAAGTGATGAAAACAAGAGGTTCAAACAACTACAAGACTCCACATATGAATAAAGAAGCATTAGAAAGTCAAGATGAATTGCCAACACAATTGAAATGTGATATTGAACTGGTACAAGAGGTTCAACGTTATTTAGATTAATTGGTACAAGATGTTCTGCACCACCTTAGTGTTTTTTTCCTCTCCGGTTTTGTTCTTTGCAGAGCTGCTGTTCTGCTCTATTTTTTTTTGGATTGTTTTAGTGGTTTATGGTTTCCTATTTTTTTTGTATCCGATCCACTTTTTTAGTGTGTTGATATGTTCTCTCACCTAAACACTCCTTGTGTTGAGGTGAAATTGTTACAGTATAGATCAAATTTAAAGCTGTTCAAACAAAAAAAAAAATTTAACCAGTGTGCACAAAGCTAAATTCAATTAAACAAGTTCTGAAATGATAAAAAGACAAGTCACTTTATTAAAATTTAGAAAGATAAATTTATTGTGCATAAGGCTAAATTCATATAATTAAACTAGTGTGCACAATACCAAATTCAATTAAACAGATGATAAAAAGACAAGTAATTTTAATAAAATTTTGAAAGATAAATCCTGCGCAGCTTCCTGATCTCCTCTTTGTGTTCTTTCTCATCTGAACTGTCATCTTCAGAATCAGGAAACTTGTTCAGGTCCAACCCATTTTCTACAGGGATGTTCAAGTTCAACCCACTGTCTAGAAACTCTTGTTCATCTTGTTCATCCATCGAATCTACAACTATCTCTAAATCTTCATCATCTTGTTCATCCATGGAATCTTCCACAACCTCTATATCCATGGAGTCTTGAACTATTTCTGGAAATTTTGGTTCTTCACCCTCTTCACTATCAGCAATAATCTCATATTCCAAAGAGTTTTCTACTAATTCTGGAAATTTTGGTGAATCTTTGGAATTTTTCATGTTCCTACTGTATAAATTAAAGGTTGAGTAATTTTCATTGTGATTTTTGGAGTTTATAAAGAAGGCATATGAGTACAATAAAGTTGTAGAGAGAGCTTGGTAATAAAAGCAAATGCAATGAAACTAGCAACTTTTCTCCTCACATAGGCAGAAATTCAAAGCTTGAATCTGGTTGGTTGGTGCGTGTTGTACAGTGGAGTACTACATTGGTACAGTAAAAAGGTGTAGCATGGGAAACGTAAACAAAAGACTAGGTACAGTAAAAAGGAGTCAACTAAAACAAGGGTAATTTAGGAAGATCAATAATAAATATACATTGATATTGTAAAACGACATATATTTTGGTACAAATTTTTTTCCCAAAACGACATTTAATTTGGTACGGACATTGTACCAAATTATATGTCACTTTGGCATTTTTACGCATATTAAGGAATTTCTAACTTCTATGAATCTTGTAAAAATTTATTCTTTTTTCCTGTTTTACCCTTGATAGAACATTTAAATCTTTGTCCTAATCAAAAAGTAAAATTATTGCTGCAGTCATCATTACCATAACTAATCTTTTCTCTCTCTCTTGTTGGTGTACGTGAGAATACCAAAGAGCTGCATTTTTACTCTCTTTTGAAAACTTGACCCACAACACATAAAAATCCCTCCAATTTACTCCAAATATTTCAAGCTTCCCTCCAATTAGTTTTTGTGGCTCAATGGTAGACTCTTGAGTTGGTTCTTCTTCCTATAAATTTAGACTCTTTACCTAAATAAACCATATACCAATATGACTTTAAATAATGAACCTCGATTTTTTGATATAGATTTAAATGATGAAATCATTGATCCAGAAATTTATAATGCAGTAGAAGTTGATCTTTCATCTGAACAACAAAAAAATGCAATTGATGTCCATCCTCTACCAGATTTAAATATCAATATAGCAGAAGTTGATAATGGAGATGTCCAGCAGAATATAATTGAAATGGATCCTCTACCAGATTTAAATATCAATGTAGTAGAAGATATTGATCTCTACATCACTCCAAATTTGCCATTGATAGAACAATCTTCATATGATTTAAGTGTGCAACCATATCAAGAACTTTATGAAGAGAACAATGTTGGATATGCAGAGAATGGATCAAAACATGAAAGTGAACCATATGAAGAAACATATGAAGAGAATAGTGATGTATATGCAGTCTTTGGATCAGATCATGAAAGTGAACCATATGAAGAAACATATGAAGAGAATAGTGATGTATATGCAGCCTTTGGATCAGATGATGAAGGTATCAATTTCATTCTTCAGTTTTAGTGTATTACGTTTGTTTTATGTTTATTTTCTATTGTTTCATCTTTATTTTTTACTGTAGTCAATAAGTGGTTCCTACATTTTAGTAGAAGATAGAGTAGTTTTGTTATCCCACATTCCTAATTTTATGGTGATGTGGTTGTGTTATGTTTTTTTATATTTCAAAAGCACAATTTAGTGTATTGTTGTAGTCAATAATAAACTGAATATCCCTATTTATCTTCAACGTATTTTATATTTCAGTTTTCAACTTTATTCTGCCATAATAAATTGAATTTCATTCTTTTGTGTGATTTTAGAAAGTGAACCATATGAAGAAACTTATGAAGATAACAGTGAACCAAGAAGGAAAAAAGTATTGTCTAATGCAGATAGAAGAATGATATATGAGGCATTATTAGAGAAAAGTGTTGATGGAAAATTGAAAAGAGGTGTGACCAAATTAGTGGCGTCACAATTTTCAGTTCATTTGCGTAGTGTTCAACGTATTTGGAAACTTGCTGATAATAAAGGAGTACATGTTGATGTCTCTAGTAAAAAAGTAGGAAATTGTGGGCGGAAGAGAATTCAAGTAGACTTTGATCAACTTCGCGACATTCCTTTGAATAAAAGAACAACTGTTAGAGATCTTTCATCTGAATTGAAGGTGAGCATAGGCACATTGACAAGATGCATAAAGGCGAAACGCATACGAAGACATTCAAATGCTATAAAACCTTTATTAACGGAAGAAAATAGGAAAGGAAGATTACGGTTTTGCATATCAATGCTCGAGAGTTCTAGCATAGATTATGATCCAATTTTTAAGGGGATGTATAACACCATTCATATTGATGAAAAATGGTTTGACACAAAAGAAAAGTGTAAGAAATTTTACTTGCTACAAGACGAAGAAGATCCGATTCGAACTTGTAAAAGTAAGAATTTCATACCAAAAGTCATGTTTTTAGCAGCCGTTGCTCGACCAAGGTTTGATGCACAAGGAAATGTGTTATTCGATGGAAAAATTGGTATGTTTCCGTTAGTCACACAAGAGCCAGCTAAAAGGTCTAGTGTAAATAGACCCGCGGGTACACTTGAGACCAAACCAATACAATCGGTTACTAAGGATGTCATAAGGAAATTTTTTGTTGAGAAAATCTTACCAGCCATCAAAGAGAAATGGCCAAGAGAAGAAATTGGTCAACCGATATTTATTCAACAAGACAATGCGAGGACACACATTGACTGTAATGATGAAGAATTTTGTCGAGCAGCCTCACAGGACGGATTTGACATGCGTCTAATGCGCCAACCACCAAACTCTCCGGATCTAAATGTGTTAGATCTTGGATATTTTAGATCAATTCAATCCTTGCAACAAAAGGAGTCCACTAACACTATTGATGAACTTCTGGCTGCAGTTGAGAGAACATTTGAAGAGTATGACTCTATTATCTCAAATCGTATATTTTTAACACTTCAATCATGTATGATTGAAGTGATGAAAACAAGAGGTTCAAACAACTACAAGACTCCACATATGAATAAAGAAGCATTAGAAAGTCAAGATGAATTGCCAACACAATTGAAATGTGATATTGAACTGGTACAAGAGGTTCAACGTTATTTAGATTAATTGGTACAAGATGTTCTGCACCACCTTAGTGTTTTTTTCCTCTCTGGTTTTGTTCTTTGCAGAGCTGCTGTTCTGCTCTACTTTTTTTGGATTGTTTTAGTGGTTTATGGTTGCTGATGAAGTATCAAAGTAAGTATGTAAATTATCGTATCCGCAGGGATTGTTCCGAATCAAATGCGAGTAATTGGTATCATACGAAAGTAAACTTGCAATAAAATAAATTGGGGGGAGTTTTTAGGTTTCAGACTTAAGAAAATTAACAGCAAGAAAATATGGTTTCCTTTCAAGATGCGAAGGCGATTGGACCTTTTCGGTTCATCTAATTACTATTGTCTTGGTATTCCTCGCTTGTTAACAAACTATGAACTTAGTTTCATGATTCGATTAAATTAAATAACTATGTCCAATGTCTTGGTACATAATCCTCTAACTTGATTATCAATCCCTAATGTTTTAGGATGACCTATAATCAATTTAGGTTTTTGCCCTTTAATCCTTGAATTCTCAATTAACAAACCAATATGTCTAAAGTACGTGTTAATTGAACAATTATCCCTAGGTCAATCAATTTGTTTCTAATGTCTTAGTAAACAAACAATTATAATCATCATACTATTCGCGACTTTGTATAAAGCATTAAGATTAAGAGACAATTGAATGAATACTAACTTCGTAATTCGATTAACAAATCATATGAAATACATAGTTCAAGACATTAATAATTAGAATCCCCTAGGATCCAATCAAAGAGTTTAGTTACTCATAATCAAAGCATAAACAATAATAAGAGTGAAAGAATTCATTACAAGAAGGAAAACTAGCTCTGGACTTGATCTCAAAAGTTGCATTTTTTCGCCGTCAAATTCTGTAATCCTAATTGTGAAGAAAAAGATCAATTTATAGACCTAGGTTACGAAGTGGCGCCGCGCGCCTTCCCGTTCGCGCCGCGCGCGACTAGTCAGAATCGACAGCTCTTTCCAGCCCCTTCTAGGCGCCGCGCGCCATGCTGCTTGCGCCGGTGCGCCAACTTCCGCCTTTCATCTTGTTTTCTCTTCAAATCTTCGTGCTTAGAGCCAACTTGTCATGATTCTTTTTCTCCTTATTTCTTACGGAGAACATAGCAAATACTAACTAAAATAAACTGTAATGTGGTTAAAAACATAGTAATAACGTGAAGTCATCAGTTGCCTATTTTTTTTGTATCTGATCCACTTTTTTAGTGTGTTGATATGTTCTCTCACCTAAACACTCCTTGTGTTGAGGTGAAATTGTTACAGTATAGATCAAATTTAAAGCTGTTCAAACAAAAAAAAAATTAAACCAGTGTGCACAAAGCTAAATTCAATTAAACAAGTTCTGAAATGATAAAAAGACAAGTCACTTTAATAAAATTTAGAAAGATAAATTTATTGTGCACAAGGCTAAATTCATATAATTAAACTAGTGTGCACAATACCAAATTCAATTAAACAGATGATAAAAAGACAAGTAATTTTAATAAAATTTTGAAAGATAAATCCTGCGCAGCTTCCTGATATCCTCTTTGTGTTCTTTCTCATCTGAACTGTCATCTTCAGAATCAGGAAACTTGTTCAGGTCCAACCCATTTTCTACAGGGATGTTCAAGTTCAACCCATTGTCTAAAAACTCTTGTTCATCTTGTTCATCCATCGAATCTGCAACTATCTCTAAATCTTCATCATCTTGTTCATCCATGGAATCTTCCACAACCTCTATATCCATGGAGTCTTGAACTATTTCTGGAAATTTTGGTTCTTCATCCTCTTCACTATCAGCAACAATCTCATATTCCAAAGATTTTTTTACTAATTCTGGAAATTTTGGTGAATGTTTGGAATTTTTCATGTTCCTACTGTATAAATTAAATGTTGAGTAATTTTCATTGTGATTTTTGGAGTTTATAAAGAAGACATATGAGTACAATAAAGTTGTAGAGAGAGCTTGGTAATAAAAGCAAATGCAATGAAAGGCAGAAATTCAAAGCTTGAATCTGGTTGGTTGGTGCGTGCTGTACAGTGGAGTACTACATTGGTACAGTAAAAAGGTGTAGCATGGGAAATGTAAACAAAAGACTAGGTACAGTAAAAATGAGTCAACTAAAACAAGGGTAATTTAGGAAGATCAATAATAATTATACATTGATATTGTAAAACGACATATATTTTGGTACAAATTTTTTTTCTCCAAAACGACATTTAATTTGGTACGGAGGTAGTACATCTTTATTTCCTAATTCTCTAGATTGGAACGAAGTTTTTAATGAGTTATTAACTTATGTGAGGGCTGAAAATTTCTATTATAGATTTTTTTAATTTCTTGTAATGCGATGAGAGCAATCGAGAATTTATAAATATCAATGAAAGATATTCATATTATATGTATGTCAATTTGCTAATCATTGAATCGTATATGATATTATAAAAGATTAGCACCGATTACACTTTACAAACTCCAATAATTATCCAAAATAGAATAACCACCCATAAGTTGCTTAGAGAAAATTATGATTTATCCAAAACCAATTATATATACGCTAAGTACATTTAACACTATGCAAACTCATATATATATATATATAATTTTACAATAATGGTATAATGAAATTGATTGAACTGTAATTTTTTTCTGGAGCAACGTGGCTACATTTTGGATATAAATTTTTTCCTTTTTTAAGTAATGGAATATCAAAATTAGTAGTTAAAAGGTTGGTGTAATAAAAAAGTATAAATTGTAAAGTAGTGACTAAATTATCACAGTACCTTTCTTTCATCAATCAACCAAAATGCAAATAAGGTAGAAACCGAGATACTTTTAATATTTTTTTTAGAAATTAAATGGAATATTCTGAGTTTTTTTAGTGACTTAAATGGGTTTTACTCTAAAAATTACAACTTCGCTCAATTGTGGTAGTGAAAATGGCAATCACTATAAGATATAATAGATATGACATTTTTCGCAGTGACAAAAATCGTTTGCAAATTTCATTAGTTGCTGCAAAAGAGCTTTACCCCAACAACAAAAAAGTCGCTACTGGTTGTTGCAATAAGTTCCGTTGCAAAAAGTTTTGCAGCGAAATTTAATATTGTTGCTGTTAGTAATTTTTTCCAATGACAATATTTGTTGCCATTTTAAAGTATTTTGTTGGGATAAGTCAAATGTTTCAACCAACATTGTTGTTATATGTAACTTATCTTAGCGACTATAGTTGTTGCAATAACATTTTTTTAATAATTTATAATTTTTGTTATTATATGATTTTTGCTTTTGTTTTTTCTTATATGTCTTTTATCTTTCTCAATAATAAAAGTTGTAGCCATATGTATAGTTTAATATTTAAATATAAACAAATTTTTATAACTGATATTTAAATATAAATAAATTTTTATAAAAATATTATGAAATTCTAAGTCATATTCAATTTTATATTAATACATATTTTAAATATTGCCACTATAAGGTAAAAAATATCAACATAATGACAAAAAAATAAAAATAACAACACAATATAAACATAATATCATAAAAGATTGTTTACCTAAGAGTCATATTTGTTTCTATTAAAAGAAACAAGAAAATATATAACTGAAAAAGAGAAAATGAGATTACAATATATTAATTATTACTTATTTTTCCTAACTTTATCTTGACTCTCTCTTCATGGTAGAGTAGTTGAAGCATGACAATATTCGAGACCACAAACCTTAAGAATTGTTTTCCTCCGCTTGCTGCATCAAAAACCAAATTACAAGCTTCGGATCTTAGGTATTCACAGGTTTCGTCGTTCCCATCGCTTTTCGTGGAATACGTAAGAATCCGAAATTTTCTTGAATATTATTCGATTCACTTTCAAGACCATGACAATATTCGATTCACTTTTTGTAACTGATTGGAAAACTTCATCAATAATTTGTTCTTCGTCAACATCTTCATTTAATATCTTGCAAGATCTCTGAAAAATCTTCTTGAACCTTCCATCTATTAAAGAAAAAGTAAATCAAAATTATAATTTACGATTAAAAATAAAAAGTTAACAAAAATTATACTCCTCTAGAAAAAGTTGATAAATATCATCATACATGTCTCTAGAAGCTCTATCTATTCATTCTCCATTGTTCTTTGTGTGAGTCGTTTGCCATAAATCTTCAAGATTAGGCTCTTTTCCGGTATAAGATCTCTCTAAGAATATCTTTTACATCCATAAAACTACATCAATGTATTATTAAGAAACAAGCAATTCATAATGAAATTCCAACTTTTAATATATAGTAACCGCATCATAATAAAGAAAAGAAAAAAATCAAACCAATTGTACCTTCTTGAAGTAAATATATATTAGCACTTGAAGAGTTCATGTATTGAATTTGATTGAGTGCTCCATTATGAGATGAATGTTTTATGATAAAAGCAACTGAAATTGACGGATCATATTTGGTTTGTAAATGATTTTTTTTTACAAAGGGTTTGAATTGATTTCTATATTGACGGTTTCCAAAGGAATAAATAGAGCGCAAGTAATTAGTGGGAACATTTTGTTTTCTATCTTGGAATGAAAAAAAATCAGCGGCTAAATTCACTTGAGAAAACTGCTGTTTTAGTGTAACGACCCGATTTTCATTTATTCATTATATTATATATATAATGAATATATATTTATTTATTTATGTGTAAAATATTTTTTTTTTTTTTTTGTGGCTGTTAATTAATTAGCAAGAATATTAGTTAATTAGACGAGTTTATGAGAGTTAAACAAGTAATGGGATTTTAGGCTTTTGACCCATTGGACCCAAGTGTCACAAATTGGGGAGGGCTATATAAGCTCAAAGATGGAGAGAGGGAGACCATTTGACACATTTTCATGTTCTTTTTGAGAGAGAGAAAGAAGAGAGAAGGAAGAGGAGAGCTAGGGCAAAGAGATTTCAAGAGCAAATTGCATGGAATCGTCGAGCTAAAGTAACAAATATAGTTTTCATAATCGTGAGTGACTCGAGAAAGGGGAAAATGTCGCGCCGAACCCAAACTTTCTCCACTCATTTTCGTTGGCTTTTTGTGATGATTTTTCTTAATGAAAGTGAAAACTAATGTTCATAATATGTTTAATATACTCATAACATGATTATGACCAGTTTTAATGGGTAAAAAAATGAGTATTTGTAGAAGTTTGTTGAGATTTGTAAATGTTTATGAGTTTTTACAAATATGTCAAGATCCATGAAAAATAAATGATTGTTGGTGTTAATAAGTTACTTTTAAGTGCTTTGGAACATGTATGAACATAACCCATACTTATTATATTTTATGGAGTTGAAATAAGTGATTTTTGGATCAAATAAGTGCTTTTGCGCTCAAAAACACATTTTTCAGCAAAACTGGTGTGTGGCACGCCCACATTCTGGCGTGGCGCGCAACACATGCCTTTTGGCTATTGACTTGCGGCGTGGCGCGCCCGCGTGCCGCCTGTTGCTCAGGGTGACTAGTGTTGACTTTTGGTTGACTTTTTGATTGCACCCGGAACCTGTTTCACTCGATTTTTCGTGTAGATTCCGATTTTGAGGTTAGTTTTATAAGACGAGGCTTGATTTATGATGTTTTCTTATATGTTTGCATACTTCGTATACTTTAAGGATTGCTGATAGTTGTATGCTTATGAGTTGTTAATGATGTTTTGATTAATGATGATTGATGATAAAATTTTATTAATTAAATATGAATGTTGAGGATGTTTTGATTAATTGTTGATGTTGTTGATGAATGTATGATATGTATATATATGAACGAAGAATATTAGAATTGTGTTATTCTAATAAAGAAGTATATTAAACCAAGTCATTAGGCTCAAGTGGTTAATGAGCTTCACCAAAGGACGAATCGTTCGAAAGAACCCGAGTTCGATTCCTGAGTGGACCTATTTCTTGGTCTGACTTTACTTACCTCCCTGCCGAACTCTGGATTACTAGGGCCCCATTCCCTAGGAACCAGAGGGTTATAAAATAAATAATAAAAAAATAAATAAGTATATTAAGATATTGTGTTATCTTAATAAAGACGGATATCAAATTTTATTTGATAAAGACGGATATTAAGATTATGAGATATCTTAATAAAGATGGATATGGATAATGTTGGTTATGATTTGCTAACTCTCTATTTTGTGTACTTCTGGACCGTTGAGTGGTCTAGATTTACAGGTTATGTACTTATTTGATGCCCAAGTGTTTGGTGAAGCTCCGCTCTGAGTATGACATGGGGAAATAGTTGTACTTAGTACATAGAGTTTTTCATGACTTATTGTATTTATTTCGGAAAATGTATATTTTATAAAGAAGAATTATGTAGAAGATGTTTTAAACTA
This sequence comes from Trifolium subterraneum, assembly GCA_951799995.1. Classification (NCBI taxonomy): domain Eukaryota; kingdom Viridiplantae; phylum Streptophyta; class Magnoliopsida; order Fabales; family Fabaceae; genus Trifolium; species Trifolium subterraneum. Next base: position 55,099,983 of record OX637462.1, read on the forward strand.
ATTAATCAATTAGTTAAGTATTGTTGACAGTTGTAATACCTTGAACCAAATAATACCTTATAAATAAATTGTGATTTTCCGTTGCGTATTTTTGAAAAAGATTTTAATAAATGTAGAGCTATTTAAATAATGGATTTGAGTGTTACATTTAGCGCCTAAAAGAATTATATTTGTTGATAAGTTTCGGTTTTTCCACACCAAGCTATAAAGGTGCAATCGTGATTATCACCGCTAAAGCACTACCCAATTTCGTTTACTTATGGCATTTTATGGTAACATTTGGAGTCATTAATTTCCAATTTTGGCATTGCAAAACACTTTGGTTTATAAAAACCGAAGTTTTTTTGGCCTTGAAATTTTGTTTTCGGTTTATACGAACCAAAATTCCTCTGAATTTGCACTACTAAAAAATTCGGGTTTTTTCGAATCGAAGTTTCTGCAGGGGCAAAATTGGAATATTGTGGGTAGAAAAGAGATAGGGTGTCGCTTGTGAAATTTCTATTATTTTTAGCTAGTCTTTCATTTTATTGGGTAGACTTGCTTAAATTTTTCTCTTCCTCCAAATTTCTCTTTCACCCCTCTAGTAAAATTCGAAAAACGTTTTCCAAAATTTTTTAATATAAATTTTACACTAGAAACACAATTCGAAATGTATTTTTTATTGGAATTTGAAATGATATGCATTGTGTACCCTCATGCTTGGATATAATGGGGTGAGTTTTCCCCCCTGGTGGAATCCTTAGTCAAGCAATCCTCCGTTGAATATTTGTTTGGTAACATAAATAAGTTAACTTATAATTAGATTAATTTATAAGTTTGTTTGATAAAATAAAATATATTTAGTAAAAAACATTTTTCATTGACTTCTAGAGATGCTTAATAAAAAAAAAAAACTTTTCTAGAGATGCTATTTTAAGCAGAGTATAAACTTAACATATAACTTTTTCAATATTTTTTCATGGTTAACCTTATCATTTTATATTTATTACTTCTCTGGTAGAGTTTAAACTTATAGCATATAACTTTTTCAATTTTCTTCCATTTCATTGTTAACCTTATCATTTTATATTTATCACTTCTCTACCCTTTTGTACAACTACGTAACTTATCATTTTATATTTTAAGCCACTAGGTTTGGTCTAGTAATGAAGATTTGGGTAGTATGCTAGAGGTCATAGGTTCGATCCTCAGCTTCGTTGTAAACAAAAAATAGTTTAAAAAAATAAAAACGAAACTAACCATCCCACCATTAGTTTTCTTTCCAAAAAAAGAAACCCACCCTTTGAACCATATCTTGGCTAACCAACCTCTCCAATTATAAGTTTATAACTTTCATTTTGGATATCCTACTTTCTTTTATAAGTGTCCATTTGATCTATAAAATATAAGTATCGGATAAAACAATACAAGACAAAACAACACATGACAAAATTTAAAATATTGAACAATATCTGTATTGTATGATGTTTGGTGGGAAAAATATTATTTTCGGATTTTAGAAAACTTGTACAAAGGATAAAAAGTTATATTTCAAAAATGATTTTTTGAAATGTTGATATCCAATTTTTTTTTCAATAAAATGATGAAATACCTAAAATAACATTTTAAGAATAACTATTAAAACAAAATTTTCATTTGAAGCTTTTATAAAAAATTTCTTTGTAAATTTTTTTTATACAAAATCTCATAACACTACAAAATCTATTCTAAAAAAAATCCATGGTCATTCAAAAGAAATAATGTAAAATTGATGAGACTTTAACAACAAAATCAATATGAAAAAGGGTAGTTATAACCTTGTGATAGCATTCCAACTTTCAAGGTAGACAAATCAATTTATGAAAATTTATTGGTACAAAAAAAAGGCAATGATCTCCAACCAGATTAGTCTAATGGTTTCAACAATCAAATGCATTAAGTTTTCTCCCAGAAAAAAAGGCAAGAAGAAATATGCTATTCTGATAAAATAAATCAAATTCAAGTTGTTTGCAGAAATGACTACTAGTCTTTGATTTAAAACAATATACCCACATGTCCAAACAAGCAAGAGTATACTTTATTTGTTGCGCTTTGCAGCACGCCTTCCCTGTCCCTTCTTTGGTGGCCCTTTTCCCCGACGCTTCAACATTTCAAGCTTTGATAAGCGTCTACATAGGACAAATAACAAATGCATCAAAATTCTTGGATAAGTGGAAATAATTGTAAGCTAACCAGTAAAAAAATATGCAAAGCATTTTGGTTGAAACCCAAAAACCAAAATACATCCTTCACAAAATTTGGCAGCACAACCAAATTCGTAGGGGAAACCATACCAATACTTCACCTAATTCGAATATCAAATAAGTTTTCACAATGACAGAAAAGTAGTCTAATAAACAGTGGACATGGTCACATGGATAATATCAAAGAAAACATCTACAAAATGGAACCAAAATTCATAGACAAAACTTTACCCTGCCCCATCAAAACATAAACTAAGAATTTCCATGTATGAGGTAGTTTCAGTTCATTAGATATATATACTAAGAATATCCATGTATGATTACAGTTTGAAGAGTAACAGTTAAATAATACTAACTACTTTTTTTTTTAAAGAGTGAGTTAGTTTATTTATTTCGGATAGGAGGGAGTATCAATGTGTGTGTATCCCCTTTGGCTCGTTTTCCACGAGCAATTTCTCTCACTATTTCACACTCAACTTCATCACTTCTTCCTCGACTAAGCAATTAACACCTAGCGCTAGCTCACACCCTCCCTACATTTTTTGACTTTGCTCTCATTCACATCTTCACTAGCACTGCACATTTTTGCTGACCCATTTGGTTCTCAGCAGCTCATATTGCCTAAGTTGTAGCTGGATTCAAGGCCTTAGACGCAATAGAAAAAGTGGAAGTTCAGTAATTTCAATATTGCTGAGATCAGTTCATTTTTACAAAAATGGAAAAGACCACTAAAAGGATACGTGTTGATCTGATAAATGAACTGAACCAAGGAAAGGAACTAGCAAAACACATCAGTAACCATCTTGTTTCATCTTCTCCATCATCCCATGAAACCAATGAATTCTTGAGAAAATAATTTCGGTCTACAGGAAAGCTGAACTCTCATCCTAATGTGGGAGAGATTACATTTTACAACCATCAATGGCAACATGATGGATTTGTTTCCCATTGTTCTTTTACAAACAAGAGCCCCATAAAAGATGTCACATGCAATGGGTTTAAGCACAAAGCTGTTTTCAAGAAAAGGTAATGTCAACAAGAGCAACCGAGTTCTTGTTTCTTTTGTGACGTGTGTGAATTGTCAATGCTTGTGGACTTCTTTGAATTTGTGGTTGTGGGGGTGCAGAAACACCATGTCCAGCTGGAAAGAGCAAGTGATGATCTGCTCAAGAACATGATATAAGGGGTCTTTCAATGATGGATATAGTACGAGGTAGTTTTAGTTCATTAGATATCATATATTACCCTTTAAACTCACTCAACCCCTTCACCATTACACGTGGTTTCAATTTGTTTCATTACAACAGATTTTTCCTATTAACTGCATAACTCAGTCTAAATTATCAAACCCCATCATAGACCCAATAAAAAAAAGTGAACTGTATGACACTATTCAATCCATTAGTCAAAAATAAAACAACCCCACATAAGAAACTCCAAAACAAAAGAAACTACTTCAGAAAGACAAACACAAGTGAGCAATCCCCTTTTTGTAATCACCTAACCCAAACACACTCTAAAAAGTGTTGGCCATTAGCAATGACAAGTCCTTCTCCTATTAACCACTAATGGAAACAACTCAAAAAATGCTTGGACACGTTATGGCACAAGTATGTTGTGTGGACCTTAAGCTATGGAACGTGAACATGTTGAAGCCATGGCTACAAGACACAGCATTCAAAACTGCCCGATATAGATTTCTACATTCTGACTTCTATAATGGATGCAACTACAGAAAGTTTCATTCTTTATTGTGTCCATATAGAAAGCTAACTTTCCTCTATTTCTCTGAAAAGCCTAGAACAAATATAATGAGAAGTTGGAATAAGTATTGCATATCGAAATAATGCCATGCCAATTCCCTGATTATCTTTTAAAAATGTTTTGGACAAGTTCACATCATTCAGTGAAACACTAAAAGTTGAGTAGGATCACCAGCAAAACCTTCCTTATCAGTTTTAACATATTGTTGCAATTTTAAGACCGGATTCGAACAGAGGGCCACTAAAGCTGAAAGAGATGTGTGTCCCCTAATCCAAGAAACTCACACATCTTGTGTATATGATTAAAATATGGTTTTTTCTAGGTTACCTCTTGAATAATTGTACATGATTTATACATCAGCAAATGAAAATTAGCTACACAAGCAAATTTGCAAATGAAGTAAAGATTAGTTTGTGGGTACCACTTGAAAATTTACTCATTGGCTAATTCTCAATAGTAGTTGAGTAAATTACCCACAATATTCCAAGGGTAGCCTATAATTCAGCTTAAAACATTTTAACTTTTGAAGAACATGCCAAATACTCTCGTAGATTTTTGTCTAATTGAGTTTATTTAATAAGAATCAATAGGTTAAATAAATATAATAAACAATTAGTAGAAAACTAAAAAAAAAAAAACTAGAATGTATCCCAAAAAATTAGTAATGAATTTATAACTTGAGAAGTCTAATTGAACAATAAAGGAGCAAATATTTTACCAACAAATCCTCACATTGAGTGTACATAGTTTACTAGAACTAAACAAGTCCCTTTGCTAACAAACAAATTCACAGTAGCAAAGAATCTCACATTATCAACACAAGATCATGATCGACTTTGGAACAAATTGACAATATGGCTTAATGAAAGACTAAAAACAAATAAGGTATAAACCAAGAGATGCTCAAAGGTCAGGGAGAAAGAAGACAAAGTGAAAGCTAAGATGATTACCCGTGTAATCAATGGTTCTGCACAAGACTTATATTAATTTGTCAATGCTTGTGGACTTCCATTAATTTGTGATTGTGGGGGGTGCAGAAAGACTATATCCAGATGGAAAGAGCAAGTGATGATTTGCTCAAGAACAGGGTATAAGGGATCTTTCAATGATGGATATAGTACGCGGTAGTTTTAGTTCATTAGATATCATATTAGGGGTTTTAATTTGTTTCATTACAACAAATTTTCCCTATTAACTGCATAACTCAATCTAAATTTTCAAACCCTATAATAGACCCAATAAAAAAAAAGTGAATTTTATGACACTATTCAATCCATTAGTCAAAAGTAAAACAACCCTACATAAGAAACTCCAAAACAAAAGAAACTACATTCAAAAGACATAAACATAAGTGAGCAATATATTTTTCATAACAACAAATTTTTCTATTAACTGCACAACTCAAATTGAATTACCAAACCCCACCATAGACCCAATTAAACATGACAAACTGAACTTCATGAGGCTACTCCATCCATTAATCAAAATAAAAACCCTACATAAGAAACTTCACAGCGACATAAACACAAACACATAGTGAACAATCCCCAAAAATTTATCATCACAACATTGAATTATCAAACCCCACCATAAACCCAATTAAGGCTCTGTTTGGCACTGAGCTTATAGCTTATAACTCATAAGCTTAGACTAGCTTATAAATTATCATTTTTTCTTCCAATTTTATCTCTATCACCACTCTTGAAAAAAATTAAATATTAATTAAACATATAATTTTTATGTCATATTTCATATTTATAAGCTAGTTCAACCTCTAATTTTACCAAAAACTACAAATTCAATCGGCTAACTTATCCTCTACAAACTATAAACCATCTTATAAATCATTCGCTATAAGCTCATCTACTATTAACTAAGCTTATCGGTTATCCGCTATTTTATGCCAAACAAATCCTAACAAAAATTGAACTTCGTGAAACTATTTGATCTATTAACTAAAAACAACACAACCCTAAACAACAAACTCCAAAACAAATTACAAAACAAACCAATTTCACATAGACATAAACACAAACACATAGAGAGCAATCCAAAATATAAAGAAATAGATAGTTATAAAGCAATTACTCTTGTTGTTGACGAGCCATAATAAGAGGGTCATCTTTGTTGATATCATGAGGATACCACTGAGCAACTTTTTCACCAAACATTTTCATACGGAGAATTTTGTGCGCAGATTTCTTCCCTGTTGGGTTCAATTGATGACCGAATATATTAGCTCGTGCTGAAGATAATCCTTCGCCGATTGCTAATGTTAACATCTTCTTCAAACCACCGCTAGCCATTGCCGCGCGTGTGACTCACGTGATCGTGTTCACTGTGAAAATGGAGAATTGAATAAGGTGCTGCTGCTACTTTCGAGTGTTTGAAGAATACATCTTTGTGTAATTATAGTTTAACCCCTTTTATATTTCATATTTATAATTATAATTTACGAATTTTTTAAGTAACTTTTTTCTTTTGGCCCGTTTTTGTAATATTTTTTTTTATTTAAATAATAATTATTTTTTTAAAAGAAATGCTATCGAGTGACCCCTGTGTAATCAAGCATCTTAAATAGTCAATTTTCTTTATCGAAATATGCGAGGTCAATGAAATATTTTTTAATAAATAATTTCTTTAGATAAAATATTTAAAGTGTTGGGACACTCGTTAGCAAAACCCTTATATGTTTTTAGTAATTTTTTTTATCTCTTGATCAGGTTTTTCAATTCTCATTTTTACGAGTTTTTTTCTTTTCAAACGAAAATTTGTACCAATAAGAATCTAAAAATCTTGTTAATTCTAATTTAAGTAATTTCCCAATAAATCTTTTTTGATATATAATCTTTATAAAAGTTAATTTTATCACGACAAACAAATATAAAATGATATAATTATAAAAAAAAATATAAAATGATATATATATTTTTAAAAGAAAATAATCTATAATTTTTTTTTACTAAATAAACGATGTTCATTCAAATTTATAGAGTATATCAATACAATACAAACTCAAAATCGTTAAAAACAAAATGATGAATCTGTGAATAAACTCACAATATTCATGTTAATAAGATAAAACGACAAATTGCATAATCCTACCTATTTGACTATATATCGAAGATCCCGAAATATTTATGTATTCAGATTTGTAGCGTTGATGACACTAAAGTCATTGATAGGATCTGCACTAGTTCGAACTTAATTCTTCAACTAAAACGAATAAACACCGCACCAAAACGGAAAAACAAAATACACCGCACCAAAACAGAAAAATAAAATACACCACACTAAGACGGAAAAAAACATACACCACACTATAACGGAGAATCAAAACAAACAGGTAGCACTCTAAGACAATGAAATCACAAAAAATATTAAATAATTTGCGAACAAACTCACAACATCCATGTTAATAGCATAAAACAGCAAATTGCATAATCCTACCTATTTGACTATATATTGAAGAGTTATCAATATTAATCATTAATGCATCAAGATGTGGCGTTGATATTAAAGTTATTGATGGGTTCTGCACTAGATTGAACTTAGTTTTTCAACTTAAACAAATAAACACCGCACAAAGATGGAAAAATAAAATACACAACACTAAGACGAAAAAACAACATGCACCGCACTATAGCGAAAAATAAAAAAAACAATGTCGCACTATGATGACGAAATCACAAAAACATATTAAAGAAGAAACACTAAACAACATGGAAACCGCACTTATTTAACTAAACGGTTAAATATGTTTTTAGTCCCTACATTTTGTGAAATTGTTAAAAATGGTCCCTACATTTTAAAAATGGTAAAAAAAAACCCTATAAAATTTTCCGCTATCAAGATTAGTCCCTGCGTTTATCCTTTAGGGACCATTCTTGACAATTTCGCAAAATATAGTGACTAAAAACATTAAAAGGTATGGACTATTCTTGACAATTTTCCAAAATATAGAGACTAAAAATATTAAAAGGTAGGGACTATTCTTGACAATTTTGCAAAATGTAGGGACTATTCTCTACGGATTGGACTAATCTTGATAGTGCAAAATTTTATAGGTTTTTTTTTTTACCAATTTTAAAATGTAGGGACCATTCTTAACAATTTCGCAAAATGTAGTAACTAAAAACATATTTAACCCTTAACTAAAATAGAAAGAAAATATGATTTACTCCTCTTTGATACAAAGAAGAAGAAAATTGATCCTAAGCCTCAATAGACCAAAAGAACATTACATTACATTGGCTCTTGTAGTTATGAGAATGGAAATTTGACCTAACATTCTTCAATTCTAATCTGAATCATTATAACTAATATATTTTTTTAGTTTTTTACTTTCTTAATTTTTTATACGTCACTATAAAGAATCCATATATTCACCATTTTTCTTAGTTATTGACAACCAACAAGGCAAATTTCAAACCATACTCATCACGTTAATTTATTTACAAGAAAAATCATAATCAATCACCTCTAAGCATTTTTTCCCATATCAAGAAAATCTAAGTCAAAGTCTTGCCATAATATTAGCATGTTAACATCAAATTACCCAATCTGCATGTTCCTTAATTAGTGACCGTAAAAAAAAAGTGTTCTTTAATTAGTGGAATGCGATGCTTAATTATTCCAAGTGCCAACTTACCCCAAGGTTGCTTTACGTTAATGAGACTTGACAGTAACTAAGAAACTATAAAATGTAGCGTAACTACTAAATAAATTGGGTTCAATTTGACTAACTGTTCTAGAAAATGTTTAAGAACGAAAGATAATAGATTGCCCTAGAAATTTGCATGTGTTCAATTGCATGTATTGTGCTTAACAATCTGTGTAGTAGTATCTTTTAAGTAAATCATTTTGTTTTTTCTTATCTCTGCAAGACGAATAGAGACCCCCGTAAAAGAGGGCCTATAAAAACAAAGGTACAGTATATAAATGGAGCACCGATGAAAATACCAAAACAGAAACCACTTAATAAAAGTTCACTTCTAATCTCATTCTTAAAAAGACATTCCTCAGCTTCTAAACCACTAGAGAAGACAACAATCTCAATCCATAGAGATGCCACCAGAGTAACTAAGAAATTATTTTGTTGTTGTTAAATATCAATTACTATTTTTTTTTTTGACTAAAAATAAGATTCATTCATTCAATTGAAAATACATAGATCATTACAAATTCAAAATTGCTAAAAACTGAAAAAGGTGAATCTACAAACAAACTTGCAGCACCTAGGTTAATAGCATACAACGGCATCATGAAAGTGCCTACAAATATGACAAAATAAAAGTAAGTCTTCAAAGTCTTCATCAGATCTGTAATGAGTTGATGTAGATATGCCAATTCGAATCAACAAAACACCGTAATAAAAAACCAACGAACGCCGCACAAGACGACCACAAACAAAACGCCGCACAAGACGACCACAAACTTAAAAAACAAAAAACGAAGAGCAAATCTATGTGGATAATCACTTATTTAGAGGCGTGATTTTGGATCAAAATGAATAAATTAGGGTTTGGGGGAGGGGGGCGGCCGCTGCCTTAAAATATCACTTATCTTTTAAGCAATGAAATTAGTGTAAAGCACTAAATTAATATCGGTAAGGTATTGTTAAATAGATCAAGGCCAGTTCTAATATGAAAAACGATGAAGTCTTTCATGGTACATAAGTTGCCAATATTATTATAACAAATACGATTTTTATAAAATCAACTGTTGAATTGAAAATTTATATCGTATAGAACATCCATAATTTTTTTTAAAAAAAAGCAAAAATAATCTAATATGCTATTGAGACCCATCATAATATTAGAAACTTGTGCACCATGGATGTTAGTCAAAGCCATAGATCAATAACTTTAAAAATATTTCAAAATCAAAATTTTTGAGTTCTCTATTTCTCTAATTTTAGTCTTAAAAGGCACAATTTTTGTGGCATGCAAACATGGTTGGACCAAGGAAAAGGTGATAATTTAATCATCATTATAATTTTTTCATCTCATCATGTTTTTTAATTTTTTAAATGTTTCAAATGAGAGTCTTGATTTTTTTGTCAAGTAGTTTAGTACTGAAATTCCATTTTTAAGGTGGATAAATGAGATGATCGAGATTCGAATTTTGGCTCCCTACATATATAATGCAATATCCCTAACAATTGAGTGAAACCAATGGAGCATAGTCTTGCTTTAGTTGGAGAAATATTTTATAGGAGAGAATCTATTTCCGTTGGACCAAAATTGCAAAAAATATTAAAATAGAGGGCAACAAAAATTTGATTTTAAAAAGGGAACTTTTTTTGCAAGTTTGATAAGATATGTAGATCAAAAGTGTAATTAAGGCTATTTTTTATTCCTTTTTTTTGTTGAACTTTATAATATTTTGTCGGGTTAAATATGTTTTTTATCCCTCTAAATATAGCAAATTTCATTTTTAATCGCTCTAAATTTTTTCTTCAAACTTTAGTCTATGTAAAAAAAATTATTCGAACTCTAGTCTTCAAAAGTTCACTTATCATGTTCGAAATAATTTATTTTAAAAAGCATATCATTATTAGGACCTTAAAATATCATTAGTGTAATAATTTAACCATTTAATCTTTAATTTTTGTTAATTTATCAATAACTTCAAATTAATTAAATAATAAATTGTTAAACAAAAGATTAAATAGTTATATAAATAAACCAATTCTATTTTAAGATTTTAATACTTATATGTCATCAAAATAAGTCATTTTGAACATGATACATGAAATTGTAAAAAATGAGGGACTAAAATTTAAAAGTGAAAATTTAGAGAAGTTCAAAAGAAATTATTAGACAGACTAAAAGTAAAATTTGGTATGTTTAGAGAGATTAAAAATATATATAACCCTATTTTGTATATTTTGTGCATTTTTTTGATATATTATATTTTGTGCATTTGAAAATGTATTTTTTCTTACTAAAATATACTTTTAAACTTGGTCTCTTCTAAACTTCATTTATGCCTCCGTCCATGTAACCCTTACTCTCAATTAAGTCCATGAAGGTGCGACACTTAATTTGGCTAGCAACAACTTGGTGATTATGGCGTTTGAGAAATAATGTTTTGTTTCGAGCTGTCATTGCTGATTTTTCAGTTGTGTTAGATCAAATTAAATTTATTTCTTGGCCGTGGTTTAGTGGTAGAACATGTCGTAATTAAGGATACTTGTATTTTAATTGGTGTACTAACTCTCTATGTTGCCTACAAAGCATATGAGGCTCTTAGTCCCTTTTTTTGTATTGTAAGAATTGAGTACTCCCTGTACTCTTTATTAATACAATTTTTTATTATAAAAAAAAAATTAAGTCTATATATTTTACAACTACTATCTATTTGTTCATTAAGTTTATCCACTTATTCTAAATTCAATCCCAAACATATTTTTGAAGGATTAATACGAGTAAAATTTAACAGAATCAAAGACCTTCATAAAATATTCATAAAGTCATAGAACTAATTAAAAACGTCTTACAAAATCAGAGACCAATTGTAGTTTTTCTTAATGAAATTAATCAACAACACTAGAATTTTTTTTATGTCATGTTTCTTAAAATCACTAAAAATATTGTTTGATGTGTATTAACTCATAATCAAAACAAACAAAAAAAAGTGCCAAAGTGAGTAGAAACAAATATAAATTCGATTGGATAGTGATATAACACACAAATTTTTGGAATCAATCGAAGATGGAAATGTGAGAAGAGATTAAAGATCGAGAGAAAATGAAATTGAATAGAACCTGATTGAAGCGTGAAGACAAAGGCAGACAAGAAGGAGAGGAGATGTGTGGATGGAAGTGTTGCTGCTATGGGAGGAGGTGAAAGGTTCTTTCTAGTGCTAGGGTTCGAAGGCATATACCGTGAAAGAATGGGCATTCGAACTTCAAAGGGGTACGTGAAAGAAGCCAAGGACGAAGGCTTTACTAAAAATATCTTTGTTTTGTTTTTGTGGGAACAATTTTTTGTTAGACTTTATTTACTTGATAATTGAACTACGGATTATTTGTGTCACACCTTCCCCTGAAAACCAGAAGATTAATAAAAAAATAAAAAAAAGGATAAATAGGGTTTTACCCCCTGTAAAATAGACAAATTTTGGTTTACCCCCTGCAAAATATTTTTTTTTGGATTACCCACTTGCAATTTGAAGATTCTTTGGTTTTACCCCCTAATGGCACAACAAGGCATCTGACTGGACATATTCAATGATGTGGCATGCCTAAGTGGCTTTTATTTTAATTTTTTTATTTATTTAATGCCACATAGATTAATATATTTCCGCCTCTACCTATTTTTTTTTTAAAGTAAAAGAAATTAAAAAAAAGTAACTGCAATGTACCAAATAAAAAAAAAAAAAATCTGCAATGTATCTTCTTCCTCCACTCTATCCACACACAATCTTAAATCTCTCTATAACAACAACAACATCCCATCTTCTTCTTCCTCCATTCTCAATCTCAAATCTCTATACAACACCAATAACCACAAAACCCCCAACAATCACAAAACCCACAACAACCACAAAGGCAAAAAATTTAATTTTGGTGATGTGTTTTTTTTTTTTGAGCTAATTATTTTGGTGATGTTAGGAACCAAAAAGCCAAAAACATATTTCATCTTCTTCCTCATATCACTTATGGTTACCTCTCCACTTTCTCTCCTAGAATTAGATTTCTTAACAAACAGCAACACACATTTCTTAAACATTACCAATCAATCCCTAACGAGAGATGGAGATTTCTTAACAAAAAAAAATCAAAATCGGATGATGAAGAAGAAGAACAAACAATACAGCAAACCCAGAAAAACATCAGCAAAACAGGAAATATCAACAAAATACACTCACACAAAATTTCGTGTTCTTCTATTCTTCGAAGAACAAACAACAACAACATCAACATCTGCGTTTTTTCTTTTCTGGAAAGATGAAGAATTTTGTTTTCTTTTAAAAATTAAGGGTTAAATTCATGGATGGTTTGAGCATATTCATCGACAACACAGATCAACAACACACATAAAACCCAGAAATTTCAAGATATTGAGAGAGGTCAAGATCGAGAGAGAGAGAGAGAGAGAGAGAGAGAGATTTGAGATGGTGGATGAGAAAGGCGATGATGGATTGAAAATTTAGATGAAGTTGTGGAGGTAGGGTTTGCGGTGGTGGAGAAAGATGATTTTTTTTTAAAATAATAATAATTGTACACTGTTTATTGAAATGACTTTTAAAAATAAATAAAAATTAAATTCCATGTGTCCTTGCCACGCTGTGATAATGGTCCAGGCAGATGTCTTGTTGTGCCATTAGGGGGTAAAACCAAAGAATCTTTAAATTGCAAGGGGGGTAATCCAATTTTTTTTTTACAGGGGATAAACCAAAATTTGCCTATTTTAAAGGGGGTAAAACCCTATTTACCCTAAAAAAATTACTGCTCACTAATTAATTTATGAGAACAAAAATGGACAATCCTTCCATACAAGCTCACTCTCTAATTTTAAATATAAACAAAAATTAAATTGTATTCAACTCAAGTTTGAGGTTTTAAATAAAAATTTGAGGTTCCTGGTACACATTCAAATTCAATACTTTTTCAAACTATGTGAATCTACTTACTAAAATCTAGAATGTTTGACAATAAAAAAAGAAATAACAAAAGTTGAGTACACATCCCGACATAAAATGTATGGCTCAAGTGGTTTCTTCTCAGTTAAGTTGTCAGCTTATTTGGCCCTCCGCCAGGTTATATAGTTGATGTGGTATTAATCTCTTTAGGATAGGTTGCTGACTCGTCTTAATCTCTATCGGTGGGGTGTTATTTCAGATGTAGGTGCCTCTTTGTGTGCGTTAGCTTAGGGTCTGAGTTAGCTGATCACTTATTCGTAACTTGTATGATATACCATTCTTAGGTGGTTGGTTGTTGAGTGAGTCTCTCCTCATGATATCATTGAGTGGTTTGAGATTTTCTTAGATTTGGGTTTGAGTGGGAAAAATATATTAGAGTGGATGTTAATTTGGCAAACTATTGTGTGGACTATCTGGAACTCGCGAAACGATGTTTGCTTTTCGGAAGGAACATTTACTACTGAGTGTCTCAACGATAAGGTGAAACTTTTATCTTGGAAATGATTTCTAAAAATTTCGACACCTTCTGTTCCTTTTATGAGTGGGTATGCAACCTATTTTTCGCTGGAATCGGTAGAGTTTGGTGGGGTGTGGAGCTGGGTCTCTTGAGATTTGGTTGATTGGGGCCCCTTGTGTCTTCATTCTTCGTGGTTGATTCTTGTCTTCTTCTCTAAGAGGTTTCAGATCTTCTTATATTAGGAGGTTAGGCGTTTAGTTTGTTGTTGGTGTGCGTTTTACTTTCTAGATAGCCATATATAGAGTGTACTTCTGGTACCTCTTTTTTTTTCTTCCTATTTCTCTTGTACTATTTTCGTATTTATTAATATATATAATTTTTGCCATTAAAAAAAAGCACCCTAGCATAAAATAGTGTTTATTATTATTTTTCTATAAAACATAATTAAGATAATTAGGTTTAGTGAGAAAACCATAAGATACCCTGTTGATTGCGCACGAAGGCTGATCTATAGTTATAAAAAAAGAGTTGTGTTGAGAAAAAAATAAAAAAAGAGAGAGTTGTGTTTAGCATGTATAATCAAATTTTATATTTCATATTTTGTAATCTAAATTCAATATGAAAATACGGGCTATATAAATTTTATCAAATATAGTTATACACGCTATAAATAAAATACCGAGCACTCCACTTTGCGTGTGTAAGTTTTCAATGATATTGTCATTTCGTCTATCTATAAAAAAGATACTGAGCAATATATAAAATATTTTTTTTTATTTATATAATAACTAAGATAAGTTGACAGCCGTAAAGATATTTTATGTTATAAGTAAACTTGAGTTTTTTCATTTATTTATTGCCATAGTGATTTTTTTTTATACTAAAAAATTTCAGAATTTATGTTCCGAACTTTGTTCTTCTAGAGGGGGAGATTTTTTTTCATGCTTTTTGAAGTCTGACTCATGCTAAAAATAAAATACAGGGCCGATGGATAGGTCCGGCTGATTTTGACACCTCTAGTGATGTGACATATTAGTCAAATGATGAAAGTTATTGATGCAATAGCGAAAACAAGTTTGTACATAGTAAACATTTGTTTGAATTAATGAATCACAGACTCTGATACGGACATCGCAACACCGTTAATGTAAAAATTATAGGACACCGACACCGCTACATATTTATAAAAAATACATATTGAGAATCAAAATATATACATGTAAATCTAAGATGAGGAAGCTATTTCTTTAAAAAAGTTTTAAAACAATATATGATAGTATTTTACCTTTATTTATCCATCTACTATTGAAAAAGCTAAAAATATTGTAATCAAAATGTAATGTTTTCAATCCCTCTTTGATCAATAATGTTGTTTCGACACATCTTCAACTTTTGTAGATATGTTTGATATATGTCTAAGGAAAGTATAAGCAAAGAAAAAATAAATATTTTTGGGACTCTTATCCGACACGTGTCATATAAGTGTCTTATAGGTGTCAGACACCGATCAAAGGAGTGTCAAAGTAAAGGAAAAATTAAATTTTTTTGGACACCGATCTGAACTATCCAACATGTGTCGTAGTGTGTCAGACACCACGATACGCCTAATCATAGAGGCGTTCGTGCTTTATATAGGTTTGAATATCACTTGTACATATTAGATAAAATTTATCTTTTCATTTTTAATATATTTTCATTTTTAAGCATGGGTCATATTTTTGTGCGTGCAAATAATGCTACTAAATTTGATAATTTCTTAATCTTTTGAGCAATGTATATATAGAAGGCATATTGAGAAATTATAAAAAAAAAGAAAAAAAAAAAAGGCATATTGAGAAATTATATATCATAAACCTTTTAATTGTTATAAAAATGTCATCCATTTGCCACTTAGACTAATATTTTTAAAAACTAAATAGCATTGAAAAACCATATAATTCATTATACATGCTTAAACTATATTATGCATTTGAAATTAACAACCATTTCACGTTCTAACAAGTCGTTCGTAAGCAAGGTTTGAATGAACCTTGACAAAATAAAAATATGATTAAGGTCCATTATTTGAGGTAGTTGATGCATATAAATTTAGTTTAACATAAGGTAGGTGGAAGTGAAGTGGAACTCTCTATCCTATGGCCAATAATCAAAGCTTTCATCAATCATGCAACAAAACAAAAAGATGGATTTCAACCTCAGCTTTATTCTCCTTCATTCTCCTGTTTTTATTTGGTATAACCACTTTCATTGTCCATTGGATTGACCTTGTAAGTCATATTTTTACTCTCTTAATCATGCTCTTTTTCTTTCATTAAGTTAATTTTCTCTTGTTTAATAGCTTTTGATGCTATGCTTTGTGGTTTTCTTGGACACGTACTAGTCCAAATTTTGTTTATCACTCTCTCACACACAATTGTTAGTTTAAATGAACTATTAATTAATTAATTAATTTTTCATCCTAAAGATAAAATGTCATTTTTTATTTTATAGTTTAAAATAAAATACCACATAAAATCCTTTTATTCTTAAATTTTGAATACGTAATACTCATACAAGAGGTGAAAATACATTACCTTCTCTTATAAAACATACTCGTAGTATTAAGATGGTCAAATGCATTTAGGGGACTTTAAATTTATTTTTGTAAGACTTTAAATTTTTTAGGTAACAAATACGTCATTTCAATTTCTAACTTATTGCAAATACGAAATTTAAAGGATTCATGAATTTAGGGTGGGATGAGTAGCTCAACTAATTAAGATAGCTCAATTAAGGGTTAAAGAGCTGGAGATCCAAGATTCGAGTCATAATAAGGAGAAAACTAACAATTTATCATTCAAAAAAATAAAATAAAATCATGAGTTTATTTTGGCCCGTTATAATTACACAACAAATCATACAAAAGATTTTTTTTTTTTTTTTATGTTTATATTTGTGTAGATCGTCGTACATTTATATAATTTGGACTAAATTCCTAAGTCCAAGTTGCCATACTCCACCTATCCTCATCTTATTCAACACATGCCAATATTGCTCGAGAACTATGGATTGCAGTGCAGTCTGTCATATATAAATTTTTTGATTAAAATCAGACGATTTATATTATCAAATCAAACGATCCAGATCTACATCTTCATGCAATCAAACTGCACAACATACAAATTGAAGAACCACTACCCGAGTTATGCCTCCTCGCGTACTTGGAAAAAAGGTATAAAGTTGTTGTCCTAAAAGCATGAAAGGAGAAGACATAAAAGGAGAACAAAAAATGTTAAGTTACTCATCCATCCCAAAACCACTAATATTCTACTCTGGAAGATGTATCAAAATTTATATTTGACTCATTTAATTAATTTAATTCAATTAAGGATTCGTTTGATGCGCAAGATAATAGACGTGATAGAAAAACTGTATTACATCATGTCTCAATCCAATATTTGGCGAGACAGCAAAATATGAAAAGTTAATCCTAAAACGTCATATCTTGTCTTTCTAGTTAAAAATAGGATAGAGTAAGAAAATAATTTATTGATTCATTTTATAAAATATATTTTCAAATAAAGAAAATGAAAATTAATAAAATAATTTTATATATAATTAAAAATAAAATAATTAATTTTTAAATATATATACCCGGTTTTCTCACAATAGTAATTTTGAAATTTATATAATTCAAAAAATCAAAATCTACTAAAATTACAATATTTAAAAGTAAAATAATTATTAAAAATTGAAAAATAGAGATATTAATTTAAATTTTATAACAAATTAACTATAATTCTCTTGCAGCTGTAGTTTTATAATTTACATATGAGATATATCATATATTTATTTAATTAACTTATCTAACATATATACTGTAGTTGAGTTATTTATTTGATCATGATGATTCATATAATCATATTATATGAAATATTTATAAAAAAATATGATATGATAGTTATCATGTTTGTTATCCTGTATATACCAAATACATGATAGGATAATTGTTATCCTGCTTATATCATATCATATTCTTATCGTATTTTATATTTTTTTTACCATGATATTGGTACGAAGTTTTCACCGTCGTTAATGATGATTAATCTCTATTAGGGAACCTATTAGACACGCAAGGTGAATTTTTCACTCTCAATCGAATTTTTTCCATACGCATGAGAGAGAAAATTTAACATGTCAAACTTATTAAATCACGAATAATTAATCATAGGGTCATGTTAACTTGTGCCCTTAGGGCACATGATAAGACACCCTTATATGGAAATTTTGCATTTAATAAGTCAAGAAATTTAATGCATCAAAAGTAAAAATACACAAAATTCCAAAACATAATTTCTATTTTTGCCTTCTTATCATGTGCCTTAAGGGCACAAGTTAGCATTCTCCTTAATCATATAGTACATAATTACATATCTAATTGAAAGTTGAAACAGTCAAAGTAATAACATGTAAGAGATTTGATCTCTTCAAAAAAAAAAAAAAAATGTAAGAGGTTTGATGAATAAGACAGCTGGTTTTGTTGGTCAAATTAGCTTATAGAATTATAAGGCTAACCTTTCGCATATTCACTTCATTGAGGGAATTATGAGTTGTGTTTAGCATAATAATGACGAGATGGATTTCCTTCTCCATCATCATCCTCCTTATATTTGTTGCTATTTCTTTCATCTTGGAAATTGACCTTGTAAGTTTCTCATATTTTCAATACTTTATTATGTGTTTCTTTGTTATAGATATTAATTACATTCTTTAATCATGGTTGTTTTTGTTTCTATAAACTTCATCCCTTCATTCATATCTTTCTCTCAATTGTTGTTAGTATACAATTCTTCTCTTCACCCATTTTATTAATATGATGATACATATTTCAAATGTTATAATTTAAGTAACATTTTAATTTAAGTGGTGATGACTTATATAATTGGAGGACAAGGGGATAAGGATATGAGATTCTAAATTTCTAATCCATAACTAACACAATTTCTTTAGTTATCTATTATTTGTGATTGTGAATGTTTATTAGATTCATATACTTTTTATTTATTTATTTTGATTGATGATGTAACCTCAAAGTTACTATTCTTAACTCAATGTAATGATATTCTAATATTCAATGTTGGAGAATGTTACCAACTTTTTTTGGTAAACAGAAGGGATTAGAAACCAAGAAAAAAGTAAAACTATTGATAAACTACTCTAAGAAAAATAAAACTCTCCTATAATCATCACTACAAACTTGTAACACAATGACCTTGCAATTTAATTCTTGATTACATGGTTCATATCAATATTTTGGGCCAAAACTAGAGCTAAAAAAACCGCCATAGCCTCACTTACTTCTTTGATGAAATATTTTCGGTGGGATAGTCTGTACAGAATAAAAAAAACTCTGACTTTAAATAGGATCCCGCAAGTGGACGGTTGGATTAGTCCCTCAGATTAGTCGGTCCTTGACCGAATACCGAATTTAAAAAAAAAAAGAGACACCGGTCAAAATTGACAGGTTTAGATTTCAATTTTATTAAAACAAATATAAAAATCAAAATTAATATATGAATCGTTAAATCTTAATACAATGGTTGAAATCTACACACACATGATTCTATTGATGAAGGAAAAACAAAACCACAACAAAACATATGTTGTGACAATTTTGGTCGATTATTAAATTTTATGAGACCAATTTTTTTTATTAAGTAGTTTAGTGACAAGAAATTTCACCCCTTAAGGTGAATAAGTGGGGTGTTCGGGGATCGAACCTCAGTCCTTGCATTATAAAAGGTTAATCTCACGGGGACGATTATTTACAATATTTTTATAAGACCAATTTATTTTTTTCAAAATAGTAAAAGGCAGGTTAATCTAAGTATGCTTTGAGAGTGGTTAATCTAATCAATGTTTTATTTTTCCTTTTCAGTCCATAATAACAAGAACTACTATTTTCAAAGTCTCAAACAACAAACAAGAACAACCTCAATTCCCACTAAGTTGCAACCCAAACTCAACATCAACTTGTCCATCTTCCTATCCAACAACATTTCATCTCAATAATGATGATTCATCATCTCCATCATGTCCAGATTACTTCAAATGGATTCATGAAGATCTTAAACCATGGGAGAAAAATGGAATCACAAGAGAAATGGTTGAAAGAGGACAAAACATGTCACATTTTAGGCTTGTGATTGTGAATGGAAAAGCATATATAGAAAAATATGCAAAATCATTTCAAACAAGAGATGTATTTACAATATGGGGTATTCTACAACTTTTAAGGTTATACCCTGGAAAAATACCTGATTTGGAGTTATTGTTTCAATGTGGTGATAAGACTTTGGTGTTCAAAAAACATTTTCAAGGACCACAAGATGTGTCACCTCCACCTCTTTTTCATTATTGTGGAGATGAAAATTCATTTGACATTGTTTTTCCTGATTGGACCTTCTGGGGTTGGTAAAATTTCTATTCCCTTTAGTTAGAATTTAAATGCATCATCAACAAGTCATTAATTACAATAAAAATTATAAATAACCTCTCGATAAATATACTATCTTCGATCCTTTTTATAAAAGATAATTAAGTCAACAAAAGTTGATGTATTTAATTTATATTATAACTCAGATACATTAATTTTTGTTGATCATAGAGAATACAATATTTTTCATACTATATATATATATATATATAGATATTGATTGTGTTCCTTGTTTATGTTTGTCCTTAAAATATTTTCTTGTGCTGGAATTGAATTTGTAATATGTAAATCCGACTTTTAATTTTAGTCCCTCTAATTATGACTAATTAAGGACTAAAATGAAAATTAGATTACACATATTACAGAGATTAATTCCAACATTAACAAGTTTTTCTGGGACTAAAGAAAAGAAGGAACAAAAACAAGAAATTGTATATTTGTAAGGATTAAAATAAAATATATATTTTATTGAGACTAAAAACAAAAATATGAATATTTATTGGGGAAAAAAAATTAAATTTCAATCTTTTTCCCCTTAATATTCTCATAAGTTTTCTTTCTATATCTTTTATTTCATTATTGAACAATTTTTTCTTACACAAGCACAAGCACTTTATAATGAACCACAAATACTTTCAACTAAAACTTTTTTATTTTTAATAAATATATTTTGGACTTTTATAATTAGTTGTGAATGTAAACATAATGATCATGCAAACATTCATGTCATTGTTATTACCTTTGATTAAGGTGAAGTAAAAAAGGAAAAAAAACTTATACAAGTTTACATTTTTTTCTTCTTGGTAGGGCTGAGCTCAACATCAGACCATGGGAAACAACATTAAACAACATACAAG
This sequence comes from Trifolium subterraneum, assembly GCA_951799995.1. Classification (NCBI taxonomy): domain Eukaryota; kingdom Viridiplantae; phylum Streptophyta; class Magnoliopsida; order Fabales; family Fabaceae; genus Trifolium; species Trifolium subterraneum. The sequence goes on from OX637462.1 coordinate 55,121,409, forward strand.
AAGGCAACAAGAATGTCAAATGGAAGGAGAGAATACCTTACGCATTTTGGAAGGGTAATCCAGACGTATCTTATATTAGAAAAGAACTCATGAAGTGTAATGCCTCAGAAGAACGTGATTGGAATGCTCGAATATATGACATCGTAAGTTCATAATCTTATGCCTCTTGATTTCTTTTCAAAGATGAAACTAATAATTTTTTTCCCTTTTCAGAAATGGAAAGAGGAGAAATCAAAAAAATTTCAGGACACAAAATTGGAAAACCAATGTACCTATAGGTAAGCCAATTTTTTATTTATTTTAAGTATTATGTGTGATTTTGAATTGTTACATTTTAGATCTTATTTGCTAAAGTATGAAATTTGTGTGTCATTTTTTATGTTAAGGTACAAAATATATGCAGAAGGGGCAACATGGTCTGTAAGTGAAAAATACATAATATTATGTGACTCCATGACTATGTTCATAGAACCTAGGTACTATGACTTCTTTTCAAGAAGCATGCTACCTTTGCAGCACTATTGGCCTATTAGTTTCAAAAACATGTGTGAAGAGATTAAGTATGCAGTGGATTGGGGAAATGCTCACCTTGACAGTGTAATAATCTTCTTCCTCAATTTTCCTCTAAATGTTTCCTATATTAAAAAAAAAAACTTGTGTTAAGTTAAATATATGCTAGTTTTATTGCACTTCCTTTTATAATATATACCATGTTTGGATTGACTTATGTTTGAGCTTATGAGAAACAACTTATGCGAATAAATTAGTTTTTATGTATTATTATTAGATTTTCAAGGTAGTTTATGATAAAATAGCACAAAAATAATTGAACTTATGAATTAACACAAAAAATTATTTTTTTGCATAAACTATTTCCATAAGCTCAAAAATAAGTTGAATCCAAACGGGTCCTATATATTGTTTAGTTGCTTGAAAATTGAAGCATGCATTTTGTTCCTTCACACAAACAGAACTTAACTTAATTGGACTTGAATACATTGTACCCCAAATATTGACATTAATTGAACTTTGTTTTATGGCTTACACATTGATGCACATAATTGTAAGAAAATATCCCCATTTGAGTCCTCTAGCATACATGTATTATTTACAAGTCCGATCCATAAAACACTTCTTACCTCAATCCCAAAATACTATATTGGGATCAAGATTACATGCGGTCAAATAAGATATGATCGTTTGATTAAGATCGGTCGATTTTGATTTAAAGTAGTTTAAATAAATAAAAAATTGTTTTAAATCAAAACCTTCTGATCGCAATTAGACAGTCAAATCTAATCAGATTGCATGACAACTACATGTGATCTAGACCCAAAATATTGTGATGTGAAATAAATATATATTTTTTAAGAGTTTGATGATTATGCACGGATAATACAAAAAGTCACAAAAATCTCATTAGAATATTATTTTCAAAAATATTTCAACAAATATCTAAATAGGAAGATATAATTGAATGAATAAAATAGGAAGATATAATTGATTGAATGAGTCATTAAACTCTTGTTTTTTTAATTAATGTTTTAAAGTTGAAGTCAACATATCCTTGAAAAATGATTTTTTTTCTTCATATGATTAAGAGGAAAAAAGAAAGAATTAACTCAATTACTAGTAATTACTTTAGCTATTTTTCTCCCTAATATATATTTAAATTTACCATAGTAAACAACACTTTGTCTAACTTATTTAAACAATATTAATTGCAGGCACAAGCAATTGGAGAAGGAGGAACAAACTACATAATAGATAATTTAAAGATGAAATTTGTTTATGATTACATGTTTCATCTATTAAATAGTTATGCAAAGCTTTTGAGATTCAAACCAGAAATACCAAAAGAAGCAATTGAGATTTGTGCTGAAAGTGTGGCATGTTCATTGCGTGGAGCAAGGAAAAAATTCATGGTTGATTCCATGGTTTTGTCACCAAGTGATACACCACCATGTTCAATGCCTCCTCCTTATACAACTGAATCTCTTCAACAATTTCTACAAGAAAAAGAGAATCTAATAGAACAAGTCAAGACAAGGGCAATGAATAAAGAGCTATAGTGACATTTGTTTGTAGATGTAGATATGCATGTCATTCTAATAATTAGTCTTAGTGTAACATTTTAAAGTTTAATTGAAAATTTCTTAATTTGAAGAGTTTTTTTTTTCTTTTTCGGGTCAAGTAATAATGAATCTTTAACTACATTTTATAAATTTAGATTGTTTCATGAATAAAGAACAAATTAAAATCGTCAATTTCTTGGAAACATTGATAGCAAACTATGTGGTTTCGCCAAATTCCTCTGTGTTGGTTGTTCAACTTTTATCTTTTTTAAATATATTAACGATGACGATACACTATTGTGTCTCACGCATGTAGATAGATTAATGTCTTTTGGTCTTTATTTCTATTTTTTCATTTGGTGGCAGGGACTAAGGCACCTATGCGAGTTAAGTGCCTTTGAAGAATGACCCCTGCCACTTTCATATTTGTATATTTGTATGAGATAAATTTTACATAAATGATCATATATGATAAGATCAAACCTCTTCTAATGTGTGTTCAACTTCTTTACAACCTTGGTTATTTTATCTATGATATTTTTTTCTTCCAAATTTTTTAACTTCTTCAAAAACGTTTTGTGCAAATAGCCAAATATCATTTTGTTATCTTCTATTGATTTTATTATAATCTCCCGTCATTAAGAAGAAGATCTCCCTACTTGATTGGTCATGCAGGTGATAGCAACAAATAAATAAATAATTCATGTACGGTGGAACCTTTTCGAATCTATGAATCAACGATAACAACAAAGTGTATTTTTAGAAATAATATAAAATCATTGATGTGGTATATCCTAATAGTTTAAGCTTTTGGGATAATCGGTTATTTGACATAAAGTACAAAGAGTGCTAAGAATAAGAAATTACACATACTTCCTTCGGTCACATTTATAAACAAAAAATCACTTGAAATTTTGATCACTGTTATAAGCAAAAGTTAACTACTTTTAAACTAATAAATATTGTTATTCCTAATATACTCTTACTTTCCAAAAGGTTTACGTGATTTCCAAGGAAAAGAATGGTTATTTCTATAAATTTATTCATGTTTTATATTAAATCATGAAAATTAATTACACTTGACTAAATTCCTTAAACACCACGTAAGTAGTTTTTTTTGCCTATAAATATAGAGCAGTAGTTTCCAACAAAAACAGAGCACCAATAAAATGAAACATAGTGTTAATAACAACATTAACTAGAACCAATTATAATTTTATTTTATAACTAAAACCTGTATGGCGTAAGTGCGGGTACGGGTACGGGATACGACATTTTTAGAAAACCCAATACATGTGTATGAGCATAAATTAAGGTACGGATATGTACCCGGTACTGATATTTTTCCTCAAACGGAGTACTCGTGCATCATAAACTAAAACCAAGTTTTCTTTCAAATAGAAGACCACTGGCCCAACATTTTTATTTTTATAATTTTATAAAAAGAATTTTTCTTACATAGACGACCACATAATATAACAACTTATATTAGGAAATAAACTCACATAAACTTAAAATAAGACAGTCAATCCAAACAGGACTTTAATTAATACTTCCTCCATTCCATTTTAATTATCATTTGATAATCGTGTAATACTATTCATATAATCTATTTTGATTGTAATTTTTTTATTAATATATAAAAGTAAATATTATAAAATGTTGTTCAATTTATCTCGATAAGTGTTTTCAAAATATAAAACTTTCATAATTTTTTATAATAAATAATTAAAAATATTAATGATCAAAATTGTACATCGGTATGTTTGTAAAAATCTAAAACGATAATTAAAAAGGAACGAGTAAAATAATAAATGATTAAATATAAGGATTAACTTAACAGATTAACATAGCGGATTTTTTTATTATATTAAAGAGGGCTTAACACCCAAAAAAATATTACAAGGAAATCAATCGAGTGGTACTAGACTTATAAAAAAAAATCGAGGAGTACTGGACCCGAAAGCATCAGAAGAAAACTCTTTTATTATATCTATAAAATCCGAAACTTATTTAAAATGTTTTACAAAAATACATAGACTAATTTGATAATTTAATTGAGTTTAATGGATATGCTCTGTTAATATAAATTAATTTTATACTGACATCCAATAAGAATCAACCATTTTTGCATGTCATACAATTGTAGTGGAGTGTAGTGAAGTGATTTGGCAGAATATACGGTTAATATTGATTGACAATGTAAAATTAATTTACACTTATTTATTTATATAGATTTTTCTCAATTTAATTTAAGAAAGTGGTACCAGCATACCAACCTATCTAATGTGGCATGGTAGTACTTACACACTACTACAGTACAAGACATGGTTGTATTGCAAAGCAACTGCTGAACAATCAGAAACCACACTTTTCACACTTTCACTTTCCTTTCTCTTTTCTTTCAACTTTCAATTTTCAACGTCAATCTAAGTATGCCACTAGATTCCATTTAACTTTCTCAGAAACAACTCACTCACTCCATTTCCTCATTTTCTCTTCTTATTCCTAACATAACCTCACTTTCTCTCTCTCATCTTCCAAACTCTATCAATCCTCAATCTCTCAGGTTTGCTCCTTCTTCTTCTTGTTCCTTATTTTATGTTTTTTCTTTTCTTTTCTCGGATTATGTTATTTGTTGTTGGATTTTATGGGTTTTGATTTTTATGTTTTTTTTGGTCTAAATCTGCTTTTGGAATTAGATTTTGTATGTGTCTATGTTTTCCCCCTTTTACCGGAAACATTTAATAATAAAAATGGAAAATTTGGATGAAGCTTCTTCATAAAAGTTGCTTCTCTTCTCTGGGTCAAAACAAAGTTTATTTATTTATTTATTTATTTCCAATCAATTTTGAATATTATTTGATAATTAATTATCTCATATGAATACCTTTTATCATTTTTTTAAAAAAATAAAAATTAGAGTGGAATATGAATATGAATAAAGAATCTTTTTTTTTGTGTGTGGAAGATTTTTCTTTTTAGTGTGTGAAGATCCTTATCACATGACCTTATGTACTTTATAACAAAGAGTTCATGCAGTTGATCCTTTGTGTTTTTTTAAGATACTTTCTATCTTATTTGAGTAGAATAGAAGTCTATGAAGCACAAACTCAGACACCGGATACTACACTGACACATTGACACCGATATTTTGAGAAAATAACATAATTCAATGTAATCATAAGTGTCGGTGTCCTACACTGGGACACACCTAATTCAAGGAGTGTCCTTATTTTGTAGATAAAAAGTAAGGTTTAGTTTGAGGGAGTGGTAGGTTGATACTCTTTGTTACTTGATCTTTAAGAATTACTTCCTTTCTATTGATAAAATGTCTTTATTTTTTCTCTTTTCTTTCTTTTGACTGTAGTAGATGCATGAAATTATGGTTATGGTAGTATAGCTTATTTATGACAACAACTAACTCAACAGTAATTTAGGTGTCTTATTATTTTGTGCATAGGACCACATGAATTTTATTATGTTGTGCATTTACCTAAATTTCGTTTTGTATTTACCTTCATGGTCCATTTTGACCTCTGTAACACAGCACCAACACTTTTAATGGAAATCATCTTCGGTTTCTGACATGAATTAGTGTTCGACACTAACACGACACCGATACATGTGATTACATTCAATTAGGTTATTTTCTTAAATTGTTACCAGTATCGATGTGTCAGTATGTGTCCGATATTTGTGTGTGGTAATGTTATAGTTAATATGCCTCCTTTTCTTTGTTAACGGGGATTTGTCTGCCAACAGAAGAAGATTTTGAAGTTTAGATATGTCACAGAATGACTATACTATTTCATGAATCCAATGTATTTCTTTCTTTTCAGGTATAACGTATCTCTATCTAAGTTTTCGTGGAAGCTGATTATTGGCAATGAGCAATCTCAAGCTAGGTGTGGAAGTTGTGGGTGCTCATGACCTTATGCCCAAAGATGGCGAGGGCTCTTGTAGTGCTTTTGTCGAACTTCAATTTGATAATCAGAAGTTTCGGACAACTACTAAAGAAAAAGATCTAAATCCCGTATGGAATGAGAAATTTTATTTCATCATTGCTGATCAAAGCAAATTACCAAATCTCACACTTGATGCATGCGTCTACCACTACAATGGCAAAAACAATAGTTCCAAAGTCTTTCTTGGTAAGGTCCGTCTCACGGAAACCTCGTTTGTCCCGTATTCTGATGCTGTTGTATTGCACTACCCTCTAGAAAAGAAACTCACCTTTTCTCGGGTAAAAGGAGAGCTTGGTTTGAAGGTATTTGTTACGGATGACCCTTCTGTAAGATCCCCCAAACTTCTTCCTGATGAGGAACCCTCTTTGGATTCAGATCAGCACTCGACCAAAGATCAACCACCAGCATCATTGACAGATTCGATCCTGAACATGTTTTCTCGTAAGAAAAATGTGTCGAAGCACACATTTCATAGCATTCCTGGTTCTGATAAAGAAGAACATCGATCTTCTCCTCCAGGAGCTGCAAAGTTGAAGGTGGACCATGGGAAGCATGAGATGAAATCTGGACTTCCTCCGAAAATAATGCATGCATATGCAGATTCTTTGCATCCAATGGATTATGCACTCAAAGAGACAAGTCCTTCTCTCGGAGGGGGACAAGTAATTGGCGGGCGAGTTATTCGTGGGAACAGGCCATCCAGTACCTATGATCTTGTTGAACCAATGCGTTACCTTTTTGTACGAGTTGCAAAAGCTCGCGACCTTCCATCAAAGGGTGTGACCGGGAGCCTTAATCCATACGTGGAGGTAAAAGCTGGAAATTTCAAAGGAACTACGAAGCATTTAGAGAAAAATCAGGAACCTGAATGGAATGAGGTGTTTGCCTTTGCAAGGGACAATCTACAATCAACAACGGTTGAAGTTGAGGTCAAAGACAAAGGTACGATACTAGATGAAACTGTTGGTACGGTGAGGTTTGTTCTCCATGATGTTCCTACACGGGTTCCACCAGATAGTCCATTGGCTCCAGAATGGTATCAGATTGACAAGAACGGGAAAAAGAAAAAAGGGGAGGTGATGCTTGCCGTATGGTTTGGCACACAAGCTGATGAAGCTTTTCCTGATGCTTGGCATTCTGATACACTCTTTCCCGGAGAAAACTCTTCAGTTTCCCATCATCAGATGCGATCAAAAGTTTACCATTCACCAAGATTATGGTATGTACGGGTTAGAGTGATTGAGGCACAAGACCTGATTCTGTCAGAGAAATCACAAATCTCAGATGCCTATGTTAAGGTGCAGACTGGTAACCAGATCTTGAAGACAAAAGCGGTTCAATCGAGGACCAAAAACATGCGTTGGGATCAGGAGCTGATGTTTGTTGCTGCTGAACCGTTTGATGAACCATTGATCCTTTCTGTTGAAAACCGTATTGGTCCAAACAAGGATGAGACACTTGGGGTGGCTGTTGTTCATTTGACCAATGTTGATAAGCGTGCCGATGATAGAATTATCCGTACTAGGTGGTATAACCTTGAACAGTCCATGTCATCTGCGACGGATGAGGAACATGAGAAGAAAAATGATGTGTTTTCTAGTAGAATTCACCTCAGTGTCTGTCTTGACGGCGGGTACCATGTTTTTGACGAGTCAACTTATCACAGTAGTGATCTTAGACCCACATCAAGGCAGCTCTGGAAGAAGCCAATCGGCATCTTAGAACTCGGTATTCTAAATGTTGATGGTCTTCATCCGATGAAACCCAGGAATGGAAGAGGGACATCTGATGCATACTGTGTGGCAAAATATGGGCGAAAATGGGTTCGTACTCGAACTATTTGTGATACTCTAGACCCAAAATACAATGAGCAATACTCATGGGAAGTTTTTGATCCAGCAACAGTTCTCACAGTGGGGGTGTTTGATAATGCTCAAGTTACTGGTCCAGATAACAAAGATTTGCTAATTGGTAAAGTTCGGGTCCGAATCTCAACCCTTGAAACCGGCCGTGTTTACACAAACGCTTACCCTTTACTGATACTTCATCCTTCGGGTGTTAAAAAGATGGGTGAACTTCACTTGGCCATTAGATTTTCTTGTTACTCAATGGTTGATTTGATGCACCTGTATTTTAAGCCTCACTTGCCAAAAATGCACTACAAAAGGCCTCTTAATGTTATGGAACAGGAAATGCTGCGACAGCAGGCTGTCAATGTTGTTGCTGCTCGTCTTAGTAGGGCTGAACCTCCACTTAGGAAGGAGGTAGTTGAGTACATGTCTGACACAAATTCTCATCTTTGGAGCATGAGGCGCAGCAAGGCAAACTTCTACCGTTTGATGACGGTTTTTTCAGGGTTTCTTGCAGTAGGGCGATGGCTTGGGGGAGTTTCCACCTGGAATCATCATATGACAACAGTATTGGTGCACATTCTTTTTCTGATGCTCGTGTGTTTCCCTGAACTTATTCTACCAACCATGTTTCTATACGTGTTTGTTATTGGGATGTGGAATTGGAGATTCCGCCCGAGATACCCACCTCACATGAACACCAAACTATCTTACACAGACGGAGTAACCACTGACGAGCTTGACGAGGAATTTGACACATTTCCTTCCACAAAGAGTCCTGATGTAGTGCGATGGAGGTATGACCGGTTAAGAAGTGTGGCTGGAAGGGTTCAGAGTGTTGTTGGAGATTTAGCTACTCAAGGAGAGAGGGTCCAAGCACTTGTGAGCTGGCGCGATCCTCGCGCTAGTACTATGTTCATGCTATTTTGCCTTGTGTCTGCTATTGTGTTGTATATGATACCCTTCCAGATACCTATTCTTATAGGTGGATTTTACTTTATGAGGCACCCAATGTTCCGAAGTAAGGTACCATCAGCACCGGTTAACTTCTACCGCAGGCTACCTGCCCTCACAGATAGCATGCTTTAAGTGGACTGCATGGTGTGTGGTTCTTGTATTTTTATCTACCGACGGCGACACTGTCATTGAGTTTTTTGCAGTGATTGTAAAATAGCTATCTTGTCATGTCAAGTCTGTTTTATTTTAGTGTTGAGTACAATTGATGGAGATGTATTTATACATGCTGTTGAAAACTATAGTGCAGTTTTATGCTTTCAAGCATTTCCTGCAGTAGGATTTATTTTTATGCCATTAGGAACCAACCATGCACCATGAAACTAGTTTGATGATGACTTGAGGTCAAAAAACTCAGATGAACTTTTAATGCAAAAAACTTGTAAGTTTTTGGGAAGGAAAAGACAAAGATAATGTTAAGAATCCTTTCAAATATTGTCACTGTTATTTCACAGTACAAACAACTTTAGAGGTGTCAACAGCAAAAAATATGTTTAGTTGGCAATTTTAAAATTATTTGACATTTTTACAATTTTTGAGTGATAAAAAGACAATTTAAAAATAAATATAAGGGTAGTAAAATTTGAAACTGGTGCGTCATTAATTTCTTCTTCTTTGTTAAGGCTTTAATTATTTCCCCATTTACTAGAACTTGAGCTAAGACCCCAAAAATTAATGTCTGTATAATCTTGATAATTTGAGAATATTATGGTAGCTACAAATATTTTAAATTAAGAACAAGAAAAATACACAAGTATGAAAAAAATTCAGTTAGGAAAGTAAAACTTAGTTTACAGCGGTGGGAATTTCCTAGCAATTTTATGATAACAAAAAAAACAGATAAGAAAATTGACCACTCTGAGTGTACGTATCTCTTGATGTTACGAGCCCATTTATGAATAAGGACCCCACAATGGAGGAAGGTATGGAGAATCAAAATGCTGTTAGAAATCGAATACATAATAGGAAAGGACAAAACGGACTATGACTTCAATAGAGAAAAAATTTCATCCCACCTCTTCTATATCTTTTATATTCCTGAATTTTCATTTTTGTCCTTGAATAAAAAATTTGGAATGTGTTTTTCGAATTTTTCCTAAATTTAAATTAGAAAAACTTCGAAAAATGCATTTCGAAGTTTTTTTCCAAGGACAAATTTGAAAAATTGGGGATATAAAAGATATGTGGGATGAGAATTTTGAAAAGAAAATTTCTCAAGTGACCCCGTCCTATCTCTTTTCTAACCTCAAAATTCCAATTTTGCCCCTGCAGAAACTTTGGTTCGAAAAAACCAATTTTTTTGGTAGTACAAATTCAGAGGAATTTCGGTTTGTATAAACCGAAAAAAAAAATCAAGGCAAAAAAAACTTCGGTTTTTAAAAACCGAAATGTTTTGTAACGGCAAAAATGAAAAATCAGAGGGTAGAAAAGAGATGGAGAGGGGTCGGTTGAGAATTTTTCGAGAATTTTTCTTCGATAAAATATGATTAACGTTTCTTACTACAAGACACAACACATAAACCCAATAACCTATTAGCCCATAACACATTATTTGTTAATGCAACCAAAAAAATTGAGAACTTTTCTTTTGGTGCCATCTATATAGTTTTTCTAATTTTCTATTTTATCATTCCGCTATTTAAACAGCAAAAGTTATAAAAATGAGAAATCTGAGGAAAAAAAACTCCCTAATATAACATCTTCAAGATTTTACATGTCCACTACTTAGATAGCGGACATTATAAAAATGAGATATTTGAGAAACAAAACACCCTGTAACTTAAATAGCGGAAGAAATATTTTAATAATTTTAAAAGAGGCGCAAGAAAACTCAAGGCTCCAAGTTCTAAAAAAATTAGCTTATTATGTTATCACCAAGAAGTAGTGGATTCTAGAAGCAGTATCTCTCTGATCATTTGTTAATTATCCGACTCCATTGATTAATATAATAAGGCTAAATTCTATTGTGGGTTGTTAGGCATACCTAAATTCCTTTATACTAGTACCTCCATCTAATATATAAATTATGCAAAATTATGTCTCAGGGACCAATTCTGCAAAATAGTGAAAATATGGAACCAAAACTCCAATTAAGCCAATAATTTTATAAACTTTGTAAATAACGTTGTAAAAAAAAATTGGCCTGTTTAAAAAAAAAAACGTTGTAAAAAAAAAAACTTTGTAAATAATAAAAAAGATTTAATACAACCAATTGAGATTCTCTTTCCATGAAGCATTTGCCCCACTCTCCAAGTATGATTTTAATTTTTATCAAGAGAAGATTCTCTTTGAAAGCATAAAAGTCATGAGCTTTTTGTGTTGGTTTATGCTCATTTTCCAGAAAATCAAGTAGCATTAAACTTGTTTAAGCAAAAATTAATTGAACAGACTAATTTTGATTAGCTATGCCAAACTTTACCATTTTATATACTCCCTCCGGTCACATTTATAGGCAAAAAAAACTATTTGCGCGGTGTTTAAGAAATTTAGTTAAGTGTAAATAATTTTCTTGATGTAATATCAAACATGAGTAAATTTACTATATTGTCTTTTGAAATAAGTCTCTTTTTCTTGGAAATCACATGCACCTTTTAGAAAGTAAGGATATACTAGGAATAACAGTATTAATTAGTATAAAAGTAGTGAACTTTTGGTTATAATATAGTGACCAAAATTTGAAGTGTTTTTTTGCTTATAAATGTGACCGGAGGGAGTACTTTTCTTTATTAATAAATTTTATATTATTGACAAATTAATGCACAAGAAAGTGAAGAAACTTGTACAACAAAATAAGCACAAGAAACACTGAAAAAAGTTGGTTAGTCGTAATTTTTGGAGTTCATATATATTGATCATGTGAATACCAAAACAAACACAATATTATTATGATTGATGAAAAAAAAAATTGTATTACCAAAAAAAAAATGTGTCAAATACACTATATTTTAAGAGTAAAATCAATAATATTTTGTTATTAAATCCACCTTGGTTGATAGTGTACTCCTCTTTAAAGTTTCATGTTCGATTCTCTCTGGTACCAATTTGAGTGGATTTTTTTTAAACCAAGGAAACTTGCCAGAGAAGCAAGCCCCTAGAAATATATTAATAAAGAAGAGAATGGAAACAACATAGTGAACATACTGAGGGCGACACCAAACCCTCTAAACAAGCTAAGAAAATCTATAAAATGGGAGCCCAAGATTATTTCTACTCATGTCCTCCTTAATAACATTAGTTAATTTGAGTGGACTAATTTAACTTTTTAAAAAAAAATTTGTTATGATAGTGTAAGTCAATTTAATTGTTGCTGCCACTATAATTATATCATGCTTTGTTTATTATCATATTATTATTGATATATTGTAACCAAAAAAAATATTATTATTGATATATTGCTATAGTTATTTTTAAGGAACATATTACTATAATCTAAGTCAATTTCATATACATTATTTTACTACAGATAACATAAACTCAATTCATATCATTACTCAAATAGTTGTTAATATAATGAGAAATCGACTAAAAATACAGCGCCTAGACCTACAATATGATGCCCTTGCTAAAGAATGAGCTACCATATTCGTTTGACGTCTAACAAACTTGACCTCGAAGTTGGGAACTAATAACAACAAAGATTTAATTTGAGAAACTAGTAAAAGACCCGTGCATTCGCACGGGTCACATAATATTGCGATATTTAAAGTCAGAAACTATATTCAAAATAACAATTTTCAATGAAAGCAGAGAAATAAAAATACATACATCAATCAAAAAATTTAGTTTATTGTGAATTTTGAAAACTCGTGAGTATTTTCAAAACATCTCATTATGATAAAAATTTGAAGATTTTATGCTTTTATCTTTAGGCATATCCCGTTATGATGAAATATTGAAAATTCATGTATATTTTCCAAATATCTCGTTATGATAAAATTTTAAAGATTTTATGCTTTTATCTTTAGACACATTCCGTTATGATAAAATTTTGAAAATTTATACTGCATTTGTTGGAGATTTTATGCTTTTATCACATCCCGTTAAGATAAAACTTTGAAAACTCATTCAAAATACCAAAGTTTGTAGTATTTCTATATATTTTATATTTATTTTACATGTAAAAATCCGTTAAATACTCAATTAAAAAAACTCCATTTTATATTCGTGGAAACAAATTTTATGTACTGGTATATGATAAAATTTTCAAAACTCGTTAGTATTTTCAAAATACCAACATTAATGTTATCTTACTATAGAAAAAAAATATTATAGGTAACTATTTGTTAATTATTTACACCGCCCTCTGTACGAATACATACTTGTATTTTCAAAAACATATTTCTATTTCAAGTAGGGGGTCGGAGTTTGAACTTCGGTCATCCCACTTATCCACCTTAAGGGTGAAATTTTTAGTCGCTAGATGTAACATCCCGTAATTTTCCTTTATTGTATATATAAGTATTTTATTATTTTTATTCTTATGATTTATTGAGTGATGATATTACTATTATAAAATTTACCGATTTCATGGTCAAATCTCATATTTAATTTCTTAAGTGATTTGTTGTTTTATTTTATTTTACCACAGTATGTCTACTAGCATTTTATTTTATTATATAATAAGTCGCATTTAATTTGACCATATAGACTAATAGCTATATTAGCTAACAAGAAGTTAGGGAGACTAAAGAAGTTATTATTTATACGTGATTAACATATTCATCCTCATTATTTCTAATTATCTTTTGACTATTATTATTATTATTTGTTTATTGTTAAAATAATATAAGCATGTCCCTAATTGTAGTTAATGGGTTGTGTCAACTCACTTAAGTTACTTGCAACTTCTATTCCTAGTAGTACGACCCACTCTTACTTCCACTTTCCACTCCATGAGTCCACTTATTTAGGGAGATAGGTTAGCAAAATACTATTAGTACTTAGTCTTTCTCACTTTAGTTACTCATACTGATTATTACGGTTAGAAAGAAAACCTAGAAAGTTTTGAGGAGAAAAAGAAGAGAAGGAAAGATCAACATTAGAGATTAGCAAATAGGCTCTATCAAGTAAGAATACATTTACTCTTGCTATTCATTCTTTCTTAATACCAATTTATCATTAAAAATCAATTTAGGTTTATGAACATATGTTGCAAGTAGTATTAGCTAGTCTTGAATTGAGTTTGATTATTCATATTAAAAATTAAGAGAAGACAAGATTTCTTTCTTTTAATAATTGCTGGAAAATATTGTTGTTACGTCTCATTTCAATTTTTAGTTCTAAAATGTTTCAAATTTCAGATAAAGTTTTATTAAGATTGTTCTTCTATCTAGATTTTATTCTAATGTGAAATTCTATGTCTTAAAATGTCTAACTTTCATCGATGTTTAACCATGAGACAAATATGTCTACTATTTTCCAGTAATTCTCCAATAAGTTGAAATTGTTCTATTTAGATGGTGCTGAAAAATTTTTAGTAAAATAAATCCGTTTGATTTCTTTTGAAGAATAGTAACTATGATCATAATAGAGTACTATATTTTATGTTTTCTTTTAGAAAAGATAAATATGGATGTATATTTGAGTCAAATATTTTTGGAGTATAGGAAATATAATGTTCAGATTTATCACATATGAAATTGATAGCATATTTTAATTGTCATTATTACTTTTGAACTGACTTTGTAAATTAACCATTGCTTAATTGACTTCACGTGAAAGAATGATTTAATTGGACTAAAATATCAAATGATAGTATGTACTACTTTTAAAAGCTAACATTATATTGTTTCTAAAAGTTGGAGTTTATAGTCTTTTGTTATTACTGGTAGTGTTGTTATATTGTTTTTCTAGAGCTAATTTTAAGAAGGTCCGATATTTAGAAATTGAGAATATATTAAGTAGTAGTAGATCATATCTAACCAAAACCCGGGTATTGCATAAAACTATAGGAGTGAATGATATTTGAAACTTACGAGGGTGAATCAATAGTCGTGAAGGCTTAGATATAGTGGAACCAAGACTGCTTTGCGGAAATTTTAAGAGTTGCTGATGCTAAGGTAAGAGGGTCCTCCGTTGTTTGTTTATATCTGTTATAATCTATGTTTGTATGTGATTCTTATGGTGTGCGTAAATAATATGAGTTCTTGGGTGTGGGTTATTTTTGTCTTGTTATCTATGAATTTATTATGTCTTTTGATTTTGTGATTGGGATTATCATTGGTGTCTTTTGATTTGGTGATTGAGGTTATCATTGGGGTGATCTTGTCTCTAAACTGGAGTTAGGACAAGTTCTTTTTCATTAATTACTTGGTGTGAGTAATTTCTAGTGCGACTAACTTATCGGTGATAGGAATTCATTCATTCATTGGTGCCGGTGTGGTTCGAAATAATACTCAACGGTGGGGTACCGAACCTTAATACCCAACGGTGGGGTATTTGTGTCCAATGGTGGGACACTGTCCAATGGTGGGACATTTACTCTGCGGAGCGGTGATATCCGGATCATGTAGGGTGCATTAGATTGTCATATAGACTAACCACTAAGATTTGGTGAAACATTGGAGAGTGTATAACTATGGTGTCATGTGGTAAGTAGGTGATATCAACTTGTTTTATGGTTGGTAATTTATGAGCTTTCAATATGTATATATGCATGCTTAATTGATGATGTTTTCCTATGTTTTGGAGCGACCCTCATGAATAAATTTGGCCAGGTTAATAAGTCAGTAGATCAGAGTTGCGCAGCGGTAGTTGAAACTCCGAGATTCATGGACATTGGTGTTTGTCTTGTTGAGAAAGATTCTCACAAGCGTCCAGAGTTTGACCAGCTATAGATTGAGTGTTTGGGTAGTAAAAGACCATGAGTCTTGGTTTAGGATTTTATTTTGAGTTAAGGGAATTTTAATCTTTTGTAATTACTATTACTCTAAATTATTATTTTTGAGAGATTATTATCTCAATGGTTAATATAATGTATTATTAGTTCATTTGATTCTTTAATAAGATAAAAAAATAATATAGTCTTTTCACTTAAAATGTGCGTAGTTAATATCCCGAAAATCTGAGATGTTACACTAGACTACTTGACAAAAAAAAAGTGTCCTGATATATTTTATTAATTAATTTCTAAATGAACATTTTTATTTTGATTGGATATGATATTTTATAGATAAAATTTAATATTTATCATAACTTTGTAGTGATTTATTTTAAAATAAATTTAAATAGTAAATACTTGTAGTTGGAATTAGAAGGATAGAAAAGGGCATATGAATTAAATTTAAACCCTTAGTTTTTCAACTGAATTAAACCCTTGGTAACCTTGGGAACCGAAGTTATCATTGTCAGGCTACCAATTCAAAATTAGGCTAATGACAATAATTATTACTTACACAATTTAAATATGACTAATTACAATTAACTTTATAAAAAGACAAAATAGTCCTAAGATTTAATGAAATTGTGAGATTATAGGGGGATATTAATGGAAATTTGTGAGTAATTAATTTTATTATATTTGTAGTAGATTAAATTGCTAAACTGAGAGGATCCATATTGTCTAAAAGAGATAGCTTCAATAACAATTTGTGAGTCACTTTCAATAATCACATACGAGTAGCCTCTTTGTATCAACTCACTGATTGCTTCCTTCATGACCATAGCTTCTCCTTCAATTATGTTGAGTCTAACTTGGATAATGTTAAAACCTGCCAATATAAGTCTACCTTGATGGTCGCGAAGGCACCACCCCGTTCCTGTTGCGTCAACTATATCAAAGTATCATCACTTTAATTAAGGAAAATGCTACTTTACGCTATGCGAAAACCATTTTACACGAAAATTATCACGATAGGCATTACGAATACCATCACACATCTATCTTAGTTCAAAAATGTGGTCAAGTATCAATCCATATAATTAAGGGAAAATGCTACTTTATGCAAAAACCATTTCACGAAATTATCACGATAGGTACATGGTCACTATATCATACTACCTCATTTTACTTCCAGGCAATCCATGGTTTCCGGTAATCACAAGATCCAACACTCAATACTCATTCGTGATAAGTTCGGGACAATAATTTCGCTTTAAACAGCACACATCTATCTTAGTTATTAATTACTTCTTCCTATTTATACTCAATCCTTTTAATACAACTGACTTATCCTTACTTATTAATCGCTCTTAATCTTATATACCTTTTTAATAGTATGTATGTAATTAAGCACTTGTTTGTTGTTCTTCGTTTTGCACAATGTATGTATTCTTACTCGTCATTCTTTGTTAACTTGTGTTGTAATAGGTTCTGCATTGATTTTCTTCCATGGGCTTAAACTAGCAAAATCAAGACAATTTTCATTGATTTATGTGGCATCAGAAAAGAGCATAAATCAATTTTAGAATACTCGAATTAGATCAAGCAATCGTAGACTCATTCGTGTCAATTGGATGATTTTAACGCGTTTAACAACCACATCGGTTTTAATTTTTTTTGGTAACTACAACCACATCAATTTGATTTCTATATCTTCCCTTTCTCCCTCGTCTTCTTTCGACTCAAGTAATACAGGTAAGTCGGGAAAATGGAAAATATTCTACCAAAGGATGTCCTAATCTTTATAATAACCATATTGGCATCCACAAGTGTGCAAGACCTCTTTAATATTATGTCGGTTTGTAAATATTTGAAATCGGTTGCAGAGGATACCTACATTTATAAGAATATTTCTTTGAACAAGTTCCTTGGAGAACCACCAACGAAGAAGGAAAAAAACATTTTCTACATAAAGTATGCATTAGTCTCAATCCAGAGTACCATTTTCGCATGGGTTGCCATGAAATCTTTCGCAGTGTCCCAGATATTTTAACCGCAACAAAATATTTGACGGTTGCAACATCACAAGGACACCATGCAGCAACCTTCACATTGGCATTGTAATGGTGTTCAAAGAGGATGCAAGTGCATTTGATGAAGGAACTCATTTGTTGACTAAGTTATGGGACAAACTTAATGTCTTCTAAAATAGGGTCTTTTAATATGGGTTTTTTTGACAGTTCTACTCTTAATGTGTGTTTTTCCCCCCTTTTTTAGAAACATTTCTTTGATATAAGACTTAGAAGAGTTTCTTCACAAAATTTGCTTCTCTTCTCTGGGTCGAAACTCAGTTTGATACTTTTTTTACTTAAATTTCAACTTATTTTAGTTGAAAAAAATATTTTAAGTTATAATAAACATAAAATTAATTATAAAAAATTTAATTAAATACCTTAAAAGTTAAAGGTCTAGTCTATATTATTTCTTTATATTATGTAATGGTATTATAATAAATACACACAAAAACACACAAACGTAGATATACACATTCTTAGAAGTTCACTTATCAGATTCATTAAATAACTAATGTATCTGATTTATATCATCATAATAATGTGTCTATTATTCTTTATATTATATAATGTATTATGATAAATACACACAAAAACACACATATTTATATATGTCTAAGCCAAATATTTAAGCATCTGACCAGAAAATTTCCATCTCACCCCTATCTTTCTGAGGCACACCTAAAGCCTTCCAAACAGCAGGAGAAGCATCAACAATATTATTCAAACAAGGTGGTTGAAAATCATGTTGAGAATCACATCCTTGAGTAGAATCACATTCATCAACAACTAAAGCTTTAACTCTTTTACCATTTCCAAATATATTAATCTTTTTTAAACACCTTTTCTTATCACTCTTTAACCAACCTGTTGATAGTGCTACAACAAGTGAATTATCTGAATGAAATTTTCCATCACATTCTGATGCTGATCCTCCATCTCCACCTTTCTCAAAACTATTCAATGTTAGTGTTGCTTTTGTGTGCTTAGTTACTTTAGGTGAACATGTTGTGTACATTTTTCCTGGTTTGCAACTGTTTGATTTAAAGTTTTTTCCTCTTACTTTTCCTTTGCATTTGGAAGCTTCAATGTTTAAGCAAAAAGTTGATAGAATGATTAGAAGAAAGATTATGGTGTGAATGGAATTTGATGAAATTTTGACACCCTTCATTTTAATTTTATTTTTATTCTCTCTCTCTTTTTTCTTAATGATGGTGTGTGAAGTAGAGTTTAACAAGTAGGATATTTATAGAGATAACAAGCCCAAAAAGACAAAATTATTTTGTTAAATGCAAATTTTATAAAAAGAATCATTCTCTATTTAAATTGTAAATGGTTAGAACTAAAATTATACAAAAAATGATAATATTGAAATTTAAATCAAGGACCCTACAAACATAATATCATGCAATATCATTAATCAATTGATGCTTATCTAATATTTAATAAAAATTAACCATATATGACTATATTCTTTTTGTTTTTATCATCTGATCCACTAGACCGCCTAATCTGATTCAGGGGTCAGTTTTAATATCAAGTGGTTCTCCAGCCTCCTCCCAATCGCAATTGTGGGGATCAAACCATAGTCATTACTATCAAGTTCAACGTCAATCATCACTGAACCAACTAACGATATATATATATATATATATAACTATATTTTAAAGCTGCAAAATTCTCTCATAATTTAGAAGCCCGCAATATCATCTCATACCTGGCACATGGTATTAGGTAATGCCCGAATAAGACACATTTAAGTTGTAAGAAAAGATTATTTTTCATCAAGACCAATGGTTAGTTTGATAGAACATATGAATTTGTCATCTATCAATGAAAAACATGAGATGAGTTAAAAGTTAAAACCATATGTTGCCGATTAAATAAAAATTAATTTAATTGTAACAAAGCATATGTTAAAATCTTGATATTACCACCCAAGTTAAAACAAGCCGTACGTATTGTAGTGTAGACAATAAAAATTAAAATGTTCTTTTAACAAAAAAAATTAAAATGTTAAACCAAAAAAAATAAATTAAAATGTTTCTTATAATAACGTCAAGTTAAACCGGTTTTGTCCAAAATCGTTAGCTGACCCAATCAATTTTTATTGGTTCAAGTTGGATTATTTTTTCACCATCAGTTCAATCTGGTTCGGAGTCAGTTCTGACATCAAATTGTTTCAGCTCCTTCCGATTACACTAAACCAACTAACTATTGGTAAGTTGAATTAAATATTCGTATTTTTACGTTAAATTTGAACCAACTCAATCTAGTGGTATACCCGGGTTGGTTATCAGGTCCATGAGGCATACTAAAATTCTACAATTTTAAATAGAAACATGTTAAGATCAACACATAATTAAAAGTCTTAACTATATTAACAAGAACAATTAAATAAAAAATCACAAATTTTTTTAACATATTGAATTCATGAGTTTGGAATAATAAACTCGTTACCTAAACCGCTTCGAGTTCGAACTGGTGGAATTCAAACTCATTACCTTAAGTTGCAGGTTTGAGTTATCTAATTTTGTCTCCTTTTATTGATCTTCCATTTTCTATTGTTCTCTTTTCTTATTTTCTTCTAACCTTCCCATTGTTAATGGTCCTCTTCAGAATTTTAACTTTTAAGTAGTAAATATTGAACAATTTTTCAAAAATAACACTTGAAATTATAAATTTCTATGTTGCTATTTCACAAAGGATTTGAATTAGAAAAAGTGAGAAAGTCAATAGTTATTATTTTGACAAACACTTCTTGGTCGAATTCCATCCAAGGTCATAGTATTTTCTTGGCAATCACTTTTTGGCCGAATTTCAACGAAGTCGAGTTTAGCGCAAAGGGTTCAACAAGGGGTCTCGGCCTCTTGCACTTACTGTGTGGATATTTTAGAAACGGAAAATCATCTTTTTGTGCTATGTCCAATTGCATGAGAAGTTTGCAATAGAGTTCATGGGTGGTTGGCTTTACTACGGTATTGCCAAACACAATACTTAGTTTCGTTGTGCCTCTAAGCAAAGAAAACTTTGGTTGCAAGGGAGTTTTGATGGTATGACATGCGGTGATTTGGACAGTATGGCGTACTAGCTAGGAATGAAAGGATTTTTTCCAATGTGGTGGTGGGGATTGAAGACACTGTGAAAAGGATAAAATATGTATCATGAAAATGAATGTTGATTCTACCAGTATTGTTCATATATTATGGATGAGTATCTCTTGTACTTTTTTCATTTCATATATTCATACACACTTACTTTTGCCATTAAAAATATGTATTTTTTGACAAACTCGTGATATATCTACCTTTAATTTATTAATTAATGATTAAAATTATTCAGTTTACACTATAAAATGAATTGTTTACTTTAGGAACCAGGTCCTAAAAAAAAACGATATACAAATTATAAATAAAACAATTTCATGAATAATAACATTGAAAAAGAAAAATTAAGTCAGAAAAAAAATCTTTGAAAAAGATAACAAAAACTTTGAAAATGTTTTATTTTCTTGAGTCATACTTTAAAAAAGATGACCATTTGATTCCAAAAAAAAAATGACCATATCAAAACTTTGGAAAAGATGACTACATCAAAAATTAGTATCTTTATATGTAGAATTTAAATTAACCAAAGTTGAATGTAGAAATGGCCGAATCAAGATGGTACATCAAATGATTCCAAACTTTTAGATTCTGAAAAGAGGAGAATCCAATCCAATATTATATTATATTATGATTTTAATAACTATATGCATAAAAGCAATGATGTCATGCTGTAATATCATTTAGTAAAATATCAATATAAGTAGTTACATTGTAGGATATAATTTTTTTAAGTAAGATAGTATTCTCTATTTTTATTTTTTTGGTAGGATGATATATCATTCTATATTATTCTTTTACAATGTTTTTTCTAGAGAACAACATATATAATATTATAAATACCGAATGAGATATTCCATAGACTCAGAAGTACATCCAAATACGGCAAGTTACCAAGATTAATTTATTTAGTTTTAATTATATGAAGACAATTTTCTGTCAAAAAAATCATGTGAAGACAAATACTATCTTTTCATGAACATTTCTTGTTGTTTTTAACTGTAGCTCTTTTAGTGAATTAGGGACATTAAAATATCATTGTCATAGATCTTAGATCCCATGGCACTATTTCTCTCATTATTCTGATAGATTAAGAGTAAAATACGATTTTGTTATCTTCAACCGGACTTCGTTATCACATTCGTCTTTGAATATATCAAAATTGTAGTTAGGTTTATAAAAAAGAAGTATCAATATTTAGTTCAAGTTTATACAAAAATGGAACGGGTAGAAATATCCGAACTCCAACAGATAGGGTCGGTCCAACACTATGAGACCTAAAAAGAACTTTAAAGGAGGCCTTTTATCTTTAATTTTTTTTAAAATAATTATTTTTTTCAAACTTTTTGAGATACAAAATCATTTATTAAATTATTAATTAATTTCATTAAACATTTTTTCTAATCGATAATAAAGTCAATTCATTTAATTTTTACTAAGCAATTGCAAAGTTGCTGTCTAAATTTAATAATTTTATTTGAGTAGTAACAACTAACGAGAAAATAAAAAAGTTTGGAGTTGTAAATGTCGGAAAAACCAAAAGCGTGCTATCTTTTTAGGCCTATTTTCTTAGTAAGAAATTATTTTTTAGGGGCTTAAAACATTTGCTTGGGTTGTCTTACCCTTAGGTCGGCCCTGCCATCAGATATAGAATTAAGGTTCTATTTTTCACCCTCATTAAAGATCAAACTGAATATAATGATACTCAAATCCTCTTGGATTCGAGAAAGACAAAAACCGTTCCCGCTCCGTTTTCATGTCTAAACATATCAAATTTCAAGTCTACAGTTCTGAGTTGATACAACCAATATTAGTATTGTGGTCTTACTAGTAAACATCGATAGCATATGTGATAATAGACAATGAACCTTGATTTTGTTATTTTTCACAGTAAAAGATGGATCATTTTATCATCATATATATGGTGCATAGCATATAAACAAAAAATATAAATATGGTATATGGCATCAGCATGTTAATATTCATGAATATTACAAAATCACATGTCAAGATCAAGCTGAACAACACACATAACCAACTATATTTATTTAAGACTATAATTAGTGGCTTGTATTGTAGTAGAAATTTTGTTATTGTCGAAGCTTTGTAACATAACAAACAATTGATGTTGATACTATATTATGATTTTATGATTTTTAGTTGTTTACTCATCCTCAACAATGTCGAATACAAAATTGATTTATTTGGAGTATGGTGTGTTAGAATTATATGAAAAGAATGTGTTAAATCATAAAATAAAATATCTCTGCAGTGCAAATTTACCTATAGTGTACTTTTTTTTTAATTTTTTTTATAAGTGTTAGGATTACAATATTATGTTAGCTTTCTCCTTTCTAGAACTCAAACTCTTGACCTCCAACTCTTTAATTCTTAGCTCAACTAGTTAAGCTAGTTGAGCTACCCATCTCACCCTTATATTTAGTGTAATTTGATTAGATGTATGGTTAAAAAAGTTTCACTTTTTTTTTTTTTTTCACCACCAGTTTAATCTAGTTCGGGGGTCAGTTCTAACATCAAGTGGTTGTGAGCTTAGTTGGTAGGGACATCGCATTTGTTATGCAGGAGTCGGGTTCGAAATTCAGACACTATTTATTCATTTTTAAGGTATAATTTCCAGTCACTAGACAAAAAAAAGTTTCACTGGAAGTGTATACAACTTAACAAAATTAAATGGAAATCATTTATAATTAGTTAACTCAATTAAGATCACTATATAAAATGTGTTACACACTCAGTTGTAATTGTTTCGGACCGGACCAAGGCCCACAATGTTGGTAGCCCAATAACGTCTTAGGTCCAATACAATTCACTCTCGTTTCAAACTAAGGTTCATCCCCTTTTATGGCACACAATTCATATCAGATAAATGACCTTTGTCAGCTCCCTATGGTGCACTACCCACATCAGATAAATGATCCCTATACAAAAATACTTCCCCGTCCCAAAATATAACAGAAAATTGGTCAAAGAAAGTTGATTTATTTAATTAATAATTTAGACTAAATACATTAATGTTGATTGATCAATTTTTCCTTATATTTTGTAAAGGGTGGAGTATATACACTCTTCTTTATTTTACTCACACCGTGGGACCCTCAAGACGGTTATTTCCACTACTCCATTATCTATTATATATATATATGCACCCACTCTCTCAAAACACACACATTTCAGTCATTTCATACACACTCATATTGACTTTAGCATTTGAGTCATAACAATGTTTGCATGTACCTTTTTCTCACCGTGCCTGAGCATCATCACTACCATTAGCTACACTATTATCTAACTAGAGAAACCATTTGACTCTGCTCGTTAGAGTAATAATATAACTAAATAAAAAAATCATTATAGATAAAATTCAATCATTTTTAATTCTAAAAAATCCTGTACTTTTAGGAAGAGAAAACCATTGTAACTTCAATGTATTTACGAGGGAAAAAAAAGTTGAGAAAAAGAAGAGATAAGATGAAAGTGAGAGAAATATCAAAGAGAAACAAAACGAAAAAAAGTGAAGTAATTTTTCTACAAGGTGTGTTTGGTGGAGAGAAATAAGATATTGTAACCTAAAAATGGACAAATAGTGTTTGTTGCATGCATATGACCAAGTGCATCGATCAAGAAGTAATAAATGTGTTTAGAAAACATCAAAATTACAGCAGAAAATGACAACACATCGAAAGTTCCAAACCAAACACATACTTGCATAATTTGGGATAACATTATGTTGCGTCTAAGGTGAGGGAGCTAATAGGTCTCTCACCGGTGAGGGAGGAAAAACAAATTGTTTTCAACCATTAGATGTACTTAATGGCCAAGATCTACTAAAATTAAAAATGAGAACATGTAAAATTGTCAGTAAAAGATCCTAGTGTATCTCTTCTTCTTCATACATGTTCTTCATCAT
The DNA here is from genome assembly GCA_951799995.1 of Trifolium subterraneum. Lineage (NCBI taxonomy): Eukaryota > Viridiplantae > Streptophyta > Magnoliopsida > Fabales > Fabaceae > Trifolium > Trifolium subterraneum. The sequence goes on from OX637462.1 coordinate 55,146,240, forward strand.
TGTTCCCCTGTTCATCTTATTCCGCACCCGAATAGAAATTATCCGGGTCGCGATGACCCATATTGAACCCGGTTTGATCTAGCGTTTTAGGTAAATATGCTCTACGATTTTCAAGGGGCTATGATTGCCAATTTAAGTTTAAGAAGAAACCCATAATAATTTTAAGAATCATCAATCCAACCGTGAGAAATCACAAATAAAAGATATAGGGCTTAATGTGAAACTGGAAGAGAAATGATCCATTCACGGTTGCAAGAAAAAGAAAAAAAAAATGTTGTACTGATTGTTTGAATCATGGTGTTCAGTTTCAAATTTTCAATCGAAACACCTCAAACAGTTTTCAAAAATGATTATCTCATTTCACGAACAGAGAAATATAGATACAGTCAATATTACAAATTGGTCATTTTATCATTTGAAACCATGGATTATCATTTTATCATAATAACCAATAGCACGATCAGTAATAATTAATAATATCCATTTGATTTCATTAGTAACAAATAGCACGGTAAGTGGTCGCTGTTAGTGGTGTGAATAGTCTGTGTCGATGGTTTGGACGTTCGCCGGAGTTTGTATCCGACGGAGAATGAAAATGTTGAAGTACATGTATGAAGAAGAGATACAATAGGATCTTGTGTGAAAATTTTACATGTTCTTATTTTTAATTTTAGTAGATCTTGACCATTAATTGCATCTAATGGTTGAAAACAATTTGTTTTAGCTCCCTCACCTTAGACGAAACCAACAATTTATAACAAGACTAATACTCCACAGAAATATAATTGTCAATGGATCCGGATTTTGTGCGGTCGTTTTTTGCTGCAGTCGTGCGGTCACTCAATTTATAACCATCCGGTCAAGATCGGACATCCACGATTTAAACTGACTGTATTTGATTAAATCACTTGATCATGATCAGACGACTGCCAATCAACTGCATCAAAAAGTCGACTGCACTGGATCCAATTCCCAATAGGATTTTACACTACCAGAAGATATCTTTCGATGAATGGAGGGGATTTTGAGCAATATCCCAGGAGAGAATAGCAATTACCATTATATATAGTATGGAATGCAATAGAGGATGTCATGAAACCCTAATTCATGATAAGTGTTGGGATTGAGGGAACCTTTCATTCAAACTTTGAAAGAGTTCTTGCATTTCTCGAGACAATTCAATGACAAAAATCGCAAGATTTTTAACTCGCAAAACAACTCCTATCGAAAATAATATTGTTTTAGAAGGGCATACGTTTCAATAACCCTCGAACCATGTTGTGGGAGATTAGTCGCTTCTGCTAATCGTGATTAGAACCACGCCATCATATCACATAAGTCATGATATATAATATATACTTAAACCACAAAAAATCTAACCAACTATCAATTTCCATCAAATAAAAAATAACCAAGAAAATAAAATCTTCAAATTTAAATATCTCACAACTACAAAGATATGAGTGCAACCCCTAAAGTCAATCAATCATAGGTAACATAAATGAAATTCCACAAGTCAATAAGGCTTTCTCTACTCTATAGTTGGTACTGCCAATTATGTCATTACTATGCGAGCGAAAATTAGATGAGTAACCATCAATCTTAAATATTTACCAAGTACTGGTGTATGCTAATAAAATTGTCACCCGCGCATTAAATCAATGTCCATATGTGAATTACGCATATCCAAGGAACGCGATGCAGGCCAAGAATTGAGAGATGATGGAGTAAGATTTTGATTTGGTGAAGAAATGTTGTTCATTGCAACTGGATTATGAACTCCATGCTGATGATGATGATGATCTGCCTCTATACCAACTTCGTGACCTTCCGAATCTTCATTCTTCTTGTTCTTTGTCTTTTGTCCACCCCACATAAAGCTCCCAAGTATCACCTGATACATGACCAATCAAATGTAACAATCCAAATGAAACTCGGGTTTTCGATTAATTTAATCGCATGCAGTTAGCACATCGGTGGTTGTTGAATCAATATTGAACGGTCTAGATTTCAAGCTCAGTATTTTAGAGTTTAAAAGAATCAAAATCTGTTTGTTTTCTGCATTGTCTGGCTCGATCTAACAACCATTGTTATGCTAACTGCGTGAATTTGTGACCGAAGCAAATCCAAATCCATACAAATACGATACTGTTGATATGACAGAGTAAGAAAAAAGTAATTAAAAGAAGAAAAAAAATCAAACTCTAACCAAACCTTATAATATATGTTGATGAACATCTTTTATGATGATAAAAACATAAAATGTTTCGTCATACGGGAAATTTCAATGTTATCCTTCGTAAGTAGTAAACGTGCAATTACCTGAACAGAACTTGCAGCAATGAGCAGTCCACCAACGCCTCCACCAATGACACGACCATCAGGACTTGCAAGAGAAACACTTAATGAACCAGTTCGATTTCGGGAGCCACCATTATCAGCAACCAAGTAAGAGCCTGACAGGCTTAGTATCTCAAAACGCCCCTATTGAAAACAAAGTCCGCAATTATTATACATAACCATATTATTGAAGGGATAAGAAAAAGAAACAAAACAAAACAGACAGATTCTGAATTACATAGCATGAAGAAAATCCAATCACTAACATTTGCATGATAAAAAAAAATTCTGAATTACATAGCATGAAGAAAATCCAATCACTAACATTTGCATGATAAAAAAAATTGCATTCTTAAGCTAAGCCATTCTTCTGAAATAACAAAAGATTGAAACATATGCACGTAACAATGAGAAAGTTTCAAACCTCATATGTGACAGATCCGCCAGATGTCGAAGCTTGACAAAGCGTCACAGTAGAGACAGCGCCAGTGGCCGTCATAACAAATATAGCTCTAGGTCCCTGCTGAGAAAATGCCAGAATTTTTGTCGCAATGTCCTACACAGAAGAAAATTGTCGATTTTCAAACGAGTAGTTCCTATATACTTACACAGATGGCAGAACATGTGGCACAAATTCTAGAGGATCGTCATATAGAAAGTTGATGATTTTCTAAAGAACAATTGTCTCAGATGACTTCGCTTTTTAGAAAAGTACCATGCCATATTCTTTGATAGATTCATAAAAAATAATGCAGCACTTCAACAATAAATAAAAGAAAATATATCATAACAAAATAAGAAGATTGATACGGATTGCAATAAAAAAATGTGGAATACCTCTCCAATTGCGACATTGATCACATGTGGGGTGAAACCATTCCCAGCTGAACTTGAGATCAAACCACCTAGCAATAACCACTCAAATCATCACACACAAAAAAAATATATAAAATAATAAAACAAGAGTAACATAAATCAATCCCCTAAGTTGAATCAACCTTGAGACAGAACCAAACCGGTCCTTACTACAGACATTTCGCTAAATTAGCGAATAGGGAGTGCAACTGTTAGGTCATGCTCAATTGGCAATGCCAAAATGCCTTTTGGTAATATAAAGCGACAAAATTTGAGACAAACAAAACTTTCAAGAGTTTAATAACTATACAATGAGTAAATAAAACATGTTTTGCATACATATCCAATCATAACTTCACCATCTTATCATATTAAACATGCTTGCATTATCACTATAAAGTTATTAAACTCAACACAATTATTATTTTAAAAAGAAATTGACACATAATGTATTAAAATAGACAACAAGATATATAATGTGTAACAAAACACAAATCTAATAAACTAAAACCTTTGATCATGCCTACATCCAAATTAGGAGTGAGAGTAGGTCAGGAGGCTTCCACGGGCCTATAGCTTGGCCAAGCCTAACCTAAGTCAAGATTTTTTTTAAAAGCTATTTAATAAAAGAAACTTTTGTCTTTAAAGAGATGATTCTAGTGGTCTACATAAAAGCTTATATAAATTAAATTAACTAATTTAGCGATAACCTTGAGGTTTACTTGAAGAAATTACTATAAAATAAGCTTTCGGAAAGGCAAGATTAGGACTTTAAAAGAGACCTTATATTATGTAAATATTCTAGACTAAGGCCTTAAATTTGTGAAATGGGCCAGGTCAATTTAAGTCAAAGCCTAAGCTTGAAAAATAGTAGAATTTAAGTTAATCTTGAAAAATAAGTGATGACAAAAATAGTCTATGTTTCAATGTGTTAGATCTAATGTTTGAATATAGTAAAATTTATGTTACCTTGGAAGAAAAAAACTGATGTAATGGTTGAAACAAGTCATGTAACAGAGGACAAGAATGAGTGTCAAACCTAAGCTTCAATATTTGAATAGTTAAATTTATGTCGATATTTGAAAAATGCTCTGGAACAGTCTAAGCAATCAAGTGTTTCAAGTTTCACCACTGATAGTTTCATAGAAAAAACCATAAAAATTTAAAACAGATTACAATGAATCAAAACTTTTGAAAGCTCAACCACTTCTCGACACAACCTATCCGAATTTGGATTTTCTGCAGTCTACAATCCCCGCATTCACACAGTTGGCACATCGGTGACCGTTGGATTAAAATTGGACGATCCACATTTCAATGCAGATTTTGATTTTTTTTAAAAAAACTAAAATACCATGCTTGAAATGAAGACCCTCGGATCTCGATCTACCGATCGTGTGCCGACTACTTAAGTGCCCCCGCATTCACGCAGTCAGCACATCGGTAACCCAAAATCGGACAATCCACATTTCAATGCAAATTTTATTTTTCTTTTTTAAAAACTAAAAACCATGCTCGAAATGAAGACCATCGGATCTCGATCTACCGATCATGTGCCGACTACTTGAATGCCCCCGCATTCACGCAGTCGGCACATCGGTGACCGTTTGCTCAAAATTGAACGATCCACATTTCAAAGCAGATTTTGGTTTTTTTTTTTAAGTAAAACACCAAGCTCGAAATGAAGACCATCGTATCTCGTTCTACCGATCACCAATGTTCCGACTGATTGAACGCATGGATTACCGACTGTAGGCAATCCGAATTCCAACCGATCTATCTAGTAATCAGTTGAGTTTTGAATAGACAGTGCAACATGAAAAAGTAAACAAATCATAACTCAAATATATGCATGTAATATATTTATGATAAAAAAACACATGGATATGAATTTATGAAACCAAAAACATACCAAGTTAAAATTAAAATCAATTTACTTCTATTAAACGCGACAAAGAAAGTGGAATAGAAATTTACCAACAGAAGCCAACTGTTGTTTCTTCCCTGAACCTGGAGGGCGTCCGCGACCGCGTTTCTGGACTTGCGGTACAGATCCAGGTTGACTTGCCGGTGTTGTTGGAGTCAACGCCAACGACACATTTCCATCAGCCCCGTACTTTCTAGGCCTTCCTCGCTTCCTTTTGACGGGTTCACCTGTTGAAGCAGCAGCAGAAGGAGCACCTACATTGATACATTGAGATGAAATTCCAGAAGAATCCATCGGCAATGTGGATCCAATAGTACCACCAATATTTGGTTGAAATGGTGAATTGGTATTCGGTAGTTGACGAATACCGGGTGGACTATGCAATTCATGTTGGTTTCCAGAACCAGGTAATCCTCTCTGCATAAAGTACGATGCAGAACCCGATAATGCAGCCATTTGGTCGCCTCGATCCATGCATTTAAATTCAAGTCCCTTCAAAATCTTTGACTATAAAAAACGAATCCCCTCTATATACTCAACAATCCAAACTCTACCGCCTATTACTGTTCACATATAAAATCAATAAAAAATAAAAATAAAAAGGTTAGAAAAACCATAAAATTCAATGCGCAGTCAAACAATTGACTAAGAATTCCGAATAAATAAATTATTTATTGAAAATGTCGTGTATTGATAAAAGTCAAGTATTTGAATTTTCAACGCAATGAATGCACAATTTTCAATAAAAATTGACACTATTAAGTAATCACTCCTGTCTTTTTTTTGTTTGGTCAAATAGCCTAGTTGCCAAAAATTGAAAGTCATAAGATAAATAAGTGGAAAGTTTGGGGTTCAAATTCCGACCCCTGCATATTGCAATATCCCTACCAACTGATGCTTACGGGGACAAATATTTGAACCGACCAACTGTACTACGCAAATATATATATATGAATTTAAGCAAAAGCTAGTCAAAGAAATGAATACACAATTTTCAATACAAATTGACACTATTAAGTAATCGCTCCCGTCTTTTTTTTGTTTGGTCAAGTAGCCTAGTTGCCAAAATTTCACCCCTTAAGTTGATGTATTAGGTCTAAATTTGAACAAAATACATCTACATTTTTTTACCAATTTCTACTTATGACATAAATTTGATAAAAACTAACCACAAATCATAAATGAAATATTTCAACAATGGGAAATGTACTCTACTCATACTTTTTGCTTTAACAATCCAATTCTCACGGAAAATGGACCTAGTAATCTGGAGTTCGGCCAAAAGATAAGTAAAGTCTGATCAATAATTGTTTCAGCCAAAAATCAAACTCAGATACTCCGACTAATTCAATGTTAACTAAAACTCATTAACCATTTAAGTTCAACCACTTCATTATGCATACTCTACTCAATTATACATATGAATGTTTGACATCTATACCTAAATGTGAAAAGCAAGCAAAAAAGGAAAAGAAAATTACCTTAAGACTCAAATGCAAACAACCAAACCTGCAGAAAACAACCAAAAAGTAGAATCTAGATCAATGTTAGTAATAATCTACAAAATCAATTATAGTAAGAACAAAAATAGAAACTAGATTACATACTAATTTACACCTTACCAAACTATACACAAAAACATGCAAAAAAAAGGCTTGACATTGAAGATAAAGACCAGCTTAACTGTAACAGGTCCACTCTCACAGTCACACCACCAACCATAACAAAAACTTCAACATTAAGCAATTTCTAAACTAACCCCATTTTAGCTTACCCTTTGATGCAAACACCAAGAAAATCAAAAATAAAAAATCCAAAAACAAAACAAACAAAAAAAGTTCCTTTTTTTACTCTTTATAAGAAGACTAAATTACTTGAAGTCAATGTTACAAACCCAGTAAAATAAACAAAATGCTACACTAAAAAAAGCAACTTTTATATAAAACAACACAAAAAAGCTACAACTTTGGTGAATTAAGTGAAAAGTAAAAGAGATATTTCACACCTTAAAGCATATTTATTAAACATAAGGAAGAGATAGTGCTATGAATGCTTCATGAATTTAAAAGTGTGAAGAGAGTAAAAGAGAGTACTAACAAATGAAGAGAGAGAATCAAAACTTAAAAGGGTATTGTGAATTGTGATTATGATCATGTGGTTCACAATTCACATATTCCATGATGAAGATGTGGTGAAAGCTAGTGTGAAAGTTGAAAAACGTTCAACGGTTTCATAGGGAATTAAAGAGAGGTGGTGGTGGGTGACAGAGAAGCACAGAGAGAGAGAGAGAGAGAGATGAGAACAAAACAACAACATTAACTACAGAATGTGAAAAAAGTAAAAATGAAAAAACATGAGTGTATGAATAGTGTTTGAAATATGCTATGTTTGTGTCTGATTTTTTCTCTTTCTTAGTGTGTGTGTGTCAGTTGCATAAGTCATTATCAAGATTGCATAAGTCATTTTATTATTTTCTAGGGGTGAGGATGATATGAAGGTCTTTATTGAGATTTTCTCTCTCCTAGTTTGATTAATAATCATGAATGATGATGGTGATGATGAAAATAAGCTGTATATAGAGTTTAGTTATATGCTTTACTCACTGGCATTTCACATACAAACAAAACTTTTGAACATAAAAGCACTTTTTTTTGGATTTTGGATTTTAGAACTAGGATTTTGGATAACATGTAAAACATACTCTCAATCGTGAGATTTTTTATTTTAATTTGTAAAATTAAATCATTTATTAATTAGTGTTTTGAAAGGAGAAAAAAAAAATTATAGATGAATTATACGGCGGATCATCTTTATAAGTGGTTTAGTGTTTATTACCGGCAAAAAAATTATAAAAAATTTGACGATACTTTTTAAAATTGATAATTCATTACTCTCGTTGTTTTTATGGATAATGTGCTAAGTGGTGTCGATTTAATACGAGATACATAGTGTATGTTCAGTTCCATTTTTGGATGATAAAAAAAGGTGATTCTAGAGGTGTAGAGTTAATTTTGACATATTTAGTGTGTATTCTATTTAGTAAAATTGTCCATGACATGGAAGATAAGTTTGCATGACCACAAGAGAGAAATTAGTTTTTGGGTGTTTGCAAGCAGCGCATGCTCATGATTTTCTTCTTGTTATCCCTATTGATGGATTAGACCAGCATATGACATCGTACGACCCTTAAATATCGCCTCATGGTTCATTTATTTCTTGTTGATGAGGTCTGCCATATTTGTCGTAAGACGTGTCTGGATAAGTTTGGGGAGCATGCAGTACGTTGTATATACCTTACAGATTTCAAATACAGGTAGGACTTTGATCTGGATATCCTTTTCATATTTTTAGGCAAGCAGGATTATCTGTAAGAAAAAGGCACACATGGACTTATTGGCCGATACATTCACATGACGGAAGATCCACTCTTAGACCGACAAATGTTATGGTGTATGGGTGGATATGGGGAAAACATACATGTGTGGACTTGACAGCGGTTTCACCACTTCTAGGATCGAGGACCAAGGCTTTTACTATAAGATAGTTGCAACCATCAATGTTGTTTCAAGTAAAGTGGACAAACATGAGAAAACATGTTCTGACAATCAACATGTTTTTATACCATTTGTGTTTGAACTTTTGGCTTCCTAGCACTAGAGATTGTCAATCTTCTACAAAGAGTTCAAAAAGTCATGCATAACAATGTTATGTCACATGGTTCCATGGATATTGAGTTTAAGCTAGAGAATTGGTTTTACCATTCAAAAATGGGTTAACAGTGCAACTTGTTGCTTGTTTGCCTTTCATTCATGTGTTAGTATCTTATATGTATCAATGAATATAAAGTTTATCCCATTTATATTTTTGTTTTATTTTCAAGTTAAATAAGTTTTGCGTCCCTATAACTATAACTATAGCAAATTTTGATTTTGGTTCTTAAAAATAAAAATGAGATGTTTTCGTCTAAAAAAAAATAGACATGTTTTTTTAACATAATATAAATTTACATAGATTTGACATAATAGATAGACATATGTCTTAAACATAAAAGGGTCTTAACATTAATATTAAAGTGAACATAAATTGATTACTGTAGCTTAAAAATAGAATTTATTTTTATTTTTTAGATTAAAACATCTCATTTTTATTTTTAAAAATTAAAATTAAAATTCGATATATTTATAGGGACAAACACACACACACACACACACATATATATATATATATATATATATATATATATATATATATATATATATATATATATATATATATATATAACTCTTATTTTTATTGTGAAAATACTTAATTTTTTGTAGATATATATAACTCTTATTTTTATTGTGAAAATACTTAATTTTTATTCTACAAAAAAAAGACATCCGAAAGTAGTTAAAATTATATTACTTTTCTCATAGTATTTCATTGTGGCTTATACAACAACTCAATAGATTAAGACATCCGGATTTGACTTTGGAATAAAGTTCAAATACTCACACACAGGAAAAATAATTGACTTTTGAAAAATTAAAGGAAATAAATAAATTAATCAAAAAACTATTATAAGCATAAGATAAAGCCATGAAGGGCCAAAGCTAGAACAACAACTCAATAGATTAAGCCACTCTTTGATTCAAATCATAAGAAAAGTAAGGAATGGTTTCTTTAGTGTGGTCAACCAAACTCTAAAAAAATTTATGCTTCATGGACAAAAAAAAATTGCAATTATAATTTATAAGCTTCCTGCAAACATATTTTTCTCACTATTTTATAACTTATTATTTTTACTTTTTTATTTAATTAGCTTATATTTTTGCTTGTAATTTTATCTCTTACATCTTTCATAAAGAAAATAAAATAATAATTCAATACTCCGTATATTATTTGTATGTCATTTAATATATATAAATTAGTTCAACCACTAATTTTATCGATGAATGTTTTCTACAAAACACTGTAAAATTGAATCTAAATTATCTCTACTCATTATAAATTAACTTATATCAATTATCTTTGGTAAATTTTTTTAAAGGAATTATCTTTGGTACATATTTATCAAATTATCTACTATTTATATTTTTAGTCATGAGAGAGTTTAATTTTGTAAGGGAAAATTAAATAAAGTTAAGGATTATTACACTAATTAAATTTGACTTATCCAATATTCCTATGTCTCTCTCTCATCACCATAAAGGGTAGGATCTTGACAAAAAAAAAAGTAACATAGCTGACTGAAAACAGGTTTATAGCACTCCTTCACTGACTCACTTTCAGTCTCATCTCATCATATATATATATAGATATGGCTCACTTTGTTTGCATGTGACTTACCTCTGCTCTCTCCATATAAATGGTCCATGACTATCCTACACCACACATTAAATATCTATCAAAGGTTGGGATATGCTATTTTCTTGACAACCTTTCAACCAAGAAGAATCTCTTCCTTATTGGTAGTACACCTATGACAAAACAACAACATATATGTTCATCATCTATTGTCTATAAATCATTATTAAAGTTTATGCAATTTGCTTGATTTGAGTACAATTTATTTAAGATAAGAATGCAATCTTAGGAAAATCTACAATGTTAATTTCTTGCTTTATAAGAATAGGTGTCTTATAAGTATTTTTATTGGGGGAGAAAAAAAAGATAGTGACTATTGAATATTTTTTATTTATCCTCACTGGCACAACAACAAAAATGTCAATCTACAAAAATACTAAAATGCTCTACTTTTTGGGCAAGCGTAGGGTTACGCCCTTTCCAGTGGGGCATCCTTAATTGGTTTTTTTTTTCTTTCGTTTTTTTCTAATCGGCAACGCTTTTAACTATTAACGTAGATCTTAAAAGTGTTGTCTTAGAACATCAAAGGCAACAACATTTCCAATAAGCAATTCTCTTATATGGTAGTGATACATAACGATATAAAACATTCTTTAAAATGTTCTTTGAAATTGACTTTTCAAAATTTATATTATATATCAAACGCTCACAAAAATGTGTAGAAATAAAGAGTTAAGATTTTACATCCTTTCTTTTATAAAAAAATAAAGATTTTATATCCTTTCTTAGTACTTGATCATTAGTTTTTTTTTCCATAAAACCGCTCTCAATTTTAAATTCAAAGAACGCTTTTAAAGAACGGTTTAAACTCGTTGTGTATATGTATAAGGGAACAATTTCATGGAAATGTTACAATCCATTATGTTTGCCGATCAAAGACAACATTTTTTAAGATCTACAACAATGTTAAAAAAGTGTTGCTGATTCTAAAAATCGAAAAAAAAACAAAACAAAAAATCAGTTAAGGACGCGCCACTGGGAAAGGCGCGCTACACACACTAACCCAAAAAGAATGGTATTTCGGTATTTTTAAAAAGTAGGGGTATATTGGCAATTTTTTGTTTTGTCAGGAGTAAATAAAAAAAATTGTGATTATTGAGTTGAGATGCCTTAATAAGGGGAAATGATCGCCTCATGTGGAAATCTAACTATAGAGATAGATAGTAGGGCTCATATCCACCATAAAAATCTCATTTCTCTTTTATTTTTATTTTTATTTTTATAATCTAATGGCTTATATTTCACTGGACAGTCGTGTGACTGTAGAGAATCCCCACCCCCTTAATAAGTACTCCCTTGCAAAGTTACCGCTTTTTATTCATAAAAAAGAAGTCAAGTACAAAAGAGGGGGGGACCAAACCCTCCAAGCGTTAGATAAAAGGAAAGTAAGGGAGACCTAACCTATTGCGAACAAAGTATATCCTAACTTCTGCAGGAAATTGATGCCACCATAACTTACACTGAACGGATAAATCATTAATCAATGAATGTGGAATGCTACAACTATGATTGACTATAAAATCCTTAACCTTTGCTTTGAGAAGATCATGCAAGCCATCAAGTATGGTAAGGACTTGTATAAGTGGTGAACCACACCAATCATCAGTCCGAAAATTGATGTTCGAGCCATCCCCAATAAGCCATGAACTGTTATCCATAATTGATTGAAACTTGTTCTTAATACCACTCCATAATGAAGGGAAAATGTGGCATCTTATAATAATTTTATTCCTAAGCACCCTGCTTCTCAAAAACATAGCCTAATGACTATTTAACTGAAGCAACTCCAAACATAATTTCAAATCAGCAGCCTCATTTTTTAGTTAAAGATCTAATCCCAATTCCGCCTTTAAATGCATGAACACAAACTTTATGCCAAGCGACAATCACCATTGTTCTTTTATTTATGTCCCCACTCCTTATAAAATTTCCCATCCATTGTTCCAAATCTTTGATCAATTTGATTGGTCAGTCATAAACAATTAAATTATGGATAAGCATATCTTGAATCACACTTTTAATCGACTGAACTCTACCTGCAAAAGAAATCCAAGAAGCTTTTCTAGCAGACAACTTTGCTTTGATTCTATCAGCTAAGGGTTGATAATATATTTCTTTAGGCCTTCCTTTAAAAATAGGGACACTGAGGTAAGTAAAGGGGAGAGAACCTATATTGAAACCAAGAATATTGAACCTATATGGTCACAGTGAACCTATATTGATGTGATTTAATCTTGAAGATGACATTGAACCAAAGAAAATAGAAGATTTTTGAGGATTGACAATTTGTCCTTTAAATAAGACACAAATTATCTTACTGAAGAGCGCTTTAGATGAGATGATGCATGTCTCTTCTAACTTAATCAAAGTCCTAAATTTGATCTTTAGCTTGAATATGCAACAATGTTAAAATCTTTAAGGAGAGTTTACCGCTCATTTAATTCTCAGAAGGCTCGATAAATTAACCTTTGCAGTTGCACGTAGATGATAACTGGTTTACGCAAATAAAAAGACATAGAGATGAAGTGAGATAACAAAAATAGATTAACCTACAATTAAGGGTCAAACCATAGCAGGTGCATCCAACTCTATAGTGTCTGGCCTCAAATTTTGGGGCCCAATTGTCCAATTTCGAGGGCCATATTTTTAGTAGTAGAGATTAAATATTTAATAAAATAAAAGTATACAAACTGAATTGAATATCCGATCGGTTATGCTGCTTGATTTTAACCAGAGGTCCTGGTCTCAAGTCTCACGCCTGCCAATGAACCTTTAAACAATATAATCCTTATCAATTCTCAAATTTAATTTCAATAAATATTTTTTAAAAAAAATTAAGCTTCTTTTTATTATAGGTCCAACTTTAAAATTAATGTAGGGACTCCAAATTGTGTTGGAACAACCCTGCTAAAATTTGAATAACAAAATTTAAAAGTGAAATGACCGAAATCGAATTTTGCTCGCATTAAAAGGACACAAATGCTAATTATCCTTTAAAAACACGCTATCTTTATTACTATAAAAGGAGAATAAGGGTTTTGGATTAGCATGAGTTTAACCCTAATCTTCTCCTCAATTTTCCCTCCTAATTACTATAGCATAACAAAAAAAATAAAAATTGACTATTTAATGCGCCCCACCCACCCATAACAACTTCACAACCCTAATTCCACTCCTATATTATAGCCTCAATAACTCACTCCTATAATATAGCATTTATAGAAACACGTAAAAAACTATTCTTTTTCTTTTCCTCAGCATCAAACAATGTTTCAGTGTCCTTTATCATCTTCTCTCTGTATAATTTGTACTCCTGCATTTCTTTCTCATGCATTTGTCTCTCTATTGTTTCTGTCCTTTTTTTTTTCCTCTCTTTTCATCCTCTGCATTTGTCTCCTCTCTATTGTTTCCTTCACTATTAAAAAAATAAAATAATGGCTAATCTCAATTATTTACTAAGGTTTTGTTGTTCTTCTATATGATCTGTGTAGTTTTTTGTTTGAAGAAAAAGAGGAAGACGTACTAATTTTATTAGTGGCAAAGAAGATGAGTATACCCATTTAGATTTGTAAGTAATTACTTTTCTTATAGTTATTTAGTTTAATTTTCTAATTTGTGAGAGCGTCAAATCTAAAATTGTTGAAGTGTTTGATTTATAGATTTGTTTTTTTGTTCATTCTGTTACGGTGTTGATGATATGTTAAACCTCGCTCTCTCTCTTGGTCTCATCTTGAGAATGAGACAACACCTCTATCACTTTTGTTTTGCAAGATTGAAGAAAAAAATTGAACATGAGTGACGAAATTGTTATTATCGGGTAAGTTTTAAACTTTATGCAACCTTAGTTTTTTCTTCTCTTTGTTTCACTGTTCTAATTAATGATTTATTGCTCTCTGTCACCAACCTTAATTGAAATTTATTTTAATATATTTTTTCCTATTTTATTGGTTTCCTTCTAATTTATTAATGATGTGATTTGTTGCAGGGGCTTTATAATTTGTGGGATGGAAAATATGATGTTTTTTATGTGGATTTCTCACATTCCCGTCTTTTACATGTATATGAACTCAAAACAATTGCTATTCCTTTTTCATTTTTTCTTCTTTTTGTTATGTTACCTACAAGCCTACGAAAATTAAGAACTCCTATTTTTTCAATGTGTTTTGATTTATTTTTTTTGTTTAGTAATTTGTGATCTTAAACAAACAAATATTTCAATTAAGAACTCCTATTCTGATTTTATTTTATTTTTTACAAAACTTTCCTATTTTAATTTATATTCTTCTTTTTTATGAAGAAACATACTAGCAATTATCTATGTGTGTTTCAATTTGAATGAATGTTAAAAAAAATTGAATGAATGAATATTTATTTTTAGAAAAAAATAATACTAGAAAGCAGGCAAAATAGACATTCTCATCGTGCCTTAATTAATTTTGGTTTGTTTTTTGCTGGAACAAACAGAGCAGGAATGAAAAAGGATTGGTGATGTTAACTATTTTTTTGGTTTACAAAAAAGGATTGTCTCTAATGACAACCAAAAGTGCAAAAAAAAAAAATTGCATTTAATTTGAAAAGCCCTTTAAATAGGGATTTTTATAAAAAAAATTAAGTAAAAATGATATTGCCCTAATAAAATCGCCCCTTTTTTTATTCCTTTGCTTAATATTAATGCTCATTAAATGCTAGGAATTAATATTGATATTAGTATCTTAATATTTTTTTGTATTCCGTGAGTACATAGCAGAGGAACCAAAATGCCTCACCAGCCTCAATTATTGTTGTTTATAGAGCCACTAAGTATCTCTTATATTATAAGCTTGTTCCGTTTTGCTATTCTTAATCCTAATTTTTTTCCTGCTCTTTTTCCCTCTCATTTTACCCTAAAATATTAAAATAAATTGTTTAAAAAAGGCCTCACCGAGAATCGAACTCACAACATTTAATATCTATTTTGTGTTTTTTGCCACTACACTACATCAATCAAGTTGTTATTATTTTGCAATCAACATCTAATAAATATGGAATCTCTCACCATGTTAAATATTTATTTATTATTATTATTATTATGCTATTCTTAACCCTAATTTTTTTTCCGCTCTTTTTTCCTCTCATTTTACCCTAAAATATTAAAATAAAATGCTTAAAAATGGCCTCACTGAGAATCGAACCCGCAACATTTAAGATCTATTTTATGTTTTTTGCCACTACATTACATCAATCAAGTTGTTATTATTTTGCAATCAACATCTAATAAATATGGAATCTCTCACCATGTTAAATATTTATTTATTTATTTATTATTATTATTATTATTAGCTTTCTACTAATATTATTATATATATTATATATTATATATTATATTATATATTATTATTATTATTATTATTATTATTATTTTGCAATCAACATCTAATAAATATGGAATCTCTCACCATGTTAAATATTTATTTATTTATTATTATTATTATTATATTAACTTTCTACTATTATTATTATATATTATTATTATATAATACTTGAATACGGGTAATATGTCTAATGTCTACGGAAAAAAAAACTTTAAATATATCCCATATATTATTATTAATATATTATATTATATATATATATACAACATAACAAATTCTCAAAAATTTACGATCACTTATTTGATATACATATGCAACATAACCAACTCTTTTGAAATATATCCCATATTATTATATTATATATACAACATAACAAACTTTCAAAAATTTATGATCACTTATTTGATATACATATACAACATAACCAACTCTTTTGAAATATATCCCATATTATTATATTATATATACACCATAACAAATTCTCAAAAATTTATGATCACTTATTTGATATACATACACGTTGATTTCACGTTGATGATTCACGTTGATTTTTTTTAGAAGTCAAACAATGTTTGTTTGAGAGAAAGTTCAGTTTTTTATCTTTGAAAGTGTCTATGAATTGGTTTATTTACAAATAAAGTTTCTTAAGTGTCTATGTTTGTTTGAAAGTTTTTTTATATTTGTATTTTTATCTATGTCAATGCTGGTTTTTAACGGTATATTTCACAAGTTTGCAATTGTGGTTGTTTGCAGTCTAACCGGCTCCTTTGTTGTTTCCTCACAAATTTCATCTATTATCTCCTTCATCCTCAAACTCACATCTATTATTTTGGTTCTGTGAACAGGTTCTCCTTCAATGCTACAATAAAAATGGTTAATCTTAATACTTTTACTAATCTTTTTCTAAATTTATTGAGAGGTTTGAAAATATTTTTATAAGTGTTAGTTGTTTATCTTCATAATTACATTTTTATATTTTTCCTTACTTTTTTTTTTTATTCATACAATAATAGGTCCTTTAAATCATAATCCTGCAACGGATCGAGAGAAGTTGATCGATGCTTTTTAGCTGCTGATGTTACTTCTGGCATGTTGGTATCATTTGTATATTGATGTTTTTTGTATACTGATGTTTAATTTTATTTGTTTTTTTTTTTTGTAAAAAGTTCCAATTTTTTTTGTATACAGAAGTTGATCAATGTTTTTCAGGTGCTGATGTAAATTCTGGGAGATGGAAGAGATGAAAGAGATATTCCTTTTTACATGACGGAACCATACTTCATCCCTAATACTTAAACTTTATGGTTAATGTTGTTCTTTTGAGTTGGGAACCTTATCAATTTTTTTATTTTTTTTTAGTTTTTTTATTTTAACTTTTCAATTAACCTGATTATTATAATGAAAAATATGATTTTGAAGAAATGCAAAAGTTTCCAGCCATTTGAAATCCATTGTCTTCTTATGTTGAGTTGAATATATTTATTGTTCTTATGCTTTCTTATATTTAGGATAACAAATTTCAAATAAATTAATATATTCGATCAACGAATAGAACATTGGTTATTCTTATAAAAAAACTGAACATATTGGTTATCAATTCTGATATTTTAATTTTATTCAACTAAATTACGTCCAACTAAAAATATAAAATCTTGCCTTGGCAAAAATAAAAATCTTGCCTTACAAATACAAATAGAACCCGTTGTTATGGCTTATATGATAATTATGCAACATTTTTTATTTTTCGATTTACTTTTCGTTTTTAAATATATCCCGCTTTGTCACAACAAATATTCTGTCTTGCAAAAATAAATCATAACAAATAAAATATAAAAGTTGCCTTAAATATATCCCATTTTTTCGATTGTTATTTTATTTTATAATCTTAGACTATTTTATGTGATTTCTATATGTGATTTTTTTATAATCTTAGACTAATTTAAATCATATAACTGACACTCCACAAAACCCGTGCAACGCACGGGTTGGAGTCTAGTTTATTATCATCTAGGGACACTACTATGCATTAAAAACGGAGTGGGTAATTGTAACCTATTCCCCTCTTTGTTTTCTCTGTTTAATGAATGAATGATTTTGAATTATTTAATTATAATTTAAAATATAATGAATCATAAAAGCTTAATTATTGCTATTTTTTTGGTAAATGCTCTACATCATTGTAAAATTAGTTGAGAAATCTTAATTATAATTAATTGACATATTTTCTTATTTACAAGACTATTATACAGCACAATCAGTTGGCATAATCATATCCCACTATTTAACGTATTCACTGCCTTAGAAAATCCATTCCACCGATTTAATTGTGCTCACATGCATCTAACATTATTCACACAGCTCTAGAAAATGCATTCCACTTCTATTTATTTCATCAAAATAAACATACCACTATAATTTATAGTATGGATAGATGTAAGTTTTTTTTCTTAAGTTTGTGAAAAAAATTTGAATATTTTATTTATTTAAAATTTTAGTGTATTTTTATAAGTTTTTTTTTTCCCTTAAGTTTGTGAAAAAATTTATTTTCACTATAATCTCTGTGTGACAAATTTCTCTCAACCCCATTTTTTTTCTGTGAAAACTAATATTCTTGATATCGTTTTTTTTTTATGAACAAGCATGCAAAGCATACCTATTATATACACAAACTTAAAATCAATGATACACAAAAAGATGTTGCAGTTGCATTATCAAGGTTAAAATATTAATAACCGACCATGAAAGTGACGATTTAAATACAACTGCAAATGTGCTTTACAAATAAGTGTTCTATCATAGGTACCATTTGACCCGACTTATTTTAGCTTTTTATTCTATTTTTAATCAAAGTTAGGTAAAATACATTTTTAATAAAACTTTTAACCGTAAAAAGCAGATTTTTTCAATGTCCAAAATTGGATTAAATGAGTTTCTAGGAAAAGAGGTTGAAACCTACTTTTGAAAAAAAAAAATCTGGAGTTTTTTTTTGCAATGGTAACGCTTTTATTCCTGCAAGGTTTTCTTTATTATTATATTTTTTTTTCATTTTTAAGTTTGTTTTCATTTAAAGATTACTTCTAGATTTCAGATAGCTTTTAAGAGCTAAAAAAGTTAGACCAAACGAACCCTTAGTAGTTAACGGTGAATCATTATCAGGATCACTTTATCCGTTTTTTTATGTAATTATATTACTTTTATGATTTTAGTTATTCGTTGTAGTTCTATTTGTAACGCATGATTTTAGTTACAAATTATCTATATTTTTAAGTCATTTTATTTTCTTAAATTTTTATTTACAATTTTTTATTATAAGAAATTAAATCATACATATGATATTCTACATAAATCGTGCGATAGCACGGGTCGGCTAATGTTTATTTTGAATGTCGTGACCGATTACTTTTCTATATTAATTGGCTTATTTTATATCTCACATATTTGACTATTTTTAGGCATTTTTTAATATAATTTTAGTATTGATTTAATAATTTTAAATATCTTTTATAATTCCTTTTACACTGACTACTTTCAATTTCACTATATTTTGATTTTATTTTAAAAATTTTACTTGCAATTGTTATTATAACAATTTAAATTGTATATCTAAACACTCCACAAAACCCGTGCAACGCACGGGTCGGAGTCTAGTAAATGTAAAACTAGACACATGTTAAAGAGATAAATATAAAAATATTCTCTTAAAAATTGTATATTTAATTTTTTAAACATTTAATATTTTGCATTAATTGCTTAAAAAAAATTTGCACTAATAAATGTTAAATTTTTATTTTTAGCCACTTTAACATAGGAGTACTCCCTCCGTCCCAAAATATAAACAAAAATAGGTCAAACAAACATGATATATTTGATTAAAGATTTTGACTAAATGCATTCACTTTTGTTGAACAACTTTTGCTTATTTGTTATTTTTTGAATTGCTAAGAATCATATAAATGTCAATTTTTTATAAGAATGATTTTTAGTTAAATTTAATCGACTCGTCTCATTGCGAACTCTAAATTATCCATTTAGTTTTCCTGCAAACTAGAGAATTAATAAAAGAAAGTACTGTTGCAAAAAATTTCATATATTTCTTTTTTTTTAACAAGCCAAAATGATATATATATATATATATATATATATATATATATATATATATATATATATATATATATATATATATATAAACAAGAGCTCCCTCAGTACAAGGCATACTAAGAAAGAATCAGTAAGTTACAATAGAGTCACAATTCACAAACCAAAAAGTCTAAACAAGGCCCAAACAAATCATAGGATTAGACCACCAACTATGGCAGTTTAAAGCTAAAGTACTACTCTTCGCCCTCAACCACCTATATGAAAATAGCTTGATCTTGTCCAACATATGAAGTAGAGTGTCTGCTGAGCCTCGTAACAATCTGTGGTTTCGTTCTGACCACACAACCCACACACAAACAAGTCAAATGAGCTGCATAAATGAGCGACGAGCTCGAGAACCTCCTGCTGAATTAGTGAACTGGACGAAATGATCTGGAAGAGTCTGCGCTATCACCAAAGGAGATCCAATCCAAGAACTGACAAGAGACCAAATAGAACCGAACGTGCTACAAGTGTGGAACAAGTGTTGAGCCGTCTCAACTTCTCCGCATCCAGAAACGCAAAGATGTGCCGCCGATTGTAAAATGTCTCGGATGATCAGGTTTGCTTTGGTGGGTAACCGATTCTGCAACAGTCGCCACGCGAAAATGGAAACCTTCAAAGGAACCCGAGTGTGCCAAATGAGACCTGCCGCCGCATCTAGTGGAACTGCCTCCTGCTCGGTCAAGAGATGATAAGCACCTCGAACGGTGTAACCATCATCCAAGTCAGGTTGTCACTGCCAACTATCAGAAGAATGGTCCTGCAATGAAACTGTAAGTAGTAAGGTCTGACACTCCCCTAACATCTCCTCCTCTCACGCCCTCAACGGTCAAATTCTCATATACTGAGAATATTTTTATGGTGTCTAGTGTTTTCCTTTCCTACATCGATATTATAAAAATAAATTACTCCCTCCGGTCCAATATATAAGGAACAATTTAGAAAAAACACATACACCAAGAAACCTTATGTTTTAATTAAAAATTCTAAATCTTTTTAGTCTATTCCAAAAATAGTTTTGGTGTATTAGTAATTTATAGTTCTCTCTTGTAATTATCTACATACACCACTATGCTTAATTCCAATGTGACTCTTGCTATTCACAAGGGAATATGTATTCTAATTAATGCATGACATTGGAATGACTTACATTTAATAAGGGTAGAAATGAAAATATTTTTAATTCATAAAGAATAAATTTATAAATTTTTTCTTATATAAAGGACCAATTTTTTTTTCAAATTGTTTCTTATATATTGAAGTGGATGGAGTAAGAGAGAGTTCCAGCACGCTATCTAAATGAAGAAATAATTAAATCAAAATCCTTGATTTGGCCCACATTGGATCATGAACTAGATTCTTCTTTTCCAAATATAGAAACACTTGAATTAATTATGATTTATTTCGGAGACATCTTTGATGTTTTTATAATGAATTTTTTATGACTCATTTGTCCACATGCTATATCTTATGCTGTCCAAATTTAAATTACTAATATATTTTTATAGTCATTGTCCTTGTTTATTATGTCCATCAATACTCACATAAAATATGCACAGGATTTTGGGGGCATGATTCACATTTTCACATCGACAATGACCAAGTTTTAAAGGAATTTTTTATTTGTTTCCTATCACCTTTTTTCCACTTAATTAAGTGACCAAAACTTTACCTTTTTATAGTGAATATTTCTAATTTCAACCATCACTGCTTATTACAATATTTCAATGATAGATTCAATAAAAATATTTTGTTTATGCATATTGCAGTGAAAACATACTATTTAAACCACTACAAGAAAATTGACTTGTAGTCGCAACCAAAATTCATCAATACAAATCATATACCCGTATCTAAAAGGTGATATTACTTTGAGTGCCACCTGCATTTGGTATGCTATCAATGTGGGGGTCGCTCAAAGATTTAGTGTCTGTCACTAAATGATTTAGAGTGTTAATTACGGCTAACGTCTTTAAGTTAATTAACTTAATAATTAAATCTCTTCACTGTAGGTTCTACAATCAAAGCAAAAATATGATATAATATGCGAGAAGAGAACAAGTGTGTCCTCTACCGCACCTCTTCACTATAAGCTCTATTGTTTTATGAATCTGATTCAACAATCACTCTCTTATAATCATAATCTAAATCAACTAGCTTTAGATCCATGTGAGCTGCCCAAAGCTCAGTCAAAACGGTGGAACAAGCATCAAAATTACAATAGAACTCAAAAGTAAAACTCTCTTTTCAGATTTTCATCTCATTCATAAAAGAGACAAAACAATTATCTCTTTTTAGACAACCAACTTTAAGACACACTCTCTTGATGGACTCTACCACTTCATTAATGGAGAGACTTTATCATAAAAAAATGAAAGCATTCAGCAATCACTAAATCTCCCATATGACCGAGTGCAAAACTGTTAACATCCTCTAGTAGCTTTTCTTTTTCCTATCACAACACAACTATTAGTAATTTTTTATAATTAATAGTTAACGTTTACTAGTATAGGAAGAGGATTTCACACCGGTTGGCTAACAGATGGGAGCAGAAGCATTGTGGTAAGTTGGGAATTTTTCACATCGGTTCCATGCGATGTGGAATGTGTGTTTTCCACATCCGTTTCCTTAGAAATCCGATGGGAAAACTAATTTTTCATTTATTTTTTTAAAATTAAATTATGATTTTCACATCGATTTATAAACAAATGATGTTATCACCTCAGTCCAGTAACTCCTTCTCCCCAAAATACTAAGTAATCTTATCACTCTTTATAAATCATATTAGTCAATTAGGTATGTCATACCCCATTTTTTGACCGATCGCTTTTATGCGTCTTTTTAGGACGATTTTTTTTCTTTGTCATTTCTGACGAAATTTCGGCAGAGAGGTATTTTAAAATACCTCATTTTTGTGTTCATCTATTATTTATATTTATATTATTATTTATATTTATATTATTATTATTATTATTTTGTTTTTCCAATTTTTATTTATTTTTTATTATTCAGTTTATTATTATTATTATTTATTTATTTTGTTTTGTTATTTATTTATTTCTTTTTCTGCTCTTTTTTTTAATTAATTAAAAAATGGTAATTGTCCAAAGTCAACCCTTCTTCCTCACGCAAAGGAGCTTCTTTTCTGCAGAAAAGCAGTGTACCAGTTTGTCCCAATTTCAGTCTTTGTCCCTTTTTTTTGAGTTTTGCAAACCCTAGCTTTGGGTATATATCACAGATGAAATCAGTCCAAGAGGGGGGGAGTTTTTCATCAGCCGTTTCATCAAAATACAGAATAAGAAAAATCAAAAATATCATCCATCACAGAATCGAAAAAAACAGAAAAATAAAAACACATATAATCTGTTCATCATCAATCGAACACGGACCCAGAAATTTCATCATCATTCACAAACCATAACAAAATCGAAACACAGATCCAAACCTTCAAACCGCGAATCATTAAATCAAATCGGATCAAAAAAAAACTCGTCAACCTCAAACCAAACCTTCAAAACGAAATCCAGAAATCATCCAAACCAAATAGCAAAACAAAAACCAAAACAGAATCGCGAGAGAGGAAGAGTCACGGCGGCGGGTTAAATCCTCCAAGGTTTTTCTCCATTTCCTTTTTAGTAAGTTTTTGAACAGAGAGAGATAGATCGAGAGAGAATTTCGTTTGTTTTAAAGGTTTGAAACCGGAAGAAAAACGAGAAAAAAAAGAGCAGCGGCGAGAAGAGGGAAGAAGAAGAGAGATCCGCCGCGGCGGTGAGGGAGAGAGAGAAGAGAGAAAATTTGTGATTTTTTTTCTAGGGTTTGCCTTTTATACCACAGCCTGATCCTGTGCGCGCAGGTGCACAGTCTTATGGTGCACCTGCGCGCCTTAGCCCCTTTGATCCTGATCAAACATCTTAGATTCATTTTCTTCTTAATTAAATCAGAGCCATTTGATCAATCAGACGGCTGAGATTGATCTTTCCTTTTTTGGGCGTTTTTTTTGGCAGATGGGCTTCTGTTGTTTTTGGGCTTTACTGTTTTTACTTTGTGCACCCCCTTTTATTTCGTTTTCACTATTCACACCCCCCTGTTTTAATTTTATTTTATTTTTCTAGCTTATGAGATAAGTGCTTTTGGCATAAGCTATTTTAGCTTTTATTCTAGCCAATCAAGCATGATGTCGAGGCTTATTTATTTATTTGATATTTAGATATTGGTGATACTATTTCATGTTTTTATTTTGTTAATTAATTTTATTTTTTAGCTTATGAGATAAGTGCTTTTGGCGTAAGCTATTTTAGCTATTTTTTCAGCCTTGTAAAGCATGATGTCGAGGCTTATTTTCATCTTTTAGTTTCGTGTTTATTTATTTATGTTATTTATCCATGCATGTCATATTATTTCATTACATCCATTTTTACCTTTATTTTTGTAATATCATTATTATCACAATATTGTGTGTTTATCACTTTATTAATTGCCATTTATTTATGCTCTTGAATTTAGGATGTAAATAGGCCAAGTGTAAATTCTAAATAAAAATGCATAGCATACCCCCTCTCTTGCATCATTTCATATTTATTTTCTTGCAAAGATTTTAGAGTGTGATTAGGCCAATGTACTCATAAATGAAAAATTGCATCTCATGCATATTTATTTTTATCGCATTCTGTCCATATGCGTAATTTTTAATTCCGAGGGAAAAGACACCGTTTTGATCAAAATATCATCTCGGATTGTCTTCGCGATTAATTTGCTCTTTGTGATGTTAGTATTATTGTTCACGCTACTTCTTTGTTAATTTGGAACCCAACTTTCCAATTCAAATAGTTAGTCATTTTATTCTCAAAAACGAGGTCAACACCTCTTCAAAAATAATTAGTCACTTTATTCTAAAAAATGAGGTCAAAACCTCTTTCAAAAATATCAAACAATTCATTCTCAAAAGCATCAAAAATATTTTGTCATCATAACATTTTTAAACTTTGGACTTTAAACCAAACGGCGTCTTTTATCGTGAAAACCTTGGATTTTAACCCAAGAGTCTTTTTTACCACAAACTTGGATTTTAAACCAAGTGCCTTGGACTTTAAACCAACGGCGTCTTTTATCGTGAAAACCTTGGATTTTAACCCAAGAGTCTTTTTTATCACCAAACTTGGATTTTAAACCAAGTACCTTGGACTTTAAACCAACGGCGTCTTTTATCGTGAAAACCTTGGATTTTAACCCAAGTGTCTTTTTTACCGCGAACTTGGATTTTAAACCAAGTGCCTTGGATTTTAAACCAATGGCTTCTTTTATCGCTAAAATCTTGGACTTTAACCCAAGTGTCCCTTTTTCTCGCCTAAAAACTTGGATTTTAAACCAAGTGCATTTTCTTCATTCATACATCATTAATCATGCATAAACCGTGGATTTTAAACCAAGTTTCTTTTATCACTCAAAACATTTTCTCAACAAACCTTGGATTTTAAACCAAGTGTCCGCGTCTTATTTTCATAATCAAATCTCAATCAATTTAACCATATAGACTTTCTTCACAAATTAACATCAATCAAACTCACATTTCGCCATTTTTGGCTTTTGGTATTTTAAAACCATTTTCAAAACCTTAAAATCAAACAAACAAATTTACTCGTCTTTTTACCCCGAACTACGGTGGTTTGATCCCTCGGGTACGTAGGCATGAGACTTGTCTCTCCAATCAATAAAATCAACAAAAACATTTTTCCTTTTCCATCACTTTAAACTTTTTTTTATCATCACTTTAGTTCCCATACTTATACATTTTTCTAAAGCAATTAAAATTAAGCGCAAAGTTTAGAATAAAAACAAGAGGTTCCTATAGAGTACTATAGATACTTAATTAGGGTGCTAATACCTTCTCTTCGTATAACTAACCCCCACCTTGTTCTCTAAAAAATAGGTTTTTTTCGAACTTTTTCCCTTTCCCTCGGATAAATTAAAGATCGGTGGTGGAATATTAAATTGCGATTCGAAGTTAATTAATAACTCGATATCCAAAAATCACCGCGACAGAAATGGCGACTTCACTGGGGACAACCAAGCGGGTTGAACCTAACTTGTTTTAATCCTTGTTTTGCGCTAGTATTTTATTGCTTATTTGTTTATATGTGTATATATGTTTTTTTGGGATCTCTTGAGTGGTGCGATAAGTCCTAACCCGGGCTTGAGCGACACAATAAGATAGGATGGGATGAAATCATAGTGACATGTCTTTAGATTATGAAGCACATGTGATATGATCCCGCTCGGTGGAGGCCTCACGACGGTAGTACTTGTCGTCATGATGGTGTTATTATTTTCAATGTGAGTGTCCGGAGAAGCCGAGGACCTTTAGATTACATTTAACCCATCTTGGCCTTTTTAGGGCGTAGTGCGGTGACTAATCAAGAGTAAGTCTTGAATTTAGTTGTCACGCGAGACTACACTCAAACGAGATCATCTTGCGAATATTATTGGAACGAGAGTAGTCACGTAATCCAGTGATGTTCATGAAGTGGTTAATGACTTTGGGAACTTTGTAGAACCCGTCATGCAGGTACAAATGAACCCTAGTACATACCATATGGGAGGGTTTCACCTTTGACTCCAACATTATACTTTAACCCCACCATGTTTTCCACATCATGCATGCATGCACTCATTCATAAAATTCTTTTTTCTCATCCGATGTCGAAGGACTTAAAACAAATTTTTTTGTAAACATTGTAGATTACATTCATTACACATAATAAATTTTTCTCTTTTTTCTTCTTACAAAATTCATATCTAAATATTTACAACTAATTTGAGGTAAAGTCCTTCGATAACAAAAAAAAAACATTGTATATTTTAGCATAAAAACATCATGCATCATATAACATTCATGAGTTTCAAACAAATCGAGTCTCATATTCTTTCTCTCCTTTGTGTCCCAGTCAAAGTGGCCCGACGACCACGCCCGCAACCATCTCGCACGTACAACACTCGAGCAAACAGAAAAAAGAGAATGGACCAAGTTGAACAAGAGAATGTTGAGCTCCATGGGGAAGTAACAACTCTCCGGGCTGAAGTAGAAAAGTTAACCGCCATGGTGACATCGTTGATGGCTGCGCAGAATCAGCCACCAACCCCTCCTCCTCAAGCTACAGTCATTTCTGAAATCGTCTCTGCCCCGGTTCCAGTGGTACCCGTCAACACACATCAGCATGTCATGCCCGAAGGTTATCCTTGGGGCATGCCTATGAATTTTAATGAAGGGCTTCGACCCCAAGTTCCCGAGGTCCCCACTCCTACTTTGCCACATGCTACTGTTGTTCCCCAACCTGGGACGACTCTTCCTCAAGTTACTATGTGTGTCCCTCAGCCAACAATGACCATTCCTTATGTGAGTGAACAAGTCTATCATGCGGAGGATCCAGAGACTTATGGCCGTATGGATAATCTTCAGGATCAGTTTGATAAGATGCAACTCGAGATTAAGGCCCTTCGTGGGAAGGATTTGTTCGGCAAAAGCGCCCATGACCTTTGCTTGGTACCAAACGTTAGGATCCCACCTAAGTTTAAGGTCCCCGAGTTTGAGAAGTACAAAGGAAATTCCTGCCCTCAGAGCCATTTGGTAATGTACGCCCGAAAGATGTCCACTCAAACAGATAACCATCAGTTACTAGTTCACTACTTTCAAGATAGCTTGACAGGTGCCGCTTTGAAGTGGTACATGGGCTTAGATGGTGCCAAGATCCAAACATTCAATGATTTGGGCGAAGCTTTTGTCCGTCAATACAAATACAATCTAGACATGGCTCCTGATAGAGATCAACTTCGAGGTATGTCTCAAAAAGATAAAGAGAGTTTCAAAGAATACGCTCAGCGATGGAGAGAGATTGCCGCTCAGATTTGTCCACCACTAGAAGAAAAAGAAATGACCAAGATTTTCCTAAATACTCTTGATTCATTTTACTATGAACGAATGATTGCTAGTGCACCCAGTGATTTCACTGAGATGGTAAACATGGGGATGCGACTTGAAGAAGGGGTCCGACAGGGGCGATTGACAAGAGAGAAAGTTCCGACTAATACTGCCAAGAGATATGGCAACGACTTTTCAGAGAAGAAAGAATTTGAAGTTGGCATGGTGGCCCAAGGAGGACATCATTCAAGAAACTTATCAACATATTGCAGCCATAGCACTACCACCACAACACCCACAATCTCATCACCTACCATCTCCCCAACAATCATTCAATCATAATCGCACTCAGAAAAATTCTCCATTTGACCCTATACCTATGAAATATGCCGACTTACTCCCCGCCTTACTTGCTAAAAATTTTGTCCAGACGAGACCACCTCCACCTGTGCCAGCAGTGATTTAACTTGTGTCTTCCATCAAGGGGCCCCTGGCCATGATGTAGAACGTTGCTATCTTCTCAAGAAAGCTGTTCAAGATTTAGTCCGTAACAAGGTGCTATCTTTCAAGGATGAGAACCCAAATGTTCAAGGTTCATCCTCTGCTTAATCATGGGTCCTCTGTCATTTTCAAGAGAATCAAGAAGTTGGTCCCTAGGATCACTAGACCTTCTATGTTCAATTGCAATTTTTTTCTTGCCAAGTATTTATTTACATTTTAAAGTTGTATCTTTTAAATTTAAATTTCTAAACAATGAGCATGCATATTTTGGAATCCATCCATTCGTATTCACTCTTTTCTTGTGCCATCACAAATGGCAATGTTTTTATATTTCACTTTTCTTGTTTACAAACTTGAGGGGAGAATGATGTAAATTAAATGTTTAAAATTGCTGATATATGCTTTCATTAGTAAATACCCGGTTGATGATGTAAGGCATTGTTTCACTTCCCAAACACCGGAGGAATAAGGAGACAATCCGTAGTCAACCCCTTTGAGCCAGAAGTTGGTGTTCTTTCTATAGAAAAAACAACCCTTAATCTTAACCCGGGGCAGGGTAGTCTTTCAATTAATTCAATGATACATCCCAATGCAAGAGGATAAATCTGTCGAGATAGAGGAAGTCGTGAGTAGACAAAACTCACCATAACATGTGGCAGTCACAATTGTCTTACAAAAAAAACAAACACAAACAAAAACAACAACAAAAAGCCCGTTAGGTAAAAAGACTTAGGCAAAATTCAAGGCCTCCCGATGGACCGCGAAATTCAAAAGAATTGGTCCATGCAAAAATAAGGTATTAAGAGCAAAAATTATGAAAACCAGCTTGTAAATGAAAAAGTTACTGTCACTTCAAGAATCTCATCAAAGCTTCGACCGAAGCGTCAACCTCAAACATTATTGTCAAAAGAAATCCTCTTGTCAACCAAAGCATGTCCGATGAATTAATTGAGCGTAGGAATGAAGGACATCAAAGAAGAGTGGGTGGGTTAAAACATAATTTTGAGTCTAATAATCTTTTCTTTTCATAACCATGAACCAGGCCACGATATGACCCTCAAAAGACCTAATTGAAGCTAGGTTTACTTTGAAAGCATGATCAGCAAAATTATTGTTAAAACTGACTCCACCTGTTTGTTGAGTAACTATCTTTCACACACACCACTTTGTTTTATCTAAAAAATTTCAATTCCTAAACTTGCATGTACATTACATTAGAAATACTTTTTCAAAAGAAACAATTTTATTTACAAATTTATATTTGGCATCAAAGAAATTCAATCAAATGGTCTAATCAAGGACGAATTAATTCAAAGCGCTCCTAGCAAGGGGCAAATTACATCAGGAACCTGCCAATCAGGGGCAATAATTTACATCCAGGGGCATACACTTCAAAGATTCAATGTCAAGGTTTCACTCACTTGGGGCACCTGAAGTGGTTTCCAGAGACAATCCAGATCTGCCAAGATAGTTGTTATGTTTCTTCCCCCTTGAGCCAATAATCATCGAATTGATATTTTGGGTTCTTATGGACATGTTGCTACTATGATATACTCAGCGTATGATCCAACAGTCCTCAATTGAATACTGAACTTGATTGTTCTCTGGTAATCTCCAACAAGTGGTTATCATCAAGAAGCCTGTATGATTTTCTTTTCCCCAGTGAAAGAAGAAGCTGAGACCCGTTTTGGAAGGCTCATTCAACAACAAATGATCAGTATTCAACAGCAAATGACATCTCTTGGAGAAGTTTGAATATCATATCAGTCTTGTTTCTTTCTATCAAAAAAATAGCAAAAAAGAACAGCTCGCTAAGTTGAAAACCCGAGAGGGTGGCTTAGGCAAAAATGAGCGTCCCGGTGGATTGAAAACCCGAAAGGGCGGTCCAGGCAAAAATTAGGGGCAAACAAAAAAAAATAAAATATTCCCGGTGGATTGAAAACCCGAAAGGGCGATTCAGGCAAAAGTTAGGGAATTTTTTTTTTTTTTTTTAAAAAAAAAAAAAAAAAGCAAAAGCATGACTGTCGAAACAAGACCATGAGAAAATATTCGGTTTCAGAGTACAAAATGGCGACTTCTGTTAGACCTCTAACCGATGGGCTTTACCCCAAGAAGCAATCATTCTTACCATGGATCAACATACTATGTCGGGTTTTACCCCGGGGATCTGATTTATTTCACCTTTAAGGGTGCTATCCCCAGTGGAGAACTACCGAGTGGTTGTACGGATACGTCGGCCCAATGCTCATCTTACCTGATCAAATCTTTTGTCTCATACAGTCGTGTACAAATATCATTCAATCATACGAATACAAGCTTCACAACAATCATTCATACGTACATACATACATTCGTACATACATACATACAATCATTCGCATCTGTACACATACATTCATATTTACATGCAACATGCACACAAATCATTCACACATACAACATTGACCATCATGTGTCTTGCTTCAATACATCAAAAAAAGAGTCATCCCCAGTGTATCTGGTCCAGAGATGTCTCCATCAATCACATATTTCACAAAAAAGAGTCATCCCCAGTGTATCTGGTCCAGAGATGTCTCTATCATACATCACAAAAAGAGTCATCCCCAGTGAGTCTGGTCCAGAGATGTCTCCATCAAACATGTTTCAAAGTAGCAGGTTTTGCAAACAATCAACTGCAAACTTGTGATTAATTTCCCCAAGGAGAGGTCATCTCCAATGTGTCTGGTCTAGACAAATACATATTCTTGTCATGTCTCGCTCTCCCACAATGACAGCTAACAATTTATTTCCTTGTTGTGTCCTTACCATCCCACAATGTTGGTAGACACTGCCTTTACTTGTCCTTACCATCCCACAATGTTGGTGGACACTGTCTTTACTTCTGTCCGTACACAGGACTTTATCGCTTTCAGTCTTTACTTCTGTCCGTACACAGGACTTTATCTGCTTATGTCCGCACACAGGACTTTATTGCTTTATGTCTTTACTTCTGTCCGCGCACAGGACTTTATCTGCTTATGTCCGCACACAGGACTTTTATCGCTTTCAGTCTTTACTTCTGTCCATACACAGGACTTTATCGCTTTCTGTCTTCATCACTTCTGTCAAATGATCTTCATTGCATTCAAACACTTCGTAAATATAACATTCATAAGCATAACACGCATAACATCATACTCATAAGCATAACATTCATAACATCATATCATAGCATTTTATAGTTTAATCCGGTCAAAAAATGGTGTGCTCTGTATTTAAGTCTCTGCCATCGTCGAACCAAAAAAAAAATATCATCAAAAAAAAAATCATCTTTTTCTTTTTATCTCCGATGGAAGAAACTTAAATAGGGGCATCTGTCATACCCCATTTTTTGACCGATCGCTTTTATGCGTCTTTTTAGGACGATTTTTTTTCTTTGTCATTTCTGACGAAATTTCGGCAGAGAGGTATTTTAAAATACCTCATTTTTGTGTTCATCTATTATTTATATTTATATTATTATTTATATTTATATTATTATTATTATTATTATTTTGTTTTTCCAATTTTTATTTATTTTTTATTATTCAGTTTATTATTATTATTATTTATTTATTTTGTTTTGTTATTTATTTATTTCTTTTTCTGCTCTTTTTTTTAATTAATTAAAAAATGGTAATTGTCCAAAGTCAACCCTTCTTCCTCACGCAAAGGAGCTTCTTTTCTGCAGAAAAGCAGTGTACCAGTTTGTCCCAATTTCAGTCTTTGTCCCTTTTTTTTGAGTTTTGCAAACCCTAGCTTTGGGTATATATCACAGATGAAATCAGTCCAAGAGGGGGGGAGTTTTTCATCAGCCGTTTCATCAAAATACAGAATAAGAAAAATCAAAAATATCATCCATCACAGAATCGAAAAAAACAGAAAAATAAAAACACATATAATCTGTTCATCATCAATCGAACACGGACCCAGAAATTTCATCATCATTCACAAACCATAACAAAATCGAAACACAGATCCAAACCTTCAAACCGCGAATCATTAAATCAAATCGGATAAAAAAAAAACTCGTCAACCTCAAACCAAACCTTCAAAACGAAATCCAGAAATCATCCAAACCAAATAGCAAAACAAAAACCAAAACAGAATCGCGAGAGAGGAAGAGTCACGGCGGTGGGTTAAATCCTCCAAGGTTTTTCTCCATTTCCTTTTTAGTAAGTTTTTGAACAGAGAGAGATAGATCGAGAGAGAATTTCGTTTGTTTTAAAGGTTTGAAACCGGAAGAAAAACGAGAAAAAAAAGAGCAGCGGCGAGAAGAGGGAAGAAGAAGAGAGATCCGCCGCGGCGGTGAGGGAGAGAGAGAAGAGAGAAAATTTGTGATTTTTTTTCTAGGGTTTGCCTTTTATACCACAGCCTGATCCTGTGCGCGCAGGTGCACAGTCTTATGGTGCACCTGCGCGTCTTAGCCCCTTTGATCCTGATCAAACATCTTAGATTCATTTTCTTCTTAATTAAATCAGAGCCATTTGATCAATCAGACGGCTGAGATTGATCTTTCCTTTTTTGGGCGTTTTTTTTGGCAGATGGGCTTCTGTTGTTTTTGGGCTTTACTGTTTTTACTTTGTGCACCCCCTTTTATTTCGTTTTCACTATTCACACCCCCTGTTTTAATTTTATTTTATTTTTCTAGCTTATGAGATAAGTGCTTTTGGCATAAGCTATTTTAGCTTTTATTCTAGCCAATCAAGCATGATGTCGAGGCTTATTTATTTATTTGATATTTAGATATTGGTGATACTATTTCATGTTTTTATTTTGTTAATTAATTTTATTTTTTAGCTTATGAGATAAGTGCTTTTGGCGTAAGCTATTTTAGCTATTTTTTCAGCCTTGTAAAGCATGATGTCGAGGCTTATTTTCATCTTTTAGTTTCGTGTTTATTTATTTATGTTATTTATCCATGCATGTCATATTATTTCATTACATCCATTTTTACCTTTATTTTTGTAATATCATTATTATCACAATATTGTGTGTTTATCACTTTATTAATTGCCATTTATTTATGCTCTTGAATTTAGGATGTAAATAGGCCAAGTGTAAATTCTAAATAAAAATGCATAGCATACCCCCTCTCTTGCATCATTTCATATTTATTTTCTTGCAAAGATTTTAGAGTGTGATTAGGCCAATGTACTCATAAATGAAAAATTGCATCTCATGCATATTTATTTTTATCGCATTCTGTCCATATGCGTAATTTTTAATTCCGAGGGAAAAGACACCGTTTTGATCAAAATATCATCTCGGATTGTCTTCGCGATTAATTTGCTCTTTGTGATGTTAGTATTATTGTTCACGCTACTTCTTTGTTAATTTGGAACCCAACTTTCCAATTCAAATAGTTAGTCATTTTATTCTCAAAAACGAGGTCAACACCTCTTCAAAAATAATTAGTCACTTTATTCTAAAAAATGAGGTCAAAACCTCTTTCAAAAATATCAAACAATTCATTCTCAAAAGCATCAAAAATATTTTGTCATCATAACATTTTTAAACTTTGGACTTTAAACCAAACGGCGTCTTTTATCGTGAAAACCTTGGATTTTAACCCAAGAGTCTTTTTTACCACAAACTTGGATTTTAAACCAAGTGCCTTGGACTTTAAACCAACGGCGTCTTTTATCGTGAAAACCTTGGATTTTAACCCAAGAGTCTTTTTTATCACCAAACTTGGATTTTAAACCAAGTACCTTGGACTTTAAACCAACGGCGTCTTTTATCGTGAAAACCTTGGATTTTAACCCAAGTGTCTTTTTTACCGCGAACTTGGATTTTAAACCAAGTGCCTTGGATTTTAAACCAATGGCTTCTTTTATCGCTAAAATCTTGGACTTTAACCCAAGTGTCCCTTTTTCTCGCCTAAAAACTTGGATTTTAAACCAAGTGCATTTTCTTCATTCATACATCATTAATCATGCATAAACCGTGGATTTTAAACCAAGTTTCTTTTATCACTCAAAACATTTTCTCAACAAACCTTGGATTTTAAACCAAGTGTCCGCGTCTTATTTTCATAATCAAATCTCAATCAATTTAACCATATAGACTTTCTTCACAAATTAACATCAATCAAACTCACATTTCGCCATTTTTGGCTTTTGGTATTTTAAAACCATTTTCAAAACCTTAAAATCAAACAAACAAATTTACTCGTCTTTTTACCCCGAACTACGGTGGTTTGATCCCTCGGGTACGTAGGCATGAGACTTGTCTCTCCAATCAATAAAATCAACAAAAACATTTTTCCTTTTCCATCACTTTAAACTTTTTTTTATCATCACTTTAGTTCCCATACTTATACATTTTTCTAAAGCAATTAAAATTAAGCGCAAAGTTTAGAATAAAAACAAGAGGTTCCTATAGAGTACTATAGATACTTAATTAGGGTGCTAATACCTTCTCTTCGTATAACTAACCCCCACCTTGTTCTCTAAAAAATAGGTTTTTTTCGAACTTTTTCCCTTTCCCTCGGATAAATTAAAGATCGGTGGTGGAATATTAAATTGCGATTCGAAGTTAATTAATAACTCGATATCCAAAAATCACCGCGACAGAAATGGCGACTTCACTGGGGACAACCAAGCGGGTTGAACCTAACTTGTTTTAATCCTTGTTTTGCGCTAGTATTTTATTGCTTATTTGTTTATATGTGTATATATGTTTTTTTGGGATCTCTTGAGTGGTGCGATAAGTCCTAACCCGGGCTTGAGCGACACAATAAGATAGGATGGGATGAAATCATAGTGACATGTCTTTAGATTATGAAGCACATGTGATATGATCCCGCTCGGTGGAGGCCTCACGACGGTAGTACTTGTCGTCATGATGGTGTTATTATTTTCAATGTGAGTGTCCGGAGAAGCCGAGGACCTTTAGATTACATTTAACCCATCTTGGCCTTTTTAGGGCGTAGTGCGGTGACTAATCAAGAGTAAGTCTTGAATTTAGTTGTCACGCGAGACTACACTCAAACGAGATCATCTTGCGAATATTATTGGAACGAGAGTAGTCACGTAATCCAGTGATGTTCATGAAGTGGTTAATGACTTTGGGAACTTTGTAGAACCCGTCATGCAGGTACAAATGAACCCTAGTTCATACCATATGGGAGGGTTTCACCTTTGACTCCAACATTATACTTTAACCCCACCATGTTTTCCACATCATGCATGCATGCACTCATTCATAAAATTCTTTTTTCTCATCCGATGTCGAAGGACTTAAAACAAATTTTTTTGTAAACATTGTAGATTACATTCATTACACATAATAAATTTTTCTCTTTTTTCTTCTTACAAAATTCATATCTAAATATTTACAACTAATTTGAGGTAAAGTCCTTCGATAACAAAAAAAAAACATTGTATATTTTAGCATAAAAACATCATGCATCATATAACATTCATGAGTTTCAAACAAATCGAGTCTCATATTCTTTCTCTCCTTTGTGTCCCAGTCAAAGTGGCCCGACGACCACGCCCGCAACCATCTCGCACGTACAACACTCGAGCAAACAGAAAAAAGAGAATGGACCAAGTTGAACAAGAGAATGTTGAGCTCCATGGGGAAGTAACAACTCTCCGGGCTGAAGTAGAAAAGTTAACCGCCATGGTGACATCGTTGATGGCTGCGCAGAATCAGCCACCAACCCCTCCTCCTCAAGCTACAGTCATTTCTGAAATCGTCTCTGCCCCGGTTCCAGTGGTACCCGTCAACACACATCAGCATGTCATGCCCGAAGGTTATCCTTGGGGCATGCCTATGAATTTTAATGAAGGGCTTCGACCCCAAGTTCCCGAGGTCCCCACTCCTACTTTGCCACATGCTACTGTTGTTCCCCAACCTGGGACGACTCTTCCTCAAGTTACTATGTGTGTCCCTCAGCCAACAATGACCATTCCTTATGTGAGTGAACAAGTCTATCATGCGGAGGATCCAGAGACTTATGGCCGTATGGATAATCTTCAGGATCAGTTTGATAAGATGCAACTCGAGATTAAGGCCCTTCGTGGGAAGGATTTGTTCGGCAAAAGCGCCCATGACCTTTGCTTGGTACCAAACGTTAGGATCCCACCTAAGTTTAAGGTCCCCGAGTTTGAGAAGTACAAAGGAAATTCCTGCCCTCAGAGCCATTTGGTAATGTACGCCCGAAAGATGTCCACTCAAACAGATAACCATCAGTTACTAGTTCACTACTTTCAAGATAGCTTGACAGGTGCCGCTTTGAAGTGGTACATGGGCTTAGATGGTGCCAAGATCCAAACATTCAATGATTTGGGCGAAGCTTTTGTCCGTCAATACAAATACAATCTAGACATGGCTCCTGATAGAGATCAACTTCGAGGTATGTCTCAAAAAGATAAAGAGAGTTTCAAAGAATACGCTCAGCGATGGAGAGAGATTGCCGCTCAGATTTGTCCACCACTAGAAGAAAAAGAAATGACCAAGATTTTCCTAAATACTCTTGATTCATTTTACTATGAACGAATGATTGCTAGTGCACCCAGTGATTTCACTGAGATGGTAAACATGGGGATGCGACTTGAAGAAGGGGTCCGACAGGGGCGATTGACAAGAGAGAAAGTTCCGACTAATACTGCCAAGAGATATGGCAACGACTTTTCAGAGAAGAAAGAATTTGAAGTTGGCATGGTGGCCCAAGGAGGACATCATTCAAGAAACTTATCAACATATTGCAGCCATAGCACTACCACCACAACACCCACAATCTCATCACCTACCATCTCCCCAACAATCATTCAATCATAATCGCACTCAGAAAAATTCTCCATTTGACCCTATACCTATGAAATATGCCGACTTACTCCCCGCCTTACTTGCTAAAAATTTTGTCCAGACGAGACCACCTCCACCTGTGCCAGCAGTGATTTAACTTGTGTCTTCCATCAAGGGGCCCCTGGCCATGATGTAGAACGTTGCTATCCTCTCAAGAAAGCTGTTCAAGATTTAGTCCGTAACAAGGTGCTATCTTTCAAGGATGAGAACCCAAATGTTCAAGGTTCATCCTCTGCTTAATCATGGGTCCTCTGTCATTTTCAAGAGAATCAAGAAGTTGGTCCCTAGGATCACTAGACCTTCTATGTTCAATTGCAATTTTTTTCTTGCCAAGTATTTATTTACATTTTAAAGTTGTATCTTTTAAATTTAAATTTCTAAACAATGAGCATGCATATTTTGGAATCCATCCATTCGTATTCACTCTTTTCTTGTGCCATCACAAATGGCAATGTTTTTATATTTCACTTTTCTTGTTTACAAACTTGAGGGGAGAATGATGTAAATTAAATGTTTAAAATTGCTGATATATGCTTTCATTAGTAAATACCCGGTTGATGATGTAAGGCATTGTTTCACTTCCCAAACACCGGAGGAATAAGGAGACAATCCGTAGTCAACCCCTTTGAGCCAGAAGTTGGTGTTCTTTCTATAGAAAAAACAACCCTTAATCTTAACCCGGGGCAGGGTAGTCTTTCAATTAATTCAATGATACATCCCAATGCAAGAGGATAAATCTGTCGAGATAGAGGAAGTCGTGAGTAGACAAAACTCACCATAACATGTGGCAGTCACAATTGTCTTACAAAAAAAACAAACACAAACAAAAACAACAACAAAAAGCCCGTTAGGTAAAAAGACTTAGGCAAAATTCAAGGCCTCCCGATGGACCGCGAAATTCAAAAGAATTGGTCCATGCAAAAATAAGGTATTAAGAGCAAAAATTATGAAAACCAGCTTGTAAATGAAAAAGTTACTGTCACTTCAAGAATCTCATCAAAGCTTCGACCGAAGCGTCAACCTCAAACATTATTGTCAAAAGAAATCCTCTTGTCAACCAAAGCATGTCCGATGAATTAATTGAGCGTAGGAATGAAGGACATCAAAGAAGAGTGGGTGGGTTAAAACATAATTTTGAGTCTAATAATCTTTTCTTTTCATAACCATGAACCAGGCCACGATATGACCCTCAAAAGACCTAATTGAAGCTAGGTTTACTTTGAAAGCATGATCAGCAAAATTATTGTTAAAACTGACTCCACCTGTTTGTTGAGTAACTATCTTTCACACACACCACTTTGTTTTATCTAAAAAATTTCAATTCCTAAACTTGCATGTACATTACATTAGAAATACTTTTTCAAAAGAAACAATTTTATTTACAAATTTATATTTGGCATCAAAGAAATTCAATCAAATGGTCTAATCAAGGACGAATTAATTCAAAGCGCTCCTAGCAAGGGGCAAATTACATCAGGAACCTGCCAATCAGGGGCAATAATTTACATCCAGGGGCATACACTTCAAAGATTCAATGTCAAGGTTTCACTCACTTGGGGCACCTGAAGTGGTTTCCAGAGACAATCCAGATCTGCCAAGATAGTTGTTATGTTTCTTCCCCCTTGAGCCAATAATCATCGAATTGATATTTTGGGTTCTTATGGACATGTTGCTACTATGATATACTCAGCGTATGATCCAACAGTCCTCAATTGAATACTGAACTTGATTGTTCTCTGGTAATCTCCAACAAGTGGTTATCATCAAGAAGCCTGTATGATTTTCTTTTCCCCAGTGAAAGAAGAAGCTGAGACCCGTTTTGGAAGGCTCATTCAACAACAAATGATCTGTATTCAACAGCAAATGACATCTCTTGGAGAAGTTTGAATATCATATCAGTCTTGTTTCTTTCTATCAAAAAAATAGCAAAAAAGAACAGCTCGCTAAGTTGAAAACCCGAGAGGGTGGCTTAGGCAAAAATGAGCGTCCCGGTGGATTGAAAACCCGAAAGGGCGGTCCAGGCAAAAATTAGGGGCAAACAAAAAAAAATAAAATATTCCCGGTGGATTGAAAACCCGAAAGGGCGATTCAGGCAAAAGTTAGGGAATTTTTTTTTTTTTTTAAAAAAAAAAAAAAAAAAGCAAAAGCATGACTGTCGAAACAAGACCATGAGAAAATATTCGGTTTCAGAGTACAAAATGGCGACTTCTGTTAGACCTCTAACCGATGGGCTTTACCCCAAGAAGCAATCATTCTTACCATGGATCAACATACTATGTCGGGTTTTACCCCGGGGATCTGATTTATTTCACCTTTAAGGGTGCTATCCCCAGTGGAGAACTACCGAGTGGTTGTACGGATACGTCGGCCCAATGCTCATCTTACCTGATCAAATCTTTTGTCTCATACAGTCGTGTACAAATATCATTCAATCATACGAATACAAGCTTCACAACAATCATTCATACGTACATACATACATTCGTACATACATACATACAATCATTCGCATCTGTACACATACATTCATATTTACATGCAACATGCACACAAATCATTCACACATACAACATTGACCATCATGTGTCTTGCTTCAATACATCAAAAAAAGAGTCATCCCCAGTGTATCTGGTCCAGAGATGTCTCCATCAATCACATATTTCACAAAAAAGAGTCATCCCCAGTGTATCTGGTCCAGAGATGTCTCTATCATACATCACAAAAAGAGTCATCCCCAGTGAGTCTGGTCCAGAGATGTCTCCATCAAACATGTTTCAAAGTAGCAGGTTTTGCAAACAATCAACTGCAAACTTGTGATTAATTTCCCCAAGGAGAGGTCATCTCCAATGTGTCTGGTCTAGACAAATACATATTCTTGTCATGTCTCGCTCTCCCACAATGACAGCTAACAATTTATTTCCTTGTTGTGTCCTTACCATCCCACAATGTTGGTAGACACTGCCTTTACTTGTCCTTACCATCCCACAATGTTGGTGGACACTGTCTTTACTTCTGTCCGTACACAGGACTTTATCGCTTTCAGTCTTTACTTCTGTCCGTACACAGGACTTTATCTGCTTATGTCCGCACACAGGACTTTATTGCTTTCTGTCTTTACTTCTGTCCGCGCACAGGACTTTATCTGCTTATGTCCGCACACAGGACTTTTATCGCTTTCAGTCTTTACTTCTGTCCATACACAGGACTTTATCGCTTTCTGTCTTCATCACTTCTGTCAAATGATCTTCATTGCATTCAAACACTTCGTAAATATAACATTCATAAGCATAACACGCATAACATCATACTCATAAGCATAACATTCATAACATCATATCATAGCATTTTATAGTTTAATCCGGTCAAAAAATGGTGTGCTCTGTATTTAAGTCTCTGCCATCGTCGAACCAAAACAAAAATATCATCAAAAAAAAAATCATCTTTTTCTTTTTATCTCCGATGGAAGAAACTTAAATAGGGGCATCTGTCATACCCCATTTTTTGACCGATCGCTTTTATGCGTCTTTTTAGGACGATTTTTTTTCTTTGTCATTTCTGACGAAATTTCGGCAGAGAGGTATTTTAAAATACCTCATTTTTGTGTTCATCTATTATTTATATTTATATTATTATTTATATTTATATTATTATTATTATTATTTTGTTTTTCCAATTTTTATTTATTTTTTATTATTCAGTTTATTATTATTATTATTTATTTATTTTGTTTTGTTATTTATTTATTTCTTTTTCTGCTCTTTTTTTTAATTAATTAAAAAATGGTAATTGTCCAAAGTCAACCCTTCTTCCTCACGCAAAGGAGCTTCTTTTCTGCAGAAAAGCAGTGTACCAGTTTGTCCCAATTTCAGTCTTTGTCCCTTTTTTTTGAGTTTTGCAAACCCTAGCTTTGGGTATATATCACAGATGAAATCAGTCCAAGAGGGGGGGAGTTTTTCATCAGCCGTTTCATCAAAATACAGAATAAGAAAAATCAAAAATATCATCCATCACAGAATCGAAAAAAACAGAAAAATAAAAACACATATAATCTGTTCATCATCAATCGAACACGGACCCAGAAATTTCATCATCATTCACAAACCATAACAAAATCGAAACACAGATCCAAACCTTCAAACCGCGAATCATTAAATCAAATCGGATCAAAAAAAAACTCGTCAACCTCAAACCAAACCTTCAAAACGAAATCCAGAAATCATCCAAACCAAATAGCAAAACAAAAACCAAAACAGAATCGCGAGAGAGGAAGAGTCACGGCGGTGGGTTAAATCCTCCA
This sequence comes from Trifolium subterraneum, assembly GCA_951799995.1. Classification (NCBI taxonomy): domain Eukaryota; kingdom Viridiplantae; phylum Streptophyta; class Magnoliopsida; order Fabales; family Fabaceae; genus Trifolium; species Trifolium subterraneum. Next base: position 55,187,750 of record OX637462.1, read on the forward strand.
AGGTTTTTCTCCATTTCCTTTTTAGTAAGTTTTTGAACAGAGAGAGATAGATCGAGAGAGAATTTCGTTTGTTTTAAAGGTTTGAAACCGGAAGAAAAACGAGAAAAAAAAGAGCAGCGGCGAGAAGAGGGAAGAAGAAGAGAGATCCGCCGCGGCGGTGAGGGAGAGAGAGAAGAGAGAAAATTTGTGATTTTTTTTCTAGGGTTTGCCTTTTATACCACAGCCTGATCCTGTGCGCGCAGGTGCACAGTCTTATGGTGCACCTGCGCGTCTTAGCCCCTTTGATCCTGATCAAACATCTTAGATTCATTTTCTTCTTAATTAAATCAGAGCCATTTGATCAATCAGACGGCTGAGATTGATCTTTCCTTTTTTGGGCGTTTTTTTTGGCAGATGGGCTTCTGTTGTTTTTGGGCTTTACTGTTTTTACTTTGTGCACCCCCTTTTATTTCGTTTTCACTATTCACACCCCCTGTTTTAATTTTATTTTATTTTTCTAGCTTATGAGATAAGTGCTTTTGGCATAAGCTATTTTAGCTTTTATTCTAGCCAATCAAGCATGATGTCGAGGCTTATTTATTTATTTGATATTTAGATATTGGTGATACTATTTCATGTTTTTATTTTGTTAATTAATTTTATTTTTTAGCTTATGAGATAAGTGCTTTTGGCGTAAGCTATTTTAGCTATTTTTTCAGCCTTGTAAAGCATGATGTCGAGGCTTATTTTCATCTTTTAGTTTCGTGTTTATTTATTTATGTTATTTATCCATGCATGTCATATTATTTCATTACATCCATTTTTACCTTTATTTTTGTAATATCATTATTATCACAATATTGTGTGTTTATCACTTTATTAATTGCCATTTATTTATGCTCTTGAATTTAGGATGTAAATAGGCCAAGTGTAAATTCTAAATAAAAATGCATAGCATACCCCCTCTCTTGCATCATTTCATATTTATTTTCTTGCAAAGATTTTAGAGTGTGATTAGGCCAATGTACTCATAAATGAAAAATTGCATCTCATGCATATTTATTTTTATCGCATTCTGTCCATATGCGTAATTTTTAATTCCGAGGGAAAAGACACCGTTTTGATCAAAATATCATCTCGGATTGTCTTCGCGATTAATTTGCTCTTTGTGATGTTAGTATTATTGTTCACGCTACTTCTTTGTTAATTTGGAACCCAACTTTCCAATTCAAATAGTTAGTCATTTTATTCTCAAAAACGAGGTCAACACCTCTTCAAAAATAATTAGTCACTTTATTCTAAAAAATGAGGTCAAAACCTCTTTCAAAAATATCAAACAATTCATTCTCAAAAGCATCAAAAATATTTTGTCATCATAACATTTTTAAACTTTGGACTTTAAACCAAACGGCGTCTTTTATCGTGAAAACCTTGGATTTTAACCCAAGAGTCTTTTTTACCACAAACTTGGATTTTAAACCAAGTGCCTTGGACTTTAAACCAACGGCGTCTTTTATCGTGAAAACCTTGGATTTTAACCCAAGAGTCTTTTTTATCACCAAACTTGGATTTTAAACCAAGTACCTTGGACTTTAAACCAACGGCGTCTTTTATCGTGAAAACCTTGGATTTTAACCCAAGTGTCTTTTTTACCGCGAACTTGGATTTTAAACCAAGTGCCTTGGATTTTAAACCAATGGCTTCTTTTATCGCTAAAATCTTGGACTTTAACCCAAGTGTCCCTTTTTCTCGCCTAAAAACTTGGATTTTAAACCAAGTGCATTTTCTTCATTCATACATCATTAATCATGCATAAACCGTGGATTTTAAACCAAGTTTCTTTTATCACTCAAAACATTTTCTCAACAAACCTTGGATTTTAAACCAAGTGTCCGCGTCTTATTTTCATAATCAAATCTCAATCAATTTAACCATATAGACTTTCTTCACAAATTAACATCAATCAAACTCACATTTCGCCATTTTTGGCTTTTGGTATTTTAAAACCATTTTCAAAACCTTAAAATCAAACAAACAAATTTACTCGTCTTTTTACCCCGAACTACGGTGGTTTGATCCCTCGGGTACGTAGGCATGAGACTTGTCTCTCCAATCAATAAAATCAACAAAAACATTTTTCCTTTTCCATCACTTTAAACTTTTTTTTATCATCACTTTAGTTCCCATACTTATACATTTTTCTAAAGCAATTAAAATTAAGCGCAAAGTTTAGAATAAAAACAAGAGGTTCCTATAGAGTACTATAGATACTTAATTAGGGTGCTAATACCTTCTCTTCGTATAACTAACCCCCACCTTGTTCTCTAAAAAATAGGTTTTTTTCGAACTTTTTCCCTTTCCCTCGGATAAATTAAAGATCGGTGGTGGAATATTAAATTGCGATTCGAAGTTAATTAATAACTCGATATCCAAAAATCACCGCGACAGAAATGGCGACTTCACTGGGGACAACCAAGCGGGTTGAACCTAACTTGTTTTAATCCTTGTTTTGCGCTAGTATTTTATTGCTTATTTGTTTATATGTGTATATATGTTTTTTTGGGATCTCTTGAGTGGTGCGATAAGTCCTAACCCGGGCTTGAGCGACACAATAAGATAGGATGGGATGAAATCATAGTGACATGTCTTTAGATTATGAAGCACATGTGATATGATCCCGCTCGGTGGAGGCCTCACGACGGTAGTACTTGTCGTCATGATGGTGTTATTATTTTCAATGTGAGTGTCCGGAGAAGCCGAGGACCTTTAGATTACATTTAACCCATCTTGGCCTTTTTAGGGCGTAGTGCGGTGACTAATCAAGAGTAAGTCTTGAATTTAGTTGTCACGCGAGACTACACTCAAACGAGATCATCTTGCGAATATTATTGGAACGAGAGTAGTCACGTAATCCAGTGATGTTCATGAAGTGGTTAATGACTTTGGGAACTTTGTAGAACCCGTCATGCAGGTACAAATGAACCCTAGTACATACCATATGGGAGGGTTTCACCTTTGACTCCAACATTATACTTTAACCCCACCATGTTTTCCACATCATGCATGCATGCACTCATTCATAAAATTCTTTTTTCTCATCCGATGTCGAAGGACTTAAAACAAATTTTTTTGTAAACATTGTAGATTACATTCATTACACATAATAAATTTTTCTCTTTTTTCTTCTTACAAAATTCATATCTAAATATTTACAACTAATTTGAGGTAAAGTCCTTCGATAACAAAAAAAAAACATTGTATATTTTAGCATAAAAACATCATGCATCATATAACATTCATGAGTTTCAAACAAATCGAGTCTCATATTCTTTCTCTCCTTTGTGTCCCAGTCAAAGTGGCCCGACGACCACGCCCGCAACCATCTCGCACGTACAACACTCGAGCAAACAGAAAAAAGAGAATGGACCAAGTTGAACAAGAGAATGTTGAGCTCCATGGGGAAGTAACAACTCTCCGGGCTGAAGTAGAAAAGTTAACCGCCATGGTGACATCGTTGATGGCTGCGCAGAATCAGCCACCAACCCCTCCTCCTCAAGCTACAGTCATTTCTGAAATCGTCTCTGCCCCGGTTCCAGTGGTACCCGTCAACACACATCAGCATGTCATGCCCGAAGGTTATCCTTGGGGCATGCCTATGAATTTTAATGAAGGGCTTCGACCCCAAGTTCCCGAGGTCCCCACTCCTACTTTGCCACATGCTACTGTTGTTCCCCAACCTGGGACGACTCTTCCTCAAGTTACTATGTGTGTCCCTCAGCCAACAATGACCATTCCTTATGTGAGTGAACAAGTCTATCATGCGGAGGATCCAGAGACTTATGGCCGTATGGATAATCTTCAGGATCAGTTTGATAAGATGCAACTCGAGATTAAGGCCCTTCGTGGGAAGGATTTGTTCGGCAAAAGCGCCCATGACCTTTGCTTGGTACCAAACGTTAGGATCCCACCTAAGTTTAAGGTCCCCGAGTTTGAGAAGTACAAAGGAAATTCCTGCCCTCAGAGCCATTTGGTAATGTACGCCCGAAAGATGTCCACTCAAACAGATAACCATCAGTTACTAGTTCACTACTTTCAAGATAGCTTGACAGGTGCCGCTTTGAAGTGGTACATGGGCTTAGATGGTGCCAAGATCCAAACATTCAATGATTTGGGCGAAGCTTTTGTCCGTCAATACAAATACAATCTAGACATGGCTCCTGATAGAGATCAACTTCGAGGTATGTCTCAAAAAGATAAAGAGAGTTTCAAAGAATACGCTCAGCGATGGAGAGAGATTGCCGCTCAGATTTGTCCACCACTAGAAGAAAAAGAAATGACCAAGATTTTCCTAAATACTCTTGATTCATTTTACTATGAACGAATGATTGCTAGTGCACCCAGTGATTTCACTGAGATGGTAAACATGGGGATGCGACTTGAAGAAGGGGTCCGACAGGGGCGATTGACAAGAGAGAAAGTTCCGACTAATACTGCCAAGAGATATGGCAACGACTTTTCAGAGAAGAAAGAATTTGAAGTTGGCATGGTGGCCCAAGGAGGACATCATTCAAGAAACTTATCAACATATTGCAGCCATAGCACTACCACCACAACACCCACAATCTCATCACCTACCATCTCCCCAACAATCATTCAATCATAATCGCACTCAGAAAAATTCTCCATTTGACCCTATACCTATGAAATATGCCGACTTACTCCCCGCCTTACTTGCTAAAAATTTTGTCCAGACGAGACCACCTCCACCTGTGCCAGCAGTGATTTAACTTGTGTCTTCCATCAAGGGGCCCCTGGCCATGATGTAGAACGTTGCTATCCTCTCAAGAAAGCTGTTCAAGATTTAGTCCGTAACAAGGTGCTATCTTTCAAGGATGAGAACCCAAATGTTCAAGGTTCATCCTCTGCTTAATCATGGGTCCTCTGTCATTTTCAAGAGAATCAAGAAGTTGGTCCCTAGGATCACTAGACCTTCTATGTTCAATTGCAATTTTTTTCTTGCCAAGTATTTATTTACATTTTAAAGTTGTATCTTTTAAATTTAAATTTCTAAACAATGAGCATGCATATTTTGGAATCCATCCATTCGTATTCACTCTTTTCTTGTGCCATCACAAATGGCAATGTTTTTATATTTCACTTTTCTTGTTTACAAACTTGAGGGGAGAATGATGTAAATTAAATGTTTAAAATTGCTGATATATGCTTTCATTAGTAAATACCCGGTTGATGATGTAAGGCATTGTTTCACTTCCCAAACACCGGAGGAATAAGGAGACAATCCGTAGTCAACCCCTTTGAGCCAGAAGTTGGTGTTCTTTCTATAGAAAAAACAACCCTTAATCTTAACCCGGGGCAGGGTAGTCTTTCAATTAATTCAATGATACATCCCAATGCAAGAGGATAAATCTGTCGAGATAGAGGAAGTCGTGAGTAGACAAAACTCACCATAACATGTGGCAGTCACAATTGTCTTACAAAAAAAACAAACACAAACAAAAACAACAACAAAAAGCCCGTTAGGTAAAAAGACTTAGGCAAAATTCAAGGCCTCCCGATGGACCGCGAAATTCAAAAGAATTGGTCCATGCAAAAATAAGGTATTAAGAGCAAAAATTATGAAAACCAGCTTGTAAATGAAAAAGTTACTGTCACTTCAAGAATCTCATCAAAGCTTCGACCGAAGCGTCAACCTCAAACATTATTGTCAAAAGAAATCCTCTTGTCAACCAAAGCATGTCCGATGAATTAATTGAGCGTAGGAATGAAGGACATCAAAGAAGAGTGGGTGGGTTAAAACATAATTTTGAGTCTAATAATCTTTTCTTTTCATAACCATGAACCAGGCCACGATATGACCCTCAAAAGACCTAATTGAAGCTAGGTTTACTTTGAAAGCATGATCAGCAAAATTATTGTTAAAACTGACTCCACCTGTTTGTTGAGTAACTATCTTTCACACACACCACTTTGTTTTATCTAAAAAATTTCAATTCCTAAACTTGCATGTACATTACATTAGAAATACTTTTTCAAAAGAAACAATTTTATTTACAAATTTATATTTGGCATCAAAGAAATTCAATCAAATGGTCTAATCAAGGACGAATTAATTCAAAGCGCTCCTAGCAAGGGGCAAATTACATCAGGAACCTGCCAATCAGGGGCAATAATTTACATCCAGGGGCATACACTTCAAAGATTCAATGTCAAGGTTTCACTCACTTGGGGCACCTGAAGTGGTTTCCAGAGACAATCCAGATCTGCCAAGATAGTTGTTATGTTTCTTCCCCCTTGAGCCAATAATCATCGAATTGATATTTTGGGTTCTTATGGACATGTTGCTACTATGATATACTCAGCGTATGATCCAACAGTCCTCAATTGAATACTGAACTTGATTGTTCTCTGGTAATCTCCAACAAGTGGTTATCATCAAGAAGCCTGTATGATTTTCTTTTCCCCAGTGAAAGAAGAAGCTGAGACCCGTTTTGGAAGGCTCATTCAACAACAAATGATCAGTATTCAACAGCAAATGACATCTCTTGGAGAAGTTTGAATATCATATCAGTCTTGTTTCTTTCTATCAAAAAAATAGCAAAAAAGAACAGCTCGCTAAGTTGAAAACCCGAGAGGGTGGCTTAGGCAAAAATGAGCGTCCCGGTGGATTGAAAACCCGAAAGGGCGGTCCAGGCAAAAATTAGGGGCAAACAAAAAAAAATAAAATATTCCCGGTGGATTGAAAACCCGAAAGGGCGATTCAGGCAAAAGTTAGGGAATTTTTTTTTTTTTTAAAAAAAAAAAAAAAAAAAGCAAAAGCATGACTGTCGAAACAAGACCATGAGAAAATATTCGGTTTCAGAGTACAAAATGGCGACTTCTGTTAGACCTCTAACCGATGGGCTTTACCCCAAGAAGCAATCATTCTTACCATGGATCAACATACTATGTCGGGTTTTACCCCGGGGATCTGATTTATTTCACCTTTAAGGGTGCTATCCCCAGTGGAGAACTACCGAGTGGTTGTACGGATACGTCGGCCCAATGCTCATCTTACCTGATCAAATCTTTTGTCTCATACAGTCGTGTACAAATATCATTCAATCATACGAATACAAGCTTCACAACAATCATTCATACGTACATACATACATTCGTACATACATACATACAATCATTCGCATCTGTACACATACATTCATATTTACATGCAACATGCACACAAATCATTCACACATACAACATTGACCATCATGTGTCTTGCTTCAATACATCAAAAAAAGAGTCATCCCCAGTGTATCTGGTCCAGAGATGTCTCCATCAATCACATATTTCACAAAAAAGAGTCATCCCCAGTGTATCTGGTCCAGAGATGTCTCTATCATACATCACAAAAAGAGTCATCCCCAGTGAGTCTGGTCCAGAGATGTCTCCATCAAACATGTTTCAAAGTAGCAGGTTTTGCAAACAATCAACTGCAAACTTGTGATTAATTTCCCCAAGGAGAGGTCATCTCCAATGTGTCTGGTCTAGACAAATACATATTCTTGTCATGTCTCGCTCTCCCACAATGACAGCTAACAATTTATTTCCTTGTTGTGTCCTTACCATCCCACAATGTTGGTAGACACTGCCTTTACTTGTCCTTACCATCCCACAATGTTGGTGGACACTGTCTTTACTTCTGTCCGTACACAGGACTTTATCGCTTTCAGTCTTTACTTCTGTCCGTACACAGGACTTTATCTGCTTATGTCCGCACACAGGACTTTATTGCTTTCTGTCTTTACTTCTGTCCGCGCACAGGACTTTATCTGCTTATGTCCGCACACAGGACTTTTATCGCTTTCAGTCTTTACTTCTGTCCATACACAGGACTTTATCGCTTTCTGTCTTCATCACTTCTGTCAAATGATCTTCATTGCATTCAAACACTTCGTAAATATAACATTCATAAGCATAACACGCATAACATCATACTCATAAGCATAACATTCATAACATCATATCATAGCATTTTATAGTTTAATCCGGTCAAAAAATGGTGTGCTCTGTATTTAAGTCTCTGCCATCGTCGAACCAAAACAAAAATATCATCAAAAAAAAAATCATCTTTTTCTTTTTATCTCCGATGGAAGAAACTTAAATAGGGGCATCTGTCATACCCCATTTTTTGACCGATCGCTTTTATGCGTCTTTTTAGGACGATTTTTTTTCTTTGTCATTTCTGACGAAATTTCGGCAGAGAGGTATTTTAAAATACCTCATTTTTGTGTTCATCTATTATTTATATTTATATTATTATTTATATTTATATTATTATTATTATTATTTTGTTTTTCCAATTTTTATTTATTTTTTATTATTCAGTTTATTATTATTATTATTTATTTATTTTGTTTTGTTATTTATTTATTTCTTTTTCTGCTCTTTTTTTTAATTAATTAAAAAATGGTAATTGTCCAAAGTCAACCCTTCTTCCTCACGCAAAGGAGCTTCTTTTCTGCAGAAAAGCAGTGTACCAGTTTGTCCCAATTTCAGTCTTTGTCCCTTTTTTTTGAGTTTTGCAAACCCTAGCTTTGGGTATATATCACAGATGAAATCAGTCCAAGAGGGGGGGAGTTTTTCATCAGCCGTTTCATCAAAATACAGAATAAGAAAAATCAAAAATATCATCCATCACAGAATCGAAAAAAACAGAAAAATAAAAACACATATAATCTGTTCATCATCAATCGAACACGGACCCAGAAATTTCATCATCATTCACAAACCATAACAAAATCGAAACACAGATCCAAACCTTCAAACCGCGAATCATTAAATCAAATCGGATCAAAAAAAAACTCGTCAACCTCAAACCAAACCTTCAAAACGAAATCCAGAAATCATCCAAACCAAATAGCAAAACAAAAACCAAAACAGAATCGCGAGAGAGGAAGAGTCACGGCGGTGGGTTAAATCCTCCAAGGTTTTTCTCCATTTCCTTTTTAGTAAGTTTTTGAACAGAGAGAGATAGATCGAGAGAGAATTTCGTTTGTTTTAAAGGTTTGAAACCGGAAGAAAAACGAGAAAAAAAAGAGCAGCGGCGAGAAGAGGGAAGAAGAAGAGAGATCCGCCGCGGCGGTGAGGGAGAGAGAGAAGAGAGAAAATTTGTGATTTTTTTTCTAGGGTTTGCCTTTTATACCACAGCCTGATCCTGTGCGCGCAGGTGCACAGTCTTATGGTGCACCTGCGCGTCTTAGCCCCTTTGATCCTGATCAAACATCTTAGATTCATTTTCTTCTTAATTAAATCAGAGCCATTTGATCAATCAGACGGCTGAGATTGATCTTTCCTTTTTTGGGCGTTTTTTTTGGCAGATGGGCTTCTGTTGTTTTTGGGCTTTACTGTTTTTACTTTGTGCACCCCCTTTTATTTCGTTTTCACTATTCACACCCCCTGTTTTAATTTTATTTTATTTTTCTAGCTTATGAGATAAGTGCTTTTGGCATAAGCTATTTTAGCTTTTATTCTAGCCAACCAAGCATGATGTCGAGGCTTATTTATTTATTTGATATTTAGATATTGGTGATACTATTTCATGTTTTTATTTTGTTAATTAATTTTATTTTTTAGCTTATGAGATAAGTGCTTTTGGCGTAAGCTATTTTAGCTATTTTTTCAGCCTTGTAAAGCATGATGTCGAGGCTTATTTTCATCTTTTAGTTTCGTGTTTATTTATTTATGTTATTTATCCATGCATGTCATATTATTTCATTACATCCATTTTTACCTTTATTTTTGTAATATCATTATTATCACAATATTGTGTGTTTATCACTTTATTAATTGCCATTTATTTATGCTCTTGAATTTAGGATGTAAATAGGCCAAGTGTAAATTCTAAATAAAAATGCATAGCATACCCCCTCTCTTGCATCATTTCATATTTATTTTCTTGCAAAGATTTTAGAGTGTGATTAGGCCAATGTACTCATAAATGAAAAATTGCATCTCATGCATATTTATTTTTATCGCATTCTGTCCATATGCGTAATTTTTAATTCCGAGGGAAAAGACACCGTTTTGATCAAAATATCATCTCGGATTGTCTTCGCGATTAATTTGCTCTTTGTGATGTTAGTATTATTGTTCACGCTACTTCTTTGTTAATTTGGAACCCAACTTTCCAATTCAAATAGTTAGTCATTTTATTCTCAAAAACGAGGTCAACACCTCTTCAAAAATAATTAGTCACTTTATTCTAAAAAATGAGGTCAAAACCTCTTTCAAAAATATCAAACAATTCATTCTCAAAAGCATCAAAAATATTTTGTCATCATAACATTTTTAAACTTTGGACTTTAAACCAAACGGCGTCTTTTATCGTGAAAACCTTGGATTTTAACCCAAGAGTCTTTTTTACCACAAACTTGGATTTTAAACCAAGTGCCTTGGACTTTAAACCAACGGCGTCTTTTATCGTGAAAACCTTGGATTTTAACCCAAGAGTCTTTTTTATCACCAAACTTGGATTTTAAACCAAGTACCTTGGACTTTAAACCAACGGCGTCTTTTATCGTGAAAACCTTGGATTTTAACCCAAGTGTCTTTTTTACCGCGAACTTGGATTTTAAACCAAGTGCCTTGGATTTTAAACCAATGGCTTCTTTTATCGCTAAAATCTTGGACTTTAACCCAAGTGTCCCTTTTTCTCGCCTAAAAACTTGGATTTTAAACCAAGTGCATTTTCTTCATTCATACATCATTAATCATGCATAAACCGTGGATTTTAAACCAAGTTTCTTTTATCACTCAAAACATTTTCTCAACAAACCTTGGATTTTAAACCAAGTGTCCGCGTCTTATTTTCATAATCAAATCTCAATCAATTTAACCATATAGACTTTCTTCACAAATTAACATCAATCAAACTCACATTTCGCCATTTTTGGCTTTTGGTATTTTAAAACCATTTTCAAAACCTTAAAATCAAACAAACAAATTTACTCGTCTTTTTACCCCGAACTACGGTGGTTTGATCCCTCGGGTACGTAGGCATGAGACTTGTCTCTCCAATCAATAAAATCAACAAAAACATTTTTCCTTTTCCATCACTTTAAACTTTTTTTTATCATCACTTTAGTTCCCATACTTATACATTTTTCTAAAGCAATTAAAATTAAGCGCAAAGTTTAGAATAAAAACAAGAGGTTCCTATAGAGTACTATAGATACTTAATTAGGGTGCTAATACCTTCTCTTCGTATAACTAACCCCCACCTTGTTCTCTAAAAAATAGGTTTTTTTCGAACTTTTTCCCTTTCCCTCGGATAAATTAAAGATCGGTGGTGGAATATTAAATTGCGATTCGAAGTTAATTAATAACTCGATATCCAAAAATCACCGCGACAGAAATGGCGACTTCACTGGGGACAACCAAGCGGGTTGAACCTAACTTGTTTTAATCCTTGTTTTGCGCTAGTATTTTATTGCTTATTTGTTTATATGTGTATATATGTTTTTTTGGGATCTCTTGAGTGGTGCGATAAGTCCTAACCCGGGCTTGAGCGACACAATAAGATAGGATGGGATGAAATCATAGTGACATGTCTTTAGATTATGAAGCACATGTGATATGATCCCGCTCGGTGGAGGCCTCACGACGGTAGTACTTGTCGTCATGATGGTGTTATTATTTTCAATGTGAGTGTCCGGAGAAGCCGAGGACCTTTAGATTACATTTAACCCATCTTGGCCTTTTTAGGGCGTAGTGCGGTGACTAATCAAGAGTAAGTCTTGAATTTAGTTGTCACGCGAGACTACACTCAAACGAGATCATCTTGCGAATATTATTGGAACGAGAGTAGTCACGTAATCCAGTGATGTTCATGAAGTGGTTAATGACTTTGGGAACTTTGTAGAACCCGTCATGCAGGTACAAATGAACCCTAGTACATACCATATGGGAGGGTTTCACCTTTGACTCCAACATTATACTTTAACCCCACCATGTTTTCCACATCATGCATGCATGCACTCATTCATAAAATTCTTTTTTCTCATCCGATGTCGAAGGACTTAAAACAAATTTTTTTGTAAACATTGTAGATTACATTCATTACACATAATAAATTTTTCTCTTTTTTCTTCTTACAAAATTCATATCTAAATATTTACAACTAATTTGAGGTAAAGTCCTTCGATAACAAAAAAAAAACATTGTATATTTTAGCATAAAAACATCATGCATCATATAACATTCATGAGTTTCAAACAAATCGAGTCTCATATTCTTTCTCTCCTTTGTGTCCCAGTCAAAGTGGCCCGACGACCACGCCCGCAACCATCTCGCACGTACAACACTCGAGCAAACAGAAAAAAGAGAATGGACCAAGTTGAACAAGAGAATGTTGAGCTCCATGGGGAAGTAACAACTCTCCGGGCTGAAGTAGAAAAGTTAACCGCCATGGTGACATCGTTGATGGCTGCGCAGAATCAGCCACCAACCCCTCCTCCTCAAGCTACAGTCATTTCTGAAATCGTCTCTGCCCCGGTTCCAGTGGTACCCGTCAACACACATCAGCATGTCATGCCCGAAGGTTATCCTTGGGGCATGCCTATGAATTTTAATGAAGGGCTTCGACCCCAAGTTCCCGAGGTCCCCACTCCTACTTTGCCACATGCTACTGTTGTTCCCCAACCTGGGACGACTCTTCCTCAAGTTACTATGTGTGTCCCTCAGCCAACAATGACCATTCCTTATGTGAGTGAACAAGTCTATCATGCGGAGGATCCAGAGACTTATGGCCGTATGGATAATCTTCAGGATCAGTTTGATAAGATGCAACTCGAGATTAAGGCCCTTCGTGGGAAGGATTTGTTCGGCAAAAGCGCCCATGACCTTTGCTTGGTACCAAACGTTAGGATCCCACCTAAGTTTAAGGTCCCCGAGTTTGAGAAGTACAAAGGAAATTCCTGCCCTCAGAGCCATTTGGTAATGTACGCCCGAAAGATGTCCACTCAAACAGATAACCATCAGTTACTAGTTCACTACTTTCAAGATAGCTTGACAGGTGCCGCTTTGAAGTGGTACATGGGCTTAGATGGTGCCAAGATCCAAACATTCAATGATTTGGGCGAAGCTTTTGTCCGTCAATACAAATACAATCTAGACATGGCTCCTGATAGAGATCAACTTCGAGGTATGTCTCAAAAAGATAAAGAGAGTTTCAAAGAATACGCTCAGCGATGGAGAGAGATTGCCGCTCAGATTTGTCCACCACTAGAAGAAAAAGAAATGACCAAGATTTTCCTAAATACTCTTGATTCATTTTACTATGAACGAATGATTGCTAGTGCACCCAGTGATTTCACTGAGATGGTAAACATGGGGATGCGACTTGAAGAAGGGGTCCGACAGGGGCGATTGACAAGAGAGAAAGTTCCGACTAATACTGCCAAGAGATATGGCAACGACTTTTCAGAGAAGAAAGAATTTGAAGTTGGCATGGTGGCCCAAGGAGGACATCATTCAAGAAACTTATCAACATATTGCAGTCATAGCACTACCACCACAACACCCACAATCTCATCACCTACCATCTCCCCAACAATCATTCAATCATAATCGCACTCAGAAAAATTCTCCATTTGACCCTATACCTATGAAATATGCCGACTTACTCCCCGCCTTACTTGCTAAAAATTTTGTCCAGACGAGACCACCTCCACCTGTGCCAGCAGTGATTTAACTTGTGTCTTCCATCAAGGGGCCCCTGGCCATGATGTAGAACGTTGCTATCCTCTCAAGAAAGCTGTTCAAGATTTAGTCCGTAACAAGGTGCTATCTTTCAAGGATGAGAACCCAAATGTTCAAGGTTCATCCTCTGCTTAATCATGGGTCCTCTGTCATTTTCAAGAGAATCAAGAAGTTGGTCCCTAGGATCACTAGACCTTCTATGTTCAATTGCAATTTTTTTCTTGCCAAGTATTTATTTACATTTTAAAGTTGTATCTTTTAAATTTAAATTTCTAAACAATGAGCATGCATATTTTGGAATCCATCCATTCGTATTCACTCTTTTCTTGTGCCATCACAAATGGCAATGTTTTTATATTTCACTTTTCTTGTTTACAAACTTGAGGGGAGAATGATGTAAATTAAATGTTTAAAATTGCTGATATATGCTTTCATTAGTAAATACCCGGTTGATGATGTAAGGCATTGTTTCACTTCCCAAACACCGGAGGAATAAGGAGACAATCCGTAGTCAACCCCTTTGAGCCAGAAGTTGGTGTTCTTTCTATAGAAAAAACAACCCTTAATCTTAACCCGGGGCAGGGTAGTCTTTCAATTAATTCAATGATACATCCCAATGCAAGAGGATAAATCTGTCGAGATAGAGGAAGTCGTGAGTAGACAAAACTCACCATAACATGTGGCAGTCACAATTGTCTTACAAAAAAAACAAACACAAACAAAAACAACAACAAAAAGCCCGTTAGGTAAAAAGACTTAGGCAAAATTCAAGGCCTCCCGATGGACCGCGAAATTCAAAAGAATTGGTCCATGCAAAAATAAGGTATTAAGAGCAAAAATTATGAAAACCAGCTTGTAAATGAAAAAGTTACTGTCACTTCAAGAATCTCATCAAAGCTTCGACCGAAGCGTCAACCTCAAACATTATTGTCAAAAGAAATCCTCTTGTCAACCAAAGCATGTCCGATGAATTAATTGAGCGTAGGAATGAAGGACATCAAAGAAGAGTGGGTGGGTTAAAACATAATTTTGAGTCTAATAATCTTTTCTTTTCATAACCATGAACCAGGCCACGATATGACCCTCAAAAGACCTAATTGAAGCTAGGTTTACTTTGAAAGCATGATCAGCAAAATTATTGTTAAAACTGACTCCACCTGTTTGTTGAGTAACTATCTTTCACACACACCACTTTGTTTTATCTAAAAAATTTCAATTCCTAAACTTGCATGTACATTACATTAGAAATACTTTTTCAAAAGAAACAATTTTATTTACAAATTTATATTTGGCATCAAAGAAATTCAATCAAATGGTCTAATCAAGGACGAATTAATTCAAAGCGCTCCTAGCAAGGGGCAAATTACATCAGGAACCTGCCAATCAGGGGCAATAATTTACATCCAGGGGCATACACTTCAAAGATTCAATGTCAAGGTTTCACTCACTTGGGGCACCTGAAGTGGTTTCCAGAGACAATCCAGATCTGCCAAGATAGTTGTTATGTTTCTTCCCCCTTGAGCCAATAATCATCGAATTGATATTTTGGGTTCTTATGGACATGTTGCTACTATGATATACTCAGCGTATGATCCAACAGTCCTCAATTGAATACTGAACTTGATTGTTCTCTGGTAATCTCCAACAAGTGGTTATCATCAAGAAGCCTGTATGATTTTCTTTTCCCCAGTGAAAGAAGAAGCTGAGACCCGTTTTGGAAGGCTCATTCAACAACAAATGATCAGTATTCAACAGCAAATGACATCTCTTGGAGAAGTTTGAATATCATATCAGTCTTGTTTCTTTCTATCAAAAAAATAGCAAAAAAGAACAGCTCGCTAAGTTGAAAACCCGAGAGGGTGGCTTAGGCAAAAATGAGCGTCCCGGTGGATTGAAAACCCGAAAGGGCGGTCCAGGCAAAAATTAGGGGCAAACAAAAAAAAATAAAATATTCCCGGTGGATTGAAAACCCGAAAGGGCGATTCAGGCAAAAGTTAGGGAATTTTTTTTTTTTTTTAAAAAAAAAAAAAAAAAAAGCAAAAGCATGACTGTCGAAACAAGACCATGAGAAAATATTCGGTTTCAGAGTACAAAATGGCGACTTCTGTTAGACCTCTAACCGATGGGCTTTACCCCAAGAAGCAATCATTCTTACCATGGATCAACATACTATGTCGGGTTTTACCCCGGGGATCTGATTTATTTCACCTTTAAGGGTGCTATCCCCAGTGGAGAACTACCGAGTGGTTGTACGGATACGTCGGCCCAATGCTCATCTTACCTGATCAAATCTTTTGTCTCATACAGTCGTGTACAAATATCATTCAATCATACGAATACAAGCTTCACAACAATCATTCATACGTACATACATACATTCGTACATACATACATACAATCATTCGCATCTGTACACATACATTCATATTTACATGCAACATGCACACAAATCATTCACACATACAACATTGACCATCATGTGTCTTGCTTCAATACATCAAAAAAAAAGTCATCCCCAGTGTATCTGGTCCAGAGATGTCTCCATCAATCACATATTTCACAAAAAAGAGTCATCCCCAGTGTATCTGGTCCAGAGATGTCTCTATCATACATCACAAAAAGAGTCATCCCCAGTGAGTCTGGTCCAGAGATGTCTCCATCAAACATGTTTCAAAGTAGCAGGTTTTGCAAACAATCAACTGCAAACTTGTGATTAATTTCCCCAAGGAGAGGTCATCTCCAATGTGTCTGGTCTAGACAAATACATATTCTTGTCATGTCTCGCTCTCCCACAATGACAGCTAACAATTTATTTCCTTGTTGTGTCCTTACCATCCCATAATGTTGGTAGACACTGCCTTTACTTGTCCTTACCATCCCACAATGTTGGTGGACACTGTCTTTACTTCTGTCCGTACACAGGACTTTATCGCTTTCAGTCTTTACTTCTGTCCGTACACAGGACTTTATCTGCTTATGTCCGCACACAGGACTTTATTGCTTTCTGTCTTTACTTCTGTCCGCGCACAGGACTTTATCTGCTTATGTCCGCACACAGGACTTTTATCGCTTTCAGTCTTTACTTCTGTCCATACACAGGACTTTATCGCTTTCTGTCTTCATCACTTCTGTCAAATGATCTTCATTGCATTCAAACACTTCGTAAATATAACATTCATAAGCATAACACGCATAACATCATACTCATAAGCATAACATTCATAACATCATATCATAGCATTTTATAGTTTAATCCGGTCAAAAAATGGTGTGCTCTGTATTTAAGTCTCTGCCATCGTCGAACCAAAACAAAAATATCATCAAAAAAAAAATCATCTTTTTCTTTTTATCTCCGATGGAAGAAACTTAAATAGGGGCATCTGTCATACCCCATTTTTTGACCGATCGCTTTTATGCGTCTTTTTAGGACGATTTTTTTTCTTTGTCATTTCTGACGAAATTTCGGCAGAGAGGTATTTTAAAATACCTCATTTTTGTGTTCATCTATTATTTATATTTATATTATTATTTATATTTATATTATTATTATTATTATTTTGTTTTTCCAATTTTTATTTATTTTTTATTATTCAGTTTATTATTATTATTATTTATTTATTTTGTTTTGTTATTTATTTATTTCTTTTTCTGCTCTTTTTTTTAATTAATTAAAAAATGGTAATTGTCCAAAGTCAACCCTTCTTCCTCACGCAAAGGAGCTTCTTTTCTGCAGAAAAGCAGTGTACCAGTTTGTCCCAATTTCAGTCTTTGTCCCTTTTTTTTGAGTTTTGCAAACCCTAGCTTTGGGTATATATCACAGATGAAATCAGTCCAAGAGGGGGGGAGTTTTTCATCAGCCGTTTCATCAAAATACAGAATAAGAAAAATCAAAAATATCATCCATCACAGAATCGAAAAAAACAGAAAAATAAAAACACATATAATCTGTTCATCATCAATCGAACACGGACCCAGAAATTTCATCATCATTCACAAACCATAACAAAATCGAAACACAGATCCAAACCTTCAAACCGCGAATCATTAAATCAAATCGGATCAAAAAAAAACTCGTCAACCTCAAACCAAACCTTCAAAACGAAATCCAGAAATCATCCAAACCAAATAGCAAAACAAAAACCAAAACAGAATCGCGAGAGAGCAAGAGTCACGGCGGTGGGTTAAATCCTCCAAGGTTTTTCTCCATTTCCTTTTTAGTAAGTTTTTGAACAGAGAGAGATAGATCGAGAGAGAATTTCGTTTGTTTTAAAGGTTTGAAACCGGAAGAAAAACGAGAAAAAAAAGAGCAGCGGCGAGAAGAGGGAAGAAGAAGAGAGATCCGCCGCGGCGGTGAGGGAGAGAGAGAAGAGAGAAAATTTGTGATTTTTTTTCTAGGGTTTGCCTTTTATACCACAGCCTGATCCTGTGCGCGCAGGTGCACAGTCTTATGGTGCACCTGCGCGTCTTAGCCCCTTTGATCCTGATCAAACATCTTAGATTCATTTTCTTCTTAATTAAATCAGAGCCATTTGATCAATCAGACGGCTGAGATTGATCTTTCCTTTTTTGGGCGTTTTTTTTGGCAGATGGGCTTCTGTTGTTTTTGGGCTTTACTGTTTTTACTTTGTGCACCCCCTTTTATTTCGTTTTCACTATTCACACCCCCTGTTTTAATTTTATTTTATTTTTCTAGCTTATGAGATAAGTGCTTTTGGCATAAGCTATTTTAGCTTTTATTCTAGCCAATCAAGCATGATGTCGAGGCTTATTTATTTATTTGATATTTAGATATTGGTGATACTATTTCATGTTTTTATTTTGTTAATTAATTTTATTTTTTAGCTTATGAGATAAGTGCTTTTGGCGTAAGCTATTTTAGCTATTTTTTCAGCCTTGTAAAGCATGATGTCGAGGCTTATTTTCATCTTTTAGTTTCGTGTTTATTTATTTATGTTATTTATCCATGCATGTCATATTATTTCATTACATCCATTTTTACCTTTATTTTTGTAATATCATTATTATCACAATATTGTGTGTTTATCACTTTATTAATTGCCATTTATTTATGCTCTTGAATTTAGGATGTAAATAGGCCAAGTGTAAATTCTAAATAAAAATGCATAGCATACCCCCTCTCTTGCATCATTTCATATTTATTTTCTTGCAAAGATTTTAGAGTGTGATTAGGCCAATGTACTCATAAATGAAAAATTGCATCTCATGCATATTTATTTTTATCGCATTCTGTCCATATGCGTAATTTTTAATTCCGAGGGAAAAGACACCGTTTTGATCAAAATATCATCTCGGATTGTCTTCGCGATTAATTTGCTCTTTGTGATGTTAGTATTATTGTTCACGCTACTTCTTTGTTAATTTGGAACCCAACTTTCCAATTCAAATAGTTAGTCATTTTATTCTCAAAAACGAGGTCAACACCTCTTCAAAAATAATTAGTCACTTTATTCTAAAAAATGAGGTCAAAACCTCTTTCAAAAATATCAAACAATTCATTCTCAAAAGCATCAAAAATATTTTGTCATCATAACATTTTTAAACTTTGGACTTTAAACCAAACGGCGTCTTTTATCGTGAAAACCTTGGATTTTAACCCAAGAGTCTTTTTTACCACAAACTTGGATTTTAAACCAAGTGCCTTGGACTTTAAACCAACGGCGTCTTTTATCGTGAAAACCTTGGATTTTAACCCAAGAGTCTTTTTTATCACCAAACTTGGATTTTAAACCAAGTACCTTGGACTTTAAACCAACGGCGTCTTTTATCGTGAAAACCTTGGATTTTAACCCAAGTGTCTTTTTTACCGCGAACTTGGATTTTAAACCAAGTGCCTTGGATTTTAAACCAATGGCTTCTTTTATCGCTAAAATCTTGGACTTTAACCCAAGTGTCCCTTTTTCTCGCCTAAAAACTTGGATTTTAAACCAAGTGCATTTTCTTCATTCATACATCATTAATCATGCATAAACCGTGGATTTTAAACCAAGTTTCTTTTATCACTCAAAACATTTTCTCAACAAACCTTGGATTTTAAACCAAGTGTCCGCGTCTTATTTTCATAATCAAATCTCAATCAATTTAACCATATAGACTTTCTTCACAAATTAACATCAATCAAACTCACATTTCGCCATTTTTGGCTTTTGGTATTTTAAAACCATTTTCAAAACCTTAAAATCAAACAAACAAATTTACTCGTCTTTTTACCCCGAACTACGGTGGTTTGATCCCTCGGGTACGTAGGCATGAGACTTGTCTCTCCAATCAATAAAATCAACAAAAACATTTTTCCTTTTCCATCACTTTAAACTTTTTTTTATCATCACTTTAGTTCCCATACTTATACATTTTTCTAAAGCAATTAAAATTAAGCGCAAAGTTTAGAATAAAAACAAGAGGTTCCTATAGAGTACTATAGATACTTAATTAGGGTGCTAATACCTTCTCTTCGTATAACTAACCCCCACCTTGTTCTCTAAAAAATAGGTTTTTTTCGAACTTTTTCCCTTTCCCTCGGATAAATTAAAGATCGGTGGTGGAATATTAAATTGCGATTCGAAGTTAATTAATAACTCGATATCCAAAAATCACCGCGACAAGGTACTATATAGTTTTTTTTTTTGACCAAAAGAAACTTAGAGCATTTCATTAATAAGAATATGATGAATACATGTGGGTATCTCAATGAAAATATGGAAACTAGCTAAGGATGTGGCCACTCTTGCCAACGCATGAGCAACCTCATTGGCTTGTCTCCGAATAAACTCGACACGAGAGTTTGAAAAAAAAGAAGTATGTAACCTTTGACAATCTTTGATAACATCACCTAGCTCAGACAAATCTTCTTTACTGCTGTGAAATTTGGTAACAACAGTTTTAGAATCAAGTTCAAAATCCACATTTTCCAACTGTAGCTCATGTATCCAGTTAATAGCATGGAATAACCCCAAGGCTTCTCCCAAATCAACTTCATGTATAGGTGTGAAACACTCCGTTTTGGCGAGGACGAACCTACCTTGATCATCTCTTATACACATACCTATTCCCACCTTGTTACGATTCGTGGAAAATGACGCGTCAATGTTGCATTTGAATCAGGGCCGTCTCGGTACATTTATAGGCCCCCGACAAATTAGAGAAAAAGACCCTTAAAAAAGTAAAATAATTTTTTAAAAAATTAATATGTTTTTTAATTAAACAAAAATGCAATTTTTAAAAAAAAAAAAAAATTATTGAAAATACAAGTAATATCAATAATATCAAAAATTAGTCATATCTTAATTAATAATAACAAAATACACTGTCCACAAATCATAGCTCAAATAATAGAACTACCGAAATTGATAGTGTCGGATGCCATGACCGGGGTTCGATCCCTGGTCACTCCACTTTGTGTGTATGAGTTTCCAATAACTTTGTCATTTCGTCTAAAAAAAATAATAACAAAATACACTTCCAAGCTGTCATTAAAAATTGATAATATTTTTAATATAAATTGCAACTTAATTTTAGAAATTAATTTTTTATTTTAAAAGAAATTACAAAATGTAGTTTTTTTTTAAGAAAAAAAAAACAAAGCAGTAAAGATATTTTTTTGGTTACAAAGTACTAAAGTTATAGTGATTTTATTCATAGATAGATAAAATTTATTATTTGTATATATTAGTACTAAAATTATAAAATATCTTTTATAATGAAATTTTTAAAAAAAAATGTCAGAGGTGAGAGTTGAACTCGCATCCTCTAAGATATGGAAACATAACACCTACAGGCTAACCACTACACCGCTTGAATCTTTGTGAAATAAAACCTCCGTAAACTTACTTAACCAATGCTACGAATGTTGGGCTTGAAAGAAAAAAAATTGAGGCACCCAAATTTTTGAGGCCCTGGGCTGTGGGCCTGGTTGCCCTGCCTCAGGGCCGGGCCTGATTTGAATCTACCAGCACTTGGTTTAATCCAAACAGGTGTTGTTTGCGGTTGATGTTGGCCTGTTCGCGTGTTCCTATTATTTTGAGCTTCTTTCCATGCTTTTATCATATCCATAGCGCGTGTGATTACTACATGAACAGGTTCCAAATTGTTGCGCCATATCTTGTTATTCCTTTGTTGCCATATACTCCAAAGTAAAGCCATAAAAGTTGAGCATTGTTCTTCTGTCAGTACCTGCAAAATAGAAAAAACCAGCTCTACCAGAGTAGCATTATCATGGATCTGCTGTTGTAAAATTCCCCACCATCCTACTTGCTGCCAGATTTGGATGCTATTTATACAAGAGAAAAATAAATGCATATTGTCTTCTAAATCAACTTCACACATCGCACATTCACTAGAACAATTGAGACCTCTTTGATTGAGACGCGCTCTAGTCGGGACGCAATTCCTGCATAACCTCCAAATAAAATTTTTAATTTTCGGAGGAGCTTTAGCTTTCCAAACTAAAGACCATTGACCCGGTGCCGTAAGATGTGATGTGTCAATAGCATCCTCAACGCAATATCTGTACGCACTTTTAACAGAATAAATGCCATTTTTCTCATACCTCCACACGATCTTATCAGTAGCAACAGAATTGATAAGAGGGTTTTTCAGAATCCTAGTAGCAGTATCATCCTCGAATATATCATGAACAAGTTGAGTATTCCAACACTTCACATTATCCAACAACAGGTCTGAAATTGTCATATTCTCCATCATCCAATCCACATTCAAAGGCTTTCTAATAATTGAACCATCAGAGAGCCATCTATTGTCCCAAATTGGGATGGTATGGCTAGTGCCAATATTCCACTTATAACCGCTCCGTACCACAAATTTAGCACTAAAAATGCTTCTCCAAACGTAACTTGGGTTGTGTCCAATACTTGAATTAAGGAAATCACTACGAGGAAAGTATTTAGCTTTGAAGAGTCTCGTGATTAAATTACCTGGGTTGGTGAGTAGTTTCCAGGCCTGCTTACCAAGCATTGCATAATTAAAAGCAGCGATACTTTTAAAGCCCAAGCCACCTGCATTTTTGTGCATAGCGAGGCGTTCCCATGATAGCCAATGAATTCCTTTGGATTGTTCTTTGTTATGACCCCACCAAAAGGAGTTCATCATCTTCTCAATTTCATCGATTAACGAGTGAGGAATTAGGAAGATACTCATAATGTAAGATGGAATGGATTGAAGCACCGACTTAATCATAATTTCTCGTCCTGCTTGAGATAGACATCTGCTGCTCCATGAATTGATTTTTTTCCATATCCTATCTTTGATGAATTTAAATGTATATTTCCTGCTTCTGCCTACCATGGACGGTAGACCCATATATTTTCCTGTGCCCAAAACTTGCTGAACTCCTAAGATATGAGAAACTGCGTCTTTAATAGGGACTGATGTATTTCTGCTGAAGAAAATCTCAGATTTCTGCATATTGATGGCTTGACCAGAGGCTTGTTCATAAATAGTAAGGATATTTTGCAAAACAAGAGCTTCACGCTCAGCTGCTCTGAAAAAAAGGAAGCAATCATCTGCGAAGAGAAGATGTGATATAATGGGAGCATTCCTACAAATTTTAACTCCATGTAAGTCACCTCGATCTTCTGCTTTTTGAATTAATGCTGAGAGCCCTTCTGCACAAAGAATAAATAAATAGGGTGATAGTGGATCTCCCTGTCGTAAGCCTCTTCCCGGGACAATGGGACCAATTGTACTGCCATTAAAGATCACCGAGTAATCAACTGTTTCAACACAAAGCATTATCCAAGATATCCATTGCTGGGAAAATCCCATGGTGTACATAACATCTCGAAGATAATCCCAATCTAACCGATCGTAAGCCTTACTGATGTCAAGCTTTAGAGCTACCTCACCTTGCTTACCTCGAGTTTTAGATTTCATATAATGAACCAGTTAAATAGCAGCCATAGCATTATCAAGAATCGATCGACCTGGAACAAACACAGATTGGTTCTCCGATATGCATTTATGAAGCACCCTTTTCAGCCTGTTAGCAAGTACTTTTGCCACTACCTTATAAAGGACATTACATAATGCAATTGGTCTCCAATCCTTCATAGAAGTCTGACTATCACCTTTAGGAATTAGAGCAATATTTGTTGAGTTTAAGTTAGGAGGAAAGACTCCAGTTTCTAGCCAAGAACAACCGGCTACAAACACTTCATGTCTGCATACATCCCAAAAATGATGATAAAATCCTGGACTATAACCATCCGGCCCGGGACATTTATCCGCTTGCATAGAGAAAACAGCGTCTTTAAACTCATCAATAGAAAATTGTTCAGTCAAAGAAGCATTATCATCGTTGGTAATTGAGGGAGTTAAAGCGTTCAACACCACATCTCGAGAACTGTTTTGTTTTTGGAACAGAGTTAAGAAATAATCTCTAGCAATAGCTGCCATACCTTCTTGCGATCGACAAACAGTACCATTTGCGTCTGTTAAAACTTCAATTCTGTTGACTTTTTTCCTAGCAGTAGCAGCAGCATGGAAAAATTTAGTATTTAAATCTCCTTCTTTGTACCAGAAAATTTTGGCTCTTTGTCTCCAAAAAATATCATCTTGAGTAAGAAGAGAGGAAAGTTTTTTCTTCAGATCATTAAAGTATTGGACAGTAGAGCTATCCACATGATCACGAAGTTGCTCCAATTGTTTGTGATGCCAATCGATTTCCTTCCTCAAGCTGTGAAAATTCTGCTTGCTCCATCTGAGCATGTCCTGTGCACAATGATCAAGTTTGTTCACAATATCCAGTTCAGCAGAGGAATACCAGCAGTTACGGACATAATCTTCAAATGCCGGCTCCACCAACTAAGCATTTTCAAACTTGAAGTGCCTAGGAACATTAGAGCTAGGTCGGATAGGATTACATACAAGTCAAAGAGGGTAATGGTATGAAGACGTAGCAGTCAAA
Source organism: Trifolium subterraneum (assembly GCA_951799995.1). NCBI lineage: Eukaryota > Viridiplantae > Streptophyta > Magnoliopsida > Fabales > Fabaceae > Trifolium > Trifolium subterraneum. The sequence goes on from OX637462.1 coordinate 55,212,429, forward strand.
CATTCAAGGTTTGCATTAGGAAATTGTTGGTGCCAAGCATCGTTAGATAAGGCTCTATCTAGCTTTTCTTCCACAGCACGATCTATACCCAAGCTCTTGAACCAAGTAAAATTATAACCATCCATTTTCAAGTCAAATAAACCAGCATCCATCACTGCCTCCCTAAAGCCATTGATAAGCCAATTTGCTCTATCTGTCCTTCCCTTTTTCTCATCAAATGAAAGAATGTCATTAAAGTCTCCGATGATACACCAAGGTAAGTCGGAAATATAGGACAAATTTCTAAGTAAATTCCAAGAGTCTCTCCTCCTACTACCTTCCGGATAACCATAGAAACCCGTTAAACGCCAATTACCATGTACATGATCAGTAATTTCTAAGTCAACATGATTTTTTGAGAAATTAGTAACAGTGCAACCAAAACTATTCATCCAAAAAACAGCTACTCCACCTCCCCTCCCTTCACAATCAACAGCAAGGCAAGAATCAAAACCCAAAACATAACGTAGATCATTAGTTTTATTCGAATTAATCAAAGTCTCGTACAATATCATTACATCCGGTTTATACTTACGGATGAGGTATTTCAAATGACGAACTGTGCTCGGGTTACCCAATCCCCGGCAGTTCCAACTAATGATACTCATTTCTTCTGGCAGGCCTGATTCTCAGTGCCTGCCATTACAATGTCTACATTAAATAAAGGGTTACAATTCATAGAAAAATCACTTCCTTCATTCTGGATAGGTCCAGCAGCAGCAGCACCAACTACCTTAGTTGGCTTTGGGTCAATCTTCAATGCAGCAATTTCTGTTTCATCATTAGAAGCAGCACTATCACTCTGCACTTGCATAACTTCAGTCACCCGGGTTCTTTTTTTCGGAACAGAGTCTTCAATGCCACTTTCTTCAGAGCCAAGTGGACCAATAGTCAAGTTTTCATTAGTAGTACCCCCCTGATACCTTGGAATGCGGGTGCTGCTAGTAGATGAGCCCAATAACAACTTCGGCTTAGCCCTTGGGGGAGATGGAGGCAGAGTTTGAGTTTTGGTAGTAATGAGTTGATTGTTGCGAATCGTCTGCACAATGACGGTTCTGACAGCATTCTCAACATTAACCAAACCATTGATACCTTGGTCAACTATTTCAGTTTTGACTTCTTGACCAGCACCGTTATCAGAATTTTGTCCCGCCTCTTGTCCATTTCTAAGCCATCTGTTGCTAGCACCTCCAACTCTTCTAGGTTCAGCTCGGAGATAAGGCCCCATTCAGCTATGCCCTCCTCAGCACCTTCCTCAAATTTTGTAGCACAAAAATTTTCAATGTGTCCAATGATTCCACACCGAAAGCAAAATATCCCCAGTTTTTCAAATTTGAATTGAAGCATAATCCATTCACCTCCTTCTTTGCGAATTTTCCATTCCTTTTTTAATGGTTGATTGACATCAACAGCTACCTTGATCCTCATGTATTCTCGCCACGGGCCCCAATTATTGCTTTCATCATACTCAACAAACTCACCAATAAAATTTGCAATACTCTTACCAATCTTTTCCTTCATAAATCCAAACGGCAAATTAAATACCTGCACCCACATGTCCAATTTGTCCAGCACCACAGTTGTAGGCGAATCTCCTGGGACAAGTTCCTTCAACACCAGCATGTGATTTTCAAAGGACCAAGGGCCATTCTTCATCACCCTTTGAACATCTAGAGGATGAAAAAACTGAAACAGAAACCTCTCAGATTCTAGAGGAACAATCTTAACTTTTTTGACAGGGCGCCAAATAGAGGCAAGCCTGTCATTCATGACATGGGTTCGGAGGGTTCTATCACTCAAGAAGCGACCTACAAGACAGTTGTGAAGTGACTCATTTGTGACTTGGGTTTCAGAAATTTGGACAGTGACTCCACTCTCTTCCTCAGTGATTGTAAGACCTTCCATATTCATAATTTTAAGACTCGAAGAAACTGATGTGAACAAATGAAATTTAGGGAAAAGAGAAGCAAGACTCGATTGTGTGTTTTTAGGCCCAGAACAGCACAGTATATATAGATAAATGAATGTAATTTCAAACACAGGAAACCAGCAATTTTGCAAAAACTCAGGGATTAGAATTAATAAGGAATAGCTCAAATCTGTCATAGTTAAAGCTGAATCAAGATGATTAGAGGACAAATAATCCCACCAGACAAGTCCAATAATCACACTTAAATCTAGTGTCCAACACCTTATAGGCATTGTAGTCGAAATAATAGGAGGTAAATTACAACAGACATCAAGGGGAATCAAGATAGGAGCATACATTAAAGTGACCAGATCATACCTATGAAATCACAGAGACAAACAGAGAGAATCACTCCTAATAGACCGAAACACTAGCAAAAGTAATCAAAAGGATATTAAATTTCAAAGATTTTTGACAGAGAATTAAATCCCAAAAATAAGAGACCCAATTTTGAATTTGTTTCAAAAGCTAGGTCTTATACAATCAGCTAGTATTAAAAAGATGATTTCTAGAAGATCAAAAGAGGATAATATGGTGATGAAGATCCCAAGAAATTACCACAACCAACCGAACAAGCAAAACAAATCAAAGGCGATCAGATTAGGATTTACTAGCTCATAAGAGATTTGATCCTTACCGAATCGAAAATCCAAAGCACTCACTTAAGAACCCACAAACGTGTCCCTAGGAGTGATGACGGCGACCGGAAGCGGTGGAATTGCAGTGCTACACGACGGTTTCAGAACAACATGTGTAACGGTTCCCTTCTCTTTTTTAAACTATCAAAACAATGAAATGGAAAATTTATTCCATTTCAGGTACTATATAGTTATACACTTCAATTGATGCAAATAAACAGGCTAAAAACATAATGATGAAATCCAAAATACAAACAAAAACATTTGAATAGTGGGAAAGCAAGCCATAGCCATTCTATCATGCATGTGAGAAATAAGTGGTGTCTTTTGGTACATCAAAGGAATGAGTATTTCTTTGACTAAGAAATCCTACTTGTTATTTGTTAGGAACTAACTCCAACCACATCTTTGCTATTGGATGTGCAAATATCATTCCAATCTCAATAAATAAACAATCACCCAATCTTTAAAAAGACGAGTTACCATTCCATTTATTTCTATATTATATTTATTTATTTATTTGGATGGGTCATGGCAAAATTATTATGTTATTTACTCCGTGTATTCTAAAATAACTATTGTTTAAGGTTTTTATGCATGGATTAATCAATAAATAAATGATTAATATAACAATTTTATAAAATTATCCTTATTAATAATCTGATTAACAATGGTCATGAATACATAGTGAAATATAATGACTTAATAAAGTGATGCACACTAAGTTAATGTAGGGATAAATTTGAAATAAATTCATTAATTTTGTATTAAAAAAAGTAAAACGACACTTATTTTATAATAAATTTTCTTTGTTAAAATGACCCAATATTTTAGAACCGAGAGAATCTAATACAAGCTAGTTTTAAATAAACCACATTTTTAATAAAATACTTTAATGGAGTTATTTGGGACAACTTTCTAACTTTTTGTTGGTCAATAAAAGGAAATAAATTATTATCCAAATCCCCACACCTATTTCCATACCCCTCACATTCTTATATAAGACAAAAATATCATAATATATCATCATTATTGTATTTTCTTTCCTACATCCCCACTTTTACATTGAACTTGCGTCAAAAAAATAAAAGTACTGTAGATTTAGTATGTCTAAAACAGAAAAATATGGGGTGTGAAAAAAGTTTTTTTTTTTTTTTTTTTGGTTAAATGCTTAGTCAATAAAAATATGATTTTGGTCATTTGAAATTAATGAACATTCGGCCCAAACCTGAGATTTACTTTTGCCACCTTTACTCATTCTCTCATGCGCCCTATAAATTTACCAAAATACAAATGAATGATCCAGTTGCCTGTTATGAAATTTGCAATAGCACACACGTGGACCAATAAATGAGCAAGTGTCTAAAAGTGAGTGTCCAAGCGATTGTTATTAGCATTCCTCCTATTTGTACTATCTCTATGAGACAGATTGTAAGTCTTTCTCAAGTTTGCTCATTCCAGCCGTTCAAAAAAAAAAAGTTGCTCCTGCCTTTAATTGTTGGGCCAGTGATGCTTCTGCAGATTTGGCCCATTCTCATTTTGCATGCTTAGCCAGGCTTGAACCACCTCACCATCCTAAGTTGAGATGATTGCTCTTCCACTTCCTTGTTGCGAAACCCCTCAAGTTTTATCAAAAGCTAGCTTTTGATAGTGTGTTTTGGTTTTCTCTTCTATAAATATCATACTGGTGTGTTTTGCCTATTTTGAGCAACACAGGGGGCGGAAAAACAATCATCATAAATTGAGGCCGAACAAGCCCAAAACCATAATAAGAAACTCACTCCCGATCTAAACTCGGCTCACCCAACTGGAGAAACAAGTATTTGTGCAGGTTTGTCTTCGAATTTGGGACTTCTGTTATGAAGTTTCAGATACTGAAAATTTAATCCAATGAAACATCTAAAAAAAATCAAAATGCTTTATTGGTAATGACATCGCAGACCAATGCTGGCCAAAATAAAAATTGATTTTCTATTTTGCAGCATTGTTTTCTTGGTAAAATGGTATAGCCAAACAAAGGGCCGGCCCAACACATTGTGTGGCCTAAAGCAAATTATTAAATGAGGCCTTTTTAAATTAATAATAATAAAAAAAAAATTATTTTATGGTAATAACGAAAATAATAATAATAATAATGAATTGTATATAAATAAATTACTAGTTATATTTTGTTTCAATGTAATTTTTCATTTATTTGTTTTTTTGGAAAATAGAAGATTTACTGACAACGTAAAATAAACCAATTAGCATTTTGTATTTTACTAGATCACATAGATATTTTAGAAACAGATGTATAACATGTCACATTGATGGTTTTTTTTTATTGGATCATAGTGTAAATTTAAATTATATTACATTATCGATGCATATCCATTTTTTTTTTTTATTCTTTTTATGATAAAAATTTAAAATTAGGATATGGTATATGTGTCTCGGTATAAGAAAGAAAACATCTTAAAGCTAAAAAAACACTTATAAAATATTTATTTCTATCTTTCTTCAAAGACATTAACGGAAGCTCTCAAATTCGAGACCTATCTTTTTACCCTCGACCAATTAAATAAATAAAATAAAGTAGGAAACACTTCAAAATTATTAATGTAATAACAAAGTAGAAAAAAATTTGCAAAAATTGTCATGTAGGTGGATTGAACCCATGACTTGCCTTTACAATTGAAGATTGATTGCCACTCGGCTGTGTTGCAAAGCTTGACAGTATTTTCTTTTACATGTTGATATATAGAAATATGGGGCCTTCTTTGACCCTAGTAGTCCAATTGATTTGGGGCCTAAAGCCCTAGCCTTAGTGGCTTTAGGGTTGGGCCGGCCGGCAAACATTTCATCTCTCAATGCTTTATTGGCCCGCTGAAATAGATTTAGTAATTCAAGATTGTGTTTCCCTCGTCAATGATTTTATTTCAAAAGCTGAATTTCTAAGTGTTTAGCCAAACATTTTTTTATACAGTAAAACATACTTCATAGATTAGAAAAGAAACCTAAATGTAGAGCCACATAGTTTAGTTGACCTAGCCAATTTATGAGGTTCTAGGACATGCATGGATGGGGTTGTCCCAAACATGTCAAACTTACCTTTGTATGACTCTGTTCCTGTTTTCTAATTTATGAAGTATGTTTACTGTATAAAAAAAATGTGACTTACTTTGCCTAAAAGTACAAAAGATATTATATAACAGTCCAAAGAATAAAAAATGAATGCTGAACTATATTAATGGGGAAATCAAGAAAACTCATGGGGAAAAGCCTCAATAAGCAACAATCAACGCCAATAGCATTCACATATTGCATTTAATCTATGCATTCTAGTTTATATTAATTGTGCAGTTTAAGCTTCAATAAGCAATTCTTACAGCCAAGAACATTATGCAGTTTCCAGTTCATTAACCTCGCAGATACATTGTTTTCTTTGTCGTGATTAAGGAGGACCATGGTTACTGATGGATAGTATAGCAGTTGTTTCAACCCTACCACAAGAAAACTGAACACTTTATTTATAACTCTTAATTACTCATTCAACCACCACCTAGAATAATTTTATTTTTACTAAAAAGCACAGAAGAGGCAAAATACTTCAGGTTATAGTCAAATTGTCATAAAAGAAAACGTTAAGGCCTGCATCACATAAGTTTTGTTATATGAAATCTATTTTTACTGGTATCTATCTGTTACCAGCAAAAACTAACAACTAGTTTCTGAGCTCTAGGAACATTTACACACTAGTTGTTCCATGTTATAACACAATAATCAGTTTAACTACCCTCACATGTTTACCTATGTGTGATAAGTGAAATTAAAAACCCCTTTAAGTTCAGATTCATAGATATGACTATCATTTTTTTGTAAAAGCAAAAAGCAAAATAATTGCCCCGACTAAGAAGGCCCGCATATATGAATTCAATCTAATGAAAGCAACATCCATGATACATGTAGTCTACTGAACACTAATGTCTAAACAGATTTCGTTTGCATGTGTTTGGTTCGGTGTCCAACATGTTTAGACAGTGTTAGACACCAAACGCAGGTCACGTTAGCATGTAATACATTGTCAAATAAGATACAACGATAAAAAAAACTCATTATCTTCGAAAACTTATCCCTTTCCGGTGGTGAAATTTCATCTCATGGATGATTCTGTCTACCAGTCATCATAAGTGAAAATTTCATCAATCGATTACAAGATATAATGATAAAAGTATATAACTGATTAGAGACAAAATTGCAAGAGAGAAACAGCAACTACAATGAGTTTAGTTACCTAATATACATCTCATCACACCCTCATAGTCAAATAGCATAATACAAAAAAGAATACAGAAACAGAACCTTAAAACAACTCTGTCATCTATCGATTTTTCAACGCATCAGCCTAAACAAAAAGACTTATTTGTCAAGCTCCATTGCTTGGGCAGCTTTAGCTTTAGACAGAGCCGTCAACTTGGTCTTAACTTTTTTCTTTCCCACCTGAAATCCACTTCCACCCTTCTTTTTCCTGTCACTACCATCAACCTAAACAAATTTTTCCAACAAAATCATACAATCATTAGTCCTTAAAATTAAAATACACACAACACATACAAAGCAACAATTCAAGCTCTCTAGTCTCTACTTTTGATTTTCCTTACAAAGTTTGAATCTAATATTCAGCTTTTATTGCACGATTACACACATTATACGCATGCACCTATAAAGCACTAATAGTTAAGATTGAAAGTGTATCACACACCGACACATGTAGTTACATTCAATCGCTTCTATGTGTCAATGTCTGTGTCTTTGCTTCTTAGTTGGCAACATCCGATCAACTTACAAACATATTTGTTCACATCAGTTTATATTTATCAACTAATTTCATTGTAATTCTATTAAACACCTCAAATTCAACAACTAACTTTTCACCTACAAGTTATCAGCTATAAAATCATGCACATGTTACTACTATGAAATAGCAATAAGGAGATTATGGTTGACCCACTATCTAATTAAACAACAAGTTCAGAACTTTTGGCATAAAAACTCAAATTAAATCTAAAACAAATATAAAAAACCCAAAATCATATATTAATTTTTGAAAAAACAAAAAAGTAAAAATCTCAGCAGAAAAATAGAATTTGAGAAATCAAAGGAAAACACTCACTTTCATCTTGTTTTTCTTCGCCTGAAGCTTCTTATCTTTCTTTTCCTGCTCTAGTTTCTCTCCTGAAAGAAATAATCGCAACTATGAAATCAGAACATGAAAAAATTGAAGAGTAGGTTTGAATTGGGGGGAAAATTGAAGGTGAGAATGTACTTCTGAGTTCGAATTCGTGCTGCCTCTTTCTCTTTGCGAGATTGTTCTTCTTCGACATTTTTCTTCGCGTATTGGAAAATCTGAAAGACGCAGTGGTTTTTCACAAAACCCTAATTTTTATGGATTTGGGAAAACCCTAAGTCATATACGAATATTAATTATTTTGTATTTGGTCCTTCAATTTTACTGGTTTTCACGTTTCAATGTTTTCCTCAAAGGCTTGTCTTTAATATTACTTTTATTGGGGCAAAATAGATTTTTTACATATATAAGTATAATATTTTATATTTTTTTAAAATAACATTTTTTTCCTCATGTACATTTTTATTATAAAGTCTGGTCAAAAAAATATTCCACCTAAAAATTGTACTCAGATTCTTTCGAATAATTTATCTTTTGATTAAATTTATTAATCACCGAGTTCAATGTCTTGATTATTCATTAATCTTTATGTGCATAAGTATTTGTCTTTAATGATTTTATTATGTGCATGAGTAAGCATTGTGGGATGCAAGACTTTTTTTCATCATTGGATCAAAGAGAACTGCTAAATATTATGGTACACTGTACATACTAAAAATAAGCTCAAATAAAGTCTATATAAATAGGTCCAAATGAGTTACACGCCTAAAATATCTGTTAATAGCCTATTTATGTACATCACTAAAATTTTAAACCTATCAACGAAGTTCTTACATTTTGTCCCCGAATGTGTAGCCTAATACTAAAGGATTAAGACGTTGAAGGAGTTTAAGAATGAAGTTCAAGATTCGATCTCTGACTACTAATATTTTCCCTTCCCTATTAATAATATGAACTAACAACTAACATAACTTTTCTCAAAAAAAAAAACTAACATAACTAACATTTACCTATAAAAAAAAGTTCTTACATTTTGATATATACATTTCCTTTTATGTTCAATTGCATCTACCACTTGCTAGAAATCTAGAATCAATCTCAAACACCACTGTTTGCAAAGTCTGAGTCATGTAAGTAAGAGCATTGAGAAAATAGCTGTAAGAATGAGAGAGGACGGCCTATATATATGAGTCAACACAAAGTCACTAGGATGATCTCTAAATTTGCACTAAAATATTAGTTGACTTATGTCCAAAGCTAAGTGAATAGCTTGCATTATCACTAAGATTCTACACCATAATATGTCAAGAATTTTCGTAAATGTAGAAGGGAAACTTGAACAAAACTTTAGAATCTAAAGAAAAGCGGATGCATGAATCTAAAACCATATTTTTATCTAAAATCATAAGATATTATGTATACGAGTTCTTTCACTTATATATAGTATTCAAAATCTTAAGGTATCGGGTGTATGTATCCTCTCAATAGTGGTACCAAAGTTTAGTTAAACTTGTCGAGGGAGTGAGAGTAGTTCCTGCTTGAGGGAGAGATCCATTAGGAACCACTTCTACTCAACCAATATAAGTCGGATTGAGTTATAATACTATTACCAGTACTTTCAGGGGAGCCTAAATTAGGTTGGATCATCGCATAATTGAGATTGAATATTTAAAATATCATAATGTTCTACTTAATCAAGACAAATATTTATTTAAAATTGAGATTGAAAATAATATTACTACTAAACTTTAAAGGTAAACTTATTAAGAAGATTTTGTTGATCTTATTACTCAATCAATAATAAACTGCAGAATTTTCATTTTATATATTTTTCACATTGAAGGAGCCTAAACCATACAACATAAATATGAATCCTCAATTAATTTTATATATTTTTTACTGTTAGAACTTAATGTTCGTAAAATGTGATGGCTAGACTTGGTGAAAAATATGTTGATCAAAGTAATGGTCAAACATGGAGGCTACACAACAATATTTATTTGGTGTCATTTTTCTTGGTCAAGTACATTTATTATTTGTTTTATTATTTTATAATGAGAGTGAATATATATATTATTACCTTATTTAGTTAGAATTATGGAATATTGCAGCACTTGATTATCTTTTTTGTAACAAAATTTATTCATCCTCATAATTGATGAGTATAGTACCACATAGAACCAGTTTTGCTTCATTAACTCCACTTGGTGAAGCATGTTCAAGAAAGGACTTAACTTCTATACATGAAGTTCTTGAAAATATTGGTTATCAAGATGATGAAGTGCCAATTGGAGTATACTATATCTAAATCATATTTTAATGAATTTCAACACAAGTTTGTTTTTGAAAAGATTGTGATTAACTTGTGTGTATATTCTTTTTTCTGATATTGTAGTTACCATTCCATGTGTGGACTGATTTAAGGAAGGATACAGGAAATTGCAAGAAAAAGGGAGATGCTGCTTTCTGGCTGAAAGATTTTAAGGAAGCAATGGAGTGCTACACACAGGTAGAGAATTGCACTTATAAGTTAGATTAATCTAAATTTAGCTTTACATTTTTTGTTTCTAATTCTAACATGTTGATCAGTTATATGCATGTCATAATTAGAGCTCTAGGGCCTGTTTAAATTGATTTATTTGAGTTTATCTACTGACATAAGTTTTGCGAGACTTTTTAGGAGAACTTATAAAAACAGCTTATGACAATTTTCAGAAGTTTTTTCAACTTATTTTCATATATTCTTCAATATAGCTTATGAAAATAGCTCGTGACATATATAAAAACAACTAATTTTTATGTATAAACCTTTATCATGATTAGCGTTTGTGCTATAAGTTGTAAATAAGTTGTTTAGTCAAAAGGCCCTAGTCAATTTTAAAGAAAAAAAAACTTAATTAAATTGGCGGTGAAGGGATGGCAACGGGTGCCCACGGGTGCGGGTTTTACAATACCCAAACCCGCACCCGAAATCATCACCCGAACCCGAACCCAAAGGCTTTTCGGGTGGCAAAACAAAACCCACACCCGCACATGTTGGGTTCGGGTTTTTGTTCGGGTTTTTTCACCCGAAGCAAAATATCTACTAAAAGAAAAAAAAAGTAATTTTCCATATTCAACCAAAATAAAAATATCAATAGGCTTATAAATCAACCAAATTAAACAAATAAGTTTCACCCCACATGATACAAAATAAATAAATAGTTTGGTATATAAACTAAGGGGTAATTAAGTAGTTTAATATATAAGCGGGTGTGGTTTCGGGTGCGGGTTTGATTGATCCTAAACCCGCACCCGAACCCAAACCCAGTCAACTCGGATTTTACCCGTTGACTCGGGTTTGGGTTCGGGCGGGGCCCGCGGGTTTGGGTTTAATTGTCATCCCTAGATGACCGGATTATATATAGTCCTAGTTGATGTGCGGTTAATAGAGTACTAGTCGAGAAAAATTGTGCTTCGGACATCTTATCTTATAAGCACTTATGTATACGCTTAATCAAAGGATTGTGATTAAGATGTTTTTATCTAAGAGGTAGTAAGTTGTTCATATGCAGTTCATTGATGGTAGAACAAGTGTTTCTTCAACAATTTATGCACGACGCAGTTTTTGTTATCTCACGAGTGAAATGGCTCAGGAAGCGCTGATGGACGCAATGCAAGCACAAGTTATTTCACCAGAATGGTACATTGCATATTATCTTCAGTATGTTGCCCTTGCAACACTTGGAATGGAGAATGAAGCACAAGAAATACTTGAAGAAGGCACAACACTCGAATTGAAGCATAATGTGTATTCTAAAGAGACAAATACTCTCTGCTAATTGTATCTTGCACGACAATTAAAGGTTGTCTAAATCCAAGAGTTTTAGAAAATTCGTTTTGTCTAAATTCAATAAGCTAAATTCTGAAACATCTTTCCTTTTATGCTGAATTGCATCTACCACCATCTTAGAATTAATCTCAAACACCACTCTTTGCAATCCTTGATTGATGTACCATAGTTAAAGGTCATCGCTTCATATTCAATAACTATAAGAATGAGAAAGAATCAACCTAGAAAAGCACAAAGCCACCATGATAATCTAAATTATATTAAAAGTCTCGTCTCGATTTGAATAAGTGTTTGATATGATACTTAGCCAAGAAAAAAGAATTATCTATAGACTAAGTTAAAATTTATCACCAAAAATTGATAGATGAGTAAAATTACTAAAGAGAAAATGGCTAATATTGAATCATTGTTGATAAAATAAAAACATCAAAGACTCTTCCATTTAAGGCCTCTCCATTTAATAGCTAGACTAATCTTTTTGTGTTCAACTCTTCTCTATTTAGGGGTGTATTTAGTTTGAGAGAAAGAAAGAGGTGGAAAAGAAAAATATGAAAACTAATATGAATTTGTTTGGACTAATGTTATGTCCTGATACACTAGAATATAAATTGTCTTATAGTCAAAGCTAACTGGCATTGTGACTAAGATTCACACCCCATAATATATGTATTAAAAAATTGGACAAAACTATAAGGAAAACTTAAACAAAACATTAAAATCTGATGTAAATTGGATAACATGGAACAAAATTGATTAAAATTAAACTATATACACATCTATATATATATATATATATATATTATTTTTTATATCATATCATATTTTTTTTATTTGAAAGAGAAGTAAAAATAAGATATATTAGATAAAATGAAAACTTTATTGTATTTTGGGTGGCCTCTCATCATCATATTACTTGTGCTTAGATTGAATGAAGTAAAAGTAACTATTTTAGATATAATCCGTTGGATGGTGATCAAACTGCTTAGATTGAATGCAGTAAAAAACAACTACTTTAGGTATGATCCGTTGGATGGTGATCGGACGGTCAGAATGCACTACTGCGTGAAATCGCGTGTTTTTTTTACAGCACCAAATCCAAATCATTTGTTTGGATTTGAATTTGTTGTTGTACAAAAAGCACGCGGTTTCACGCAGTAGTGCATTCTGACCGTCCGTGTAGTAAAAAACAACTACTTTAGATATGATTCGTTGGATGGTGATCGGACGGTCAGGATGCACTACTACGTAAAACCGTGTGCTTTTTTTACAGCACCAAATCCAACTCCCTTTTGTTTGGCTTGATGAATAGTACAATTTTTGCTTTTAAAAAAATTATAAAATTTTTATTTCATTTTCCACCTCCCCATTGTAGCAAATCAAGCATATATCTTTTCCCAAAAAAAACAAATCCAGCATATATCCTTGTACATGGAAAGTATGACAACTGTAATAACACAGTTGGATTTGTTGAGAGCACAATAAGCAGTCAACCATTAGAAACAATTAATTGAGCATGAGATTTTCTGTTAGAATTGCTAAACGCACAATCATTTTGTGTTTTCCCTAAAGCAAGACATGCTACAAATAAAAATGTTGCATAAGCATCATTATGTGGAAAGGATGCCTTTATTATCAACAAACTATATATAATTATTAAGAAAACCCCTATTAGTATATAAACGATATGAGATATAAAAAATAACACTGGTGAAAATGATATGAGTAGTCGACGACCGACTATATGACTGTTTATACACGAAATGATAAAACTCAAATCCGTGAGACCCATCCGAACCCAAATTCAAGTCAACGGAGGAAATCCGAGTCGATTGGATTTGGGTGACACCCAAGTCAACGGACGAAACCCGAGTCGACTGAGTTTTGGTCTCAAACTCACACCCGAAACTCATACACCCACCCAAATATATGTAAAATTACTTAATTAACCCTAAGTATATATAAATGTCAAAATTAGGGTTCATACATTCATTCCCATCACACGGCCACTTGAACTCTTCTTCTCTCACTCGATCACTTCACTCACACGAATCATAATTCAGCTGCCGAACACCCGCATAATTGAACTATAAAATTTAATAACTTTGCTACATTTTGCATTTTATTAAAAAGAATTCGGACCGAATTTGGACAGATAATTAATTAATTAATTAATTCATTATGTGTGTTTTTGCTGCGAATTTGGGTGGAAAAACTCAAACCCAATGAGTGTGGGTGTGAGTTTTAATTTGCCATCCAAACAACCTTTGGGTTTGAGTGGTTGTTTCGGGTGTGAGTTTGGGTAGTGTAAAATCCTCACACATGGGCACCTATTGTCATCCCTAGAAAGACGTGTGAAAGAAGTGAAGTGAGGAGGGGTTTGTATAGATTTTATGTTGGCTCCTCGTTGGTCAATGCTATAACATGGTCGTACAAGTGACCAATCAAAATTGACCACTTGATAAATCTTTGACTGAGGCAGGAAATCTGACCACCGAATGGTCCGTTACTTAGGTAGCAGACGCCGTTTTGAAATTTTTCAAAATTTACTCATTTTTATAATACCCACTATTTAAATAACAAAAAAATAAAATTAGAAACGAGCAAAGCGCGCGAGAAGCACATAAGACGCCAAAATGTAATTTTCTCAAATTTATGATTCTCCATTTAACATGTTGGACCAAACCGATCCGAACCAGCCTATTTGACACTTTATTCTTCTCAATCAAGACAAAGATTCATGTAAAATTGAACTGAAAATGCAAATAAACTGAAGCACAAATAATTATCCATTTGATTCCTATCACAAGAAAAAATTATCCACATTGATTGGTTGCTATGCTATGCTAAACATAGTACTTCATTTTACTGTTCTCCACATTGATACAAAGGTTACTTCAATCTGAATCCTCCAAAACAATTGGCGGCGGATATTATATTATTATTTTTTACAATATTATTATTATTATTATTTTATATTTTTCGTTTTCAATGTGCCAAATCTGTTTTTTAGTACTATTTGTCTTTAAACTAAAAATATATATTTATTGGTAAAAGGGCACACGGCATACTTTTTTTTTTTTTTTTTCTGTTAGTGATCACGGTATACTTTTTTTAACAACAACAAATTTAATTCATTTCATTGAATAAAATAATATTTCAATATATGATATATACTAAAAAAAATATAGCTCCAACTTAAAAGAAATTGTAGAAAAGTTTTATAAATAATTAATAGCTCCAACTTATTACGAAAATCTGATTTATTTTTTATCAAAAACACATGTGTTTGATTTTAAAATTGTTTTTGGGTTGGATAAACTTAGAGTCAAAGAATTGGACAAAAAATTAAAATTCTTGTCTCATAATGAATCACGGGACAACTTTTTGTACTCTGTACAAGTTGTCTAAAATATATACCATAACAATATTTTGTCCACCAAACATCGTATAGTATAAAATTTGTTCAATATCTTAAATGTTGTCTTGTGTTTTTTTATCATGTATTATTATTTTATCCAATACTTATATTTTGCAAATCAAATTGATCCAAAAAAAGATAACTAAGTTA
The DNA here is from genome assembly GCA_951799995.1 of Trifolium subterraneum. Taxonomy (NCBI): domain Eukaryota; kingdom Viridiplantae; phylum Streptophyta; class Magnoliopsida; order Fabales; family Fabaceae; genus Trifolium; species Trifolium subterraneum. The sequence continues at coordinate 55,227,642 of OX637462.1, forward strand.
AATGTAGTTGTAAAAAAGAGTCAAACGTAAAAAAAAAAGAGAACCAAGTTAAATGTATTTATGAAAAATGAGTCAAATATATAAAATACTCCTTTTTTTTTGTCAAGTAGACCCCGCATATATAATACATAGTTCCTACAATTGAGTTAAGCTCATTTGACAATTTTGCACTATTTTTTCTAAGCTATGTAGTATGTGAGTTGAACAATTTTTGTACACAAATTTGAGTTCAACAATGAATTAGAAGTAGAAATAAAACATTCGTAGATAAAAGATTCAAATTACAATAAAACGTTAATAACATTTAATTTTTTTGATTCTAAACATAAAAATAATTATATTTGGAGTAGATATAAAGTTTGCAGTGATAATGATTTTTTAAAAATAATAAAAGTAAATAGGGCGCAGTTGGTAAATCATTTACAACACTTTAAATATATAGATGAATATAAATAGAAAAAACGGGGGACAACAACCAAAATCTTCTCAAACAAAAAATGAGAAAATCAATTGGAGGAGACCAAAGTCAGACTCAAAATGACGAAAAGAGCAATGAAAAACACTAAAAAGAAAGAAAGAAAGAGCAAGACCATAAACATAAAGTGTGTATTATGCACTCGCATTGCCTTTTACGTATTTTTTTCTTGGCAGTAGACACCACCTATGTGACAGACTTTCACAGAATTAAAAAGGTTTAAGCATAAGGTTTTTCAAATAATCAAGAGGTTCTCTCTCTCCCTCCCTCCTCTCTTCCTCATTAGTATAAACCTTATGCTTAAAATCATCATTTTTCTTGTCTCAATATTTTCATGTCATGATAAACTATTTTGATCCAAAATATCATTACAAACGGTGACATTTGAAGAAGTCATACATACCACTCCAAGTTGAGGTATAATCTAGATCAATAATTGCATCGCTCTTGGGACATAGTGATAATGATTGAATATAGATTTTTTTTATTATTAAAAAAGAACAATTAACATTTTTTTTACTAAGAACGATTAACATTTGTCATTTAAAAAACACTCAAATATATAAAAATTATTTTATGCGTCAAGAATCACTTTTGTATAATATAATAATGAATCAAAACAATTTACAAATCTTAGCTCAATTGACATAAATGTTAAAAATTTTAGATTGGACGCTATGATCGAAATTCGAACCATGTTCATTTTACTTTGTGTGTAAATTTTCAACAACTCGTCATTTTGTCTATTTAGAAAAAAATCCAAACAAACTTGCAACAGTGATTTATTATTATTTTTTAATAAAACTTGTAGTGGTGAATATTAATTTTAAATGAATTCATCTTGTAATACTGATCTTGCAAAATAAATTTGATATTGAAATTTAAAACCCAGTTTTAGAGGCAAAATTAAACTCATAAATCTAACTTTAAAATTGGAATCAATTTTTTCAAATAATTTTTATTTATTTGTTTACATTGGAGTTCAGGATCGAACCCAAGATCTCTAACTTACTATTCAAATCCCTCACTAAAATAATATTATATTTAATGATTAAAAAAATTATATTTAAAAACATCGAAACATATTATCAACAACAAGAGTATTTGTATGAGATATGATATAAATTTCTTCCAACTTAAACATAGATCATAGGCTCAAATGTAGTCCTAAGTCCGATAATTAGTTTCGGTAGTTGCTCAAGAAAAATGTATTTTACAAAAGAAAATAAAATTATATAGATTGTCCATAAAATAAATTATATAAAATTAAGTTATTCTAAAAGACCTGACCAAATAAATTTAAAACTTCATATTGTTAAACTGAAAAATATATATTTTACTTTTTAATTTAGCAATTAGAAATGTTATTTCAACATCAATTATGTTGTCTATATATATATATATGATATGAAAGTTTATCTTTATATTTGTTGCAACTTAAATATGATTATGAAAATTCATCAACAGGTTTGTAGTTAATTGGTGGATTTTTTTAATCTTAAAACTTCTATTTTAGTCAAAATTGATATTTTCTCAAACGATTTGTCTACAATATAATTTCTTTTGTTAAATAGTTTAGTAATTAATTCTTTTACCTTTAAGTAAATAAGTGAGATGATCAGAATTCGAACCTGACCCTTACATATATATTGCGTTGTCCTTGTCTATAATTTAATCTTATAATTTTACTTAAGTATATATATTCTTTTAAATAAATGTATCTTTGCTAATGTTGATGTTATGAACTTTTTTTTCTTTGACCAATTATATTACGATTTTTTAAAATAATTAAAGAAAATCCAAAATTTATATATTGAAAAATAATAATAATAAAATAAAAAACAGCAGGCAAAAATGTGTTGTGCCAACAAATCATTACTAAAAAAATCCCAAAAATTAAAATAACATTAAGATTACAGATCTTTGAATCTACATACTCATAACATGCACTCATGACATGTCGGTAATAATTGATTTTATTTACATTTTTTAATAATTAAAAAACAAAAAAATATCCAAAAATTAAAATGTTAGAAAAACCCAAAAGCATGCTCTATCATTCATCACCCTTTTCACATTCTTCTTCTTTTTCTCACACAGATCTTCACTTTCTCTCTCTCTCTCAATTCATTTTCTAAGAACAAATTATTTCTGGGTTTTGCTTCAATCATTCAAAAGATTCAAACTTTACAAAAATTTCAAGCAAATTTCCTCTTCTGTTGAAAATGTGGATCTTGTAATAAAAAATACATTTTTATCAGTTTCAGGTTGTTTCACTTTTTCCTTTTTCATTGGAGAAGCTTAGAAGAAATTTAAAGGTGAATTAGCTTTTTGGGTTGTTGAAAAAGTTGTTACTTTACATATAACATTTCTAATTTGAAATGAAAAAATGAAGACTTTAAAAGTAAATTAAGTTGACTTTGTAAAACAGAAAAAATTGAAGAAAAATGAAAACATAGATTAATGTTGTTAATATGCTAGTAGGTAAGATATGATATTCGATGATATAAATCTTCAACATGTGTGTTTGTTTATGTTTTTAGTTTTGAATATTTTGAGGAATGCAAGTTAGTACTATATCTTTAAGTTTAATGTTGTTTTGCTTTAAATGTTTAGATGCTAGTTGTTAGGTTGTCATAACTCATAAGTAAAGAACATCTAAATAAGGGTTGTTTTTGGTATTAGTTTTGGTTGTGATAACATGAGATCAACTAAAAAAGTACTTTTAGATTCTTTTTGTTTTTATTGATTGTTAACAAAAAAATTCAGCTACTTTTTTCTTTTACTAGGTTCATGATGTTGGTGATTAGTTAGTAGTAATAACATTTGAAAATTAAGTGTAGAATTGATTATTATTGTGTTTTAATTGCTTTGAAGTTGAGTACTAATCATAGACCATGTTGATAAATGGTTTGCATTAGGATCAAAATTATTAGTTCTAGCTTAGTGTAGCTTACTATTTTATAGCTTTACTTAGACAAATATTTTGAAGTGATTAAGCATTTAAGCTTGTAGTTTTGACTCAAACATGTTACTGATACTAGAGTTTTTGTAACCAGTTATTATAGCCAGATATGAAGGTATTGTTTGTCGGTTCATAAGTTGATAAAGGCACATCATTGAAAGTGGAAGAGATTTTTGAGACTTTCGAGTTTTTGATTTTAGTATATTGAAATGGGGATTCAGTGCTCGAGATTTCTTCCGTGTTGTGTGACTTCACAAGTTAAAGCATCTGTTCTTGAAACTCCGGATGCTGGTAGGTTGACTCATATTCTAGTGATTTATAATATGTTTCTTGGTATTTTATTTGATAAGGAATTTTGATACGTGTTTATTTTAATATTTGTTCTAGAAAATGATGATGGAAGTGAGGTTAGTAACTGGCCTACATTCCGTGAATTTACACTTGAGCAACTTAAGAATGCGACATCTGGTTTTGCTGTCGAGAATATTGTATCTGAGCATGGAGAGAAAGCTCCGAATGTTGTTTATAAAGGGAAGCTGGAGAATCAAATGAGAATTGCTGTTAAACGGTTTAATAGAAATGCTTGGCCTGATACTCGCCAGTTTTTGGTAACTGTTTGTTATTCCCCCGTCATTTATTCAACCATACTCTTATGTTAAAGGCCTGTTTGGATAAACAACTTAATTAAGCGCTTATAGTGTAAACACTTTTATAAGCTATTTCTGTATCAGAGGATAACATAAAGTTAAATTGTTTTCTTATAAGCTATAAGTTGTTTTCATAAGTTATCATGGACAGCTTATGGAAATAAGCTGAAAACAGCTTATGGACATGTCATAAGCTTTCTTACATAGTCTCACAATTGCTTATGCCAGTATTCAAATAAGTCAATCAAACAGGTCTTAAGTCCTTTTAGGCAGTAGTAGGATGCTGACGCTGCATCTAGATAGGACACCTTCCTTTCTCGCCTTAATTTTGCCTTCAATTGATCAAAATAATAATTTTCTTTCACTCCTGCAGGAGGAAGCAAGAGCAGTGGGTCAGCTACGGAACCAAAGATTGGCAAACTTGCTAGGTTGTTGTTGTGAAGGAGATGAGAGGTTGCTTGTGGCAGAATATATGCCAAATGAAACACTTGCTAAACACCTTTTCCATTGTAAGTGCTCATTTCATTCATATTCTTTTATCCTTTTATTCGTGATTAAAAATGTCGCGCTTTGTCACTTCAATGTTCGGTTTTCTACAATATATTGTCATGATTATGTTGTTAAAGTGGTGCTCTATATACCTCAATCAGATCTTGAGGTTATGTGGTGTGAAATATTGTGTTCATGATGTGATCTTGTCTCTAATTCAGGGGAATCACAACCTATGAAATGGGCGATGCGGCTAAGGGTTGTTCTACATCTTGCACAAGCTCTAGAATACTGCACAGGCAAAGGGCGTGCTCTCTATCACGACCTCAATGCATATAGAGTTCTCTTTGATGAGGTGAGTTTTTGTGTCTACCTTTTTATATTCATCTAAATAATTAGAATGATATAAAAATGTGTTAGAATTTTTGCAGGATGGTAATCCTAGGCTTTCTACTTTTGGACTTATGAAAAATAGCCGGGATGGGAAAAGTTATAGCACAAATTTGGCATTTACCCCTCCAGAGTATCTCAGAACTGGTATGCCAAATATAGTCGCTATTGTTTGTTTGTTTTTCTAACATATGTTTTGCAATTTGGCATAGGACCTGTTTGGATTAACTTATTTGAGTTTATCTACTGGCATAAATGCTTGTGAGACTGTTTAAAGAGCATATAGAAACAACTTATAATATGTTCATAAGCTGTTTTCATCTTATTTCCAAAACCTTTCTAGGATAACTTTTGAAAATAACTTATAGCGTATATGAAAACAATTTTCTTTGATTTTATATTTTATTATAGAAATAACTTATACATGAGCGCTTATGCTATAGATACTTAACTAAGGTGTTTATCCAAACAGGGTCTTGTTCTATTTTAAAATCTGTATTGCTTTTTAAAATGTTCGTTCATATTTTGTAAGATTTGAGCAAAACGTGATTTCTTGTATATATTTTATTTTCTGTAGGGAGAGTAACACCCGAAAGTGTAATATATAGCTTCGGCACTCTTTTGCTTGACCTTCTCAGTGGAAAGCATATCCCCCCGAGTCATGTAAGTCACTCTTGTAGGGCTCAAAGTTGACAGTTAAAAGCGATACATTTTATATTATATATGAACTTGCATATTTTTTTTTTTTTTTTAAGTTTTTGGTGATCTGTAAACTTGTGCATATCTAATTATTAGGAAACTTGGTGCAGGCCCTTGATTTGATCCGGGACAGAAATATTCAGATGCTGACAGATTCTTGTTTGGAAGGACAGTTTTCTGAAAATGATGGAACTGAGCTGGTACGCTTGGCATCTCGATGTTTGCAATATGAACCTAGAGAAAGGCCTAATCCAAGATCATTGGTGTCTGCTTTGGCTCCTCTTCAGAAAGAAACTGAGGTTGGCAGATTTATTTATTATATCTAATTATTTACTATTAATTAATTTGTTATTTATTATTGTGATGATGACGACGACGATGATATGTGGTAAGGTTAAAAAATCCTGTTTCGTATCAGATGACTTGTGTAACACTTCAGATTGACGGCATGTTTGGTATCTGACACATGTTGGTGTTGGAAACCGACACAACATCGACACATGTGGTTACATTCAGTCTACCGGTGTTTAAGTGTCCGTGTCATGTCCAATGTCGTGTCTGGTTTCGTGTCAATGTCAGTGCTTCATAGATGATGACAACATATTGTAGTTAATCAATTATGGAAGTGAAACACTTGATTCTCTTTGTTGTAACAAAATTTATTGATACTCATTTATTTCTAGGTTCCTTCACATGTGTTGATGGGTGTCCCACATAGCACAAGTTTTGCTACACTATCTCCACTAGGTGAAGCATGTTCAAGAAAGGACTTAACTGCCATACATGAAGTTCTGGACAATCTGGGTTATAAAGATGATGAAGGCGTGGCAAATGAGGTTCTTTATCTAAATCATATTTTAATAAATTTCTACATAACTTTTCAATTTTTCTTTTTTGCGAAGATTGTAACTTGTGTACTCTCTTTTCTGATATTGCAGTTATCATTCCAGATGTGGACTGATCAAATGCAGGACACGTTAAATTGCAAGAAAAAAGGGGATGCCGCTTTCAGGCAGAAAGATTTTAGAGAAGCGATTGAGTGCTACACACAGGTACAGTTCTTGTGCTGATAAGTTGGATTAATCTAAATTTGGCTTAAAAAGACATGTCATAAGTTATTTTATTTATTAAGCTCTCTACTAGCGCTTTAGTTTGAAGATAAGTTCAAATCAGTTCTAAATAATCTCTTTCTAACAAAGCCACCTATGATTTGAATCTAAGTCAAGTCTATTGATTTAGCTTCTATTTACTTGTGTTCAGCATTAGATTAGTTTCTAATAACGAGAGTTCATTGTGTATAAATGCAGTTCATCGATGTTGGAACAATGGTTTCTCCGACAGTCTATGCACGACGCAGTTTGTGTTATCTCATTAGCGACATGGCTCAGGAAGCGCTTAACGATGCAATGCAAGCACAAGTTATTTCGCCAGTATGGCACATTGCATCTTATCTTCAATCAGTTTCCCTTGCAACAGTTGGAATGGAAAATGAAGCACAAGCAGCACTTAAAGAAGGCACAACACTCGAATCAAAGCGGAATGCAACTTCGAAACAAAAGTGAAGACTTTGTACAGAGACAAATACTTGTTGCTGATTTTGTCTTGGATGATGATAATTACCATCACAACATTTGATTATAAATTGCATCTAATAGATACACCCCCCACCTCAAAGAAGTTGAATGTTCCTTTTTTATTTTTTGAAGACTTTTCCTTAAAGAAACTATGATTGGATGAATGTTTTGTTGGCAACACCCCTTCCCCTTTTTTGTTGGGTTGGCTAGGATGTTCATTTTAGCTCTATGATTTTACTTGATTGATTGAGCATGAATCAAAAAATTTGTTTTTAATTTATGAAAGATTAAAAAATGTAAAGAGTGAATGTATTTTGTGTTGGAATGTCAAGGAAGATAGGGTTGCCTTTTCTCATGTGCAAATCTTTCCCATGTATGTTGTGTAGATTCGACTTCTCTAAAGTGAGTAATTCGTTTTAGAGTGTAAAGTAAGTAATATCACTTGTTAATTAATAAGTCAAAAGGTAGATATTATATATATATATATATATATATATATATATATATATCATAACAAATTACGGGATTGTTACGATCACAATTTCCTCTTACTTCAATCCATGATGTGCTATGATAGTTGTATGCATGCATCTCTAGTGGTAGGGAGTGTGGGATAAAGGAGTTGGGAGTGTAAAAAGATGGATCATGATTGGCTGCTAGTGTTTCCACGCGGTAGTTGATCTCAGTCGTAGATTTTTTATCAAACGGTTCAGATTTATTCAGTCTGATTTGACATTTCAACACATTATTTAATTTTGGTCATTTATTTTTGATTGGACGGCTAGATGTAGTAACTGTGTTAAATTCAATCCAAAGATGACTTTGTGGTTAGAGTGGAGTAATAAGGAGATCAATGATTCCATCTCTATCTTCAACATAAAAGCTAACAATAACAATACTAACATTGACCATTTAAAAAGATAAATAAAAATCTAACAAGAGTTGTGTTGATCTCAAGTTTTTCTGTTTTCCTACCCAAAAGAAAACGTGTATAGTCATCAATTCTGTGCCAAATTTTTATAACTAAATGAAAATGGATGTCATTTTGAAAGTGAGATAATACCTCCATTTCACATGATTTTTATTTTTTTAGGTTATGTGTATAATTTTAGAAAATTAATAATTATTAATTACCATCATTTGCAAGGCAAAAATATTAGAAAATTCTATAAGAGTTTTTGCAAAACTTCCAATAAAATATGGACATCCTAATAATATAAGCACCTATGTAATCACAACAAAATAATACCAAGCAATGATATATGTTTATTGATACACTTTGATTCACATGTAGATTTGCATATATATATATATATATATATATATATATATATATATATCCATCCTGCCTTTCCATTAGATAAAAAGCAATACATATTATTAAACAGCTTTTAAAAGCTTTGAATGATTCAGAAGCTTATTTTATGTGCAAAAAACCTTGTCAATTACATTTTTATCACGAATCCGGATAAAAGGAAAACATGGATGCATATATCCAAATACATGATTTAAGAGGGGAAAAAAGTAGGTTAGGGGAAGTGGGGTGCACCCTAAAACACGAGTACAAATTCTCGGCCTCTAGTCATTAGACTGAAGACATTTGCCGAGTTCACACGGCTAAAAGAAAACTTTTACTCAGAATAATATTCCTGTACAATATATCATGAAGTTATGGATGATCCTTGTTACTGTCCAATTTCCCTATGTGCTTTTCTTGAGATTCTGTTTTTGATCCAAAAATATATTCTTTCACAGTGTTCTGTGCTGAAAGTAGCTGCTTTTTAATCTGCAAATAAGAAATTAGACCATTAGGTTTCTGCATGATGATATGAAAATATATAGGATTTGGGATAGCGGGGCGAAGGATGACCACTATATGATATATTTGGGAATTATTATACGGTTGATACTAATAAACACATATTTGTTGAAAAATAAAACAAATTACTCGAAATTCATGAATTCATAAATAGAAATAAAAATCGCAAGCAAAACATGGTTGTAAATACCAACAAAACTCAAGGAAACAAACAACTTAAACCTCTAACAGTAAAGTAACTAAATATTAAAACTCAAATAAAAGTTCTCATCAAGCAACAATAGAGACAAAAGAAGTCAAAACCAAAATCAGAAACAGAGCCAAAACTGAAAATGAAAACAAAACAAAAACGGAGGGGGGAAGGGGATTCAAAACAGAAGCACAGTCAGGGAGAACGAACAGAAAATGAAACATAGGCTAGAAACAAGGGCAGATGCAGCGAAGAAGATGCTGGGAACAAGGGTTCGAGCGAACAGAAGAAGAACAGAAGCAGCAATTTGCAGGAGAAGCATAGAAGAAGGAGCAGTTCGCATGAGAGAAGAGAAAGGGTTCAGAATAGGGGTTAGGTTGTCTATTTGATTCGTCTTCTTTGCATCTCTGTTGCTCCGCAATCTGTATGATCTGTTCTGCGAAATCATGCCACGAATGCGGCTGGATTATTTCCAAACACCTCCTACCATTTCAGGGATGGACCTTTGAGGCTTTTTCCATTTTAAATATGATATGATTTCACATAAATGGTCACCACTCATTTCTAAGCCCCACCGCTGCTGCGACAGGGGCACTATTTCCCGCTCTCGGCAACATAATATAACATACCCCATCACATCTAAGACTTGACATTTGGAGTGTGGATAAGTACGGATAGCCCAATAAATAACAAACCAATCATACATTCTGATTAGAATAGAAATTTAGCAGTGGTCACCTCTAAGCTAGTTTTTGGGGATTGAGTTAGGCTTAACACAATTCTGAGATTGTTTGAGCCAATTCTTAATATGTTGTTGGGCGGCTATATGTTGTTTGTCCATGATCCAAATGTTCAGTCCAAGGCGCAAACTAGGGATATGACCAAAGTAGTCCTTACAAGGTTGGGACAATCCTAAACCATTAAGCTAAATTTTGGGTTTGAGGTAGGTCTAACCTGAATTCTAAGTAGTCCATTCAATGTTACTTTAGAAGATGGCCCAGCGGAGTAAATTGAGATCCTGAATACTACCAATGAAGAGGTTTTAGAACCTTTCTAATGGCAAAGGATACATATTTGTTGGCATTTGCAATGCCTCAGGTTATAACTTATAATTCAATAAGGAAGCTCCTAATTAGCCATATGTTATGCCTCAAGTGATTTTCCAGACAAAAATGCAAGTCCAAGAAGCCTACTATGGTCCATTTCTCGAGATCTAATTTTCATATTTACAAAAGAGAAACTAATGCAAATGCAGTCATATGATAACACAATTTACATAAACTTTAAAAAAACGTTTTAGTCCGTTGACGTTTTAAATGAAAAAATAGAATCAGTTTTCTAAGGGCATGAAACCCTCGTGAGTCATGATCAAATGGTATGAAAGAAAACAAACAGAAAATACAAATAATTCTAAAAACATAACCATTACTAACGAAAATATTCTCCGACCATTCTCAACTCTACGATACATGATGAGTATTGCACTTAATGCCTTTAACTGCTACTACCCATCTCAGAAAACAGAATTTACATATTTCATATAGCATACCACCAGCTCCCAAAGTCACTTTTTCCAAAAGATCTTTAGTTTTTCAAAAGCTTTAAACTTCTTACAAGAGTTATAGTAAATTTAATGTGCTTGGGGACCATATTCTACACTACATTCTTATTTCCCAAAGCAACTTGACTAGGCTCGAATGAAATCTGATTCTGACTAACCTAAGAAGAAAAAAGTGTAAATAGGGTTGGGTAGCTCAACCGGTTTGAGCTAAGGGTTAAAGGAGTTAAGGTGTAAAAGGATTGGGGTACAAGTCCCGGTGAAGGAGAAAATACTAACATTAACAACTAATTACTGTTGAACTAGCGGGTATATCCGAAATGATATAAAAATGATATATTTAATTAATATTTAATTTTTTCAAGTAAGATGAAAGGGATAAAATTGAGAGAAAACATAATAAGCTATAAGCTAATTGAATAAACTATAAGCTAGTGATAAAAAGGACAATTACCAACAGGTTTTTCTAATGTCTTTCTAAATAGACCCTAAACCTACTTTCACCCATAATGATTCACCATTACAATATCTTTCAATAAAAACCTTTAAAATACCGTTAATCAGAAATATGCAAATAGAACAATCAATGAAAAAGAACTATAATAACCTCTGTTGAGTCAACAACATAATCCTCCAATTTCAAACTAACATTCATGAATAATAACGATTAATCCAATTTCTAAATGGTAGTACAAGTAACTAGAAACAGAAAACCCACATAGAAATTTCAAAAAACAATATAATTAACGATGTTAAAAATGAAAAGCATGATGTGGGTAAGGTTTAAGTGAAGAAAAGAGGGAAACTTACAGGATCAAGAGCATTGGGTTTGGGGCCATAATCAGCAGTTAAGAGAAAATAAGAAGCAGTAATAGTTGCGACAATGGTTAATCTTTTCACAAGCTTGTCAGTTTTTGGTTTGATTAAACTCATGTTTGATTGATTGATTGATAATTCTGCACTGCACAATAACTATGAATGCGATCTTCGCTTCACTTGTGATTTATTGTTTGTATGAACTACGAGGTTATGGATTTGGTTCTATGATCTATCTATACACTCTCCTTATGAGAAATTTTCTTTTTTTACAACTAAAATAAGTTCTAAAAATAACATTTTTACAACTTACTAAGTTACTACTTACCGACCATTAGAGCAGCCACCTCAAATTTTTTAGAGAGATAAACTCTTCCTTCTCTTCTCTCTTCTCTTTTCTCTTTAAATTTGTTTTTCTTTTTTCATTAAAAATGAGTGGTTTTGGATCTTTTTGACCCGAAATCATCCTTGTGCATGTCTTTTTTTATTTGTTTTAATCTAAATAAGTGATTTTCACATGGATTAGATATTTCTTTTGTGTTTTTGTGTGTGATTTAGTCGTCTCGACGTTGTTTGATATCCCATCTTGGTGCGGTGTTTGTTTGTTATCCTGTCTTGTTGAGCGGTGTTTGTTTGATTGAATCGGCAGATCAACTTCAGTCAACTACTGATTCACACAGTGATTAAGTTCAACTACTGATTCACACAGTGATTAAGTTCATCAACGATGCAGATCCGGAGACATAGGTATTCCGGTTACTTTGATTTTATCACATCATTTGTAGGCATGAGTAAGCCGATTTATGCTATTAACTTGGATGTTGTGAGATTGTTCGCAGGTTCATCCTTTTCGTTTTCAGCGGTATTAAATTTGTACTTGAATCTGATGTACTCTACCGATTTAAATGAATGAATATCTTTTATTTTGTAAAAAAAAAGACATTTATCTAAATATTTTAGCCAAAAATATTCATTTTCTTACTCGATATTCAATTATTTATGGAAAACCAAAAAAAAAAATTCAATTATTTATTCATTAAATTGATAGTGTACTTTAGAAACAAATACAAATGGTACCGTGAATTTAGTTCAATTAATAGAGACATTACATTTTATATATATAAATCGTGGTTTAAACTTATTCACTTTAAATGTAAAATTTTAGTCATTAGGTTACTTTGACAAAATAAAAAAAATACAAATTCAACACTATAAGAAAGGAATGGGATGAATCTATATACAATCTAATAATATTCAAGTTAATAGTATAAAATAGTAGATGCTTACAAATATCGTGACAAAAGTAATGTGATAGAAACATTTATATCTACCAATCATTAGTTGGCAATGATTGATGCTGAATTTAGTAGGGAGGACCACGGTTCGATCATCGCAACTGCGATCGGGAGGAAAGCTGGAACTACTTAATGCCAGAACTGACATCCGAACCAGATTAAACTGGTGGTGAAAGCAAAAAAAAAAAAAAAAAATTTTCTTTTGGTATTGAATTTTTAGTTTCTAAGAGAGGATGTCCCCGATAATTTAGATTTCGGCTGCAGAGTATAAGGTATAGTTAAGAATTATTCCCGTGAGAAATCAAATTTTGGAAAACCTTTTAATTATGATTTAAATCAATGGTGCCTTCAATCCCGTTGGATGTTGAGTAGAATATTTCAGGCATTTGTTGGTACTTTACCATTTCTATTATTGGTCATGGGATTATGTTGGGGCATGTATTTGTACTAGTTCGATGGTGTTCTTTTTGAATAAGTATCGCAAATTTCATCAACGAAAGTCGGCTCAATTGATAAAGAGTTGACTCATACACCGTAAGGATGTGAATTAAGCTTTCGTTGCTAGTGTGAGAATATCTTTAGTAGGTGATTTACTTTCGTAGGCTAACATATAAGTTTCTGAGGCCCGACCTAATCTTGATGAGCCCCTATAATTTGACTCACCTAAACATTTTTTTTTAATAAAACGCACTTGTGAATCATGTGTGATCGGCACATTTTTTTATTTTTTTTTTGTGTGTGTGTGTTAACTCTTAATTCTTAGAAGAAATGAACTTTTAGTAATTTAAAATTTGCCTGCTAAATTTGATAAAGAATTATTTTCTCTAAAAATCGAATTTAAGTTCTTCTAAAAGATATATTTTGGGAGGGAGACTCAATAACGTTGAATTACTTAAATATCTTGTGCTTTGAATATATTATCCGACCATTTTATTTTATACTCCCTCCGTTTATTTTTAACCGTCTAGTTTCGTCAAATTTAGTATTTCTAATTAACTGTTTATTTAGTGTTTTAAAGATACGATTTGTTAATTATACCTTTTGTCAATTACTCTTTTCTTTTTCTATAAACTAATTAATGCCATATATATTTAGAAAATTAAATTATTTGTTTGGTACGTAACATATTAAATATATTTTTTTTTTTGGTACATACTTGCATTTTATGACTCTGTAATTTTAGTCATCTGCCTTATTTGAGAGATTTTGACCCTTATGTGTTCTTCGCTTGTAATTTAGATATTCCTTTCCAATTAACTCTCTAATTTGCACTTAGCAGATACTTTTTATTTTTCATTTACTATGACACTGGCATTTTTTTATAATACGATTACTGGCTGTTTACGTCGAAAAATTTATGCCCAACACTGGCATACAAGTGTTACACTTTGTATTTTTTTCCTTATAATTCCATCTGGCAAAAATAACTTTATTCAAGATGCATCTCACATTAAGTATTTTTCACCAATGGAATTCAAATACTATTTTACTATTGGCAAATGCTAACGAATGTCCGGGACACTTTTTAAATCTTTAAATAGTAAGTTTTTTTTATAATTTTTATAAAAATGCGTAAAGCCAACACATTGAAAATTGTAATGTTTAATTTTTTGAATAAAACATTTCTTTAAATAAAATGGTTAAAGAGTATCCCGGAAACACTCGTTAGACCTTTACTATTTTTTAAACTCTTATTTTAAATCTAATTTTTATTTATACTTCTCCCATCTCATATATAAACACTCAATTTTTATAAGTGGGAGAATAGTATTACTAAGTCACACTTAAGTCTTTTGTGTTGACTCATCAACATGTATTTTTACTAGAGAATGATGAGGTGTTGCTGATTTATTGAGTATCGACATTTGACTTCCATCATCCACCACCACACCAAGTAGTATCTTTCTCTTCTCAAATATCTTTATTTTTGGGTGGAATATGTGAGGTATATCTGAAACGTGTAAAAACATGCTTCACTCACAAACAAACACTTACTGTAATAACTTTTTGTCAAAAAGATTTTTTAAGCGATCAATCGTCAGTTGGTTCAGTGGTAATTGACCTTGAATTTGGTAGAGAGGAACACGGTTCGATCCTCGCAACTGCGATCGAGAGGGGCTGAAACCATTTGATGGCAGAACTGACCCGTAAATCAGATTAAACCGTCGGTGAAAACAATTTTTTTTTTATTTTTAAACAAACTAACTAACCCATCTACCACACCAACCAATTTTTAACTAACTCCCTCACTCTTTCTCCTCCACCATTAACTACCATTTTCACAACACTCTCATGCTCCCTTCTTCTTCTTCCTCCACCTCTACCCTCCTCCATCTCAATGTACCATCCCACTAACCACCAAATCAAACCAACCACAACAACAACCCTAACTTCCCAATTCATCCCAAAATGCCACACTCAACAACTCATCTACCAACTCAAACCCTTCAAACCCAAAACCCTAACAACAACAACATGCTCCTCTTCTCCTCCACCACCACCCTCCCCAATCAAAACCCTAATCTCAATCCTCCGTACAATCCCCGATTGGGCAGACCAAAATCAAGAACGCGGTATGCAAAAAAACCGAACTCTCTACAACCACACCAATTGGGTTCAACACCGTAGTTCCCTCCGTCACGTGCGTCACTTTTTCTCTAGTCTCTCCTCACGTGTCATTCTTTCTTTAGTCCCTCCTGTTCTTTTCTTCACTTCTTTCGCCGCCGTCATCGCCGCTTATAACACCGCCGTACTTCTCGACTTCTTCCCGGAGTTTTTTCCGGTACTTAGAGCTTCTACTCTTCCTTATCAGTTAACGGCGCCGGCGCTTGCGCTTTTGCTTGTTTTTAGAACGGAAGCTTCTTATGCTAGATTTGTTGAAGGGAAGAAAGCTTGGACTAGTGTTATTTCTGCTGCTCATGATTTTGCTAGACTTGTTATGTCTGTTCAATCTGATTTTCATGTCAAGAATGCGCTTTTGAATTATATAATTGCTTTTCCTATTGTGCTTAAGGTTTACACTCATTCTCTTTTTCATTGATTTTCCATTAATCATATTCATAGATGTATTTTTAAGGAAAAAATTTGCATTTAGTTTTTATAAGCTATGATGAAACTCTAATATAGGATACATCTAGACACTAATATATCTAGACTTTGAGATAATCTGATAATAGTGTTTGTCAATGTAACTGCATGTATCGGGTGTTTTGTCTGGACACCAGACACGCCTTCAATCTGTAGTGTTGATGTTATGTAGGTTATAAGCAGTGTTTTAGTTTGTGGTTGTGGCTGCGTTACGATCTTGGATTGGATGTATTATGAAAATTTGCAGTCACTTATGTGAGTTTAATCCCAATTGCATTACAGTTGCAAGGATATAAAAAACATTGGTCATGTGGCCTGAATTGTTGTTACTAAAGACCTTATTTTTGTTTCATAAGTGAAGTAAAGTATTGTAGCCTAGAAGCTAATTCAACTTGGGTGTAAGTTGGGGATGGTTGGGTTGCTAGTTGTTTGTGGTCAAAATAGTTATAAGCTATGATGAAACACTAATATAGGCTACATGACACTGATATTCTATCTAGACTCGGGATAATGGAAGTGATTGAATGTAACCACATGTGTTGGCGTCTTGTCTAGACTCTAGACACTAGACACATCTTCAATCTGAAATGTTGATGTTATGTATGTTATGAGCAATGTTTTAATTTATGGTTGCAATTGTATTATGATCTTCGATGCATTGTGAAAAATTGAAGTCACTTATGTGAACTTAATCCCAATTGCAAGGATATAAAAAACATTGACGTTATGTCCCGAAT
This sequence comes from Trifolium subterraneum, assembly GCA_951799995.1. Classification (NCBI taxonomy): domain Eukaryota; kingdom Viridiplantae; phylum Streptophyta; class Magnoliopsida; order Fabales; family Fabaceae; genus Trifolium; species Trifolium subterraneum. The sequence continues at coordinate 55,244,383 of OX637462.1, forward strand.
TGTTGTAATTGAAGGCTTAATTTTTATTTCATAAGTGAAGTAAAGTCTTGTAACCTAGAAGCTAATTCAACTTGGGTGTAAGTTGTGGATGGTTGGAGTTGCTAGTTGTTTGTGGTCGAAATAGTTCAATGGTTATTGGGTGTTCCGCAATTTTGGTTTTTTTAATGATAGAGTGTTTGAGTTGTTGAGGGTTAGAATGTTGGTTACTTTAAGTACAGAACAGGTCAAATGGTTGTTGGGATTCCATTAGTTTTGGATTTTTTTTCATAAATGATTTTGAAGGGTGTTTGAAAGGTTTATTTATTTATTTTATTTTTTCATTTCCCTCAAAGTGTGAAGGGTTGTTCTTTTAGTTGCTTATGGTCAAACTAGTTCTATGTTTGTTGGCTTTTTCATGTTATTTTTCTACTAAATAAATGATAATGTTGAAGTTGTTCTGTTCTGTTCTGGGTTAGAGCGTTGGTCACATAAGGTCAGAATTGTTCGATGGTTGTTGGAATTCCATCAACTTTTTCTTATTTTTATTTTTGTATAATAATTTTGAAAGGTGTTTGTAAGGTTTTGTTCAAGTTGTGGGGTAGGTTTTGGGTTGGTAGTTGGAATTGATAGTGAAACTGTGAACAATTTGAATGTAGTTACATGCTGTCTAGGGTTGGTTTTAGTTGCTGAAGGTCAGACTCTATGGTTGTTGTGTTCTGCTCAATTTCGGTTTTTCGTAAAAGATATTGCTATTGAAGTGTATAAGTTAAAGAAGGTTATCTTCTCTATGGTCTGAAACAACCTATCCAAACTCATTTATGATGGTATCAAAGACTGGTTAAGGATAACAATGTGAGAATTGGACCTAGAACCCACACTAGGCGTGAAGGTGGGTATTGAAGTTGTATTGGACTTCCAAATTGCTAAGGTTCCTAGGCAATTCGCTGTATATATGTGCTTCAGCACCCTCATCCTCTGAGCTAACTTTTGGGAATGAGATCCAAGCTCATTTAACAATTGCAAAGGGCTTTATTTTATTTTTTTGAAAGAAGCAAAGGGCTTTATTATGTGCACTCAAGTTGTCTATGTGTAGGGTTGAGTTTTTAGTTGCTCAAGGTCTCAGACTAAGTTCCATGTTCATTGGGTGCCCCCCCCCCCTTTTTTTTTTAAGGTTTTGTTCAATTTGTATAGAGTACATTTTTTGGGTTGGTAGTTCTAGTTGTAACTTGTAGTTGATGGGTCAAACTAACCATTTGAATAATTTGAATGCAGTGTCACGTGTTGTATGGTTCAGACATTGCGAGAGATCTTCAAAATTTGCTAGAAGTAGATGATATAGCATTGATCATGAATTCGAAACATCGACCTCGCTGCATTATTGAGTTTATATCGCAGAGCATTCGGCTACTAAAATTGGAGGATTCTAGAAGAAATGTCCTGGTACGCACACTGTTGGAATTGTTGCACTTTAGTACGTATTGAATTCATGTAACATTGTAGTATAAAACAAAAAAAAAGAATTTAGGTACAACTATTTTTGAAAACACTTCATTGCCAGAAATGCAAATCTGTAGTGCCTTGGTAATTAGGTGAAGAAGTGTTAGATACAATTCTATTGATATAAAACTTCACTCTATTAGTTCTTTGTTTTCAAAATATTTTCCCTAATTGTCGCACAGGAATCGAAGATCACTTGTTTTCATGAAGGAATTGGCTTATGTGAACAGCTTATGGGTATTCCCATACCGTTATCATATACTCGCTTGACTTCAAGGTTTCTTGTCCTATGGCATCTGACACTCCCTATCATACTTTGGGATGACTGTCATTGGGTTGTGGTTCCTGCTACCTTTATTAGTGCCGCCTCTTTGTTCTGCATTGAAGAAGTATGTTCCTCACCTTACGTCAGTCCTACACTATTTGAATTATCAAATTATGATGTTCTCGAATCTGTTAAAATAGATTTGGTGGAATGCCCCAAACCTAAATTGAACTCATAGAAGTGATTGATTGATAGATTCTTAAAATGCAATTCCGATTTTTGGCTTAAAGAAAGCTAATCGAAAAATGTGTAAAATGATTGTTGTAGGTTGGAGTTCTTATAGAGGATCCATTTCCAATGCTTGCACTTAATGATCTCTGCCAAAAGGCCCAGAAAGACATCGAAGAAGCAATTGCAACCGAAAATGTGATTCATGCACACCTTGTCGCAAAGCGAAACTACCACTCTAAAGAGCATTCACCAAATGGTTGGCCTAACTCCTAAAAGGAAGAGAATTTTGCTTTGAATATCTTCTACTTTTGCTTATGAGGTGGCTCTGTATGTTGTACTTGTCTAGCCACATTAATTGTGGTTTGGAATTATATCATGTAATTAATCATGATCATTGTGCTACACTTGCGCACTAGCGTGACAATTTCTTTAGGAAATTGCCTCAAATACATCAATAGTGCTATAGGAGTATATTCTTGCTAATGTAGTGGATGTGTATATATCACAAATACATAATCATGTAAATATAAACATCAATTCAAATCTTTATTTTGATGGTTTGTCAATGTATATTTAGTTTGAACAGTAGGTTTTAATAACTGCAATTTTTGAACTGATGTTTTCATTTTTTTGTTTATAGAACTTTCTATCATTCTATAATTGTTTGTCAATAAGTAAAGGTTGTGAATTACTATACACTTCACCAATTTGTATCTGGTGCACTAGTTATGGATAGTGAATCGGGTTGAAAGTTAAAGTCGCCAAAAACTGGTGAATGCTCTCGAAACCAATTCACTTGAGTGAGACAATGGAGAGTACCAATAGTCTAGATTAATTGTCCACCCTTTGTTCTGCATCCCTCTCTCACTCAGTCTCTGCCCCTTATATTCTCTGTCTTCCCTTCCCCTCCCTAGATGCGGAGCTTGCTCATGTGAAGGGAAAATGTGCATGACCTTGACCTTATCTCCACACCTTTATGTGCCTTTCTATGCCTTCTTGTGCACCTTACTAGTAGTCCATACCAACTGTCCTAATCCCTTTTTCATTGGTCACAACTTGTCATGTCACAATGCTACCGACATCATTGTTGCAATGTCACTGAGATGCCTTGATCTAGCACTGAGACACCTCCCTACCAAGCTTGTACATATGTATTTTCATAAAAATGTCGTATGATTTTTCAATGTCATTGACACATCTCAAGAGGTTAGTCATTCCAGAACTGCTTCAAACCAAAGATGTTTGACCATAAAATTTCCATGTTACACGAAAAGAAAATACTCCTATCAACTGTTATCTATAATAAAATGTAGTGTAACTCGTGTGAGGAATTCAAACCATTTTTTGCATTCCAATATTGTTTGTTCTGTTTTGGTACCATATTCATACCATGAAAATGGAGGGTGTTTATCTTTAAAAAAACAGTCTTAGAATCATCCATTACCGTTCCAGATATCAGAAATGTGCTGAACAAATTAAAAAGATACGATGTCTGAGCCCGGGTTCGAACCGGGGACCTCTAGTGTGTGAGACTAGCGTGATAACCGACTACACCACCCAGACGCTTCTTGTGTTGTTGTGCTAATCAGTTCAAATAAATATTCTTATACATATCTTCCAAGGAAATACTACTAACTTATTAGCTATCAATACACTGAAATTAATGGAAAATAAATCAGAAACTCATACCGGAAAATGTCATGAAAGAAAGGGATATAGTACTAACTTAATCAAGTCTTCAAAGCTCAGAACCAGCCACAAAAATAAATAAAAATTAACCAAGTCTCCCACGATGCACAAGTAACAAATACTATTATGACGAATACGAATTTTACAAAATCGACCGTTGAACGTAATGTTTATATCATATAGATCACTCATAATTTTTTTTTAAAAAAATTGAAAATCATTTGATATGTTAGTGAGACTCGTCAAGATTAACAACTTATGGTTTTTTTATTACTAAATATTGTTAATCTTGATGAATCTCAATAACATAGTATCAAATAATTTTCAATTTCTTAAAAAAAAATTATGAATGATCTATACGATATAAACTTTGAATCTAACGGTCGATTTTGCAAAATTTGTATTCGTTATAATATTATCCATGACTTGTGAACCGTGGAAGATACGGTTAAGTCTTTCATATTAGAGAAAGTCATAGTACACATAAAATCTATTTCTTTCTACAAAAAAAAAACTATTTTTTTTAATTATTAGCACATTAAACAACAAATAATACTTCAAATTAATGTATCGTTTTATTATAGGATTATTTTATATTATTTTAATATCAGAAAATTAATCAAATATTATCAATATACATGTTATATAATTGGATGCCTATGTTCCCTGAAAATAATAATTTTAGATAAACAGAGAACATCTAGACATGAGGACAAAACAGACTTCACTCATATCATTTGCCTGTCTCCTTATATATTAATAAAAAAAAAAACTAGAGAACGTAAACCTAACCAGTGAGTCTACACAAAAACGTAGGACAATTTAAACATTTGAGAGATATCCAACTTCTAATTAATCCTAACACTAATTAAAAGACTACATTTTGGTGAAAGGATCCGTCATCAACATGAGGTTGATCCAAGAACCAATCAACCACTCCCTCTGGCGAACATCAGTAAGTAAGCAAATAAATAGGATATCATAAACCGTCCAAAATCAATCTAGAGTACTGATACGGATATTCAGCGGCACCATCTAGGCATTCCTAAACTGTGAAATTACTTGCAAATCTCAACAATTGCCTGGTAAATTGACCATGAGCTAAGACAATGGGTGTCATGGCTTGAGGCCCATTATTTTAAGGGGCCGAATTTTTTTATTATGCCTACTTACTATTATATAAAAAATAAAAAATAAAAAATAATGCTTAAAGAAAGATGCAAAACGTGACTGAGGTCCATTGTTTTTTACACCTATTAAATAAGTGAGACTCAATTAGTAGAAAACGTGATTAGATATAATCGGTAGGATTATCAAAAGAGAACTCCGCAGAACAAAAACGAAATGACGGCACCACTTTTGCCTTTGTTCATGTTGAGTTTGTTTTGTGGTTTTCTAATTTCTGCATTTTTTGTAAGGTATGTATGGATGCTATATCTTTTTCTTATTTTAGGTTACACTGTTGTTTTGTTTTTTGTGTTCATAATTTTATTAACAAGTTATTTAACTTATTTTTACAAATTGTTAATACTTAACGAATTATTTTTTGCATCCAATTTCAACCATTTGGATCTTACAGTTTTTCAATTCTTCTTCGAAGTCAACATTCTATATCACAGGTGCTATTGTTCTCTATTTGAGTTTTTTTTTTTAATTATTTAAAGCTTAGAAGATGTTGCCTAAGAAATATTTATTTGATAATAAAAAAAAGAGAGAAAAAAATGAAGAGTTAATAAAATCGCAACAAGGAGCTATTGATAAATTTGTTTTAGAAAAGGTAGATACCCAAAAAAAATTGGCTAACAGTAGCAATGAAAATTTGAATCAGTCAAACGAAAATTTGGATCATGAAAATGATAAAGTTGATGATAAATCAATATGGATCATGTAAACATTATATTAAATGAAAGGATATTTTTTTTCTTCTTATATCTGGCATAAGGCCCATAAAATGTCAGGAACGGGACTGTTGGCTTGGGAGGGTATAAACATGCTTCGAGAGAATTTCTTTTGCCACCGTACTTATTTTCTTATGCGCCCTATAAAATTACCAAAATATATCATTGTTTACGATCTTAGTTCCCAATGTAATATGTCATTGTTTTTATCGAATATTTCTTTATCGTAACAATATACTCTCTCCGGCCTTATTTATAAGCAAAAGTCAACAAAAATTTTTAGCCTTAAATATAAGCAAAATTTGCCAAAATCATCTTTATTTAATGTTATTATTTCAAAGGTACCCTCATTAATATTTTACTTTTTAACATAATTGTAGAGTTTCAATGTAAATTATAAGGTATTTTTAGGAATTTCAATAGAAATATCATATGAAATTAAGACAAAAAAACTACTTCTTAATAAATGTAAAAAAAGGAATTATGGCTTACAAAAGAGGCCGGAGAAAATACTACTTTTTAAAAAAAATTCTGGTTTGGTGCCGTCCGCTACTCAGCGGACCAGTCTGTGACAGAAAACGAGAATCATGATCGGAACAACAATAAATGAATTGTGTTTTTCCTATCATAGGTAAATTATAAGAGCATCCTTATATGTCACCATGATAAAATGCCGCATTTTAAGAGAATAAAATACAGGACACTTCCACAAACAAGTTCAATAAAAAAAAACACCAAATATGATCATTATAGGATACTAAGAAAATATTTTAATTGTTAAAATAATGTGCATTCTTCAATACCTGCAAAAAATATAAAATGAACCATAAGAATAATATACAATAAAATATGAGCATTGCTATTTAGTGTGAGACTTGTTTCAATGAATTTCAACGAATATGCAAAAAGTGCTATCTTCTTCAAAATATAATGCTATTTGACACAATATATGGGTAGTGTTCTGTCAAAAAAAAAAAATATAGGTAGTGGGGATTGTGTTGCAAACGACGAATATATAGAGAGCTAAAATTTTATTTTTTTTAATAGGGATTAAATTTAAAATATCTCAATTTTGTAGAGACTAAAAATATATTTGTTCCTCTTGAAGTGTCTTTTACAAGGGATAAAATTGTGCCTCAGAACATGGTGTAACACACTTGAGGATGGAATGAAACATTGTTTGATCTTAAGAAAACATTAAAAAAAAGAAGAAATATAATTATGTCATCACCTACCATACATATGCCACAACAAATAAAGAAAAATGTGAGTATATGTTTCTAGTTTTAAGACTAACTAATATTTTTCAATCGAAAAAAATAAAAAATAATTTAACATCTATTTGATTAACATCTAATCAATGAACAATTCTTGGTTAAACTTTACTTATTTTACTATTAAACTTTGGATTACTTGGCCCTTTTTTCCCCGGAAACCAGAGGGCTAAAAACCAAAAAATCTAATCAATGAGCAAGAGTAGATTAATGGAGTTCACACATCAAATTAATCGTATCATGTTTGATTTCAAAAAAGGTCATGAGGCAGAGACAAAATAATGTAATAAGAGAAAACATAACATTCAAATAAGTGTCTTTGATTAAACCCACTAAACAACTTTATGTCTCATACACTTTTCTTTCATAGACAAATATTAGTTGTTCGTATATTGTTAAGGAAGGAAAAAATGTCAGTAGCACGCAATGAATCTTGTACCTCCTTAAACAAATCAAGCAAACATATGCGCTATCACTTGCAAACTATCAACAGATAAAGAGATTCAATAAATTAATTTATAAGTCCAGCATTTATAATACTTTTCATTAATAAATATAAGATAATTACCGGTCAAATGAAGGGCTGCTAACCAATTAGGATCTTTGAATCGATATTACTTTACCCTGTAACGTGCAATTTAGAAATTAAATTAGAACCGCGTACAAATTTTGTAAGTAAATTGAAATAAAGCAAAAATTAATGATTGAAAACCACTCTAATCTAAAACCAACACACATATAACTCTAGTTTTATAAAATGGTTTAGCAAGATTCTCATAATCGGGTAGTTCAGTAGACTTCTAAGTTCTAACACAAATTGCAGGGTAGTGGTTGTCTCCGGTGAGATCAAATGAGACTTTAATGAGTAACAAGAAAATATGTATACACGAGAACCAAAATTCACATGCCTAATTTAATAGTATATCATTATAGTGTTAAAAATGTTGGGGGTACAGTGGCCACCTCTTGCCCTTGTTGTGGCTCCGCCACTGGGCCATACCAACATCATGCATCTCATTCGATCTGAAGCACTGATTCTCATAAAATGATGAAGTATCCAAACCTTCCTCTTCGGAGCGGAAACAGACGTGGCCTACTAGATGGGAAAGATATGCCACATCTGGACCAGGCTAAAAACGAGGAGTCTTCCCTTTTCGGGGTGTCGCACGTACTGATAACTCTATCCCGCGCTGAAAGCGAGAGGGACAAATGAACTCCTAATGCCGAGATAAGGCATTGGTATGTATTATTTGGTTATGGATACGGAAACACCCACCATACGTGAACCATTCTATATCCATTTTTGTTTGGTTGATTCACGGTGGTGAATACCGCAAACACGTGTTGGAATTTGAAAAATAGAAGAAAATATTTTTATTTTTTTTTATTGCATTTCAATCCTCTCTCGTAATCGGCCTTGGGTTGACACCATACGCACTCTTAATTTTGATGAAAATAGTGGAGATAGTAGACAGAAAAAAAATCTCTGAAGTATAACAATAGCAACTCACTCAACAATTTTATTTTTTTTAACATTTTACATTAACGTACTCGTACCTTCTTTTTTTATTACTTGCCGTATTTTGTACCCATCGAGTATGGGTACCATACCCAGGCCTATGCGTCACTGCAATCAACCAATGTTTGTCAGAATATAAGTTAATCATACTTACAAAGATATATAACTGTCACTAGGATTCATTAAAAAATCATTCACCTATAGTTTCATCAGACGAGCTCTCCCAAGACTGGTTTTCCTCCCTAAGTATCTCAACAGAGCTAAAATTACCTTGTAAGCATTCTTCATACATAACCATGAGTTTCTTAGCTACCTATGTAATCATGAACGAGTGGACAATGTAAGCATTTTTTATACGTAAAATTATTTTTCGCCAATTTGGTCTACACATTTTTAATTGCTCTTTTGGTCCTTCAAAATTGTGATTTTTGTAACTTTTGGTCCTAAAAATTGCAAGTTTTGGGCGAGAATTTCCTAAAACCCACACTTATGAAAGACCAAAAGTGTTATTAAGAATCGAGGAACTAAATTTGCAAAATTACTAATGCGTGGCGACCAAATCCGTTAAAAATAAAATATGGAAACCAAAATCATGAATTAAGAAAATAGGAGAACCAAAAATAAAATTAAGCCAAAAAAAATTATTAATTAGAGTAACAAGAGATAATTCTAAAGTAATATAAAATAAATTTTGGAAAAAACAAAGAAAAAAAATCACATATACCTCTTTAGTGATGCCATTATAATTAGTAACCGGGAGAAAAAACATTTCGTACTTGAGTATCCTTTTTATAGAAACAAGAGAAACAGGTTCTTTTTTTCAAAAAAAAAAAATGAAAAGAAAAAGAAAGAACAAAATTAGAATTAGAATAAATAAAAACAAAAGGAGAAATTAAGTGATTGGTTTAATTTGTTTACTTATAGTTTGAGTGAACCAAAAGAGGATGACATCGGCAAGATATTGAAGCACTAAGGAGGGATTAGAGCCACACTTCTCCTCAACAAAGACATGACGCAGCCATAAGTTATCCATCAACAAACTAACCCCTTCTTTAAACACTCTCATCGAGTCTCCTTGTAGGACTCTAGAACCGTCTATCTTAGACGAGTTAGCCTTTAAATTTATTAAGTCTGCTTGCAAAACTCTAAAACCGTCCACCTCAATTGAATTAGCCTTCAAATTTAAAATACCAAAATCTATTATTTCAATAAAAGAATTTTCGCATAAGTTAAGTTCTAATTATAAAATAGTTAGGATTTTCACTTCAAATTTATTTCCCGCATTTTCCTCATTCTTTAAAGCGGCGACTTCCCTCCTCCTATCTTTCTTCCTCCACATAGTATCATAAAGGATAAGATTGGCTTTCCTAATTTCCTCATAAAAGGGATTTTCCAATTCAAACTTATTTACTTGTTTCCACATTAGACGATGAGTATTGGCTTCCTTGAGTATCTGAATAGAGCTAAAATCATCACATAAACATTCTTGATACATAGCCAATAGTTGATCAGAAACCTACATGGTAACAACAATATTAGTGGAGAAAGTTGATGAATAATGACAAACAAATCATTACTTCTCTGCTTTTTTTTATAAGAAACAATTGACCTTTTAACTTCATTGAATAATTGATGTATCTTATCCATATTACACACTAGATGCATCAGTTTTTCAATAAACCTAAAAATGTATTGTTTCTTATAAAACGAATCGAAGGAAACTAAGAAGAAATGTTGTGAGGCGAACACCTCTTCAATGCTTTTATCAAGAGAACCAGGAAGATGTTGTAAAGGATTAAGTTGTCTCATGAGTTCAATTTTTGTAGGTGGATCTTTGGATTGAATGAAACAAGAAAATATGTTGTCACAAAAGTTGTGAATTCTTAGTGAGGGATTACTGCCAAAGTAACCAAGTCTAACATAGAATTGAAACGCACGACAAAAATTGAGAGCCAAATCAATCCCTTCTCTAAATACTTTCATTGACTCTTCTCCTCCTTGGCTGCTGCTTTGCAGTGGAACTCGAACTCTAGAACCATCTTCCATCTTCGACAAAAGACTAACCTTCAAATTAAAAACACAAAATATATCATGACATAATTTTATGCATCAATATAAAGAAACTTCAACAATCGGCGAGAATGAAGCAACATACAAAGAACGAGAACACACGGTGGTGGAGTTAAACCTAGCACGAACACATAACACTAACATATCAAGACTGAAATGATATAATTTACCGTAATTATAAATAAGTGTCTGTCGTGTTTGTGCTTCATAGGATGCAGGCCAAAAAGACCGGCGTGGCCACCAAATAAACTAAACATTGTAAAGCAAGTAATAATGCCTTAAAGTAATAAAGCAAAATATGCGAATTATATTGTATACAAAACAGAAAGAGATTGTAAACAGAGCTTACGGTTGCGATGGCGAGAAACAGTGCGTTTAGCGTTTTGCTTTGGTGAGGGAGAAGATTGAAGGGGCGTACAGAGGAGTGCCGTTTTCTGCGTTTTATGGAAAGAGTTCGTTCGTGTTGTGAAACCAACAACAAAGCCCAAAATATAAAATTGGTAAAATTTTAAATATCAATATTAATGTAGTATTTTTATATATAAAAAAAATTATAATTAAAATATTTTTTTCTTATTTTATATGTGAAAATTTTATTAAAATATTTGTAGTGTATCTGATGGAGATTTTATATGTTTATATCATGAGTACTTTTTTTTGGGTACATATATAAGTATATAACCCTAATCGCACTAACCCTTTCTCTCTTTTGATTGATAAACTTTTTCAATCATTTGATGGAGATTGGTGATAATGATCATTATTAAACACATAAGAGCTAGATTAGGCGATTGATAGGAGGAATCAAGAAAAATAGAGTAATGTAGGTTGAAACACTGTTATATTGAATATCAAATAGAATCAAGATAAATTCTATGGTTGAATTACAGTGTTATAAAGAAGGAATGTAAAATATGCAGCAAACTGTAAAAATAACTAGGCACTTCCAGAAGCCTATAGAGTTTCTCAGAATATAACTAACCAATTTCAGTCTACCTTACTACTACACACACGTTTCTCCTACATCTCCCCTAATTCATTAACCCTAGATCGCAGCGCGGCACGGCCAACCCCAAAATTGGAGCGGCGCGGGCTCTATTTTATGACGTGGACACTAAAACATAATTGCTAAAAACTGACAAACAACGTGCGACTTCAAACAAACCAACAAGCGTGGTCCTGGGTCAAATATGCTTGGATCTCGTCCCAAAAGCTAGCTCAAAGGGTGAGATTGCCCTTACATATTTATACACTTCACATCCCGGGAATCTAAGCAATGCGAGACTTCAAACAAACCAACAACACAACTACATATTCCAACAAAGAGAACACAAGAGGCATATGCTGAAAATTGTGTGTTTAAGAGCATCACGGACATTCTATCATATAGCTTAAGAGCATTAATTACGAAAGGAATATGCATTATAGAATATGCTATGCTAAAAATACTCTAGAATAGATTTACAATAATATTAATATTTTGTTTTTGGTGTGATCATGTTATTATATTTTTGGCATAATGCGTTCATAAGTCCTTTAAATTTTACGTTTGTATCATATATGTCCTTTAAGATTTTTAAGTATCAGATATGTCCTTTAAGTTTTAAGTTTGTGTGAAATATGTCCTATTTCTTAAGGACCTTTAAGGACCTATTTGATATAAACTTAAAACTTAAAGGATCTATATGATACAAAAGTAAAACTTAAAGAACCTATCTGATACATAAAAAACTTAAAGGACCTCTGATACAAACGTAAAACATACTATACTTGCATTTTGCCTATATTTTTTCATGTTGGAGTTTGAATATATCGTTATCTGGTTGGTCAAGTTCCAACTTGGACAGGTCATCTGGTAACAAGAATGGGGAAGAAAGCTCTCACTAGGCCGCACAAAAAGATGGGCAGGTGAATTTCCCGCACATGGATGTTACTATTCTAAAACGACAAATAAGAAGAAACGAAGAGAGTAACCTTTTTTTATTTTATTTTATCAAAAGGCGGTAGCAAAGTGCTAACCACACCAATATATATATATTAAAAGAGCATAGAAACAAGTACAATTGAAGGGGACCAAACCAAAACTTCATTAAGAAGAACGCATTCTAAAATTAGGCTATCTAGTTTGTTATTAGCTAGACTATGAGTGATAAACAAAGGTGCAGTGTTCCAAGAAGAAGGGGCTGGTGCAGTCAAACCAAAATTAGCAATAAGGCCAGCCACTTTGTTACCTTCCCAATAAATATGTGTAACCAAAATAAATAGCATTTGGTTTAGTCATTCAGCAAAAAAACACCAGCATGCAGAATGTAACATCCCAGATTTCCGGGACATTAATTACACACATTTTAAGTGAAAACACTATTTTTTTTTCTTATTAAAGAATTAAATAAACTAATAATACCAGATATTAATTATTGTGATAATACATTTCTTCAAAAATAATATTTCAGAGTAATGATAATTACAAAAGATAAAATTTATCTTTAACTCAAAATAAAATTCTAAACCATGACTCTTGGTCTTTGACTACCCAAACATTCAATTTATAGCTGGTCATAACTTGGAATGCTTGTGAGAATCTTTCTCGACAAGTCAAACACCAATGTCCACGGATCTCGGAGCCTCAACTACCGCTGCGCAACTCTAATCTACTGGATTATTAACCTGGCCAAATTTATTCATGAGGGTCGCTCCAAAACATGGGAAAACATAATCAATTAAGCATGCATATATCTACATATTGAAAGCTCATAAATTATCCACATTAAAATAAGTAGCTAACAATCACTCACCACACCGACACCATAATTACCCTCTCCAATGTTTCACCGAATCCTAGAGGTTAGTCTATATGACACCCTAATGCACCCTATATGATCCGGATATCACCGCTCCGCAGAGTAAATGTCCCACCATTGGACAGTGTCCCACCATTGGACACAAATACCCCACCGTTGGATATTAAGGTTTGGTATCCCACCGTTGAGTATTATTCTGAACCACACCGACATCAATGAATGAATGAATTCCTATCACCGATAAGTTAGTCGCACTAGAAATTACTCACACCAAGTAATTAATGAAAAAGAACTTGTCCTAACTCCAGTTTAGAGACAAGATCACCCTAATGATAACTTCAATCACCAAATCAAAAGACACCAATGATAATCCTAATCACAAAATCAAAAGACATAATAAATTCATAGATAACAAGACAAAAATAACTCACACCCAAGAACTCATATCATTTACGCACACCATAAAAATCACATACAAACATAGATTATAACAAAGATAAACAAACAACGGAGGACCCTCTTACCTTAAGAGCAGCAACTCCTAATAAATACACAACCAAAAGTCTTAGCTCCAATATAAATCACACCTTCACAGAAAAATACTACTAATTAATCTTAGATTTCAAATTCTATTTACTCTTAACTCCTACCCAAACTTAGGTTCGATTAAAGTATAATTCATCACTACTTATTTATTTTACTATCAAAATAAAACCTTTTCAAAACCTTATAATTGTTATCGAAAATATAATACTTTAAACATCACTGATGTTTTCAAATTCAAAACACTAGCAAATCAACTATTAAAACATAATGGTAGCTTTTAAAATAGTACATACTATCATTTCATATTTTAGTCCAATTAAATCATTCTTGTTACGTGAAGTCAATTAAGCAATTGTTTACATAGCCAATTTAAAAGTAATAATGACAATTAAAATATGCTATTAATTTCATATGTGATAAATCTGAACATTATATTTCCTATACTCCAAAAATATTTGACTCAAATATACATCCATATTAATCTTTTCTAAAAGACAACATATGAAATATAGTACTCTATTATGATCATAGTTACTATTCTTCAAAAGAAATCAATCGGATTTATTTTATTAAAAATTTCAGCACCATATAAATAGAGCAATTTCAACTTATTGGAGATTACTAAAAGTAGTAGACATATTTGTCACTTTGTTAAATATCGATGAAAGTTAGACATTTTAAAACATAGAATTTCACATTAGAATAAAATCTAGATAGAAGAACAGTCTTAATAAAACTTTATCTGAAATTTGAAACATACTTTTAGAACTAAAAATTGAAATGAGACATAACAACAATATTTTTTTTTTCCAGCAATTATTAAAAGAAAGAAATCTTGTCTTCTCTTAATTTTTAATATGAATAATCAAATTCAATTCAAGACTAATACTACTTGCAACATGTTCATAAACCTAAACTGATTTTCAATAATAAAATAGCGATGAGAAAAGAATATGAATAGCAAAAGTAAAAGTAAAAATATTCTTACTTGGTGACAGAATCTATTTACTAACTCTTAAGGTTGACCTTTTTCTCTTCTCTATTTCTCCACCAAATTTCAATTTTTACGGTTTCTCCATCTCTAGTTTTCTTTCTATTTTCTAAGAGCATGAAGTCAGAATGAGAACATTTTCTGAGAGATGACTAATTCCTATAATAACCCATTTCCTAAATAATAGGATTAGTGGAGTGAGTATTAAATCTAATAATATCAGAAAAATAGGAATTAACCACATGTTAAGCTAACCTAGGCAATGCACTCACGTTGAAACAACACATTAATCCAACTGCCCATGTTTTATAGTCATTGTTCTTAATAACAAAAATAATTAATACTAATAATAATAATATAATAATTACTCAATCCCTAATCTCATCATTAATATATAATAATAATAATAATAATAAAATAAAACACTCCTATATGTATCTTGCTAGAATAAAATAAAACAATAAATTATTTGAGTAATTTAATATGAGATTTCAACCATCAAATCGGTAAATTTTATAATCGTAATATCGTCACTTAATACATCATAGGAATAAAAATAATAAAATACTTATATACACAATAAAGGAAAATTACGGGCTACAAGGAGGGTGATGATGGTGTTTTACGGTTTACAAGGAGCTCACAAATTTATTTTTTTGATTAATTATTTTTTATTATTTTTTTATTTTTCTAGTTTTTTACTTTTTTTAAAAAAATTAATATTAAATATTATTTATTTTGTAAAATTTGATGTATAAGTGATTTTTAAAAATTTTAAATGTCACATCGCCTTAAGAGAAAAATGATGAATCTAATTTCAAAAATTGATAAAATAGGGGATCAAGATTGCTTATTTTAAAATAGGAGGACCAAAATCCATAATTTGTTAAAGTAAGGGACCAAAATTGCTTATTTAAAAATAGGGGGATTAAAATCCAAAATTTATTAAAATAGGGGGACTGAAATTGCATTTAATCCTAGAGTATATTATGTATAATTATCACCATTTTATAACTCCCATGAAACGGAATTTTTCTTTTCCTTTCAAAAAACATAGAAAATATTATTTTTAATGTAAATTTTTTTTTTTTCCTTTTGAATAATTAGTTCAATTGTCATGTTTTAGTTTTGTTGCGTGTTCTTCTATTGTCGCAGTTCGCTTTTTCAGACGAAATCCTTAATTCTGTACTTGTGAGTTTCCCTCTTCTCTTTTCCCTTCCACTTTTTCGATCTTCGCTTTCAATCTTCATAATTTACTTCCAATTTATAAACTTTTGCAATCTTGAATTGAAAAATTAGTACCCATTTTGGTATTGGATCTGAAATTGCAACGTTTGCTTTCAATTTTAGAAAATCAAATTGGGGAAAACTCTCAAAAGCTAGGTTTAAGAAATTCAATTGCTCTGCATTTTTTGGGTGGGTGTAAATATTGATTCTTTGTGGAAAAACTATAGTAGAATAAGTAAGCATGTAATTATAGTTTGATGGTTTTATTCAGCTTATTTTTTGATTATGTGTTTTGAATTTCAATGCTTGGAAAATGAAATAAACATTTTTTTTTGTAGAAGTTGTTGGTGTGTGAATAGCGGTAGAAATAGGCCAAGCCAAGTTAGGCTTTGCAAGTAGTTTTGTCATAAGCTTATTTTCTATGTCTCAGTAGGATAGGCCATAGGCCCTATAGGGCGGGATGTACATGTTTCATTGCAAGGAGAAAGAGACAGTTTTGTTTAAGTAAACTGTGGTAAGCTTGCATATTATTTGGTCTGCATTCTGTTTAGTAACGAATGTATTGAGCTGATCGAGGTGAATATAAAAGACTGAGTCGTATGATTATGCTATGTCTTGGTGAGATTATCAAACCTTAAAAAGTGTATGAACCCTGTCACGCAAATGTGAAAATCTTGATCCTGTTCCTTTGACTTTGAGGGTTGAATCTATCACGGGTGTGTTAATTACGTGTTAGAATTTCAGATTGGGAACATAATGGGTAGATGCTTGTCATGCAATATGTAGACAAATGAATTGAAAATTTGAAATGATGGTTTGATGAGAGCTTTACTGACATGTATGTTTTCTTTTCAGGTTGTCTGAACTAATACCTATGGAGCATTTAGATGACGAGGAGGCATCATCGAATAATGTTGATGAAGTAGAAGTCACTAATACTCCACTGATTTGTGGCCTTCCAGATGATATTTCTCTTTTGTGTCTGGCAAGAGTTCCTAGAAAATATCATTCGGTCCTTAAGGCTGTCTCAAAAAGATGGAGAGACTTAGTTTGCAGCGAAGAGTGGCTTTATTATCGTAGGAAGCATAAACTTGATGAGACATGGATCTATGCTTTGTGCAGGGACAAATTGGATCACATTTGCTGTTATGTATTGGATCCAACCTCATCAAAAAAATCTTGGAAGCTTATTCACGGGCTTCCGCATCACATTGTTAGAAGGAAAGGCTTGTGTTTTGAAGCTTTGGAAAATAAGCTCTTCTTATTGGGTGGCTGTGGCTGGTCTGAAGGTCCTACTGACGAGGTTTATTCATACAATGCTTCCTCAAACTCTTGGGCTGAAGCTGCTTCCTTGTCAACTGCTAGGTAAATATCCTCATGTCTATCCCTTTGGGAAACTATGTTAGTAAGTGTTGGAGGAAATAAGAGATAGTTTGGGAATATCAATCTGCTAGGTGTTTTTGGAACAGATTATAGTTAAGAGTTCTTACATTTACTTGAACTTTAAGGAATTTTTTTATGCTTGAAAACCATAAACTATATAAGCCACGAACATAGTATTGTACTTGGAAAAAAATATTTGGATCCACAAGTTTTTTGTGATTGAAAATTTAAAACATGGGGACTGGGAATACGGAAGAAGGAAATTTTTGACTTTATCTTGACTCATTTTTTCAAGTACCTTGTCAACTTTCACTCCTTCATTTATTCCTTTCCTATTTATATTTTTTACGGGGATCGGCCATGGAGCTTGTAAGTTAAAGTGTCTAATCATGATAGAATCTCTTACATTTGTATAAGATGTAGGTGGCATTATATATAATCTAGTATTTTAGACTTTAGTATTTGGTCTTTCACTTGTTTGTGTACTTGACTTTGCAAAATAGCATTAATGAAGAACTATTAGCTCACAAATTCTTAGCGATTTATGCTTTACTTGTTTTCTACATTTTTAAGGAATTAGGTTTTCCCTTGAGTAAATACCCAACTTAATCTCACTTTTATATGGTGTATCAATTTGGTTCCCACTTTTATAAAATGTCACGTTAGTCCCTTCATCCATACTAGAAAGTTTTTCATGCTAGATTGGTCCCTAGAATTACTTACGGAGTGTCAAGTTGACGTTGGTCCCTAAAATTACATATTTAGTGTCTATTTGGTCTATGAAACTACATATTAGCATCAATGAGGTCCCTGTGATTAACAAATACAAGACAAATAGACCGACTTGACAAACGTTTTGCAAAGTGAAGGACCAAACACACCCTAGCAGAGTGAGGGACTAACTTGGGGATTCACTTGTTTTTCTTCATGTCAATAGCACAACTGTCTTTCTGTTGTGATTCATGTTTTCCCCCACTTTCTACATGATCGTTTTTTAAGCCTGCAAGGAAAGTGGAAGTTTTGTTGTTTTTTTTTTTTTTTTTTTTTTTGTATTTAACTATTTAATCAATAACTTCTTTGGCATGATGCTCTCATGGATTATGGTTAAAAAATGATCTCTGTATTTTTTTGTTGTTGTCAATTTTCACCTATTCAAAGTTAAAATTGCATGATATCTTCATTTATCATTATCCTCTTTTCCAACGTAAGAATCACCATTTTCCTTCACACAAAAATGTCAGGTGCTACTTTTCTTGTGAAGTTATGGACGAAAAACTATATGCTATTGGTGGCATAGGTTCAAATTATTATGATCGTCAATCATGGGATACTTTTGATCCATACAAAAATGCTTGGACATCTCACAAAGATCCTCCATACACAGATGCTTGGACATCTCACATAGATCCTCATATCATTCCCGAAATTGAAGATTCAGTAGTTATGGATGGTAAAATATACATCCGATGCCGCAAATCTTCTGTAATAACATCTCATGTGTATGCTTTCGTATACGAACCATCAAGTGACTCATGGCAGCATGCAGATGCTGACATGGTTTCAGGATGGAGAGGTCCTGCAGTTGTTGTCGACGGAATCCTTTTTGTTTTGGATCAAAGTTCGGGAACTAGGCTAACAATGTGGCATAAAGAGAGACGCGAGTGGATACCGGTTGGGAAGTTGTCACCATTGCTTACAAGACCACCCTGCCAACTTGTTGCAGTTGGTAAAATCATTTATATTATTGGGAAAGGGCCTAGCACTGTGACTGTTGATGTTGGTGATATTGGAAATATGGGAAGGGTGATGGTGGGTTCTTCTATACCCAAATTAGTTTCTGATTACAATGTCATTAGTTGCAAATGCTTGTCAATCTGAAGATTAAAGTGTATTATTGTTACATAATTTTTTTTTCTTTTGTATAATGATTGTTGTATTAAGGTTTGAACTTATTATATGAGGAACTTGTTGAAAACTATCCATACTTACCACCTCTAGTGATGATGTTTCCATGCAAATTTGCTACCTTCTGCAATTTGAGTAAAAATGATTTAGCAATTGATGAATTTTTATTGAGACACATAGAATTGGGGAAGTCCAACTTGATTGTTCATAAATGATAATCTCTCCGTCCTAAAACAAGTGACCACTGTCACGTTTGCTAATGTACACTTTTAATTGTTAATATTTTAAATTATATTTTTTTTAAAATTATAAAAATTATATATTTTGAAAATACTTATCGAGACAAATCAAACATCTCATATGCTAATATTTGCATATGTATATTAGTAGAAAAATACCGTCAAAGTATATCATATGAATAATACTCAAAGTAAAAAATAGATCACTTATTTTGGGACGGAGGGAGTAACATTATTCTTTTTTTTCTATAAAAATTATTCTCAGACACTTTTCACTGTTCTTGCACAAATTCTTATTAGAAAAAAAAATAGTGATAATATTAATAATCAACAATAATAATTGGATATTAGATAACAAATTGTTCTTGCCACAAAAAGGTCCCATACCATACAAAATAACACTTTGTATGGAAAAATAATAAATTAAACTTGCATGAATTATCCTTACTTTTACACCAATATAGAATTCTTTTCTTGATACAAAGATAATCAAAGAAGAGATTCTCATCCTAATAAATGAAATATGTGCACTATATGCAAGAAGGTGGATTCTGTTTGCCATAAGAAGCACCATTAACATATGAACACACATTGCTTAGTTTACTACTATCAGTGCAACAAGGCCACAAATTAATATTATCCAATGTAATGCCTTGGCATGGTTTATTTTGACTGCATTTCAAACTTGCTGCAACTTCTAAATTTCCACTTCCTCTAATATTTTTGTAAGCCACATTGCTTATTTGTACACTTGAAACTCCCTACACAAAAAATGTTGCCAAAGTTTAATTAAATTATGGTACATTAACTAGCATGGATTATTGTTAAAAAAACAAACTAAAATGGATTATGAATATATGGTATTTTTTTAATTAATATTTAGTTTCTTTCACAAATTTTATCAAAAAATATTATTTCACAAAATTAAAGAATCTCATATTAAATTATGTCATTTTAAAAGATGAATGATATTTCACCTCTTAATTTATATAACTAATAAACAAAGATGAAAAATGACAATTTAAACTTTACGCAATCAGGAAAAAACATACACAATAAAGTAGTGAAAGAATATCGACTATTATAGATCAGACAATTCACCTAATATATAATATTTACGGTTACGTTACGATTGAGAACTCAAATCTAGAAAAGAGTGATTTGAGTCTAAAATTATAATATATTCAAATGTGGCATAAGAATACAAACCTGATTGGAGCATGGAGGATGTGGACAATACTCTTGATCAATGATAATAGGATATTGCACACTATCCATCACAATATCTTCATAGAGAAAATTAGAAGCCTTTAAGGTATTCTTCAATTGAGCAGCCCATGATTTAATTCTAACACCATTACTTGTGCCACTAAAAGTACAATTCTTCACAACTATGTTATCAACATCTTCTTCATCATCATTTTTACCAAGACTTCCAACACTAATTCCATGACCAGGACCACAAAAAACATCTGAAATCCAAACATTCCTCGTACCGTGGAGCATAGCTATGCAATCATCACCGGTACCGATGGTCACACTTGTGATATTTATTCCTTTTGACTTTCCGATTTTGATACCATCTGTGTTAGGACTATCAGAAGGAGCAATTATTTTTAGTTTATTAAATCTCATATGCTCACATCCAAATGCCACAAAATGGCTTTGTTTGCTGTTTATAGAACGCAAGTGATGGATATGACCATTGGTGACGTAGTCAAATTTCATTGTCTGGTCAAACATATTCAAACAAATACGTAAGATGTTAATAACTTATATTAATATCACAAATTGACAAGTGAAGCAAACATTATCTTGCTACAAAATATAGTATTGAGAAATGTAATATTTTTTTAATCATGTAACATTTTTTTTATTTACAAGTATATAAGAAAATGTAACATTCAAAAAATAAATAAATCAACATTTATGTATCATGATTGTAATTTTAATGGTAAGTAGACAAAGTGATATGTACGAAGCTTTTATTATTGTTTAACAGTGTCTAATCGCTGTCGAAGAATCTATTTAGAACACACGTTGCATTCTTTTTTTATATCCGAATTTTCTCCACACAATTAGTCAAGCTCGTGATTATTTATTTAAGAAATCCAAATCTCCTAATAGTTAAACCAATGCATATTTTTATATGTTAAGATCAATATAGAGATTAAAAAAAAAAACTTGATTTATATCATATGAAATGAACTTACAGTAGGTAGAGTTCTACAATGGCAATCATTAGTTTCCCAAGCAGAAGATCCTTGACCATCCAATGTGCCACCTCCACCAACCTTCAATTTGTCAACATATCTAAAATTTATCCAATTATCAGTCTTAAATGAATATGGATCACTCGGAGCCTTCAATATTCCTTCTATTTTAAAGTTCATCCAAGAATTGCATGGACCACTAAATATAACTTCTTTAAGCATATATGTTCCTTGTGGAATCAAAATAGTTGATTTTCCTTTCCATCTACATGCATCATTCCATGCTTTCAAAAATGCCTTCATATATATAAATAAGTAACAAATTATATGTTAGCTCATCAAAAGCAAAATTTTAATTTGTCAAAAAATAAAAGAAAATACAAAACACTAAGTATTGACAATTTTATATGCCATAAAAGGGTAAAAAAGTTTATTTACCCTGCAAATTTTTTTTTGGATTATCCATGTAATGTGAAGATTCTCTGGTTTACCCCTCATGAAAAATATTAACTTAAGATTCCCTCAAAACGTCATTTTGACGGGGCTAAACCAAAACTCACCTATTTTGCAGGTGTGTATAACCCTATTTTTTGCCTACTTTGCAAGTTTCACATATTTTAGCTATTACCAAGGATTCGTTCATAAGTTCATATATAAAAAATAGAGTGAAATTTACAAAATGTTTGATAAAAAATTAATTTATTGACACCCATAATATTTTTTCCTGGTTTGCCCTTGTGTGAGCATTGACAACTAATTATAATGGTAAGGAAGAAGAAAAAAATAAGAGAAGGAATTAACATGCTTAATTACCACACTATTATCAGTATTGCCATCACCATTTGCACCATAATTCTTCACATTAAAAAGCTTGTAATGGGCATGTGATGCTTCTGTACTACAAACTAGTAAACACAACACAAACAAAAAATTTGCAACCATTTTTAAGGTTTTTTTTTATCCAAGCTTTTTTATTTGGTTTTTCGAGAATAAGTATACTACCTTTATATGATGTTAAGAAATCAAATAAATTTAATGTTGTTGATTTCCATATAATGTTTTTCCGATAATAACCAAGATGATTAATAGGATTATTAGTAATAGTAATTGGCAATTATCCCCTGAAATGATAGGGGTTGATTACTTACCTTAATAGGCAAAATAGATATTGACTTTGAATGACATATGAGACAACTTGTTTGTAATGACTAGTTAGGCAATAAGTGGTATAATTTAGATTTATATCCATTGATACCGGTGTCAAAGTTTAATTTGACATCAAATTTCAACCGTACATTTTATTTAATCAAAAACAGCTATAATAGTTTCTATGGTGTATCTTTCCCTCAATCGCTTATACTATTATTGGTGCATCATTATATTCCTTATACTCTTATGGAATATTTATTATGCACACCACACACCCGTTAATATTATTCTTGTATGCGTATCTATCCCCTCTTGGTTAATTCTTCGCATAAGTGTAGCTCAAATGGTAGCTACTAAGAACATTATTAAAGTGGCCGGAGTTGGAACCCCATATTCTAAATTTCTCCACATTTAATTGTGTGAGTCTAGCCACTAGGCTAGTTGACCCAAAAAAAAATGTCAAATAAAAATATAACCAAATTTTTAGGAAACACTATTGAAATATTTATATTGAATATTATTAATTGGGAATCATTTTTAGGAGAACAATTCTTAATTTAGATGGATTTAATTGATTAAAAATCGACCAATGCTTGTACGGTATACAGTATACTTCTTATTAAGTAATTAATTAATTGAATTGAATATTTTAGGCAGGATTGAGTCATGTTACAATTTAGGAAAGAAATAATTAAAATTATATATAAAAATTTGTGTCAAAAAAATTAATTTTTTTTTTTTTTTGGTACATATGTCAATTTTTTTTTTTTTTTTAACCAAACAAACTTACTTCATTTCATTAAAAATTAAATGTTCAATACAAAAGGAAATATTCTCAAATCTATGGAAACTAGCCCAAGAATTGGCCGCCCTAGCAAGAGTATGAGCAACCAAATTCGCTTGCCTCCTGACAAACTTAACCTCAAAGTTTATAAAAGATGACATAAGACTAAGGATATCATGAACAATTGACAGAAATTCAGAGTTGCCTCTACGCTACATATGAATGACATCTATCAATACTTTCGAATCACTTTCAAATTGAACTCGATCCAGTCCTCTATGTCTAGCTTCTTCCATTGCTAAAAGTAATGCCCATGCTTCTCCTTCTACAGATGAAATCACAGTTTGCTGCCATTGTGTCATACCAGCCATGAAATGACCGCTATTATCGCGAAAACACAATCCCACCGATGTCCTTCCAGATCCAGCCACAAAGGCAGCATCAACGTTACATTTTACCCAGTCTAGAGCTAGTTTCTCCCACCTTACCAAATCTGCTTCTGTAGTCCCGCTCACATTATTACTTTGTAACTTATGTACTGAGTACCAATCATTCCAAGCATCAAAAGCATGTCTTCCAATTTGACAAAAAAATTATGTCAAAAAAATTATTTATAAAAGTAAAAAATGAATAGGGCGGATAAGGGTGAATGGGGGGATCCAATAGATGGAAACCCCTTAATTTTTTGGATCTTGCTAACATGTGTTATTAGGGCACATGTTAAAAATTTAAAAGTAGAAATATTATATTAAATTTTGTGTAATTAATTTGTGATCAAGTTTAAAAAGTGAATTAGATACATGCATTATGATAAAATAATTTTTTTTTTAATCACTAACATGTGTCCGAACTCTAGGGTTATCGGACCAATTTTCCTATTAAAAAGAATGTTGTCATCATTTTTTATCAGATTTTCCTAATTTCATAGCCGAACTGTGGATTATCGGACCCATTTTCTTTGGGAACAGAGGGCTCATGCCAAAAAAAATTAATGGATGTTGTCGTCGTTTATGTATTTTAATTTTTGTAGATAATTTTTATTATTATTTGACAATAAAATAAATTTAATTCATAAATTCAATTTATAGATAAATCATTTTAAAAAAATTTGAACACGCCAAAATGACATATATATTAATCAACCAATTAGTTCATTCCGCACAAGGTGTACCAAAAAATACGAGAGTTTGCAAATACAATAAACAAAAAGACAAACGAGAAAACAAAGTTACACCATGCCCAAACACGTCAATGGACTCGACCACCAACTATGATAGTTAGAGACTAAATTGATATTTGTTGTCTTCAACCCCCAATAAAAATAGAGCTTGACCTTGTCCAACAATTGTGGTAATGCATGTTCTGAGTTTCTAAAAAGACGTTGATTTATTTAGTTCCAAATAACTCATACGCATAAGAGCCAAATAAGCTAAAGGAAAGAGCGATGCGCCCTGAGACCTCCAGATGAGAAAGTAAACTGGAAAAAAATGATCAGCCAGGTTTAGAGGATCCATCTATGACAATCATATCCACGACCTAACTGAAGACCAAAGAGAGCCAAAAATGCTGCAAGGAATAAATAAGTGTTGAGCTGACTCCATGTCACCGCAACTAGCCACACAAGACTGCGCCTCTGAACTGATAATACCACGAATCGCCATTTTGTTTAAGTTGGCAACTTGTCTCTCAACACTCAACAGTCTCCAAGTAAAAATAGACACCTTCAAGGGAATTTGTTTGTGCCAAATAAGATATGCTACAACATCCAAAGAATCAAACGGATGAGAAGTCAGTAACTGATAAGTTTCCCAAACTAAATAGCCTCTGATAGGATCCGGTCGCCAAAGCCACAAGTCTAGGGACCGAGCTTGCAAGAAAAATTCATGAAGTAAAGTCTGACACTCTCCCAACATCTCCTCCTCCCAAGCCCACAACTATCTCCGCCACGCCCACGCCTCCCCTCTGATACCCCGCCCTAAAAAAAACAATTCAGCCACTGTACTCGACTTATTCACCGCCAAATCGGATAAGCGACTAAACCTCACACATAGGGGAGTCCCACCTAACCAAGTATCAGTCCAGAAGAATGTCGCCATCCCATCCCCCACCTTCTTTAGAACACACTCCCCAAACCACCCCCTCATAGGCTATCTACTCCATCACGAATCAGCTCATTCCCATGAAAATGTGTTAAGAGTCTCGCGTTAAATGATATATGGAGTAATCCACATTGATATCAAAGTTTATCCAAAATAATTTGCGTATTTGAGATTTTTGTCTACAAACTGAGATATTATGCGTCATTACATAAATGAAAAGAAAAGGACAACATTTCACCA
Source organism: Trifolium subterraneum (assembly GCA_951799995.1). NCBI lineage: Eukaryota > Viridiplantae > Streptophyta > Magnoliopsida > Fabales > Fabaceae > Trifolium > Trifolium subterraneum. Next base: position 55,270,382 of record OX637462.1, read on the forward strand.
TCTTCTTAAACCTTGAAACCTTCAAAAGTATGCAACTATCATGCTATATTCACATGCATAGTAGTTTGATTTTTTTGCCAAACTTGTTGAGCCAATGGAAAGGGTAGTCAGAGGTGGTGAAAATGGTGAGTTTGTGAATGTCACTCACATAACGGTCTTTGTGCTAACAAGTGATGTTTTCGGTGATTAAACCATAAGTAAAAGGATTCACTTTTAAGTAAGGTCAGATTTGTCACCGAGGTGAGGCGCGGTCTAATCGTCCAAAGAATCCGCCTTGAACCAATGATAGTAAGGTCAGATTTGTCCTCCGGTCATAACATTCTATGTAAATAAGTAAAAATATTTGGGATCTAATAAATTTATTTGTGGTACTTTGTTTGAATATATATTTTATCTTAATAAAACTTACATACTCTGCATTTCAGAGCAAAATCTTTAAATCATTAATTCCCCCAACAGAAAAAGGAAGAGGGTAAGAAAGATTAACTATAAAAGCATAGGCTATTCATCTACTGCATTTTTTGAGCAGTTTACAACTTAGATTTTACGTCTGAAATTTCGGAACTAGCATTCCTGGTTAGACCTTCTTGAATTAATGTTACAAGAAGCTGCAAGTTCAACAGAATAGCACACTGTAAGATAGTTAAACAAGGAAGGTGTTTAGATGAATTAATGTAATTTATTAATCCTATACCTGTCCCTTCTGATTGAACATTTGACCTATGACAAAACCGCGTGCTTCATAGGCACTGGAAGTGAAGATCTGTAGAGTGATTAGAACTTCAATCAATATAGCAGAAAAATAAAGAAAAAATAATAGAAAAGAAGTCCTTGGTGGAAATTTTTTTGACAATGAAATAATTAATTGGTTTCTAGATCATAAACTGAAAATATTTTCATTGAAGAACTTCTTTGCTTTAATGTCCCAAAATTTATATACAACAAGGGCCCGTTTGGATTGGCTTATTTTTTAGTTTATGCAAATAAATAAGCTTTTAAGTATTATTATAAACTTTTCAAGGTAGTTTATGAGAAAACAACTTATAAAAATACAATTTTTGTTAGTGAAAACTTATAAATTAACATAAAACTTTATCTATTTGCATAAGTTATTTTCATAAGTTAAAAAATAAGCCGAATCCAAACAGGCCCCAATTCACAAATTATTATAGAAAGAGTTTGATTTGCATACTCAAACAGTGTAATAGAACAGAATATAGGTAGAAATAAAACGATCAATATATGGAACGCAAGTTTAGAAGATCCTAGATTAGAGGCAAAAATTAGAAAACATACAATACTAAGCCTCACGTTTGAAGTACCTTGGTTATATTACACAAAACTAAAAGGATATAGTGGAACATTTCAACCATAGGATCTAATCTAAGCAAAGAAGATGAAATGGATGGATACTTAAGGTGTGGTTTGAGATAGTAAAGCACCCTTAAAGCTCAAAGGGAAATTTTACTATACAACTTGGAGGCCTAATGTTGTATGTGATTGAATGTTGGGTGGTAAAGGACAAACAAGAAAGCAAAGCCAATGTCCCAAGATGAGAGGAGTATTATGACCGATGATTATAGAAGTGATACGGATTTAACAAGAAGGATTAAAATACAATCAATAGAGATAAAATTAGGGCAGCTGTGATTGTAGAAAAGCTAGCAAAGTCAAATCTTAGATGATTTAGGGATCAGCGGAGAGGACCCGCAAAAGCAACACAACAAATACCGATAATCAAATGGAGGAAAGTCAAATAGTTACAGATAGAAAACCAATAAAATACAAATGATTAACCGTTGGATTTAATACAAGACAATGCATAGTGACTTCATGCAGTTGTCCCCACTTAGTGTCAAAAGACTTGGTTATCCATGCTGTTTTATACATAAGAAACAAGGAAACTCACCTCAAATAGCACCCACTCATCAGCTTTTAAGGGTCGGTGAAACCACATTCTGAAATGAAAGTAAAAAAAGCATTCAACAAAAAGTAAGAAAGCAAATTCATACCTTGAAAATTTGTCTTGCATACCTTGCATATAATGAATTATAATGTCAAATAAATTACTTATCATACAACTGGTAGGACTCAAATACTTACGCATGATCCAGACTAACACCACGTGCCCTGAAACCTCTCCCACGATGTGGATTCAAACTTACTTGAAGAAATATTAAATCTGAAGCATATGCCACAACACACCTGCAAAATAAAGTACAAGATACAAATGATATGTGAGAAATCAGATGGCTCTTCAATCATTTGGAAAAATTAATTTACACAATGTTTAAATATGCCCCCAAGGAACCATCCCATTATTACTAAAAGGCAATCTATTTACTATATAAATATGCAGGTTCAAAATGAATCCATTTAGTACAACCAGAATATATTTTCAGCAATCTCAAATATCTACAAACTCTCCCAACTAGTAATATCTAAGGAGAAAAACTTATCATCCACGAGACACAAATTTTAACATATATCAAAACTATTTCAGTATCTCCAAAAATGGATGCATCCAGTCACAGGATTCCAAGGGATACAAATATTGACTTTGGCATATCAGTAAAAGTTCTCCTTACAGTTATGCTAACACACAATGAACCAGAGTTACCAGAAAATTCTATAGTAGAAAGATGGCTAAAATACATTTTTTTCCCCTTATCTTACTTTTTAGTTTCAATGTGGTCTTTTTTGTTTGAATTGTGTTTCAAAATAATCACATTGGTATGACTTTTGGAATACAAGGGTTTATTTCGAAACAACAAATGGACCATATTGACCATCTCGGAACAAAGAATAGAAGATAAGGGACTTAACTGAAACTTAAAAGTTAAGGGACCAAATTGAAACTAAAAATAAAACAATGGACCAAAAAGTAACTTTAACCCCGAAAGATATGTACCTATGCAAGGCCTGATCATCTGAAAGTTTTCCCTTTGTACGAAACCAGTATCTCAAACTGCATACAGTGTGTTAACAAGTTCAGATAATATGGAGTTAAAAACAGCTAAAATTTGATTGCAAAATTGAAGTATCATCAAGTTCCTTTCCAAATTTTTCTCACCAAAGCATTGCATGAATACTCAGCGTAAAAGTAAGCAAAAAATTGCATTAGAGCTCAAGCTAACCTGGGAGGAGATTTTGTCATATTTGTTGCAATTCTAGGTTCACAGAACCGTATCTCTATGGGCCAGGGAACGAACTCAGTTTTAGCCACTTTATTCCGATAAATTCTGAAGTAACAAATTTTGTCATTACGGTACAGAAAATCATCATGCAGACAAATGAGGTTTTTGGACAACAGTGTTACAGCAGGTCACTAGAGAAAACCAGGACTCTTATCTTAGTTTTTTAAACACTGATACAGAATCATTTACCAGTTTAGTTTTTCCCCAATCGAACAGTTCAAAACCAAATTTTACAGGAAAAATGTTGAGTTTACATCAATTATTTTTATAATATGTAAATTCATAAAGAAAACCCATTTCAATTTTATTTTTACAATATGTAAATTCATAAAGAAAACCCATTTTAATACCACCAATACTAAAAGCCAGTTTTGTTTTTCCCACCAGTACTTAAAAAGTAAAAACTTCCACAATTTTTTGCTGGAGAGATGTTTTCTATATATTTATTAGAGACTTTAATCAGAAAACAATTTTGCAGTCTACACTCTTATTAAGGCTAGAAAACTCTTTTCAGAACTAGAGGAAATCTATTCTTCAAAAGTAAACAGATCCTAATCTCAATGATGCAAGAACTCTGGAATCAGATCCAAATCTCAATTTAATTATTTCTTACTAGCACCTGGCATTTCAATTACCATCCTTAAGAAATGTTAGACTGCCAATACCAAAAGCCAGACTACATGTTCTTAGAGCATGTTTCCATTACCCACAAAATCCATAACCAAACAATGTTCTTACACCCTTGAATTCATTATCCTTATATGCCCTTGTCTATATGAAGCTAAAAATCAGGGGGGAAAAACAACCCGAACCTCATGGCCCAAAGAAAAAGTCTCAAGATTAGCAGATGGAAGCTTATGCAATTAAACCAACCAAAATCTTCGGAAAATCTCAAATTTGAACATTTCAATTTGGATGTTATTTTGGGTATTAGGCAAAAAAAAAAACGAGGAATTGAAAATCCTTTAACTAGACCCTGACACTTATATGATGGCAGTTATGGCAACCTAAAAAATAGAAAGAAACATATGGAAATGCAGTACAATAAATTGATTTACAAAAAAAAAATAGAAAGTGAAACAGAAGTAGTCCAGCAATTGTAGTTGAAGCTGTTAGAATGTTATTTACCTTCCATTATCATATACCGTTTTATCAGTCATCCTTAATTGAAACATAATAAAATTGTGCAGTTATTTGCAGGCAAATAAGGGAGCCAGAAAAATTCTCACACACATAATGCTTAGAAAATTAACTCTCCACAGATTAAAGTTCTTATTGTTTTCCCCAAGGAGACATCGTGATGATTGAGCACCACCTACTTCGACTTGGAGCTCCCAGGTTCAAATTTTTATTAATGAAAAGGATGGATTGATGATGAAAAGGATGCAGGTTTCCCCTTTCATGTAAACCCAAATTCTTAATGGACAGAAACACTGTAATTTTACGAGAAACCCTTTGTATTGACCAGAAAAATGCCTTTTGATATAAATTGGAGATTCAGATTTCTAGACGGTTTAATAGCATGCAAACACAACTATATAGAAACAAAGATGAAAACAGATATATAGTTAAATTGCAACTATGCATCAATAAAAAATTCCTAAAAAGAAATCTTACATTGGCAGGCGAGGGTCGGTTAGACGTCTCTCCCGTAGCTCTTCTAATGGCAGAAGCTATAAGTAGCAAATCAATAAAATATATTAATAATCTGACATCCACAACAAAAATTTGTAATGAATATAAGCTTGTATCTTGCCGTTTCTGGTGCAGCGACAGATGGCATGGCTACTTCCTGGTGGTCAAATGCTAGTTCTTCTCTCTGGATTAGAGAAACAACAATTTAGAACATAATTCCTCAAGGAAAGATAAAATATGCACTTCCTCAAGGAAGAAACAACAATTTAGAACAACAATTTGTAATGAATATAAACGTGCTCTTGAATTTAGAACATAATTCCTCAACTAGAGCAAAAGCTCATATGTTAAAATAACATTTGTTAGTCACACTGACAACAACCAAATTATAGTTTGCAGTCATGAAAAAATCTAAAGATAGATAAACAGAAACTTATCATGGAAGGATAAAATATACAAATTTTAATGGATCTGAACCCAAAATTTTCATGTTATTTATCTCGAATCCTCGCAGAATTTCTAAATTAGCATTCAAATCAGTTCTGTGTGTTATATATCTTTATGAGAAAATGACTTCGTTAGCCTTTTTGTCCTACTCCAGGTCTCCAGCAATTCTATCAGCAAGTGAATTTAATTAATTTATTTATTTGTTTATTGTGAATTTAAATTTTTAGTCATATAATAATATTCAGAAACCATAAATCCTGCATTTCTTTTCCATGAGCTTCCCATTTTGTCTTCTCTTTCTGTTTCTGCAGATCACAACTGAGATCTACTACGGCCACACGCGTCACTGCTGGGAATATTTTGGCTATTCAAGTTTTTGGTGACATGTCTCTTATTGGGTGGACCCTTCTCATAGGCATCATCGGTCACTGCCAATACCACCATGACCATATTGTTTTCTTGAGTCTAGCTACGTGCCACCACTTGCCAGAAATTTTCCAGCGAGTTTTCTTGCAAAGAATCCCCCTATGTGAAGCACCTCATCCTGGTTCACCTGCTGCTATAGTGTCTGCTTGTGGATCCCATTTTCTGAGGTGTATTTCAAGAGTTTCTTTGCTTATAATTTTTATGCAAGCTTTTCTCAGGCCAGTTCTCCATTGTGTTAACTTTTCAGCACATCTTCTCTACCACCATGTCATCCTTGTCATTCACTATCAGCCGCTTGATAGCTTTTGATTCCAGAATCTTTTTTTATCATCAATTAAAAGAATAGCCTGCCTTAGAGTGTCAGGGATGTCATATAGGTGCATTATCAAATGATCATTACATGTTTTAATACCTAGTACATGCACAAGTGTGAAGCATCAAGCTGGAAGATGGCTAATTATTCCTAAACTAAAATATTTTGCAAAAACTTCTTTAGCGAAGAAGAATATATTACCTGAAATGAAGCCAGCAAAGTGAATATGACATTTCCCTTTTGCATTGCATCTACCTTCCGGGTAGCAAAGTTCTTTCCGTCGCGGAGCCGATGGACTTGATATATAATAGGCACTGGAAAATAATTGTTTTTAGTATGTCTATTCTGTTTATTATTCTTTGCCAAAACAAACAAATGAACTAGAAGTACAGATAATGTAGTTTAAGTGCGACGAGAGTAGGATGTATACATAGATTTTCAGATTATAAAGAGTATTTTGCATGATATATTTAATTATCTTAAATGACAGAAACTTTAGAATCTATTCTCAAGATAAAGTCAACAAGAAAACAACATAAAAAATATTCTTGAACAGAGCTTAGAAAGGGAAATTATTTCCAAAGCACAGGAATATAGTTTCATTTTTCTTAGTTTACGCATGAATAATAGCATCACATCTCATCATGCGAGAAGTAAAAATCAATAGAAAGGGAATTATTTCCAAAGCATATCATTGTCGTCAAAGTCAAGTGATTTGACATGCTTACTGTTTAAGTCTCCTATACGAAGAAAATAGGCATGCATACTATGAAGTAACTTAAGACAGTCAACAGATTTTGATGCTGCAGCTAGTGCCTGCATGTTAGATGTTATCTTGTAAGAAATCTATACATAGGAGCTACAACAAACATGAGCAGCCTTCTATAATAGGAAGAAAATAATGCAATTTTATCATACCTGTCCAACCAGCTGTCCCCCAAACACCTTTCCAAAATTTGGAGCACCCGGAGGAGTGATTCCTTGAAAGGTATCTACCTTCCAAAGAGAATAACAAAAAACTGTAAGGTGAAGTCCAGGTTAAGCATTCTACCATTTACTAACAAAGAGAAACAATTATGTGCTGATATACTATGGTGCTACTTGCTATCAAAGATAAACCAGGGGAAAACAGACTATTTCTATTTATCCTTTTTCCTTTTCAAGTGGTAATCATGTATCTATCAATGTTCAATGATATTTAGATATCTGTATCGTCTTTCCTGTCCTTCCCTCACTTATCTTAGTTTTCATCATATGCATGTGAGCACCTCTTTTCAAAGTGTCACGTGTGAGTGTAAGGATCCAAGTATGTTAAAATGAGAATAAGCTCGTCAGTGGGCACAGTTTCTTATATAGTTATTTTTCTAGTTCAAATAATCAGTCCATAAAAGCCTTGCTGTGCCAACACTTCGCAGAAAATACGTGTTTAGATAGGAAGAAGGAAAAGAGAATATAAAGGTTCTGAATAATAATACTATTCACTTATATATAGAAGCATGATGGGTGTGATAAAAAAGATAAAGTGCTAAGCTCTATTTATTATATCAATAGAAAACTATTCAGCCTCATTAAAAATAAAAAAAACAAATCATGAAAATAAACAAAAAATATGAAACCTATTCATGTGAGATCATCAAAGATACTCTAAACTACTATTCTAAGATATAATCATGATATCAACAGATATCCTCAAGGCATTCTAATAGACTTCAACCAGAATCAATAATTCAAATTCAAATTCAAATTAATATATAATAAGAGACCTTTAAAGGTTCTAATTGCAATATATTCTCCATATCTGAGCGTCTCTCGGGACATTTTTCGGCTCTCTGTATAGACTTTGGCCATAGCAGTGCCAAGTGCTCACGGGGAAGCACCAAGCATGTTAGCTGTCACAGCAAACAACAAAAGTCACCTTAGCAGTAAATAATTCATTTCACTTGAGTGTATCTCTGGTTTTTAGACATTATACTTTTAAATTAGAAACCAGTAGGAAAAGAAACTAAAGGGGAACCTTAGACAAAGCAACAACATCTGCGCTGTGGACTGTATTTGACAAACCTGAAAGTTGCACGTTTACATTAATTTCAGGCATTACCCCAAAAAGCATCTCTAGTGACAAAACATAAATCCAGAAGAATGTTTTTTTACAGCTTTATGCACAAGAAAATGGGTATACATGGAAAATGAAAGACAGTTTAACCCATAAAAAGGTTAAAAGAGGGTAAACATAGAATTATGGTGGCAAAGTCCTATTTATTAGTGATAGCAAGAAATAGTAGAGTACAGAGAATGAAACATTAGAGAAATTATGACAAATCGACAATCAAAACTAGCCAACCGTTTTCCTACTAATTTTACGCAACCATGTTGCAGAAAGACTTGTGCTTTCTATTCTAGAAGAGTAGAAGACTGCGTGAGTTAGAAAATAATGACCTTATTGATAAACTTAATAGTGCAGAAGAAGAATATAATTAGGAATAACCAAACCACAATGGCACAAACTACCTGACAAGCATACGGCCTATGGAATGAAAGAAAAATATTTGAACAATGAAGTGTAATTTGAGGCAAAGAAGAAGTTTACTACCACAACCAAAATAGTCATATTTATTCAACTGGAACTCTGGACGATTTTCATCATTGGCACTAACAGATCCAACAACCTCAGCCTACAAGCAATGAAGCTAGACTTTTAGCGAAAAATTGGCTAAATGAAATGCTAAGTAAATGCAGGTCATTGTCATTTTATTAGCCTCTAGATTAGTGCAGGGTCAGACCAAAGTTGTACTACACTAATCCCAAAGTAATTCAATGCAATTTGGTTTTGGTTTTAGTTTTTGTAAGGTCTATGATATGAAGATATTAACATACCTCTCCATCCCATATGAAGTAAGCGCCATCTCCTGGTTCATCCTCGCGAGCAACATACTCCCCTCGCTCTACAAAAAGGATCCACCGATTGAGAATTGAAAATGTCAATGTTTGTATCCTAGAATCGATTGTTACAATTCTAAATGTTAAATACTAGCGTCTTAATGAAAAGTGTAAGAACAATTTTCAGAGCATATTTTCAGTTAATTCATTGCATAAATTCCTATTCACAAATACAATTGTGCATTATAGGTCTCCAGTCTCCACAACATTAGGTGCTCATTTGGATGAATGCAAAGCTTAAGATTCACTTTTGGGAAAGCTAAAAACAACTGTAGGACTTAAAGCTTATGTTTCCTTGCATGCCCACTTATCCATTTTTGTGTCCTCCATTGTTGTGTCTTGAGACATGTTTATGTGAAAAGCTATAAATTGTCATTCAACTGAATGCGCGGTGGAATTCATTTCACCGCGATATCAAACATATGCAAAACTGATTTTTCTATCTTTGAGGGTTATTGACTATAATTGATTTCCTCTAGAATTGATTCTATTTTATTTTTTTGATAAAATACTTGAGATTCTAACTTGTAGCTTTTACCTCCAAACTTGAATTTTACACTCAAATTTATTATTCACTGTCATGTCAACATATTCAAAATTTCAAATATTAAACATTTTATCTTTAAACTCACTTTTAACTAAACTCGATTTTTTTACTGGCGAAAAGAAAAACTAAATTCAATTTTATAAAATAAATTTTCACCATCTATAGAACCAACACTCACAAATTCATGTTCATAAAATCAATTCTCCTAAGTTCACTTTATATCAATTATTTCCACACTCAAATCCATATATATAATCTCAATCTTTTCATAATCAACTCTTCCAATCAATGAAGCACGGACACTGACACGTCAAATGATATAACTCAATGTAATAAGTGTTGGTGTTGTCGCGGTGTCCAGCGACACTACTAATCCGAGGAGTGTTTGTGCTTCATAAGCCAAAACATTAAAAAAATCAAAACCTAAGAATTCACTTAACTACAAATTCATATAACCATATACAATTTCTTAATAATCTCAATGCAACTACAATACAAAAAAAAAATGAATTTGATAAATTGTAAATAAATACCATAGTGTTTAACAACCACAAGTTCTGAAATCTTCCTTATAGACGAGCTAGGTAACCTCTGTAGTAGTGGAACGCATCCAAGAAACTCTAATACTGAAAAATCACACAAAATTCAACAAAATAAATAATTCTTACACAAATTCAAAATCAAAATCGAACCGAAAAAATACAAAATGAAAATGAGAAAACCAAACGTAGCGCAATTTTTCAAACAGGGAATTCACCTTCTTCTTCCTTAAGGTTCATTTTGACAAAGTTTCATCGATTTTATCGCATTCTTGCAATAAATTTTTCGAGCTATATATATGTATGGAAGAAGAAGAGACGAGGATATAGTGTGTGGCGGTGTAGTGTAACAGTATGGTGCAGTGTGTGAATTGATTAATTAATAGAAAAATGAGCGTCCACGTGAACAACGTTGGTTAGTGGACGGTTGACTTTAAAAACGTAGTTCACACTTACTCCTTTTGTCCCAAAATATAAGCAAATGAGTCAAAAAAAATTCGATGTATTTATTTAAAAATTTGAACTAAATACATTCAATTTTATTGATCAATTTTTGTTTATATTTTGAGATAGAGGGAGTATTATTTGAGAGTCTGGAGTTCAACATTTGATTTTTAATTTTTTTCACACTCTATTTGAGATCAACTTTTTTTTTTGGTTGATTTATATTTTGATATGTGTGGGTTGAACCATGAAGACCGTAGGTTGCAGATTAAATCCGCGGGTTTCCTGGTTGGTATGTTGGCCTGTTTATTTTTTTTATTAATATTTAATTATACTTTTTATTAGTTACAATTTGTCTCATGTCTAATACTAAGCATTTCTCTAAATATAAATAAGTGTAAACTTTTTTATCGGATGTCCCCGAAGGAACATATATAAGTGTAAATTTATTCAAATATTAAAAGACGCATAATATTTTAATAGGGACAGATTGCTCTATTTTTCTTCACGACAAACAAACTTGTTTTTCTCACTCTTGGATTTAGATAGATATATAGATAGAGATAAAATCATAATATAATACAACTAGACATATATTATTTGTGATTTTTTTATAGATTTAACTCACGATATCAACATAGAGAAAATAAATAAAATCATAAAAATGTCACAAACTATATCAATGTTCAATTTTTTTTCATTAAATATCATTTATAGTTTTTTATTTATTATTTTCAACTTAAATATTACTCCTATAACATAAAACTATTAATAATAATAGCTTTTTTAAATTTTTAAATAAAGAATTTATATAATACCAATTGTTTAGTTTATTTTTAAAAAAAAAGTGAAATATATTTGTAATGATTTGCGGGTCAATCAATTTAACTCGTGGATTAGTGCGGACCATACTCAGGTCAATATATCATAACTCGTATATATCTGCGGACGGAGCAGCTTAGACCATTTAACATGCAGATTTATACGGGGCAGGTTAAGCGAACGAATCAACCTGCATACCTAATTCTATGTGTGAGTTTAATCACTAAACTATATGCCTAAAAAAATTCAATATATATATTTTAAGCAATTGAACGTACAATTTGATCCCTTAATCAGCTTCCCATGAGAATAAAATTCCAGCATATACCTCATAAAATCTCCCTTCATCTGTTCCCAAAACTCTTTTATAAAACCAAAAGAAACACCATCAGGGTCTGGGCTTTTAAAACTGTCACATTCCCATACCGTTGTTTTCACCTCCGCTTCACAGAACGACTTCTCTAAATCAATAGCCTCCTCCACACTAATGGATTTGAAACAAAGATTATCTATGCCAGGCCTAGTCACATTTACCCGTCGAAAATGCTGCTCAAAATGATTAAAAATCGCTTGACGAAAACCCACCACACTGTCTACCTCAACACCATTATGCTGAATAATGTGAATATCATTGTCTCTTCTCCTATTAGACATACTACCATGAAAGAATCTCGAATTAGCATCACCTTCTTTCAACCAAAGTCCCCGCGATTTTTGTCATTGCATACTATTATTCAACTTCGACAAAGATAACAACTGAGAAGATAAAGAACGTAACTCCTCCCTTTCTGGTTCAAACAAATCACCGTTTTCACCTTTAGTATCAAGTTGCAACCTCTTATTTTTAACTTTACTCAATATTTCGTCCATGATTCTCATGCCATTCCTTAAGACTCCCTTTTATAAGTTTCAATTTCTCCTTCAAGACATACCCTCCCCACCCCGAGACAGAAAAATAATTTCACTTTTCTTTTACGAAAGTTTTATAGCTAGGCATATCCGACCAGCACTTGAGCATTCTAAAGGGTTTTGGACCCCATTAACCTCATTAATAGACAACATAATCAGACAATGATCCGATAAACCTCTTTCCAAAGCAATTTGTAAACAGTTTGGCCATATCAAACTTCACTCTTCAGATAAAAGAAATATGTCCAATCTGCTCATGGACATCCCATCACCACAGCACCATGTAAAGCCCCTCCCACAAAGAGGCATATCAACCAACCATGCATGCTCAATAAAGTTTATTATTATTATTATTATTATTATTATTAATTTATGAAAGAACTATTTTTCTTTATCAATTTGAAGATTTGGGACATGGTTCTTCGAGAATAAGAAATTTAATATCAAGCATTCCTGGGGGATTGCACAACAAATGATTTGTTCTGAATTTCTTATGAAAATCTTTGTTATATAGTTTCTAAAGAACTAAAAGTTTGATATTAAAGCATCCTTGGAGAATTGCTCGACGAACTTAATTTTTTTTATTGTTTATAAGCATAATTATTGCAAAATAGCATGAGAAATTATTTTTAATTTTACAATTTTCCTATTAAATTGAAAATTGAATGATAATTTAATTTTCATTTTACAATTCATAACTATTAACCAGGAAGGAGCAGCAGTGCGCGACCCTTGTGTCAATAACAAGTGTCTTACTAGTACAAAGTGAAAGTTGAAGTTAATTTTTTTTTTTTTTGTGGGAGTGAAATTTCCATGACAACTTTTACTTTATTTTTATCGACTATGGTTCCCTTCTTGTGAACTAGGAATCCCAAAAATTTGCCATCGACGCACCAAATCAGGGAGAGGGAGGTTGAAGTAGACTTTGATGATGGAGAGGATGAAGCCGAAGGGGATCCAGGCGAAGCTAATGGCAGCATTTAGTGGGTCTGGACGTTGTATGAAGCGGCCGTGGAAGATGATTCGGCTCTTGAGACGCTCTTGTGGAACTGGTTTTGCTGATTTGTTTGGAGGCACCATGTACCCTTCCTGTCATTCATCAACATCAATGTTACTAGATCATAGTTTAGTGGGAATTTTTGCATCACATCATAGTTTTGTTGCTAAGATTTATGATCAATGCTTAACAATAATACTTGATATCTTCATTTATCAACGATATATATAGTGATTAATAAGAAAGAATTAATGAACATTCAAGCAAAAAGTAAAAAGAAAAAGTTTAATTTCCTGCAATGGCTATGGTTTTCAACGATACAAGCATGCAAGGGTAATTTTTTTTTCTTTTCGAAACAGTCAAAGTCAATAATTAGTTGTTGTTAGTATTAGTTTTTTCACCTCGCCAGGAACATGGATCTTTTACTCCTTAATTCCTTCAACCCTTAGCTCAAACCAATTAAGCTACCCACCCCACTTAAGCATGCAAGGGTAATAAATTAACACGCAGGCATTAGGGTTAACAAACATGTATGCAAGCCTTAAAGACTGTTTTTTTATAAGGGTATTTGAAGTAAAGAAATTAAAAAATTTATATGTAATTTATATAGCTTGAATAATAAATTTGGAGAATTTTTAAAATAATTAAAATTTATGAAGTATTTTGCTCAATCTAAATTTAGAGAATGTCAAATGACACTTAAAAAGTTAGGGATTTGAAATTTGTTCCTCCAATATGTTTCATAAAATTTAAATTACTTTCCAAGCATTAAAAATTGACCCTTAAATGTTTAAAAGATTTCAAACGGACCCCTAAAAATTTCCAATTGGTCCATTGAAATTTCAAAAATTTCAATTTAGTTCCTATTTTTCAAATTTTAAATTTGATCCAAATTTTTTAAAATTTATAAAAGAAGCCCAAAATGGTTTAAAATGAAATTTACCATTAAACAAACACATTTAAAAATAAAGGTAATTCAATTGAATCATTTGAATTGCTTAGAGCATCCACAATGGAGCTATTCATTTTTTAGTACTTAATTGAGCCTCATATGTACACATCACTTATTTATCATTTTTTAATGTTGGTACTTACTAAACACTAAATCACTCCAACCCAGCACATGTTAAAATGTTCTAAATGAGTCTCAATAATAACTCTACATCCACTAACATCAATTTCATGAACCCAGCACATCTTATTCTTAGGTACTAGTGCTTAAAAATATAAGCACCACCGTCGGAGATGGTCTTAGAATCTTAAATTTTCTAAAGTTTCTACTTACCTCGTCTAAATACGATATAAGATAATTATGAACCGAGTCCTTTTTAAAATGTATTATATATTTTATTAAATAATATCTAGTTAATATATACTTTTTTTTTGTCAAGTAGCCTAGCGGCTAGAAATTCCACCCAAAAGATGGATAAGTGGGATGATCGGGGTTCGAACCCCGGCCCCCTGCATATATAATGCATTGTCCTACCAACTGAGCGAAGCTCACAAGACTAGTTAATATATACTTTATTTTAAAGAATTAATATATATATATATATATACTTTTATTTAACGGGAAGGAATTGCTTTCTGTCTTTCGGTGGTCGATTAGTTCTCTTTAAGTCTGTGTTGACCTCTCTGCCTGTCTATGCTCTTTCCTTCTTCAAAGCTCCCTTAGGTATTATCTCTTCTATTAATTCTATTTTGAATAAAAAATTTTGGGGGGGAAGTGAGGATACTAGGAAAATTTCTTGGATTAGTTGGAAAGATATTTGTTCGAGTAAGGAGCATGGTGGTTTGGGGGTAAAGCATTTAAGGGAGTTTAATCTTGCACTTCTAGGTAAATGGTGTTGGAGGATGCTAGTGGATAGAAGAGGTTTATGGTTTAGAGCGTTGGCAGCTCGGTATGGGGTGGAGCGAGGATGTGTGCGAGAGGGGGGGAGGAATGGGTCTTCTTGGTGGAGGGAGATTGTGAGGATCCGAGACGGAGTAGATGGTTTAGGAGGTAGGTGGTTTAGGGAGGGAGTGGTGAGGAAGGTGGGGGATGGGACAAAGTCTTACTTCTAGACTGATCCTTGGTTAGGTGGGACTCCTCTGTGTGCGCGGTTTGGTCGTTTATTTGATTTGGCGGTGAACAAGTCGAGTACGGTGGTAGAAATGTGTTCGTTAGGGTGGGTTACTGGAGGGGAAGCGTGGGTGTGGCGGAGACATTTGTGGGCGTGGGAGGAGGAGATGCTGGGGGAGTGTCAGGTTTTATTTCATGATGTTATCCTGCAGGCTCAGCTCTCCGACACGTGGATTTGGCGCCTTGATCCTGTCAGTGGTTACTCAGTCAGAGAAGCATATCAGCTATTGACTTCTCATCCGTCTGATCCTCTAGACGATGTATTAGATCTTATTTGGCACAAACAGGTTCCTTTGAAGATGTCTATTTTCGCTTGGAGATTGTTGAGAGATAGGCTGCCAACTAAAACAAATTTGGCGACTCGTGGCATCATCACTTCAGAGGCTCAGGCTTGCGTGGCTGGATGCGGAGGCATGGAGACAGCTCAACACTTATTTATTTCATGTAGTATCTTTGGTTCTCTTTGGTCATCCGTTAGGTCGTGGATTGGCTTCTCATCGATGGATCCGCATAATCTAACTGATCATTTTCTTCAGTTTACTTTCTCATCCGGTGGTCTCAGTGTGCGACGCTCTTTTCTTCAGCTTACTTGGCTTGTTTGCGTTTGGGTGATTTGGAACGAAAGAATTCAACGTTTATTTAGAAACTCAGAGCAGTCCTTACCTCAGTTGTTAGACAAGGTTAAGGTATATTCGTTCTGGTGGTTGAAGACAACAAATACTTTTATATGATAACAGTCAGGGACGGAGCCAGGAATTAAGTTTAGAGGGGGCCGAAATTAAAAGTATAATTTAGTAAAGAAAAAACTAAATTTTAAATGCATAACATATCTAAGAAATTATAAGATAAATCTAAGGTTAATATTGTGAATCTGAATTTTATGAGGCACTTTTTTTAGTTGAACATTTTGCCCCCTCTATTTTCATATTTATTGAAATTTTGAGCTCAACTCATGTCATTTTCCATAAAAAATGTGACTTTTGTGTGAAAAAAAAGGTGAATTTTAATTTCAAAAAGATATTTTGTCATTAAATTCAATATTAATGCAATAAATCACCTTTTGGTAAAAAAATACGATTTTTAGGGAATAAACCATTTGTTGAGATCAAGTTCACAACAAATATATAAAGAGGATAAAAAAAATTGAATTAAAAAAGAATGACCATTTTCGTGAGTTTAATAAAATAGAGAGATTAAAAGTGAAATTAAACTAATAATATAATAAAATACTAATATAAAAAATTATAAAATTTAGGGGGGACCGTGGCCTCTGCTGGTCCCCTACTAGCTCTGTCCCTGATAGCAGTTATTTTAAGTCGAGTCGCGCATCGGTGTCCAATCCTAGCTTTCACCTTATACAGATCTGAGATTTATCTTCTTGGGTCAATTTCATATACACTAAATAGAAAAAAGGTGGGTGTGAGTTCAACAACCATACGAGTGAAATAAATGAGAAGAAAATTGCAGGTGGCAAATTTCCCACCTACAACAAAGTATGGCTATAAATTTTATTCTTTTGTCGATTAGTTAAGTGGTTAGAAATTACACCTTTAAAGTTGAATAAGTGAAATGACCGTGGTTTGAACTTTGACCCATACATTTATATAATGTAATATCCCTACAATTGAGTTAAGACTATCAATTGCTACGTTGTACAACTGGATGTTAAAAAAAGAAAAAAGAAAAAAAAGTATTGTACTACTAGTACATGAACTGTGACTATTGATTAAATAGTGATCGACTCTACCAGTAGTATGAAGACAATAGATGGACCATTCACTATTTCACTATGGAGAAAATAAGTCAAATGAAAATTAAACCATTCACTATTTCACTCTATCGCATAAATGTATTCACTTTTTTTAATTGGTGTAGTAATTCTTTATGTTGTTTACAAAGCTTTTGATTTAAAGCTTTTTAGCTCCTTTTTGTATGGTAAGGTTTGAGCACTCCTTGTACTCCTTATTAATACAATTTTGCTTATAAAAAAAATTGGTATCATGGTAGTTACATCAAAATTACGATAATTTTACAGATTTAAAGTGTAATTTCTATAGAATCATATTAAGTTACCGTGATTTTAATATATTTACTGTGATATTAAATATAGAGTAAGTTAACACAATTATGAAAAATCTCAATTTAACGGGGACAAATTGTCTCCGGTCAAGTTTTTCTCCCATTAGATCCAAGCCATCCATTTTGTTTTTTATATGGGTTCAATCGTAACAAAAAAATTAGACACCGATCCATGTAAGGTCCAACCCATCATGCCCATGCCATGCGGACACGACATTTAACATTCTAACCTAACCTAACCCATACACCTATATCATAAGGAAAATTGCTTTTTAGGCCCCCCTAATTGCTCTGAGACCCCCCAAAAATCCCAAAATACCCCTAAATTTAGTTCCCATAATTAGTTCGGAGTTCGGATTCTATAACCCGAATTCAATTTTGTTTAGTATTGTAGAAACCCAAAAAGCATCTTTCCAAAAACGCTTTTATCTACTGCAAAACACCAACACAGACGTAACAACCAAAAAAATGCAAACACAGGAAAACAACCAAAAAACTCACCACAAATCTCCCAAATCACTTTTGGAATCACGGTGAAGAAACAACACAAAATTCGGTTAACAGCAAGGAGAAGAACAGAGCGGGGGAAACCAAAATTCAAGAAGAACAACAACAAGATGAAGAATAACACAAATTAAAACAAAAAAAATCAACAAAAATCATGGCCTGAAATATAATTCCAGGTTCAAGGGTATTGCTTTGTTGTGTATCTTATTATGATATGTTGAGGATTCACAAGAGATGGGGAAAAAATTCAGGGTATGAAGAAATAACATCCTAGTTAAACCATAAAAATGTTTGTGTTTTTGAACCAATCTTGGGCAAATTTAAAGAAGAGAAAACTAAACAGAATGAACAATTCTTGTGCTTCTTTCATCTTAGTGGATAAGAAGGCAAAGAAGCATAACTCAAAACAAAGGTCGCCAACATAAAAAATGAGTTATGCAAGGTTCCTGAAATTGTAATCCATAAAGCATGATTATGTTGAGTAAGTAGTGGAGCATAATTCGTGGCCATAGGAGTAGTTTTAGTCAAGTTTGTTGTTTTTATTTTGCTGGGTCACTAACCCTAATTGTTAGGAGATGATAGTTGTTGTTTTGTTCAGGAACCATGATTACACATGAACTGATCAGTTCTGCAACCATTCAAGCAATTGTGTTATTTCATTACTATTGTATTCTCACTGCCACACAACACCAGTTTTGTTTAGCAGAGTTCGGATCCTATCTTCCGAAGTTATATTAATTCGCATCCTATCTACCAAAATTACCTTAGGGGCAATTTCATCTGTTTGGGGGGCCTGAGGGCAATGTAAGGGGGCCTAAAGAGCAATTTTCTATCATAATTAAGTGTCCTCAATTTACAACACTAAAAACGCATTGTGCAATGTACATTAACATTTTGTGTCAGATTCGGCTCATCTTTCAATATTTAATCTAAGGCTCCGTTTGACCCGGCTTATTTTCCACTTTTCTACTTCTTTTTAAAAAAATTAAAGAAGTAAAAAATTGTTTTTGACCCTATTTCGACGTAAAATAAATAGAGAAATAAAGTAAAGAAGTCAAAAGCAAGGAGAAATAAGGTCAAACATAATTTTTTACTTATCTACTTCATTTAAAGAGAAATAGAAAAGTAGAAAATAAGCCGGGCCAAACGGAGCCTAAATATGAGTAGAGTTTTTCTATCATGTATAAATTTGTGCATGTTAAGAAATTCAAAATGGTAAATTTATATTTGAACTTGTACATTTTATATTAAATATATAAATTCTTAATAAATAATTATTGTTTTCAATAAAATAGTTATAATTTTTTGTTGTTTTAACATGTATAATATTGCACATGTTAGACCGAACGAGTAGAAATCCTCTCAATTTCTTAAAAGAAATGACAAATGCAAGTACTAAAGTTTAAATATATAAATATTCAAATAATATTAATTATTCTCAAAAAATGTGCATTTATATTCTTGATTTACATCAAAATTATAGTAATTGCATTTGTTATTTCTTTGAAGAAATAGAGAGGATTCCAACTCAGACCGAACATAATCGTATCATATTAATAATTGCTTCTAAATCGAAAAAACCATTATAAATTTTGGAAGAAAAGGTAACCTACTCTCATCAAATATAGGACGGATATCTAATTACTCCCTCCGTTTTTTTTTTAGTGTCCAGTTTTGTCGGATTTAGCGTTTCTATTTAAATGTCCATTTTGTGTTTTAAGGGTACGATTTATCAATTGTACCCTTTTTTAATTACACTTATCTTTTTCAATAATTTTTTTTTTATATATTTGAAAAACTAAAGGTTTTTTTTTTAGAAAAAACAAAAAAGTTTGTTTATTGTTATATTCTATTGATAACAATAATCTGAAAATATTTTTTTTTGTATAACAATAAATCTATTGATGAGGGTATAATAGGAAGATAAAGTGCAAAAATCCAATTTCTTAATTTGGTGTTACTATTCTAAATGGACACTTAAAAAAAAACGGAGGAAGTATTACATAGATGTAATAATTAATAGAGCAGTGTACAAAAAAAAAATAGAGCTAAGTTATGCATGAACATACATGACAAATAATTTGGCCAAAAAATGTTAGTAAAAATCATAAATCTCTCATTTTTAAAATAAATATTATTTCACCACCATTATTTATGGGAAAAATTATGCACACCTATTTTCAATTGTGTTCAAATGATACATACTCCTCTAATTTACACGATAGATATATGCAAATATTTCCGATTTAGTTAAGTTAAGTTGATAGAAAGATCACACTTTATATGTAGTGGTCGAGGTTCAATTCCCTACACTCCATTTATCCGATTTAAGGATGAAATTTCTAGTCACTCATTCTACAAAAAAATGTATTCAAGCAATGTTGATTAAGCACATCCTTATCTACGATCAGTTTTCCTACCCGCATGGTTTCACTTAATTGAGAAGAAAACAGATTAATTGATTCATGCAATTCACACCAAAATTCAACATATAAAACTTGATAATTAGTATAGTGGAAGCCAAACCTTGCAAATTGACATGAAATCATGATCAGTTTTCCGATCCCCGAGTCCAACATCAGGCAATTCATCACCAAACTCTTTCACAACCGCCAAACGCTTCAAATCTCCAACAAGCACACCAGGCTTCTTCACAAATCCAGTCGCCTTCTTCGTCTTAGGATTCACCTCAATTTCCGTTCCCAAAACCTTATCTCCGCCGAGATAATCCTTCACAAACGCATCCACCATCACCGTCGGATTCGCCGTCACTACTACCTTCCTCTTACACCGATCAAAAATTTCAAAACTCTCTCTCCTCACATCCGCAGCATAAAATCTGCACAAAACCACATCAAATTGAACCTAATTGAACAGAATCAGAAAACGAATGAATGAAAGAGTAAAGTTACACCGTCACAGTTGTTAGTCTACCTTGGAAGAACAGCGCGTGAAGCAAGTTCGATATCATCAAATTGAAGACCAGCGAAAGAGATGAAAATCAGCATCTGAATACCGATAGCTTCAGAAACAAAAAGATAAGCGAAGATAATAAAAGGAACGGAGAGAAGAAGAATGAAACCACGGAGGAGACTTCCAGCTTCAACAGCAACAAGCATGAAGTAAGGAAAAGAGCTTCGAGAAACGAGAAGAGTTCCGTCAAGATCGGCGGCGACGGATTCACACGGCGAAGAATTTCCGTTGTATTCGGTTATCGGAGGGAAGTTACGTTTCAGTTTCGGCGGTACCATTTTTCTTTTACGACGGTGACAGGTGTACTCTGCTTTTAGAGAGCGCGACAGAGGAACGTGAGGGAACGTTCAGTTTTAAATGTTGGTTAAGAAATGGTGATTTACGGATTTAGCCTTGTGAATTCTCGCGGTATTGTTTTTGTCAAGTGCAACCATCGTTTTAAATGTTGGTTACTTATGACTAGGGATGACAATGGGTAGGGTATGGGTAGGGTACCATAGTACCCATTCTCATATCCGCAATTCAAAAAAATTCCCGTATCCGTCCCCATATCCGCGTGGGTAACAACTTTTGTACCCGTGCCCATACTCTATGGGCACTAAGTATCCATACCCGTACTCGTTACCTGCACTTTTGTTAATAATAAGGCTCCGTTTGGCCTGACTTTTTTTAACTTTAAATTCTCTTTTTAATCAAAAGTTAGGCCAAACACATTTTTAACAAAGTTCTTAACCGTAAAAAGCAGATTTTTTTCAATGTGCAAAATTAGATTAAATGAGCTTCTAGAAAAAGAGATTGAAAAAAAAAATCCGGAGCTTTTTTTGTAATGATTCCGCTTCGAATCCCACTTAAGGCTCTTTTTATTATTATTATTTTTCATTTTTTAGGTTGGTTTTATTTAAATATTATTAGTTGTTATGATCTTTTTTAAAAGTTTTTATTTTTGGTACAAATCTTTTTTTAAAAAAAATATATTTTACTAAACAAATTTTAGATTAAAGATAACTTTGAAGTTAAAAAAAAAAAATTACCAAACAACTTTTGCTCTGTTTTTTAAAGTTCTTATTTTCACTTCTAGTTTTCAATCAGCTTCTAAGAGCTAAAAAAGCCGGGCCAAACGGACCCTAAATCGTTCAATTTTAAAATATCATATCGTTTTAATGATATTAAAAAAATTTCAAAGAGTTTAATGTTGACTCATGAAATTTATAAACAAAACAAGTACCAACCTCATGCTAAAGTTCATATATCTGTTGAATTAGTGAAAGGCTATCAATGTACAAGTCCACTTCGATAGCCAAGCAATGAGGGAGTCTGAAGAGACTTCCAGTTCGCTGGACTTAGTTTTAGATACTCCAAGCCTCGTTATGGTAATTCTTTTCTGTCCACATTGTGTTTGTATTATATATGAACCTAGATAATACAATCACAATGTGAATAATTCAATAGAGATATGAAATTTAGCATGAGGTTGGTACTTGTTTGTATTATCTTATAAATAAACATTATTATTAAAAATGTGTAATAGTTTAATAGTGTTGTATTTGTCGCGGTGATTTTCGGACGCCAAGCTATTGGTTAGCTTTGGTTCTCAAAAATTATGATTCACCACCGAACTTTAATTTATCCAAGGGAAGGGGAAAAGATCGAATAAACCCATAATAAAAATTTAGAGATTTAAGGTTCGGGGGTTAGTTATACAAAGGGAAGGTATTAGCATCCTATGTATCCGTAGTACTCTACGGGAACCTCTTGTAAAAATATGTATTTGTGCTAAAATGTTTTGCTTGTAAAATTTGCTTATAAATGATTGGGTAACAATGAGAGAATTTTTTTTATTAATTATGGGATATTCAAAAGAAAAGAAGAAAAAAAGTTTTATTAATTTTGAATTGGGAAGACGCAAGGTCTTTTGCACTACGTACCCGTAAAGGATCAAAATCTCGTAGTTCGGGGTAAAATTTGTAAGATGATTTGTTTGATTGATTTTAGGAGAAAAGACGGGTCGTCATCTTAAGTTTAAACTCTTTTTTTAAATCCGCCACGAACATACTGAAAAGTTTATATCTTTTCTTGCCATAGGTCGTGGGAAAATGAATTTCAACTAGAGATGACTCACGTCTAAACTCTCTTGAGAAAAAGTTTGAATTTGAAAAGCCAAGCGGCAAAAGATTTGGATTGTTTTTATCTTTTTTAGTCTTTGTGAAAATATTTAAATATGCTTAAGTGTGTTAGAGCATTTATAAAAAAAGGTTTGAAAAAGGTTTCTCGATGAAAGTCGAGGTTTATTATAAAAGATTTCTTTTTGAAGATATTTTATATATATTTTTTAGAAAAATTTGTATTTTTAGAACGTCGGTTATTCGGACCGCAATCCATCCGGCAGAAAATCCGAAGTCACCAGGGAGTGAAAAGTCATCCGCCAAACCACTCCTTTTTACATTCCTTTTTTTAATAAAAATGATTTTTTTATTTCAAGGTCAAAAATAGCGAACAAGTAAAAATGCAAAAAAAACATCGTAACACGGGGTTAACGAAACATTTCCCTTTTCTCTTGGACTTACACAATATAAAATCGACAATATACATATACATATTTTTTTTGCATTTTTTATACTTGAATAATAATAAATGAAAAATAAGTAACATTTGCATATTTTTTGACATTTTTGATATTTAGACATAGCACGTAACATATAAATGATGCATAAATAAATAAATCAAATGAACATTAAGATATCATAGACAAGTAAATAAAGCGATACAATAAAAGTAATATACATATAAAAATAATAATAATAATAATAATGAAACAGGGGGTGCAAAACGCAGGGTAGGGGGGTGGAAATAGCAAAAAATGGATTAGGCCCAGTCCACAAGGCCCACTGGCGCCAAACAGAAAGGAGAAAGAGATCTGGGCCATCTGATTGATCAGACGGCCCTGATCTAATCAAGAAGAAATTATGATGGGATAAACAGGGACGCTTGATCAGATCCAAGGGGTTCTGGGCGCGCAGGTGTATGGTACGGCCATGGACTGGCATGCACAGGATTGTGTCAGGGTATAAATACCCCAAACCCTAAAAAAAAATTCATTTCTCCATCTTCATCTCTCTCACTCGCCGCCGGCCATACTCCCATCTCCCTCCCTCTCGGCCGTTTCTATCCTCACCCAAAACTCCATGTTTTAAAAAGCTTTCAACATCAAATATACATAAAAACACCCTCTAAACCCAAATACGAACTCAAAAATCTCAAAAAATAAACCAACAGGCCAGATCGAGAGAGAGAAAGAAGACGGAAAAAGAAAGGAAAAAAAAAGAGTTCAACCTTTGTGTTCTTCGTTGTTGTTCCGTTTCTAATTTTGTTCTTCTTCTTCTTCGATTTGATTTCGTTTTCGGTTTGTGCTAATTGTAAAGGAATGGATTTGATTCTTTCTTCTTTTTTCTTCGTTTTTTTTCTGTTTTGATTCGCGAAGATTTGGTTTCTGGGTTTCGTTTTTTTGAATGATGGTGATGGATTTGGTTCTCTCGTTCTGGATTTTGGATTCTGGAATTTCAGTTTTGAGGATGAGTTGAAGAATGGTGATTATGGGTGGTTTGGTGGATCTGTTTTTTGGTGTTTCTGTTTTTTTGCTGCTGTTCTTGTTTTTTTTTAATTTTAAATTTTGTTGCTATGTTGGATTTCTGCGGCTGCCCTTCCAAAAAAAATCCCCCTCTCTGAATTTTTCAATCAGCTTTATATAACCCAAGAAAAATTAGGGTTTTGGTTCATTGAGGAAAGGCCAAGACAACCTTTCCATGGTTGAGAGGAATCTCCCCTTTTGGGGAAGAAGACACTTTGAACATTGCTGGAACCGTGACCCCCAAAATCCAAAAACGTGACCTTGACTTTTTTTTGATTTTTTAATTAATTAAAAAAACAGAAAAAGGAATAAACAAATAAATAAATAAATAATAATAATAATAAAACTGAATAATAAAATAAAAATAATAAAAATTGAAAAAAGCAAAATAATAATAATAATATAAATATATAAATAATAAATGAACACAAAATGAGGTATTTTAAAATACCTCTCTGCCGAAATTTCGTTTGAAAAAGCGAAGTAAATCCCGGACAAAAATGCATGACACATGGACATGAGGCGGGATCTTAGGTCAAAAATTGGGGTATGACAGTATTTTTTTAAATTGATATACTTATATTATTATATAATAATATAAATAAAATAAATAAATATATAGTATGTGGGTATGGGGCGGGGTGGGTACTAAGGTACCCATACCCGCACCCATACCCGCTCATTTTTTGCGGGTAATTACCCATACCCATGCCCGTACCCAAAATGCGGGTTTTTACCCTACCCATTGTGGGTATTTTTTGCGGGTGCCCACTGGGTATGAGTCAAATTGTCATCCCTACTTATGACTAGATTTAATAAGCTAAAAAAAGTTGTTAATCAACCTTACGAGTTTGGCTAATGTAGAAGATAGTAAACACTAAACATCATGATAAATACGAATTTTTTAAAATTTATTATTGGATTGAAAGTTTATACTGTTTTCGGCCATGTCTATGATTAAATGGTGTACGTGAACAAGTTATCAATTACACTATAACGAATACGAATTTTATAAAATTTACTATTTAATTGAATGTATATATCTTATAGATCATCCATGAGAATTTTGAAAGAAATTGAATATAATTTTATATGTTACTGAGACTCATCAAGATTAACAATATTCGATAAAAATCCATAAACCGTTAATTTTGATCGGTTTCAATGACATATCAAATGATTTTTACTTTTTTTAATTTTTTTTATTGAAGATCCATATTATATAAACTTTCAATCCAATGGTGAATTTTATAAAATTTGTATTCGCTATGATGTTTTTTACAACTTGTGCACCATAGAAGACTTCATCAAAATATATATATATATATATATATATATATATATATGGGATGTTTCAAGTGAGAGGAGTGTTTATTGTGAGAGATGAGAGGAATGAATAATGACCTTTAGATTAAAATCAATGGATCACATTAAAAGGTGCACTCTAAAGTGTACTGCTTTTATTACTTCTTTCCACGTGCCTGTTCATCCCAATCTCTTCACCTTCTTTGTTTTCTCTCTCTCTCAAACGCAATAGCCATGTTCCCTGAATCTTCTTTCTCTGTACTAATTTTAATTTTCAGCTTTGTACCTAACTTAAGCTTATTTTAATCTTCTAGTTTTTCTAGGTTATTTTGTTTGGTGGCTAACAAGAAAAACAAGAAAAGAGTTGAAACATGGTTGTTTTTGCAAAAATCTATCTTCAACAATTTATAGAAAGAGGCATACAGGGCAATTCAGCAACATATTTCAACTCTCTAATAGAAAACCACACGTCGCATTCATTCCCTTCATGAATTAAGCATGGTTTGTATTGAATCATAGAAATTCAACTGCCCCTTTTTATACGGTGGATTGGACTATCCTTTTTCAAATCTTGATGCTTCAAATTTGTGCTCCAGATTTCTTTTATACCATCTTTTCTTTGGCTGTTTGATTCAAAGTGTGATTTATTTTATAAAAAAATTAGAGTTGATACAACAATATACAACCTTGTTGAAGAAATTGGACGCCAGATTTGATTTAAACGGTAATCTGTGAGAGAAGACGATGGATTCCATTTATACCCCCAATTTGTGTTTGTCTTCTATATCATGGTTACATAAGGCCAATTAATAAGGACAGATGATAAATTGTCAGTGTATATACATCATCTTAGTATATGAATTTGAAGTGTAAAATCAAAATAGGGGTTTGGAAACAAATTGATATAAGCAAATATAAATTCGAAAAAGAAGAATCGGTATCTGTAATTTATAGTGAATTTAGGGATGAAGAAAACTAATCCAACATCAATTAAAACAAATAAGAGTTTCAGAAATTAACTTTGTGGAATCGGAGATGTGTAGTTGGAAACAGTGAAATTGGAGAAGAAGGCCAAAGGGGGGAAAATTGAGTGCATGCACTAATCTTCAAAATTTTGATTTATTTCAATCCAACGGTTGATAGTTAATTCTCTCGTCTCTCACTATAACTACTCCTATATATATATATATATATATATATATATATATATATATATATATATATATATATAATGACTTTCACTCACAAACACTTTCTTCTTCACCAACTTTTTTGCAAAGCCTTCCAAAAATCACTATTTCCACGAAAATCTTATTTCCAACACACAACCAAAGCATCAAGGAACTCCAAAGACATCCCACTAAGATAAATACAAAGGTAATGCGCATCTAAAACTTCCTCCATTCAATTTCGTTTGAATCACGTCAAAGCTAACCGTGCTGGTTAGGATCACTACTAAAACAACGAAGGTTATACCGCTACTTAAGTAGCAGATCACTCTGTTAATGGAACTGAAGTGCAACTGAATGTGTTTTTTTAAACTGTTTTAGTTATGGGTGATCTCAAACCAAGCAAAGAACCTAAAGTTGATGTGAAATTGTCTAAGATTGAGGATAAGGACGATGGATAATTGAGCAAGAAACCGATGGTTGTGGAATTGGCGGTTGATTTTCACCTACAATTCACGACGGATAAAAAGTTTTACTACATGACAAGAGATGCAACAATGTGTTTGAGTAAAGCGGGGAAGTTAGGATTTATTGCAGTCATTGCGAAGGCCGACAATGGGGGTAACAATAGAAAAGCTTATGTTGTGATGGGCTCTTATAGAGGTGGCGATTATATGGCATACGTCAACAAGAAACAGAAGTCACGACAACATTAAAATATAATTGTCCGTTTAAACTTAGACGTTAGTTGTTGAGTTGTGGTCAGTGGAACCTTAATGTCATAAATGGGACACACAGTCACAAACTAAAAATATATTACATTGTCAGTTTCAACAGTAGTTGGTTGATCTTGAAAAGTTACATCAAAATTAATAATAAAAAAAACAAAAAAAAAAAACTATACGCTAAAGGAATCTCCTTAGTTCAGGATGCAACTTTGGTCTATTACATCTGGACCCATCAACATTTTACAATCGCAGGAAGACTGACTTTGAGCGCAATATTTCTAATGAGCGGACTCGCCATAGACATTTCTCTCTGAGAAGATAAAGCTACCTTTGACTGAGCCAGAAGACTTGACCACCGGTTAATCTGCTACTTAAGTAGCAGATGACATTTTCAAGATTTCTCAAAAATTTCTCATTTTTATAATGTCTGCTACTTAAGTAGCGGAAGGGTAAAATAGAAAACAAGCAGTCGCGAGAAGCATCAATACATAGTTGTATTGAAAATTTATATTTTATATATATATATATATATATATATATATATATATATATATATATATATATCATCCAGTAAAATTTTAAATAAATCTAAAATAATTTAATATGATATTAAGACTCATCAATATTTAATTTTAGTGACTCTTAATAAGATATCAAATGAGTTTAGATTTTCTAACATTTTACATAAAATAATTATTATTAGTTACAATAATATTACTCAAATGTATTAATTACAAATTCATCTTTGTAATTCATGGATGCTCTTTTGTCGTTAAACTTATTGCAAGTTAGGGTTTCAAACATGGCAATTTAAATGTAGCAATTTCATTTTAAAAAATGTAAGGAAAACCTAAAAAAATGGCACCAATAGGAGTTGAACACACAACAAATGGGCAAGAAATGCACCACACTACTACTAGGCTAGATGACACTTTGAGCAAAAATATGTGTATATACCTATTAAAAATGAAAATTTTGGGGCAGATCGTGATCCTCTCCAGCTCAAATGGAGTTCCGCCCCTGCATACAAGGGTAAAGAACTCAATGGAGTCCAGGGCCAACGTTTGTTGAGGCCTAAAGCGGAAAATTAAATGAGTCCTTTTTAAAATTATAATTTTTTTTTTTTATACAATGATTGATTTCACCTAGGCTAAATAAATTATTTTATTTCTAATTTAATACATCAGTTTAGTTCCTTAATTCTTTTTTTTTTTTTTTGAAAACATGAGAAAATTGATAGTTCAGGGATTTAATTGGTAACTTAATTTTTTTAATTTAATTATATTTTTATAGCTTCTGGACAAAATCGAAGACATGTTGATAGTTTAAGGACCAAATTGAGGGCTTATTCTCAATATTTTTAAGGGGCAAAACATTAAGTGATATATTTATATTAAGGTAGTAAAAAATATATTTATATTAAGGGGCAAAACATTAAGTGATATATTATATAGATAATTTTGTAAAAAATTCATTTTTTTTCATAAATTTTAGTAAAAAATAGTTAAATATAATGTAGACCTTTAACCTCTACGCTATTAACAATGTTTTGTCTAAATTCGGAATACATTCTATATATTATTAAATGTTGAGGCCTATTTTTTTTCCTGAAGAGGCCAATTTCTAAAGCCCAACATTAAGGGGCCTAAAGCCCTAGCTTCACTTGCTTAGGGCTTGGGCCGGCCCTGATGGAGTCATTTTTATCTCTGATGTGAACAGTGTCACAGAAGGAGGACTACAAATCACGTGATGTTTTAGTTTGATGTTGAAATCTAAACCCTTAATCTTAATTTAATGGTTGAGATTTATTCTCATAAGATATGTTCTCTCACTCTCTCTCTCATACATACTTAATCTTAAATTATATTATTTGGGAAAATGATCTAATTTAAACACATATAGTTTCAATATTTGTAACAAAAAAAAAAAAAAAGACTCACTTGGCCCAAATATTACTATAAAGGCAAAATTTATTGGCCCAATCCAAACAAATTTCTAACAACAGATCCGATAAAATACCCTAATTCTAGATTCTTCCAAATCTCTCTCGTTAGTATTTATATTATGGTGTTGTAATGGTTCATGTTCATTTCCTTCCTTACCCTAAATCAGTAGCCGCCGCCATCCTAACATATCATTTTTCTCACTCGACTTGCATCTGTTACTCTTCATATCTCTCATAATGAATTCTTTTTTGAAAGTCATCGTTGCAACTTGCAAGTGAGGTATTGTATTGTTGTGTTGCCCTTCTCATGAATAATTTAAGATATGATCTATGCTTCATCTATGTTATTCTTGTCTTTTTGCAATTTTTAAGTTAGATTTTTTGTTCATAATATTAAAGCCTTGATCTTTTATGTTTATGGATCTTTTATGTTATATTTGTTCTCATAAATCTTGGCTTTTGATTTTATTTATTTTTTTAAAATGTTAAGCCGCTAAAATTCGACTGATCCAACCGCCTAAACGGAGAAACTGCAATTTGTGGAAAGCGATTTATACATGGTTGAAATTAGGCCTTATGATGACATCCACAGTTTCGTTTGGATTGGCGTTTTTGGTCTGTCACCGACCGAAACCGACCGTTTGTCTACGCCTACTTAAGATTGCAAATCAAAATTGTATAAATTACACATTTATAGTTTGCTATGATATTTTCTCCATTATATGTGTAATAATTTGCATTTACATATTTGATTTTTTGGTAACAATAACATACGTGTTGTATATATATGCATAAATCTTGGTGATAAACCAAGTAAAATCATAGCTTCATGTTATTTTATAGAGAAAATATTCTTCAAAAACATTTCTTTCAAATTCTCAATTTTACCGTTCAAACCATCTTGAATTTTTCAATTCAACGGCTTCGGTAACCTCATCACCTTCATCCACCATACCGCACCACCTGACGAAGTCATTGCAACCGAAGAAGTACAAGTCAATGACTGATATAATGGTGAGGGCAAGATATGCGGTGGTTGATGTTAACATCATTGTAAGTAATGCGGATTCGACAACCAACCGAAGGAGCTGTTGTTGTGTGACAAATGTGGAAATGGATTTCATATGAAATGTGTGAACAATTGGCCTCACATCACAACAATTGGTCTCACACATTTTATATGAAATTCATTGACACATTTTTCACAGAGCATCAGCTCCTCCGGTTGGTCACCAAACCCACATTGATCACACATGATGTTGATGTAATATTTTTACAACCACCACGTACCTCACCTACCATTATATCATCCATCGACATGTACTTATCATGTTGCAACAACTTCTTCAGGTAGTGTGGTGCATGTGTATAATGAGCTTCATAAATGAAGGCGATGAGGCCGTGGAAGCCTTTGAATTGGAAAATTCGAGAAGGTTCGAAAGATAGAATTTGGAAGAATTTTTTTTGAAAAAATTGCAATCTCATCTAGTATATAATAATTAATTGGAGATATGCAAGCTGCTGAATGATGACTCTTGGTCGTTACATTCATTTTAGATCAGCTTCTATCATGTCAGGTGTAGTCTATGCGCAAGGTGTATGGTTCAGACCCATTTCCTGCTTTATAAAAAGGAAAATTGAGATATGTGAAAGAGTTCCGAATTTTGAATTAAAGTTGGAGATTTTGAGCATTGTTGAAGGTTGAAGAATATGGATTCAAGTCTTGGAAGCAAGATTAAAGGCTAATATTCATCCTACTTATATGTATATCTTCTTTAACTATATTGCAATGTTTGTAATAATTATGAGTAGTTAAATCTTCAGGTTTTGTCTTGAGATGAAACTATTTTGAGCTACTTGAATCATGTAGTTTTGAGTACTATTTTAATCAATTGCAATGCTAGTATTATTTAGTTATTTCTTGTGTTTAATGTTTTTCATATTCTGATCATTTACAAATTGAACTCAAGAATCAGTCCACTATTAACACTAGGTTTTGTTACTAGATCTAGGATAATTGTTCAATCAACAATTGCTTTGGGCATAATGAATTGTTGATTGTGATTTTAGGAATTACCGTTCTTTCAAACATTCTTTGATTACTAAACCCACCTAAGACATTAGGGAGTTGTAATCAAAGGAGAGAATTATGAGTTAAGAAATTAGTCATAACTATTTTGTTAATACATCGTGATGCTAGACGAACAATTGTAGGAAATAGATTCAACTACCAAGTAGTGAAAAATAGAGAATTCAAAAAGATATAATCGCTTTTATAATTCATTATGGGCCCGTTTAGATTAGCTTATTTTTGAGCTTATGCAAACAACTTATGCAATTTTTATGTATTATTATAAGTTTGTGAAGGTAGTTTATGATAAAATAACTTATAAAAATACAATTTTCACTAGTGTTAACTTATAAAATAGCATTAAACCTAATTTATATTGCATAAGCTCAAGAATAAGCTAATCCAAACGGACCCTATATTGTTAATTTCAAGCCAATTTTATTTTCAAACTTATGAACTAGTTGTGGTCCCAAGAGAAAATGTGTAACCTAATTATTTATTTATTATTTTTTTGGTAGAAAAGAGGGCCAGAGCCCTCTTTTATTCTAAAGTTGTTTTACATTGTTGAATAAAAAAATGTCTTACATTTTCAACAAATCATAATCGTCAAATATTACAATTAGATTTTAATGTAGTGGCTTGTATTTTACACGAAGGGAAATTCGGAAGTGTCACTGGTTGGGGCTTAAAAAGAAAATTAAAGCAGTATTAAATATCTCGCAAAATGTCAAGATTACAATTGTGACGTGATTTAGTATAAAAAAAAGTATTGTGATGCGATTTTGAAATTTTAAGTGAAAGAATATTTTAATTTTAATATGGTAAAAGTAATATATCTATTACTCACTCCATTGTTTTTTTTGAACAAGCCAAAATGAGATATATATTATGAACAAGGAGTCTCCTCAGCACAAGGCGTACCAAAGAAACTAAAGTAGAGTTACAAGTAAGTCACCGTACAAACCCAAAAAGCTAAACAGAATGTTAAACAAGGCTCAAACAAAGCATAGGACTAGACCACCAACTATGGTAGTTTAAAGCTAAAGTACAACTCTTCGCCGTCAACCACCGAAAGGAAAAAGTTTTGATCTTGTCCAACATATGAAGTGAAGAATTTGTTGAGACTTTGGACAATCTATGATTTCGCTCTGTCCACACAACCCACACGCAAGCCAGCCATATGAGTTGCATAAAAGAACGACGCGCTCGAGTACCACCTGCTAAAGTCGTGAACTGAACAAAGTGATCCGAGAGAGTCTGAGCTGTCACCGGAGCCGAACCAACCCAAGAACTGAAAAGAGACCATAGAGATCCGAACATGCTGCAAGAAATGAACACATGATGAGCCGACTCCACCGATCCACAACCAGAAACTCAATGGCTATCCCCCACTGGTAGAATGCCACGAGAGGTCAAGTTTGCTTTGGTAGGTAACCGATCCCGCAAGAGTCTCCACTCCTAAATGACAAGTCAGAGGAATAACTTTCAAGGTTAAAAAGGTTTCTTAGGATACTTGATTTATTTCTCAAAAATGTTCAGAATTAAAAACCTTGAAAAACCCTGTCTGAACATATTTTTTAAATATCCAGAAAGACACATTCTTAGACTCTGACATATTTTGGATCTCAGCATCTGAAGTAGTCCAGACTCTGAGAAACTATTTCAACTTCTGAAGGTTAAGCCTCTGACAAGGAAATGAATTGCAAACGTTTGAGTGTTTTTACTGAAACGTTTTGGCGCTAAAAGAACAACACGTACACACGTTCTGATTGGTTTAAAACAATTAATGATTAGTTCTTTTCTTTTTGATTTATTTTTCTATGTGTTCTATTTACCTTTAATCAAAATCACTTAATCACTTGCACACACTACACCTTCACAACCTACACTTTCATTCTCTTGAAATCTCAGAAAAACCTTCTTCCTTCCACAAATTAGCAAAACCCTAAACTTCAGAAATGGCAGCATCCACATCATCTTCAGATTCTCTATTTGCGTTTCCTAAGAACTTCCCTATCAACACTACTGCTTGCGAAGAAATGTTCTCCACAAATTTGTCTCTCGAGATGGAGGGAAAATCTCTAAACCTGGTTATGGAACAACCAATGGACTTTGATAGCTTGGAGAAGAATCACTTTGATGTTCTAAAGTTCTTTATTGATCATAATGGGAGCTTTAGATACATGAAGTTGTTAAATGGTCCAATCTACCCAACGCTTGTAAAAGATTTCTGGATCAGAAGCAAAGTGAAGACGGTTGAAGATTATAACAAGGAGTTGGATGCAAAGAAGAATGAGGAGTTGGAGAATAAGGATAAGACTCCTCAAGAATTGGGATTGAGGGTAGTCGAAGAGACTGAAGTACATTCTGTGATTTGTGGATTTGAAGTAATTCTCACTGCTTCAAATCTAGCTAAGGTGTTATCTATCCCCAATGAAGGCACCTACCATACCTATAGCCAAAGTGAAGCAAAGAATTCAGAATTTCTAGTGAACATGACCAAGCTGTGCTACGCTAAAGGGAAGAGCTGTGAAAGCAATAAGGTGGGTGATCTGAAGCCTATTTAGAGGGTATTAGCCAGAATAGTTCTAGGATCAATATTTCCAAGAAGTGGAAGTTCTGATCAACTTTCTTGGGATCATAGGCACTTTGTCTATTTTCTCACAAGAAAATTTAATTTGAACTGGGCAAAATACATCTTCAATCACCTCTGCAAGGCTGTGAGTGCTACTCAGAAACAATCCAAGCCAAATGTTCATGTCATCTATCCAAGAATCCTTAGTGAAATCTTATATCAATGTGGTGTGATAGATGCAATCAAGGCTACTGGACATGACAATCTGATTAGGGAAATCAGAGCCTCTACAATCTCTGCTCACACCCTCTCCAACATGAACTTGCTAGCAGGAAAAGAGATGCAACCTTCTGATCCATTTGAACCTCAACCTCACTCAGAAGATTCAATGGTAAAGAGATATAAGATTGACTTACCTGCTGTCTCAAATGGTATTGTCAATCAATATATACAACTGCTAGAAAGTCAAGGTGAAGGGTTTGAGATTGAAGAAGAAGAATTGAAGAAGAAGAGGAAGAGGCTGGTGAAGATAAAGTTGGAGAAGAGTGAAGCTGCAAGGGCAGATGGTAAAGGAAGGATCAAGCCCAAAGCCGGGAGTTCAATTGTAGTAATAAAAGATGATGAAGGTAGTGAAGATGATAATGAACCTTTGAGTGTCAGACTCAAGAAGAAGAAAACTGCTGAAGGCTCAATCAAGGACAACTCAGGTAATGTATTTTTGTCTAAACCTGCTGTTGTAAATACTCAAGAGACTCAACCAAACCCATCATCAACCCAACCCAGAAATTCACCTCTACAATTCCTTGAGGAACATTTAGGTGGTGAAATATCTCATCCAAATATAACCAAAAATCCTGTTCATAACCCATTCACCCATTCAATCTCTGAACAGACTCAAAACCCTCATCCAAACACCACCCAGACAAGTCCTGAAGACCATCTCACACTAAAACAACTCATCTCAGAACCTGTCCATTCAGAACCTCCCATACCAGAAATAACCCACACTGAACCACACCCCTCATCAGAACCTATTCAAACACCACCTGAACAACAACCCTCTGAAAATCAAGGTTCTGATCACCAAACACATCCTGAACTTCAACCATCACATAACCAAACACAACCTGAACAGCAAAGTACTGAGGAACTTGAACCTCACTCTGATGGTTCAGAACGTACTGAAGTTGTTGTCTCAGAAGAAATCCAAATTTCCCCACCATCAAACCATGTTGATGTTATGGTCAGAGAGCTTCATGTAGATGATTTTCATCTAAAAGCTTTTGATCAACAACATCAACAACCTCAACCATCACCTCAACACACCATTACACCCTCAACTACTGAACCTCACCAAAACAACCCTGATATCTTAAGTGAATGTAACATCTTGTTAAGTCAGATACATGGTATTCATGAGCTCATACATTCTGACATGTCTTCATCTGAATATGTTGCACAATGGGTGAGCTTGACTGAGGAATTGGTAAAGAAGCTGCATAATCTTCAGGAGGCTGATATTGAAGAACAGAGGAGGTTTGACAAGGGAAAGAATAAAATGGTTGAAGAGGTCTTTCAGAATCAAAAGGACACAGAGAGGAATCACCCTGAATCCTCTACTGTAAGAGACAGTAATCTGAATGAACCTACCCAAGAAAATCTAAGGAGCAATCAAGAACACCTGATAAATCCAGCATATGAGGCTGAAATTAAAGAAATCAAAGCCCAAATGGATAAGTATATTGGGATGATAGAGAAAGTCAATGGAAACCAAATAGAAATTATGAAAACCTTAGCCTCTCTCTGTAACCAACCCCAATAAACCCTTAGGATTTCCTTGAATGCTTCTATCTGCAGTTTAATATTTTTTAGGCACATTGGTAGGATTAAGTACATACCTCTGATTTTGTTTGTTTGACAATCTTAAATATTCATTATGTGCTAATCTGATTGTTTTTAATTCTTTATGATTATAACTGGTTTCATGAGATTTATTTCTTAAATAAACTTTAATTTTTTTTTAAAAACAGTTCTTCAATGGAGACTTCAAAATATTATATTTCAATCATAAATTTGATTTTCAATAAGTACAATATTTGGTTACTCTTAAAGATTCACATTACGTAACAAGAGAAGAAATATAAATAAGAGATCAAAAATAAACAAGCCAAAGTAATGAATTTTATTTCATTGAGAACTTGAGTTCTGGATTACATATTAAATTCCTAAAGACTACTTTCTTGAAGCCTCCAAGGGATGACCTTGGAGAAGGGACTGAATATTCTTGAAGAAACCATGCATCAGTTTGGTTTCCTTCAGGAATGTCAGTTTGCCCTTCTTAGGCTGTGGACATCAGTTTGATTTTCTTCAGGAATATATGTCTTCAGAACTTAAAACAGTCAGAGTCCAAAGATTTTTCTTCAGACTCTGAACTGAGTTCTTCTGTAACAGACACTGACTTTGTTTCTATTGGTTTCTTCTTATGTTTTCTCCTATCTTGACTGACTCTCTTTGAAACTACTTTCTTCTTCTCTAAGCGTTTCATTTTTTCTCTCAAGAGATCTATCAATAACCTAAGATTATTCTATGTGAATAAAATGACTAGGCTTCTCTCCTTTTATAAGCTCATTTCACCGACAAGGTCTTAAATGCGTTCAACCACTCCTGATTTGACCGTATTGGACGTTGTACTTGTTAATTAAATTGCTTATACTCTTTTTGATAATGACAAAAGGGGGAGAAAGAATATTGGTAAATCAATTGTTGGAAGAAGCGAAATTACTTAGCTTTTTAGGGCTTTGTAGTGCTTCAGAGAGAGAACGTAGGAGAGTGGTCAAAATAGTAGCATAAGGTACATGCTTTGATATGACAATCTGATCTTTGAGGATTTCAAAATATTGTGCTAAAGAGCTTTGAACTATTTTCAAAAAGTTTTGCTTTATGCTCTGAACTGTTTTCAAATTGTTGGTTTAGGCTCTGAACTTTTCTTTGAAAAGATTTTTTAAGCTCCGAACTGTTTGAAAAATATTTTGAACTCTGAAACTGTTAATGATAACCATCAGAACCAAGTGTATGTGTGTGTATACGTTTCTAGTGCCTCTGATCATATTGTCATTTAATTTAAATATTTGCTTCATCTCACATCTTCATTAAGAGCATAATTTCAAGGAGAATACATTTATTAATTGAAGTTTATTATTCATAGATAGTTCTTGAGTAAGGGTGCAACTTTATTCAAAGATTATCACACTATGAAAAGAAGAAGCTTACAAACCTTGTTCTTTATATAGTAAAATATGAATAATTTAAGTCATATAATAAAGTAATTCTGAAACTGATTAAAATTAACTATGGATACAAAGTAGGGGGAGCTTACAAACCTAACCCTATGAGATATCAGACTTAGGGGGAGCTTGCGAAACTCAGAAGTCTAATGTCAACATAGCTGATTTTTATCAACAACAATTGTATTTAATACTTATGTTTGTCATCATAAAAAATGGGGAGATTGTTGGAACAAAATGTGTGTTAGTACACACCCTTAAGTTTTGATGATAACAAAGTATTAAATGGACAATTGATGTTACTAATGTTTAAATTAAGTGTGCAGGAGAATCCAACGTTATATCAAGAGCACATTTAATTTAGACTCTGATGAAACCTATGGAAGTCTGAATCTTTACACTCTGAAAGAGTTCAGAAGCTACAACGTGGTCAGAAGCTAAACAAAGTTCAGAAGCTCAAAGAGGATCAAAATGTCTGCAAGAGTTCAGAAGCTCAGAGAAGTTCAGAAGCTCAAAGATGTTCAGATGCCTACAAGAGTTCAGAAGCTATCTGCTAGTCATGAGTTATTCAGAAGATGAAGACGTTCAGAAGCTGGAATACGAAGGACTATCAGAGGCCATTTATTCAAGACCAATCAGACTCCAAGTTATCAAAGGTTCATCAGAAGCAAAGGAATTCCCCAAATCATCAGAAGGGCTACATCAACTACTCTTATCAAGCCTGACGATTTGTTCTAAGGACAACTAATTACAACGGTCACAAAGGATGTGATCCTACTCTCTCTAGGAGCTAGTTGTACCTTATTACTGTACTTTGGACAAACAGTAAAGGTGAAGCTTCACTGCAAAAGAAGACGTGGCTTTACTCAACGGATATTCAAAGACTACAGCTGTCCATTTTACAACGGGAATTTCTCCAACGTCTCAATGTCTTTCTCAACTCATATAAATATGCAAAAGAAAGAATTGATGACTAACGAACTTCATTAGAAAATATCTCTCAGAAAAAAGTGAGGATCTGAATTGTAATAGAAAACATCTCTCAAATGAAGTGAGAATAGAAACTAGCTTAAGCCTCTGAAGTTATTATGATTGTAATAAGTTTAAGCTTAGAAGTTAGTATTACTCCTGCGTGAGTAATTGAAAGTCTTCTGCTTAGTGTAGAAGCAAGAAAGTCTTCTGCTTAGTGTAGAAGCAAGTAAGTCTCAATCTTAGTGATTAGAGCAAAGAAGTTTTCTGCTGAGTGTAGAAGCAAGGAAGTCTCTTGTCTTGTGTGACTTGAGCAAGGAAGTCTTAAGCTTGTGTGCTTGAGCAAGGAAGTCTCTGATCTTGTGTGATTAGAGCAAGGAAGTCTCTCTGTCTTGTGTGACTTAGAGCAGGAAGTCTTAAGTCTTGTGTGACTTGAGCAAGGAAGTCTTATGCTTGTGTGCTTGAGCATCTGATTGTAATCTTAGTGATTATAGTGAACTCCCTTGGAAGCAAGGGGACTGGAGTACTCTCAATTTGTGAGGGGAACCAGTATAAATTGTTGTGTGTCTTTCTCTCTCTCACTCTCTTATTTACTCCTTCATCATTCACTTAGCCTTAAGTTAATTGTGTGAACAATTCCGCTGTGCTTAAAGACTCTGATAGATTTAATTATCTAGAAAAGTTTTTAAATATATAAAACACAATTCAACCCCCCTTCTTGTGTTTTCTCCACGCACCTTCACACCACACTGACCCTCTCCTCCCTCCTGCACACAGTCTGCCTCTCTCCACTCCATACCGGGCTGCCAGAACACGAAACCATAAACCCTCCCTAACAGCCTCCAACACCATTTCCCTAACAGAGCCAAGTTAAACTCCCTCAACTGCCTAACCCCCATGCTCCTTTCGTAAGCAAATAGTTTTCCAATCGACCCAAGATATTTTCCTAAAGTCCTCACATCCCCCCCAAAAAAATTTAATTAAAATAGATTCAATAGAAGAGATAGTACCTGAGGGAGCTTTGAAGAAGGAAAGAGCATAGACAGGCAGAGAGGTAAGCACTGATTTCAACAAAACCAAACGACGACCGAAGGAAAGAAAACGACTCTTCCAACCCGATAAACGTTTCTTTAAACGAGTCAGAACCGGTTCCCAAAAACGCAAACGCCTAGGATCACCCCCAATGGGAAAACCCATATAAAGGAAAGGAATCTTTCCCACTCTACAGTCTAGAGCTGACGCTGCCTCACCTAACCAGGAATCAAGGATATTAACCCCCACCAACATACTTTTGTTGAAATTAACCTTTAAACCCGACATAGTCTCGAAAAGCACAAGCACAACCCTCAACGCTCGAACATTTGCCCAGTTTTTAGTCCCCATCAATAACGTGTCATCAGCAAACTGCAGGTGGGACACTCCATTTCTTTTTAAGTATCGTTTGAGAATCATGCGCACTATTCATATAAACTACTTTGACCGTATTTTTTTATTGATATACGAAAACAAATGTTAGCATATATTCAATTTGTCTCGATACATATTTTCAAAATATAAAATTTTCATAATTTTTTATAATATATAATTAAAAATATTAGTGTATTGACATGTGTGTCGTGCTCAAAAACAACAATTAAAAAGGAAAAGAGAGAATAAAATTTACGGAAATAATAAAGGTCAATATTAAAAGGAAATTGAGATATGGTATTTTTATGATGTTTAAAAGACATAATAGTCACTTTCTACGCAGCTTGTTGGTTTGAAGTTACTTCTTCAACCATAAGGTTGCTAGTTTGAAACATGCATCACCAACGAAAGACTTAATAATATATATTTGTTTTTACTATATCACCTCTCAATTTTTTGACAAATAATTTTAACATGATCAAAATAAAATCAGTTTATAATGTTTGATATTGTTTCAATTGCACTAAAATTGTTCTTATTGCAATGCAAAATTTAACTGTTTTTTAATTTAAATTTTAATGTTATTATAAAGAAAATAAAACTATAAAAAGAATAGTTTGAATTATAAAGTATAAGTTGAAGAAAACAGTCCCTAGAAAAACATTCATTTCTACTTCTTGGCACGTCTTGTGCCGAGGAGACTATATTGTAATTATATTTATATTTCATTTTTACTTTTTTAGAAAAAAAAAATCATTCTTCAATTTCATTCAACAACCAATATATCTAGTCTATATTATAAACCACATATATTTGTTATTATTTTTTTGGATCTAGTAGCTTAGTGGCTAGCCTCACATTTAAATGTGGATAAATGTGAAATCTAGGATTTGAACCCCGGTCACTCCAATAATATCTCTGGTATCTACCATTTATGCTACACTTTAAAAAGAAAGAAATGCGCGTATATTCAATAATCAGATGTTATCTCAGGCTCAATAGTTAGACAAATATAAAATTATGGTTTGGTGGTGGCTCAAGAC
This sequence comes from Trifolium subterraneum, assembly GCA_951799995.1. Taxonomy (NCBI): domain Eukaryota; kingdom Viridiplantae; phylum Streptophyta; class Magnoliopsida; order Fabales; family Fabaceae; genus Trifolium; species Trifolium subterraneum. The sequence continues at coordinate 55,311,397 of OX637462.1, forward strand.
AAAGAAACCGGATTTCAATTAAGATGTTAATATGTGGTGGACTCATCAGACATTATGTATTAGGTTTGCAGTTTGCAACTTGATTTGTTAGTTGTTTAGATTGTATAGGTTTTGGTTGCCTATTGTACATGAACTCTTGTGTCATCGTGGTTCTAGACACATATTGTTCAATTATTTAACTTCTTAAAAAAAACTTAAAAAAAAAACTTTTTTCCTTATAATAAAGATCAGACAAAGTATTACACCAATCTTTTTATTATAAATAAATATTTTTTTAAAATAATTGAATAAAGATCGGATATATGAATTATTCCATGAATTAAAAAAATGAGAAGGATAGATAAATGAAAAAAATGTGTCAAAAATAAAAAGATAAAATGGAAAAAGGGAATATTTATGATTCCAATCAGTACATTCTTCTCATCAAACACACTCAGCAATGGCTTTGACTGTCTGGTATCTTAGTCTCTCCTAACTCTCTCAATTCTTCTTCTTTCTCTTCTCATTCATTCATTTTCACCAAACCCTCAAACTCTCTATTTTCCCCTTTCTAAACATTCTTTGCTCTTATACCCCTCCTCATTCTTATATACCCCATCACATTTTTTCCTACTTCTACCTTTTGGGTATACTCAATTTCTTCGATTTTCCTAGTTTTCACCAACTGGGTATCTTTCAAAACTATTCAGCATCTCTAATTCGCCTTAAAGTTTCCATTTTTTATAGTGTTTGTTTTTTTACCAGATAACCAGAGTTGGGCCGCAAGGTAAGTAAAATTTGACAAAAAATTGTTTCCACTGGGAATTGATATTTGATTCTCCTGCACGATTCATCCTAGGGAACTCATTAACCACTGCATGTGTATTCATCCCCTTAGTTTTGTTCATTAGGATCATCTTATGAGTAGAAATTTCAATCTTAAGCATGAGAGTTTGTATTTGATAGATAATATTATAGGGTTTGTATCTGCTACAGTCACTCCTATTGAAATGTTATAGGGTTTGTAGTGATTACTATCCGTGTTGTCAAATAGCAGCTATAGCTTAGCCGAATTGGAACAAACTAATATTGTTCCACAATATACAATTTAGTGTATAGTGTTGTCCAATAGTGGCTATAGCAGCATTATAGTACAACAAAATTTGAGGAACCACTATTTTCTGCGATTTGCAATTGGTCCAATCCAACCTTAGTGGCATAGGTTATATTGGAAACAGGTTAGTTTTTTGTGTCAACATGCTTGAATTGAAGCATAGGCATTGATGTCACTTATCTGTGGGTTTCCTCTACTTGAGTGTGTTTATTGTTTGGGTTGTACTCGTTGGGTTTGGAAAAAATGTCTGTACACTGCAGGATATGAGAGTGAAAATTGGGGTTTGGCTACTGCAGAAGAGTTTGAGCCTATACCTCGAATTTGTCGAATAATCTTAGCTGTTTACGAAGATGATATTCGTAATCCGCAGTGGGCTCCCGAAGGTGGTTATGGCATTAATCCTGATTGGATTGTCTTGCGGAAGGATTACGGGGATAACCAAGGTTGTGTTACTCCGTATATGATATACCTTGATCATGATCGTGGTGAGGTTATACTGGCTGTTAGTGGACTTAATTTAGGAAAGGAAAGTGATTATGCAGTTTTGCTTGATAACAAACTTGGACAGACAGAATTTCATGGTGGATATGTTCATAATGGGTTATTGAAGGCAGCAGATTGGGTTTTTGATGCGGAATGTGACGTTCTGAGGAAGCTAATAGCAGAACATCCAACTTATATGCTGACATTTATGGGACATTCGCTCGGGGCTGGGGTGGTGGCCTTATTGACAATGCTAGCGATTCATAATCGCGACAAATTAGGGATACAAAGAAACAAGATAAAATGCTATGCGATTGCTCCTGCTCGATGCATGTCTCTCAATTTGGCCGTAAGATATGCCGATGTGATCAATTCTATCGTACTACAGGTTCAATAATCTCCTCTTGTTGTTATAAACTTAGTACTATAACTTGATCGGTTTGCTCAACATTGACTTGTTATTGAAGGACAAGATTGTTTGTCAAAGTCTATCATGACAGGCACAAAGTTAGCAGTTATTTCAAACAATAAATGAGCACATGCTTATAGGAACCGGAATTCATATCACATATATTTTTTCATATGGGATATTTATTCTATTATTAATTTGTGATTTTTATAGAAGAGGTCATATGTAGAACCTAACCATAAAAGAGAGTGATCTTTCATGGTTTCTTATTATCTATCAATTTATAGTTTTGTGCACTAATATTCTATACTTGTTTCTTCTTCTTGAGCAGGATGATTTTTTACCTCGAACAACCACTGCAGCGGAAACCCTCTACAAGTCACTTTTATGGTAAAACTAAAATAATTAGCACAAGTTCAAGTCAGTTTTATTGTATAAATTAATTGATGCTGAAGGCATCAACAATTAATTTTATTAAGCCGTTTGAGTAGAGAGCCAACATTGTGTTGAGATTGAAGTGTGCATGCATTGTCATAAGTTAAAACTATTCATTGAAATCAGTGTTGTTAAATGGCCGCCATGTTGTGGCGGATTTTCTAACAACAGCCATAGGCAATTTGTGAAGGCATGGTCTGCAATAGGCTGCAATGCCATGTTTATGCTTATATGGCAGAGTTTTGGCTTTCCATCATGGACAGCATTGTTTAAAATCAAGCGTTATCAAATTGTCGCCAATCGCCATGGGTGGCTCCATGCCATTATGGGATCGACAACACTGTTTCAAACTCTTACTACTGTACCGACACCTCATGGACAATATGATGAGTTTGTAATACTAACCAGAGGAAATAAGATTTTCAATTTTTCACGCATATGCATTGGATTATAGCAATTCAGCTTTCACCATTAAGATGAACTCCAAACATTGTTATTCATTTCATGCTTATGCATGAGATTAGTACAGTCCAGCTTTATGAGCTACAGTGATTGACTGATTGTTTTTCTCTCTTCGCAGTTGGCCTTGTTTGTTGTGTCTCCTGTGCTTAAAAGATACTTGCACACTGGAGGAGAAGAAGCTTAGAGATCCAAGGCGTCTGTACGCACCTGGTCGTCTCTATCACATTGTAGAGCGAAAGCCCTTCAGGTACAGTATTTGATGACCTTCTGATAGTCCTGCTTGTGGTCATTATGTAAAACAAAATCACAATTTCTAACATAAAAAGCTATTATATGCTTTGTAACTTTCTAATCATGGTCCAAGATAAGACATAGTCAGTTAATTGTGGAGGAAAATAATGAATTTGGTCAAAGGGAGTTTGATTTTATCCTGTAAGTTCACTTTTGAAGTTTTCTTTAATTATGATATAAAGTTAAATTTGGAAAGATTTGCTTAATTAAGGGAAAAATTGTAAAGAAAAAAGGTCCGACTAAAGTTGGTAGTTACTGGTAGTTATGTTTGGAGTTCCCTTTGTATTACGGTATAGATTATGATTTCAAATACTGGTAAGCTCCAAACCCGATCCGTTGTAGGGACATGCTCCAACAATGCCAATGTCACTATTTGACCTACAATTAGGGGAATGTTCACTCCAGGAGATATAAGGATGTCCAAAGAAAGGTTGTATAAGTTTGGCTTTGTTTGCTGTATGTAATGTTATATTGTTGTTCACAATAGAACAACATGGTGTCATTTGATCGATGTAGCTGATCTCACCTAATGTGAAAAGACTTTGGTCATTGGTGGTGATTGCTTTTCTTACACTCAATGAAGTCTACCTAACTAAATAATGGTTTGATGCATAAACATGTTAAGTAATTTTTTTAATGTTTTTTCACATGCATATGTACTTAAGAGTTATTGAATTCAATGCATTGAACATTATCTGTATGCAGCAATAATTTGGTGTATAGCTTTCTGATTGCAGGTTTGGAAGATATCCACCAGTTGTTAGGACAGCAGTACCTGTTGATGGGAGATTTGATCATATAGTTATTTCTTGCAATGCAACTTCTGATCATGCCATCCTTTGGATAGAGAGGGAATCACGACGCGCTCTCGATGTAAGCTATTAGCTTCTTTCATTATTAGCCGAGCTTTCAACCAAAACAGCAAATATAATATAGTATACAGTTCTCAGCAACTTTTGTTTAATGCATTTTGAAACTCTGGCTTTTGTTCTTTGAGTAATCATAACATGAAACAAATGTTTATGGAAAAATAAGGAAGATAATTCACTCTGATTTCCATATATATTGCATTAACAGTAGCTGTTTCAGATTATGGATATGAAGCTGAGTTTTGTAAATGCATGCCAATGCCAGTATATATTTACAATTTTTTACTTAATTTGTAGTTATATTTTATTGCACTCTAATCTTGTGCCACATAGTCTTTAAGAAATTATATAAAGCCATGTTTAAATGTTATAAGGCTAAATTGCACTTTTGGCCTCCTAGCTTTCACAAACTTGCGATTTTGGCCCCCTAACTTTAGCCCCTTTTGCAACCCCCCACTAATCTTGACCAAGTCAACGCACATAAGCATATGTGGCAAGACATGATGATGTGGCACATGAGTCATTGTCCATGTGTGCAAGACACGCTGACGTGTCATGCAAGTTTGTGAAAGCTAGGGGGCCAAAAATGCAATATAATCATGTTTCAATGAAGTATATAGTATCTTGTTCTGTCCTCAACCTTTAGTTAGCACTGATGACCGACCCTTTTTGTGTGCAAGACAATTTGTTTCTATTGATAAAGTGACTCTACTATGTCATTTTTAATTTTTTGTTTGTGAAACACTAGCACGTCGATGCCGCTAATAACTTGAGAAAATGAAATAATTGAATGCAACCACGTGTGTTGATGTTGCGTCAGTGTTGGACAGACAATGTGTACATATTTAATCTTAAGTGTTAGTGCTACATTGGTTTTTATAAGTTTAATTCTTTCTACCTCACGGCTTTAGTTATTGTTGTAGTTGTTATTATTGTTATTATTATCTAGTATTTTCCGTCTATGCCCATCTAAGCCAATATATTTCTTGCATTAGTTAATGCTAGAGAAAGATCGGCATATGGAGATTCCAGCAGAGCAGAAGATGGTGAGGCAAGAATCACTAGCTCGCGAACACAGTGAAGAGTATCGTGCAGCTCTTCGGAGGGCAGTTGCTTTGGATATTCCTCAAGCATACTCACCTTCTTCATACGGAACATTTCATGAAATTGATGTTGAGGAGGATTCTGGAAGATCTAGTGACAAAGGCTCCTCCTTGTCTCATAACAAACGATCCGAGAGTTGGAATGAATTTGTCGGGCGCATGTTTGACGTGGACGACACAGGTCATATGGTATTCAAAAAGACAACTCCTTAAATTATTTATTGTTTCTATCAAGCTTAATAGATCATTATTTGCTCTTATTTTGGGGTAAAGAGTGAAAATTCATTGATTTAGAATACATTAAGCACTCATTTTAGTTTACCATGATGCTTGGTTGTGATCCTCATTTTAGCTTGGTCAATGTGAATATTGTAATTTAGAGCTTATTTGGATTAAACTTCTAAGGAAGTATTTATACTATAGAAAGAGAAATATGAATTGAATTTTGCAGACAACGAAATATTTTTAAACATCAACTTCTGTTTACTGTAAGTTGAAATATAAACTTCTAAGTATATATAGAAAGAGAAATATGATAATTTTTACTTTTTCAATTTATGCAACAAGATTGAGTAAAAAAAAAAGTTATCTAACAAAACCTTTTTTTTTTTTTTTTCTATATAAAGTTTAAGTTAGTTGGACTTTAGGTGCTCACCAGAGTTGGGACATCTATCAAGTCTAAGTGATACTTGAAAGCTACTCTTCCGAATCCCATGTTTCTTTTTCCCCTTGGATTTCCGTTTTTGCCCTTTAATAAAAACTTCGGTTTCTATTTACCGATTTTTTTTGTCTTGAAAAAAAACTTCGGTTTCTATTCCTTGACTTTTTGCTGAATCTGAACTAGCAAAACTTCAGTTTCAACGTTACAATTTTTTTTCAAGGGCAAAATTGGATTTTCGGGGGGAAAAAGTCATAGGGGCCCGAAAAGTAGCTTTCGTGATAGTTTGTGTATATATTTACGGATCACTCATAAAAAAGGGCCTTACATTGAGTTGAACTCACGCTCTTGTAGGGTGAGTCAACCACTTATCAATATGAATCATGATAAACTACTTGGAAAATGTTAACTAGTGCTCCCAGGGCACTAGTTCATGTGTTAAATAAGGTATGAATGTATTGAAAATTGTGTAATCTACTTTTTATAAGTATAAAAAATGTTCTTTTCAATGTAAAAATTACTTCTTTTGATATTCTTAACTAGTACCCTGAAGACACTGGTTAGCATGACCCTATTAAGAATGAGAGTTTAACTCTTTCCGCTAGATCTTCTTCATCGAAACGGTAAAAAAATGCAGGGTAATTTGTCTACTTGGCTAGTGAAACACGAAATAGTTCATAGATCTTTGGGTTTCGATTACCAAGGAATAGAGACTTTACAAATAAAACCTGAGGATTGGCATTCGATTGCTGTTATTTTATATGTATATGGTTACAATTATCTACATTCCCAATGTGCCTATGATGTAGCACTAGGAGGGCTATTAGCTAGTGTCTATCATCTTACGAGAATAGAGTATAGTCTAGATCAACCCGAAGAGGTATGCATAAAAGTATTTGCCCCAAGGCAAAATCCTAGAATTCCTTCTATTTTCTGGGTTTGGAAAAGTGCAGATTTTCAAGAAAGGGAATCTTATGATATGTTAGGAATTTCTTATGATAATCATCCGCGTCTGAAACGTATTTTAATGCCCGAAAGTTGGATAGGATGGCCTTTGCATAAAGATTATATCGCCCCCAATTTTTATGAAATACAAGATGCTCACTAAATGATAAACAAAAGAAACTAATCCGCACTTCGGCAACTCCAGATATTCCATAAATATCTGTAAGTACATTTTTTTTTTCATTATAGATTAGATAATGGATAATGGAGGTTTCATTCGGATGAGTCATATAAGATAGGATGAACTGAAAAAGTTCTGCATCATTAACTATGTAAGATGCACATCAACATCAATTAGATATCCGGCTACGAAAAAGAAAAAGTACCATCAAAGAAATGGACCGTATTTTTTTATAATGTATCTCGGATAAATTTTAACAATTTTCACTTCTGAACTCCCCCAGATTAAACTTTTTGATCTTTCAACCAACTAATTTAACCATTTGAGTATTGTTGAAATAGTAATATTCTTTTTGAAGCGCAGAAAAAATCGAAACAAAATGGAATCATTCATTTTCATACTCTTTTTCGATAACTAGAATATCCATCTATTCATTCTTCTTCTAGAAAAAACATATCTCCATACGCCTAGATAAAATATCTAGGATGATTCAGACCACTAAGAAATATGTATCTATTCCCCTATTTCTTTTAATAAATTGGAGAATAGATACTCATACAAATGAATTGCCGGGAACCAGATTTGAGATTATATTCAAGCCAATTCAAATACTAAGAATGAAAGTTTAACTTTTTTGGTTTTTTCATAGATTATCTTCACCGAAAGCACTTGTTTTGATACTCCTTCTAACCGAATTTTCTCCATACGCATGAGTCAAGAATCGAACCCTAACCACATGCTTAAAGAAACAAAGACCTTTACCATTTGAACCAATACAACTGTTTCCTAAAATGTGATTTTTTTGCTTACAGTCGGACATGAAGGGAGTATTCTTTTTCTGTACTCTCTCTATTTTCTAGGTCTAGAACAACAAATGATGAGGTAAAGTGTGTATCACAAGTAAGATTTGGCACTTTGAGACAATTTAAATGGGTTTGTCACTTTGTTCCAAATTGACTTTGGTTAAGCAAGAGGGAGGTTTAGTGGAAGCACTTGATTGGATTGAAAGTGATTAATCAAGAGGTATTGGGTCACTAATATACACCAATATCAAATCTTGAAGCATCTTTTTTGGATATAAATGAGATGCAATGGAATCATGCTAATCCCACTGCAATCTAGTGCTTAGATTTTGTCTTATTTGAATGACTTAATAATCCATAGTATTTATTCTTAGGTCAATCCTATTATGACCACCTACACATCATTTTGTCTCATTGTTTTCTTGTTCTTTTAGTAGCTAGTTAAAATGTTTTTATCCACCAACACATGGTTGGACAAATATATTAAAAAATATAATAAAACAAAAAACCATCACCAATGTAGACAAATATAACATGGTTCTTTAATATCTATGTGAACACTTATGAAAATCTGAGAGTTTTGATTTCCCTCCTAAAGTCATAGATAAATTATATTTAAATGATATAATTTTGATTTAAATATTTTTAAATAAACTCTATCAAAATTTAACTTTTTAAACATTAAATTTTTACCATTATTAAATGCAAAATTTCTATACTAAGATACAATACCTTAACATGTGCCTAACAACATGACCCTTTTTTAAACATACTTAAATCTCATATGGTTTTCCATTTTATAGCATTCCATACACACTTTACATAAATGTTATGAGGCAATTTAATTTTGGAGTAAACATGTCCACCGGACCGTCTAATTTGATCGGAAATTAGTTCTGACAACAAGTGGTTTCAGTCTCCTCTAATTAACATGTCCAAATAATTGTTGATTATCTCTTAGGCATGGGAATGTTGTTCATTGAATTTGAATGCACTAATGTATTCACATATGAAGAATTTGACAAATGAAGAGATGATAAATGTGTGAATTTAAGATGGTTTCTTCTACAATTAGGCTCCAACATCTAGATGAATATTGTTGACCAAATGCTTAGTCAAAACTTTTTAAAGAAGAAAGTGTGATCCATGCATAACGGAATTATATATACAATACAAAGTCATCATGGTTGGGATGCTTGCTTATTACCAGCCTGTCTTGCAAATATTTTTTCTTTTAATAAAGCCTGTCTTGTATATATTAAAATCAACCAACATGTCAAAAGAAAATGAAACTTTATAAAACATCTTCATGATGAAATTAATCACTTTGGTCCTCTTCTAATTATAAAATAAATATTTTTGCGACACTTGTTTAAATTGTCAAACACCTACACATGTTAGATACAGAGCCACGTCTAATTCAGAGGTGTGAGGTATATATACATGCATAGCTTTCTACTTCTAATATGATAAGTGAATAACTCTTTTAAGAAATGAAGATGGAAAAAGGGGTAAATAATTAACTAATTTAGTGTCTGAAATGTACTATTAGGGTTAGTCATTTCGCATTGCATTAATCCATCTATGACAATATCAAAGATCAAAACAACTCATACAAAAAGACTAAACGTGTGTTTGGTTATCAAATGAATCACGGCACCACTGCCACCTCCTCTCCCACCACAGGTTTCTTGAAGCTCCGATTCTTAGCTTCAGTTAAACATGTGATCATATCGTAATTTTCTAAAATACTAAACATAAGGTAATGTAATAGAGAATTTTCAATTTTATTGATCATTTAAAAATAATGTTAATTACATCAACTAAATTGCAAAACAACTATAAGTAATAAACTAAATTGGTGTTTCACATGGAAAAATAGTATATGAACTTTAAGCAACATAATTTGTATATTTATTCTACCCTTGTTGATAATTTTTAATAGAAATAATTTTTTTATTAAATCATGGTCATAGACTCCACATAGCCCACCAATCCATCATTCAGTTTAAACCAATCATTAATTTCCACAATAATTCATTTCATAACCTATTGACTCTAAGCAAAAGCACCTAACACAAGTTAGTTTTGTTTTAGCTTTATTATGCCATATATCTTTGTTGGCACTTCTTAACTGTTTCTTATTATTATATATATTATTCTTCAACTCCAAGTTTCTGACCAAACTTTTATACATTAAATAGCACAAAACTTTGGTAACAATATACCATTATCTCATTTTTTTTCATATCCTAAAAAAATAATAATGTCCAATTCATATGTTGATCTTCCTATTATAGATATTTCTGAACCATTACAATCATCTTCTTTAACAACTCTCTCTAAAGCTTGCAAAGATTGGGGATTTTTCCACATAATTAATCATGAAATATCAAAAGATCTTTGTAACCAACTTCATTCATTATCTAAATTAATCTTTAATCTTCCTTCTGATACTAAGCTTAAACTTGGTCCTTTTTCTTCTATAAAATCTTATACACCTCACTTCATTGCTTCTCCATTTTTTGAAAGCCTTAGAGTTGATGGACCTAACTTCTATGTATCTGCTAAGAGTTCTGAAGATGTTTTGTTTGAAAAACAAAATTCTAAATTCAGGTAATGTTTGAGAATTTTGTTGTCTCTTTACATTAGTCCTTTTCAATTCAATAAGTACTATTTTACTATTCCATAAAGGTTTGTGTAGATTGTCTTATTTGATGTTGTATACTGACATAAACACTTGCGAGACCGTTTGTAAGAGATTATGGAAATAGTTTATGACGTGTCTATAAGTTGTTTTCAACTTATTTCCATAAGCTCGCCAGGGTAGCTTATGAAAACAATTTATGAGTCTGTTTGGATTGACTTATTTGAGCTTAGCTACTTACACAAGTACTAGTAGTGACTGCTTGAAAGGGCTTATGGAAAAAACTTGTGACGTGTTCATAAGCAATTTTCAGCTTATTTTCATAAACTCTTCAGAATAGCTTATAAAAACAACTTATAGATTTTATGAAAATATTTTTACTTTATTTTATCTTTTGATATAAAAATAGATTATACATAATTACTTATACGATAAGTGCTTAATTAAGTTGTTTATCCAAATAGGGCAGCTTATAACATGTTCATAAGCCGTTTTCAGCTTATTTTCAGAAACTCTCCAAGATAGCGTATGAAAAAAGGTTATAGCTTATGAAAAAAAGTTTATTGCTTATATGTAAACTATTAGAATGAATAATTTTTTGTTTTGTAAAAACTTATACATAAGCGCTTACAGATAAGTGATTATAGTTCATTTAAGCTTTTGTATAACAAACTATGAAGCACGACACTCCTCAGATTAGACATGTCCGGTGTCGGACATGTGTCGGTGAAGAACATGTGTCAGTGTCGAACACCGACACGATACTTATGAATTAAGATTACACTGAATTATGTCACTTTCTCAAATTATTATCGTTGTCGACGTGTCAGTGTCTGTGTCTCAGTGCTTCATAGATAACAAATGAATAATTTGTTTCTCTTTTTGATGTTTTCAACAGTGAGACACTAGAGGACTATTGTAGTAAGATGGCAGATTTATCTCAAAGAATTTTAAAGCTTGTGTTAATGAGCTTAGGAGAAGGATTTGAGAAGCTATTTTATGATTCACAATTCAAAAAGTGTGAAGGTTACTTAAGAATAAACAACTATACATCACCAGAAATTATGGATTTAGAAGATCATGTTGAGGGACTTGGAATGCATACTGACATGAGTTGCATAACTATCTTATACCAAGATGAAATTGGAGGACTTCAAGTTAAAACACATGAAGGAAAATGGATTGATATAAGTCCTTCTGAAGGGTCCTTAGTGGTAAATATAGGTGATATGATGCAAGCTTGGAGTAATGATAAGTTAAGATCTTCTGAACATAGAGTTATTTTGAAGCAACCTGTTAATAGATTTTCTTTGGCTTTTTTTTGGTGTTTTGAGGATGAGAAAGTGATTATGGCACCTAATGAAGTTGTTGGAGATGGAAATAAGAGAGTTTATGATCCTTTTGTTTGCAAAGATTATGTCAAGTTTAGAGAGAATAATCAAAGAGGAAGATTTGAAAAAGTTGGTTATACTGTTAGAGATTTTGCTGGAATTAAGTTATCTCAACTGTAAATTTATCATATACCATATTGTAATTTATTATTTCTTTGATTTAAGTTTATAGTGATCTAAGTTGTGAAAATGGTATATATATAAAATATAAAATTAATATACATAAATACTATGGTTGTTATTTAAATGTGCATGTTTAAAGAATCATTTTAAATCTCGGACATCGTCGTGATAGTTGATATTGTGGAGAATCACGTTTAAATGTGATTGGTCTCAATTGTCAAATCGTTACAATTACAATAAATAATTTGAAGTTATTACAACTCGTTAACTTGCTTAGAATCACTATATAAAGTGTATCTAACGCATATTATAATCAATTTTATTCATTCTATGAATTTTAAATTATCTATTTTTCTCTCAATTTTTTTCTTCTTTTTTCAAAAGCTTGGTTTAAATATATTTTTTCCATTATTTTATAGAAAGAGAACTAAACACTTGTAGTTTTAGATGGTTACAAAATTGATCAGGTGTTTTGTTTTGTTTTATGAAGATTTATATTTGGAGTTTCCAACCGCACATGAAACATCATGTGTTCTGTTCTTATTGTTTTTTGGTTGGATGATGTGCATAGAATTTATTTAGGGACAATAATATTATTACTAATTTTAAAAGAATATATAGATCTACGAAAATATTGAATACTAAAGCAGCCTCTATTTTATGAAAATTGGTACCAAGTTGAAATTGGCAGTTATATTATATTGGCTTTCAATAACAAATACTTGTACACTTGATAATTTTCTTGCATTTTCGCAGTTTTAGATGAAATAATCACTTGTATATTCACCTGCCTTATATTTCACTCTCTCTCTCTCTCCCTCCCTCCCTCTTTCCTATTTTTCTCCCAAATTGATTTTCTCAATTCAACTCATAATTAAAATTTAAAAATTGTAGATGATAAATGTTGCTATTTTATGAGGACAAGAAACAAAAGTTTGTTGTTTGTTTTGATTTTTGGTTCTGTTATGATGTTTGTTTTGATTTCATGTCTTGGTATGATGTTTGTTTTGTTTAGATTTATATATTTGCAATTTGAACCAACTTCGGTGTAGGTTGTGCAAATTTAATGACTTTTGTGTCTTCAGCATTGCAGATCTGAAGGCGTGACTATTCTGAACATTCAAAGTTTATCATATTAATAGTAGGTTTTTTCATTAGGTCGTTGTTGTTAACTCGAATGATGTGAGCTTGTTCGAAAATTCATTATTTTTAATTTTAAGTGAACTTGACGAAGTACTAATTTCGATTACTATACTTTATAGGCAAAATTACACTGCAAGTCCTTTATCTTATTTTTTTTGTAACACTTTGGTCCTTTATATTTTTTTGTAACACTTTGGTAATTTATCTTATGTTTGTGTAACACTTTGGTCCTTTATCTTTTTTTGTAACATTTTGATCCTTTGTCTTTTTTATTCATAACACTTTAGTTCATTTTTTTTAACACTTTGGTCTTTTATCTTAATTATTTATAAAAAATAAAGGACCTATATGTTACAAATAAAAAATAAAAAAAATGACCAAAGTGTTACAAAAAAAAGATAAGGGATCAAAGTGTTACAAAAAAAGATATAAGGGACTAAAGTGTTAAAAAAAATAAAGGACCAAAGTGTTACAAAAAAAATAAGGTAAATGATCTACGATGTAATTTTGCCTATTTTATAAATTAAATGAATGAAAATTGTTGTTTTTATTAAAAAAAAATATAAAAACAAAAGTTAGTAATTTTGTATTAACGAATAAAATATTTAATCCTATGTATAATATTATAATCACAATGATGAATAAATTATTTTTGGCGGTTGGCCAATTTAAATATTATCCTAACTACATAGTTTGGACTTTGTGATTAATTAATATAGTTTCCAAAAGGTTTGTATCAAGAAGCTAAGATATAAAATGAGTTGACCCCTAAAATTTTATGTTATTGAGAAAACAAAGATCATAGCTACAAGAAAGGATCTTAGATATCAACAAGATGAGAACAAATAGGAGACCAAATATTATTAAAATGCCAATGATACGGATAAGTGTATCTTTTCAAAATTAAACTATAGGATTCAATAGAATGACATACAAATTTTCGCAACAACTAACTTAACTGATAATATTGATATTATTAAGTTGTAGATTATTATTTAGATTTGAGCTTAAAACTTCGTAGTTGTGGAAGAGAGTTTTGATAACTTTTAATAGTACTTAATATTTTTTCTACAAACGAAGAAAAAAAAGATGACACATATTTATGTGTACATTTGCGAAAATTTATTTCTCAAACTAAATAGGATCAAGTCCACGGTAATTTTTATTTTAACAATATTACATTTTCAAGATTGAATTTAACTTGGTCTGACTAGTTAAATTGAAAGAGATTCGAACCATATAATTTAAATTTGTATAAACGCTGATTACATATTCAACTAGTATAATCACATATTTTCTACTGCCTTAAGAAATCCAAATAAGCATATATCCAAAAGTACTTCTTTCATCATCCCCTCTGAAATATTCAAGAATTAATTACAAGAGTTAGTTACATTGACGAAGAAGGAAAAGTCTCTTTCTCCCGTTTCTTTTCTCCCCTCTGAAATATACTCTAAGTGGGCCTTTGAGGCCCAAATTCAAACTTTTAGCCGCAAAACAAAGAATATACGTACCCATTATTTAAAAGCACAAAAATTGTTTTTTTGAGCCCCCTACATATGTTCAACATATCCACCTCAAATTGCCCTTTGTAGCAAGATATGTTATGAATTGTTTAGAAGATATCTTTCAAAAGTTATCGAACGAAAAATATCTTCTGAACAGTTTGGAAGATAAAATAGATCTCACATAAGATAAATATCTTGCTTCACATGAGATAAATCTCATGTAACTTGTGTTGAATAAAAACTATTAGTCACATAACTGAAACTATGGATTTACCATTAATAAGATATATGATTATAATTGTAAAAAAAAAAAGATATATAATTATAAAAAATACATAAATTGATTAGTCTCTTTTTTGACGCAATAATTAATTAGTCTTAGAAACAGTTAGATTGAGTGGTTAATTAATTAATAAATAAATAAACTGAAGTTGCTACACTTCGTTGTAACTCCAGCTTAACACGTTACAAGTGCATTAGTGAAACATTTTTATTTTATTTTATTTTATTTTTTATGAAATAAATTAGTTAAACTACCATCTTCATTTACTCTTACCCAACATAATATATTATATATCTGCATTTTTTCCATCAATTCCATCTTTTAAACCCATAATCTAACACATATACACATGAAAACAGGAATTCTTGAAGTACTTCTTGTTAATGCTAAAGGCATTAGACATACAAACATTGTTGGTATCCTTCCATTAATTTCACTCTATAATATATTTATTAATTTTATTTTGATCCTAACCTTTATTTTTTATTTCTTAGGAAAATATTTCTCTTTCTTTTCTTTTCTTTTTTGGAATAATATTTCTCTTTCTTTTGTTAAATTGAACAAATAGTTGCTTATAAGCATTTTGTGTGTACTTAAACATTATAGGAACACCTTCCTACTATGTGATTATTGAGTGTGGGTCTCAATCTCAAAGAAGCAAAATTTCATCAGGTTGGATATTTATTCTTGTATAAGATTTTGAGCACACAATGCAAATTGTTCGATATAATTCTCTACGGTATTCCAAATCGAACAAACAAATTTCAACCGTTAGATCTAGCTAAATTCTGTTTTGATCTAATGGTTGAAATTTGATTGTACTATTTGAACGACTGCAGAGAATTAAATTTTAATTACATAGTTTATATATATACAAAAGTAACTGAACTTGTATGTGATCCAGGCAAAAATGAGAAACCTTGTTGGAATGAGAAATTCATATTTGATTTCTCATCTTTTGATTGCAAGATGAAATCAACCTATCTTAAATGTAAAATCATGAATAGAGAATTATTCACAAATGGTGGATTTGTTGGGGAAGCCAAGTAATTCCTTTCTCCAATTCTTATTTTTCTCTTATTCATGAAATAGATGTCAACCAAAAAAAGGAAAATAATGCACTTTTTAACACATTATTTTCGCTGCGGTATGAATAAAACAAAAAATTATAAACTACTTTCATTTCTTTACAAACTCGAGAAACACTTGAGCAGTCACAATTTCAAATAAAAAATATTTGGATACAATTTTTATTGTGTCTAAATGGTGTCTCCAAGTCTTGTGACGACACAAATTTTCTATAACAATTTAATTTTTTATTAATATAATATTTATTAAAAAATCAATTATATTTGCAATTTTAATAGTTAAAAAATGAAAATATTATATACACATTATTTATTTTCTATTGATTTTTTTTTGTATAACTTATACTTATAATAGGAATTTTTGTATAATTATAATTGGATTTTCATTTCAAGAGGATTAACTAATGTTGATTCATTTGTTCCCATAAAAAGCAGGGTTTACATAGATGGAATAATCACTGAAGGAACTAAACATGGATTTATAGACATAAAACCAGCTGCATATAATGTGGTACTTGAAGATGCCACATACAAAGGACAAATAAAGATTGGATTTAAATTCATTGCAAATGTAAGCTTGGACTTTTTTAAAAAAAAATTGTTAAGAAAATTAATTATTAAATGTCTAAGTGCTAATAAAAAATATAATGTTTATATTGCAGAAAGAAAAGTATGTGAAGAGGAATCAAGAATCCATTGCTGTGGAGAAACAACCAAAACGTTCAATTTGTGGATCCATTTGGAGAACATCATGGTGGAAATTCTTGTTTTTCTTTAATAAAAAGATTAATTCCAAAGATAAACAAAAGAGGAATTAGGATTATCATTTGTTAGATATGCCATTAATGATGAATAATTTTGCTTGATCTTATTCTAAATCAAGAGATGAATAGCATGTTTTCTAGACTCATTGTTTATTCAATACATGCTTGGTCGACTTGTATTATGAAATTGTTTTGTTAAAATTTTATGATTCAATGAAAAAATGATTAATTTAGTTCATAAAATTGATATTCTTTCTTTAATTTAGTCTTTAAACTATATAAATATTGTAACTAGCATAACTATTGTCATCAATAGCCTCAGATAAATTCGAAACCTCGGAATTACTCCGACAATACGCAAAAGAATCGCCGCTGAATGGTGAGTACTCAGGAATCTCACTGATTAAATGATCATTTTGATCCACAGAAGTTGAGTCAAAATTTGATGAATTGTCCATTTTAATTAACTCAATAATAATCTATAATCAATTTTCTTAACACCTGCATATATAATAAATAATCATTGAACTGTGGTTTGACATAAAAAATACGGATTTTACAACCACACTATATACCAAGAGTCTCAAAATTGTGTGGTTTCTTTCAAATATACTATATAACTATAACTATATATAACTATATATGTATGTAGCACTTGCAGGACTTTGCCAGAATTACTCCCCCAGAGGAGTCTCATTAAGGTTAATACAAGAACTGCTTTTGGTGATGGTAGTAGTGTTTGTGAATTTTGGGGTCTCTAATGGAGGGGAAAATGGTTCAGTGACATGTGCGAGAGTAGTTGTGCTTACAGCGCGCCTCTCTGCCAGTGGCTTAACAAGAGAAGAAGGGCAAGGTGGGGATAATGGCAAGTTAGGAGTCTGAAATTTGAAGATAAGCTTGGGAGGTGAGGTGGTAGAAGAGGAAGCTGAGCCTGGGGTTAGGACAATAGTGTGTTCATCAAGGTTGGCCACAACATGTGGAGACATACTCATATTTGGCCACTTAAAGGTCCCTCTTGGTTTGCAAATTTGGAAACCACTTTTCAGTCTTCTTATCTTCGCTGCCCTGTCCTCTACTGCTTTACTTCCTAGCAGCATTTGTGTGTCTGCTGATTTTGTTTCTTTGTCATTATTCCCTTTTTCCTTCTCCACAATGTTTTCTGTCATTGATGATAGCAATAACGTTTGTGGTGTTAATGATTCTGACATCATTGGTTCTTTCAGCCTTCCCAATTGATCCTGCATTAACTGCTTTTCATCAGTGGAAAGCAAATTACATTCCATATAATTTGAAAGAGAAATATTAGAATGTTGATTTTCATGAGTCCTCAACATTATTCATAATAGAATAAAAAATACAGCATACGATACAATATCAAAATGGGATTTTTTTGTACAGGCACTGATATTTTGACACAAGATCTAAACACCGTATAGGCCGTTTAAAATATATTCATTATAAGCATTGATTTGATTGGAAGATAGGAAAAAAAATTAATAAAAAAATGGAAACAGAAAAATGTGTAATTATACTGATGTCCAGATTTGTATCAACATATCATATATGTCTTATATACTTCTGTTAATACTCTATAGCACAGTCTAGACTAATGCATAAATTTTCAAGAGGTAAATACAAAGCAGTCAATAACATCATTTTGTTTTATTTAGTGACGATAGCATCATTATTTTGCAAAGAAAACATTCAATCAGCTAGCACTCAATAAAATGCAGAGTTTATGTTACCTCCATGCCATTCAAAGCCAGAGAAATTTCTTTTAGTTGTTCTTCAATTTTAGCCTTTTTATGAACCAGCTCCACATAAATCTCCTGCAATAAAAAAGATAGAATTATTAAAAGGGTGGTATCTATATGTTATGTGACCTCCCAATCCCAACTTTACTATTCATGTTAACAATAAGCTGGACCTACTATGCTTCCCCTCACCTGCTTAGAAACTTGAGAACCATAGTCCTTACAATTCAAACTTGACAAACAAGAAGTAGGAGTAGCCACAGTGATCAATGGTTCCTTTTTTTTCTTTGATGCAAGCTCCTGCATATCTCTGTTTGTAGATCAAGAAAAGTAACCAATAACTCGAAATCAATAGAATAGCTAATAATATTAGTCATTCAAAAACAAAAATTGGATAAATTGGCAATACCGTTTCAGCTTATTTATTTCCTCCTTTATCTTTCTGATTTCATTACTGGTAACATGATCTGGTGAAATGCTGTCGCCATGCTTCCATCCAGGGGGAGGAGTCCAGTAAGGGTCTTGGACACCTATTTCCTTTCTGATATCAACAAGATCAGCACTCTCTAACCAGTACTCCATTAAGCCTTCCGCATTGTGTCGCCTTCTAAATCTTTCAACTCCTCCAGGTGCCACTTTTCCAGCCATGTGCTTCAGCAAATGATCAAGTAAACCTGTGTCACCAATATACTTTCGTGCTTCTAATCTCAAGTCTGGCCTCATTATTGGATTTCCATACACAGATTCTTTTTCCTTCATAATCTTCAATATGTTTTCCTCTGCCAGCTTATACCTTCAAATGTACAAGGTAAGATATAACATATATAACAGCAATTTAATAACTAACGCCTATTAAACCAAGTAAAAAACTGAACTGTATACTGAAAAATGTTATTTATCTGAATACTAATAATAACCGTTTACCTCTCGGCAGACCATCTGTCAATAGATATTTTTCGATTCTTTTTGCTATAAACAATGAGTTGCTTCTCCTTGGTGTCGTTTACTGCTTTCATAGACGTTTTAGCCCCACTGCTACTACTCACACCTTGGTTTTCCTTGCATTGACGAGTCATCCTCCTCGGTACCCCAAAAGGAGCCACCTTTACAGCCGCCATTTCTTCTTCAACATTCTTTCTTTTCTTCTTATTAGTCCCTTCCCTAGGTGCAAAAATGACTCCTTTTTCCTTATTTTGCTCCTCACAACGACCCAAGTACCGAACTTGCCGGCGTTGGCCCCACTGCAACATACCCGCCGTGAACTTGAGTTCAGACCAACATGAACCCTGCTTGGAAACCAAACTAGTAGCAGCATCATTGATAACTGGAACTGGACTGTTACAGTTTTGAAAGTTTTGTTTAGTAGGAGAGGCCCAAAAGCTCCATGAGTTTCTTTTTTGAGCAAATTCCTCGTATGTGATGGTCCTGCAAAGTGTTTTGATGGCGAATTCGACTCCCATCACATACTCCATATCAAGTTCAGGGATTTTGTTCCAAAAGCTTTGGTCGTTGAAGTGGTTGCAAAGAGAGTCGAGGCTTGGATACCTGAGATATACTTGTCCCTCCCCTGTGCCACTGACCTAAAAGAATGAAATTCAACATCCAGTATATATATGAAACTCAACAAAGATGATAATGTGAAATGGTTGAAAAGGAGGTTTGCAAAAGACAGACAGAGAGTTTTTGATATACCATGAGAATGTTGACACATTTTAGTTGAAGAGGAGAATTAGGTGGAAGGTTGGAATGGTCAATTTCATAAAATCGACCTACATTAAACTCCTCTGCAGCAAAAGGTTTTTCCTTCTGAAGTTCTAGTTCCTTTTGCCTAGCCTCAGCTTCTCTCTTTTGAATCTCCTGAAAGACGAGAAGATAGCCAATAACTCTCAAATTGCTATTTTTCTTAAGATAACATGAAATAACATCTATAGGTATAGTTTGCAAACGCTGTTTCAAGTAGCTTATGAGCTTATACCTTATCATTTTCTCTTCCAATTTTACCCCTATCAACTTACTTGAAAAAAAATTAAATATTAATGAAACATATCTTTTTTATGTCATTTCATACTTATAAGCTAGTCCAACTGCTAATTTTACCAAACACTACAAATTCAATCAGCTAGCTTATTCGCTATAAGCTACGCCTATAAGCTAACTTATCAATTATCCGCTATTTTTTACCAAACAGAGCCATAGTGTTATAGTTAATGAATGAACAGCTACGCATGAGAAGAAAGATTTAAGAATGAAATCATGATTCATTAGACATATCATTCATAGTAATGATCAAAAACTATCTAGTCTAAGCAATCAATCATCTTATATAAATAAGATGCAGAATTGTGTATTGGTAATTGGTAATTTTAATTTTAGTATGTGAAGATATCCAAAACAAGCAAGTATCTTTCTAATCACTCGTATTACATAAACAAATCTTGGATCGCAAAAATGGTATAAGATTAAATAATGCAAAAAAATTAATGTTAAAAAAGGTTGATTACATAAGTACCAAAAATAAAATTCTATATTTAGACTACATGTTAACATTTTTCTAATTTAAAATACTACCAAATTATACATTATTTCAAAAATAGAATTTCTTAAGATAGTCAATTAATCACTATTGAAGAGCAAGTTCACATGAATTTCTCCTTTAACTGAACGAACAAAGCTTATAGGGAAAGGAAATCCAAATGCCAAAATAGAAAAACGGTTAAAGAGAGTTACGGATTTGGCTGTGTCGATGATCCGAATAGGTTGTTGTTCTTGGATAAGCAAATTATTACTACTGGAATGTAGCATTTTGGATGGATTGTTGTTCCTTCCGGTGAGAATGAGAAGTGAGAACCCTAGTTAGTACACCAAAACGAGGCGCGAGAATGAAGAAACTGAATCAATGAGTGCTAAGAGAGAGAGAGAGAGAGGTTTTGGAATGCATTTTCGAATGTTTGTTTTTCATCACTCGATCAAATGAGTGCTGCGTGAAGAAAGTGATGGAAGAAAGCGTGTGTGCGTGTGTTTTTATTTTTTTTATTTTTAAATTT
Source organism: Trifolium subterraneum (assembly GCA_951799995.1). Classification (NCBI taxonomy): domain Eukaryota; kingdom Viridiplantae; phylum Streptophyta; class Magnoliopsida; order Fabales; family Fabaceae; genus Trifolium; species Trifolium subterraneum. The sequence continues at coordinate 55,332,874 of OX637462.1, forward strand.
TTGGGGTAAATTTGTGTGTTTTTTTAATTTAAAAATTAAGGTTTCTTGGGGAAGAATATGTAAAATCTAAAATCGTTCGATTTCAAATCAATGTTATGAGATTTTGAATGGCTTAAGCAAGTTTTATGTCTCCATGTGTACATTGACGATTCAACTCTATTGACGAGTTCAAGTGCTTCAAGAAAGTTGTTGAGTGAAAATTTGTCGACAGAATGCATATATAGATAAATTGTGTCCCCTAGACTTGATCTTCCACTCTAATAGAAAATAATGTCTCGAAAGATACATGGTCAGAAAAATAATTTGTTCATTTTGACAAAACATATGTGATAGAACAACAATACTAGTTTAAAAGAAAATAAGTATGAAAAAATGCAGACAAAGAATACACAAGATTTTATCACGGAGTTCATTCAGCCAATTGCTCTTACATCTCTTAATGCATAGTGACTGCAGTGCATTTCTATTCTTCAAGCTTAATTATGCTTAATATTATGGCATAGTTTACAAAATTACCCTTGAAGCATACTTAGTGCTATCATATAGTTTTATATATCATTCAAATTCACGAGTTGGAGATAAACAGATTCGAACCGCTGACATTCGCCCAGGGTAAATTACCGCCTCTCAGGCCCAAACGGATTCTGCCATAGAGGCCAACGATAGATTATACCTTGTGTTTAAATACTAAGTTTACGTACTACTCATCGGCTGGAGCAATTTGTCCACTTATCAATAAACTATGAGGCATACTCAATGATGTCAATACATACTAAATGGCTTGTATGAAACCTTCAATTTTGAATGAGTGGTAAACATAGGATCCTTAGATTTTTATGTGAAAGTTCTCTGTAGGAGTCAACTATTATTATATGAGCAAATCAACATTTTGGTCCTCAAAATTGTAAGAGTCGAGCGGTTTGGTCCTTTAATATTACAAAATAGCAAATTATTAAGTTAAAGAATGCCAATCAATTTAGTCCCTCTAACAAAATATTTCTTTAATAAACATCCATCAAAATCAAAATAAAAACTAAATTGACTCGAGTAATCTTTTGCTGCATCAAGATAAACATAGAATGGTAGAACCTTTAAAACTATGGTGCTAAATTTGAAAAAATGACAAAATTGACCGGCATCGTTCAACTTGTGCAACAAGAAAGTCTGCTTCTATGAGGAGAATCGTTGAAGGGTATCGAAAGATATCCTTCAAGAATTTAATTGAATGAACATCTCAAATTCCCTAACAAGCATTACCTTCTTTATATTGCCAAACTTTGCAAATAGAACTCCAACTCCAAGTAATTGAACTTGAAGTAACAACACAATTTTGAAAAATAGAAGTATTCATAACTCCACGGTGATATTTATAGAACCAACAATTTGCACCTATAATCTCTCTTTGTTCGTCGTTAACTTTAAAATATCTCTCTTAGTGCCTTAACTACCTAGTGGCTTGATTAAGGACTTTCAGAATTTGAAGTCTAGTCCACCTTCTTCTCTCGATTTGCAAATAGTTTCTCATGCCACTAGATGACAATGTCGGTGTTTAGTTGTGATGCTCCAAATAAAGTTACAACACAACCTCTATACTTCTTCACAAAGTGAAGTAAGAATATCCACATTCTACATCACGTAAACCGTAATACTTGATAAAATAAAAATGAACAAGAGAGTAATTTTACCAACAAAAGATAAAGAGTTGACTTTTTAATAACTCAACTTTTTTTACGTTCTATCCAAGATAAATGCGAAAGAGTTCTTTGACATCTTTCAAAGACAACCGAAGATAAAATTAACTAAAATTATGTGTAATGGTGAGTTTTTGTGGTGTTGAATGTTCAATTAAACTATTGAAACCATTGCAACAATTGTGTTGAATCCTTTCTGGCGGAGAGAGAAGATGAACTTCTTCAACATGTTGAAGCCTGAACTAGGGGGGACGCGTGTCCGTTTTCCATTTGCGCAGGTTGGCGCGTGCATCATAATCGCGGACAGCGCGCGTGTGGCGCTGTGTACGCGGAGAGAGAAGAGATTTTTTAAATAAATGCAGGCCACATGTCTGCTTCTTATTGGTTCGTTATATTTTTATAATTTTTATACTTTGAACTCAATTATTTTGTTGTAAATTAATTTTTTATTTTTTTTACCAAAATTCATGATTTTTTTTTGTCTATAAATAGAGACTTGGTTCATTTGATTTGGACACCGAAAAAAAACCAATTTTTTCACTATTTTAATCTATTATTATCTTTTTAATTAGTCTTTCTTTTGAAGTTTTAATCTTTTTTTAGTGAACTGGATCCCAATAATCATTTCAACACCCAAAATTCTTCTAATTATCCTAATTTGTATCGTATTAATTACGTTGATTGTGTGTTGTATTGCATTTTAAGTTAATTTGTATCGTACTGACTATGTTATTTGTGTGATGTATTGCATTTTAAATTAAGAAAATAAAAAAAAAATTATTTAAATAAATTTTGTTAAGTTTATTATTTTATTTTAATTTTAATCGATAATTATAATTTTATTTAATCATAAAAACAAAAATTTAAATTTAAATTTAAATAAGAATATGAAATATAAAGTGGTGGGGTAGAGAAAGTGGTGGGGTAGGGTGTTGAATAAAAAAAACCATTGGAGAGGGTAAAAATTGAATGGGTGTGAATGATTAGGTGGAAGAAAGAGAAAATGATGTGGAGTGAAAAAGTGGGTGTTGAATGTGTTGATGATGTTTAAAACATTGCACATAGTCTAAGGTCCATGGTTTGAATAATTTTCATGTGTAAAGAGTAAGTAAAAAGTAAGAGAGAGAGAGAGAGATGTATAGTTGCATTCATCGTCTATATAATATTCAAATACCACAATTGATGTGTTAGTTTTTTTTTTTTTTTTTTAAAGTTGTCGAGTTCGTAAGGCACTAAGCTCTAACTCGAATTCAGAATATGAGTGAGTTTTAGATAATATTTATCATTCCTTCGACATATTTTTTTTGTTGATATTCAACAGAGCTTTAACCAAAAAACAAAAAACTACGCCGAAATTAATTTGGGGAGAGAAACTCAATCATGTGAAACCACTAAAGCTACTCTCATAGAAGGTTAATCAAAATAAATTATGTTTATGAGTTCGATTTTTTATAGAAATAATTTTTGGTCAAATTTTATTTACTTCGCAGTCGAATTTTGAATATTGAAACCCTCTTTCTCTGAAAACTAGAGAGTTAATACCAAATAAAATTATGCCTACCTATAAATGATAAAATTGACAAAAAAAAATTTATGGTTAAAACATTTAAATTTTGCTCAAAAGAAAAACATTTAAATTAATTCCCACGTGTCACAACTTTATTAGTTATTTATGTATAATGCTGAAACAAATTATGTTGTGAGTGAAGGGAAGTTGGTGAAGTTAGTTAGCATGTTTGTTTCTCACACAAACATTGAAAGGGGCTTATTGGTAATTCAAAAGTAATATTGTTGCATTTGCATGCACACAAGCGCAAGAGAGAAGAATCATAATCTTAATCATGAGGATCCATTTGGGCGTGTACTATAACAGATTTTTATTCCACTAATTTCTCACTCATCTTTCGTTTCTTTTGGAAAATTTAAACACCAAAGAATTACTGTACTATTTTACAAAGCCATTCTAGGTAAAAATTAACAAACAACAATCATTAAACGTGTATGAAAATTTGACGATTAAGTTCATAAATTGAAAGATTTTATAGAATTTAAGGCTATTAGAGACTAAATATTTTACCAAGTATTATAAATTCAACCAACTACATTATATAGAGAAGGTAGTAACAATTTTAGTTATATATGTAAAATATTACTATTAGTAGCATTTACATATCAACAATGTAGTATTCGTTTCAATATTTCCAGTCATGACCGATGACTCCATGAAATTATTCTACGAAAAATGCATAAATGCATTCATTATTGAAATTTATAAGATTTTCTTATTGAATTTTTTTAATCAAAAGTTACTTTTTAGTGCAAATCCTAACTCAACTAATAGAAAATGTCAAAATTTAAGATCGATGTCATGACTGGTGTTCGAATACCAACTTTTTTCACTTGTATTTATAAATTTATGATAAATTTTTCATTTGGTCTGTATACCAAAAATAAAAATAGAAAAACTAACATTTTGATGTAACATTGTGTGAATAAAAATTACCCAATTTTTTGTCAAAAAAAAAAAATTACCCAATTTAATAGTTTGTTAGAAATTAGAAACCAAGAAACAATGGGTGATGACCAAGTAAGTAACCATGTTTCTCTCACCAACACTGAAGCAGGGGCACATCGGTAATTTCAAAGCACTGTACACAATCGCGCGCGAACAGAGAGAGAGAGAGAGAGAATCTTGTTAATCATTACACTCCCTCCTTGCATTCCTCGTCGCACCTCAACAATCCTTTGCACGTTATAACGCATTTTTTCACTTCACTAATTTTCTCTCATATTTTTTCTCGGGAAAATTCAAACACCCAAGAAAATTATCACTTTTCCGAAAACATCTCGCTTGGTACTATTCCTTTACTGCTAAACCATTTCTTTCTTATTCCCTTTCGTTTTCTTCGATCAAACTACAAATTCTTTCTTCTTCAAACTATCTTCATTGTTTCTATTAGTATTATTACTTTCTTCATTTCTTCATTTTCACTTCTATCTTCATTGTTGGTTGTTTGAACTTGAAGCACCGTTGTTGCATATTGAAGTGTTGTTTGTATTAGATCTGGTTTTTAACTTCACTTTCCATTAATTTGGCAGTGTTTTTTTTCTATTGCAGATTATGGAGGAGAGTCCTTGTGATTATGATTTCGTTGCTGCTGCTGCTGAAGATTTGGTGTGTTTCTCTGATCTCATTGATTTTTTTAGTCATACTCATTGTACAATAAATCTCACACACACAAATACATGCACCGGATTTTGTTAATTTGTTGTTGAAAAAAGTGAAAAACTTTTCAATGCAATACACATTGCAGCGTGACTAATTTTGGTAATTGAAAAATACAAGACAAAGAAAGTAAAGCATATACTAATAGTTACTAGTGTTTGATTTTGTATATACATACACTTTGTATCTACGAAGCAAGCACGGACATTCTTCATATTAGCCATGATCCGTATCAGACACGTGTCGGTGTCGAACAACGACACAACACCAAAACTTATGATTATACTTAATTTTATCATTTTTTCAAATTATTTTCGATATCGACGTGTCAGTATTGGTATCATGTCCGGTGTCTGTGCTTCATAGCTTTGTATCATATTTGCTCTTGAGTAGTGAATTGCGCACACCTTCTGCCCAATTCACTCTTTAATAAATTTTTGTTTCTCCAAAAAAAATAATTGTTGGGGTTTAACTAATTTGTGTTCCTTTTAATCTGAAGCAGGAAGAGGACGACAACCATGTCGACGAGGGCAAAAGCTTAGGTAATATCCCTTTAATTGGCATCTGTCTGTAACATTGATAAAATCTATATTCATAGTATTATGTTTGTTTACATTGTCTAATTTGCTAACTAATGATGACCTTCATTATATGCTAATACTAATTACTACTACTACTACTATATATAGTTTTTTGAGAATTTTGTTATAATACCACATTTCTGATCAAGTGTCATATTTTGCAATAAACTGTCAGGGGCTCCTGAGGAATTTAGTGTAGGTCGATTTTATGAAATTGACCATTCCAACCTTCCACTTAATTGTCCTGTTCAAGTAAAATATGTGAACATTGTAATGGTAATATGAAAAACTCTCTGTCTTTTGGAAACTTCCTTTTCAAGCATTTCACATAGCTCTAAAACTATCATCTTTGTGGGGTTTCATATACTGGATATTGAATTCTTTTAGGTCAGTGGCACAGGGGAGGGACAAGTATATCTGAGGTATCCAAGCCTCGACTCTCTTTGCACGCACTTCAACGACCAAAGCTTTTGGAACAAAATCCCTGAACTTGATCAGGAGTATGTCATGGGAGTCGAATTCGCCATCAAAACACTTTGCAGGAGCATCACATTCGAGGAATTTGCTCAAAAAAGAAACATATGGAGCTTCTGGGCCTCTCCTACTAAAGAAAACTTTCAAAACCGTAACAGTCCAGTTCCAGTTATCAATGATGCTGCTACTAGTTTGGTTTCCAAGCAGGGTTCATGTTGGTCTGAACTCAAGTTCACGCCGGGTATGTTGCAGTGGGGCCAACGCCGGCAAGTTCGGTTCTTGGATCGTTGTGAGGAGCATAAGGAAAAACGAGTCATTTTTGTACCCAGGGAAGAAGGGACTAATAAGAAGAAGAAAAGAAAGAATGTTGTAGAAGAAATAGAGGCTGTAAAGGTGGCTCCTTTTAGGGTACCGAAGAGGATGACTCGTCAATGCAAGGAAAACCAAGGTGTGAGTAGTAGCAGTGGGGCTAAAACGTCTATGAAAGCAGTAAACGACACCAAGGAGCAGCAACTCGTTGTTTATAGCAGAAAAAATCGAAAAGTATCTATTGACAGATGGTCTGCTGAGAGGTAAATGGTTATTAATAGTATTCAGATAAATAACTTTTTTCAGTATATACAGTTCAGTTTTTTACTCGGTTTAATAGGCGTTAGTCATTAATTTGCTGTTATATATGTTATATGTTACCTTGTACATTTGAAGGTATAAGCTGGCAGAGGAAAACATATTGAAGATTATGAAGGAAAAAGAAGCTGTGTATGGAAATCCAATAATGAGGCCAGACTTGAGATTAGAAGCACGGAAGTATATTGGTGACACAGGTTTACTTGATCATTTGCTGAAGCACATGGCTGGAAAAGTGGCACCTGGAGGAGTTGAAAGATTTAGAAGGCGACACAATGCGGAAGGCTTAATGGAGTACTGGCTAGAGAGTGCTGATCTTGTTGATATCAGAAAGGAAATAGGTGTCCAAGACCCTTACTGGACTCCTCCCCCTGGATGGAAGCCTGGCGACAGCATTTCACCAGATCATGTTACCAGTAACGAAATCAGAAAGATAAAGGAGGATATAAATAAGCTGAAACGGTATGGCCAATTTATCCAATTTTTGTTATTGAATGACTAATAATATTAGCTATTCTATTGATTTTGAGTTATTGGTTACTTTTCTTGATCTACAAACAGAGATATGCAGGAGCTTGCATCAAAGAAAAAAACGGAAGCATTCGTCACTGTGGCTACTCCTACTTCTTCTTTGTCAAGTTTGAATTTTAAGGACTACGATTCTCAGGTTTCTAAGCAGGTGAGGGGAAGCATAGTAGGTTCAGCTTATTGCTAACATGAATATTAAAGTTGGGATTGGGAGGTCACATGACATATAGATACCACCCTTTTAATAATTCTCTTTTTTATTGCAGGAGATTTATGTGGAGCTGGTTCATAAAAAGGCTAAAATTGAAGAACAACTAAAAGAAATTTCTCTGGCTTTGAATGGCATGGAGGTAACAGAAACTTTGTATTTTCCTCTTGAAAATTTATGCATTAGTTTAGAGTGTGCTATAGAGTATTAACAGAAGTATATAAGACATAAATGATATATTGATACAAATCTGGACATCAGTATAATTATACAGATTTCTGTTTCCATTTTTTCATTAATTTTTTTTTCTATCTTCCAATCAAATCAACTCTTATAAGTTATAATGAATATATTTTAAACGGTGTTCCTATACGGTGTCTTAGATTTTGTGTCAAGATATCAATGCCTGTACAAAAAAATCCCATTTTGATATTGTGTGCTGTAATTTGTTTGCCACTGATGAAAGGCAGTTAATGCAGGATCAATTGGGAAGGCTGAAAGAACCAATAATGTCAGAATCATTAACACCACAAACGCTATTGCTATCATCAATGACAGAAAACATTGTGGAGAAGACAAGGGAGAAGGAAAAATGGAATAATGACAAAGAACCAAAATCAGCAGAAACACAAATGCTAGGAAGTAGAGCAGTAGAGGACAGGGCAGCAAAGATAAGAAGACTGAAAAGTGGTTTCCAAATTTGCAAACCAATAGGGACCTTTAAGTGGCCAAATATGAGTATGTCTCCACATGTTGTGGCCAACCTTGATGAACACACTATGGTCCTAACCCCAGGCTCAGATTCCTCTTCTACCACCTCACCTCCCAAGCTTATCTTCAAATCTCAGACTCCTAACTTGCCATTATCCCTATCTTGCCCTTCTTCTCATGTTAAACCACAAGCAGAGAGGCGCGCTGTGAGCACAGCTACTTTGGCACATGTCACTGGACCATTATCCCCTCCATTAGAAACCCCAAAATCCACAAACACTACTACCATCACCAAAAGCAGTTCTTGCATTAACCTTAATGAGACTCCTCTGGACCAGGAGTAATTCTGGCGAAGTCCTGCAAGTGCTACATACATATATAGTTATATATAGTTATAGTTATATTATGTATTTGAAAGAAACCACACAATTTTGAGACTCTTGGTAATAGTAGATTAAGCCAACTCTACAGTATAGGCAGTAATATAGTGTGGTATGTTTTGTTTACTTGTTTGACATTTGATAATTAATGTTAGGTATTACAATTATGTGCAATTGAAATTGCAAATAGAAATTTATTGTATGATGTAGAGAAGCAGGTTCAGAAGGTTATCCACAATTTACTCTGTAATTAAACTCTATTGAAGCAAAACAAATTTATCTTAATAATTTCACTGTATGTCTTTGATTGAGCCGAGGAAACTAAATTCTGAACATGAATTCTTCACAGAATATAACGGACATATATACATCTATAGTTTGAAGAATAACAAAAACTTGTCCCTATAAACTTAACTCAATTGATAGGGACATCACATTTTATATATATACACACACTCGCACATGTCTATGAATTATATTGACGGGAATTGCTTAGGGGTGTCATGTTGGGTCAGTTTTGACCAAGTTTGTTATCCGATCCAATTAAACTTAATTAGTTTTGTTGTAAAATCCGTATTTTTTATGTCAAACTCGACGAACCTAACTCGGTGGTGAAGAGGTTGGTTTGGGTTGGATGAACGGACCGTTAGATATAACTTTGACATAAATGTAGTTTTAATCCTCATATTTTGACTAAATTCAAGTCATAACTGGTGTGAGCATTTCAGTCATCCAAACATAAATCAATTCACATTCAACTCACTTTTAACTAAAAATCAATTCTATCAAACTCAATTCTACCATAATCAATTCTTTTTGAGCCAAACGAAACACATACTATGTGTCAACCGCAATGGTAACTTGAGGGATTAATCTTACATCTATGTTAACAAAAACTTGAATATAAATGAAAAATATTAAATGGCAGGAATATGATAACACTTTTTACATAATTCACATATATTCTTATATTTAATTTTTGGGTCATGCTAAACAGTGACTCCGGAGCACTTGTTAAGCATAATATAAAAGGAAATAAAAAATAAAATTTGTGTTGAAAAAATAACTTTTCACAATTTGAAGGTGTTGACTGCACAACTTTCGATATAAAATTTCCTTATTAATAAGCTTAACAAGTGTCCGTGTTCTAAACGTGTTCATTTATCAATTTTAGTCAAAAAAAAAAAAAAGTGTCCGTGTCCCGGGACACCGTTTAGCATTTTTCTTAATTCTTATATATAGTTAATAATGATCAAATACCTGAAGTACATATATTACTATTAATTTAAATAATTTGACTTGTAATCTTCACGGGGGGAACATCATTACACGAAGCATGTACTATATTTTCATATTCATTCATCAAGCTATCATGAGCCAAATGAAGAGCCCATAGACCATATAGTATTTGAGAAATAGTTTGCACTTTGCACGTCTTTGAGCATCTTCAAACCTATAATATTATAACAAAATAATTGTTATCAACAAAATTAATTTATTGTTTTCACGTGATTCAACTTAGACCAGCTACTCTACAATCAGTTTGTATTAAATTCTTCACCAACTAAAAAATATGCCAATTGGGTTTTTCTATTTCCATATCTTCTTTTTTAAAATGGGTCTTCCTCCTCAATAAAAGTATTAGATTAGATATTAAAAATGGGTTTTATATCTTAATGGATATATTATCCATATTATATGAAAGCTATTGAATGTGATCAAGTTGTTGTCTTCATGTCCTTAAAAGTTGACCCATTGTTTAATACTGCAACTCTAAAAAATCAAAGTGATGAATTGATTTAGGAGAACATTTGGATACTCTGGAGTTTAGTTGAGTATGGATATTTAATAAATAAATAAAAGATTATATTATTTTTAAATTAACTTATATTAATGAATTCAAATTTACTAAATACAATACAAAACTAAACATAATGAATATCAACTATTTATGAGTATAATTTTCGACTTATTTCTAGCGCATATGGTTCACATGGAAGTACTTCACTCTTATGCTCTAATTTTTTTTGTAAGTAGTTTAATGGGTAGAAATTCACATCTTGTGGTGAATAAATGGGAGATCCTGAATTTGAACCTCACCCTGCATATAAAATGCAATATTCTTACCAATTAAAGCTATAAATTTATGGGATCATGGTCTAACTATTTTATGAGCCATAAATTCTTGTTCAAACATCATTTCATAATTGTAACATAAAATCGGTATTTTTTTAAATCTTTTATGGAAAATATCCTAAATATCAGCTAGTTTTATACTCTGAAATTTTCTTTTTTAAATATAAATGTTGGCTATGTAAATTTATATTTAAAAGTTTCCTACTCAATTATATTTAAGCTTAAATACATTTTTTGTCTCTTTCTATATTTTTTTAAAAATTATTATAAAAAAATAAAATTTGATCCCTTATTTTAAAAATTGATTTTTTGTGTCCTAATTTAATTTTTTCCTTGAATTTTGTGATCCCTCATCTTATTTTTGGGTCATTTTTTTATGACATGGCTTGTGCTAATTCTAAAAAGTGACCCAAAAAGAAAAGAGAGACTAAACTTTAAAAAAATAAAAAGTTAAATTTGGGGAGAAAAAAAAAGGACCAAAAATACATGTAAGCCTTATATTTTGTAAATCATAATTCAACTGATAATTGCTAAAATTATTAGGCAGAAATATACGTGGTGTGACGGAGTTCATCGTAAGTTTCATGTAATATTTATTATTCTAGATATATAAAAAATATTTATTATTCTATGCAATGACAAAAGAAAAAAAAAACAAATCATTGTTTTTTTTTTTAATATAGTACTATAATAATACTAAAGACTTCATCTCAAACCCCATTTCAACATAGAACACACCTTGCATGTCTAATTCAATGTTCTTCTCCATCACAATAATTTATTATAGTTTCAAGCCACCCTCTTTGCTTATTTTCACCAAAAAAAGCTTTCTTCTCTTTTTATCTTCTCTTCTTTCTTTTTCTTTTGGCATTAATAAAGTCACAAAAGCTTAAGAGGGAACAGTTTCAAATGATGTGTAGCTAAACACTAAAGTTATTATTACATTTTCAAATTTGTTTCAAATTCAAACCAAAAAAATAAAAGGTAACATTATGGGGACCGTTGCTTTTTCTTTCTTTTTGTGTTATTTTCTAACCGTTGCATATTTCATGTTTTGGAAATTAACAGTTTTTTTTCTTAGTCTTAGAAAGTTCTCAAATAATGCATTTTTTTTCTAGTTTCAATAGTAGGAACATTCTATGACAACTTTTGCTTTTTTTGTTAACAGAACAACACAACAACTTAATAATGTTTTCAGCTTTTTCTTTTGATCTATCACTTTATAAAATCATTGTTTGTTCACAAGTTATCATTTGAGTACAATTTTTTTAACACAACTTCAATGATTATTTATTATATATGCAGGTATTAAGAAAATTGATTTAAAATGGATAATTCATCAAATTTTGACTCAACTTCTTCTGTGGATCAAAATGATCATTTAATCAGTGAGACTCCTGAGTACTCACCATTCAGCGGCGATTCTTTTGCGTATTGTCGGAGTAATTCCGAGGTTTCGAATTTATCTGAGGCTATTGATGACAATAGTTATGCTAGTGACCCTTCACCTTCACCATGGATGAGTGTGAAACATGGAGCTGTTCTTTCAAGGTTAGGAATGAAGCAAAGAAAGCATTCATTAGGTGGTAAATCTGATGATCTTGATCTATTGGAGACAGGTTTGTTAAGCGTTTATAGCACAAGTGATTATGTATAAGTTATTTCTATAACAAAAGATGAAATAAAGTCAAACTGTTTTTGTACAAGTTATATGTTGTTTCCATAAGCTATCTAGTAGAGCTTGTGGAAGTAAGCTGAAAACGGCTTATGGACATGTCATAAACTGTTTCGACAACCTTGTCTAAACAATTTTATAAGTGTTTATGTAAGATCAATTAAGTCAATCCAAACAGAACTTACATAAAGTTTGTGGATTTTTGCAGAACTTGAAATGATGAAGGAAAGATTTTCTAAGCTTCTTTTAGGGGAAGATATGTCTGGTGGTGGTAAAGGTGTTTGCACTGCAGTTACAATATCAAATTCCATTACCAATCTCTATGGTAATTTTTTAATAGTAAAAAGCCATGAAGTATTTTGGCAGTTAAATGTGCGAGCCGTTGTCATAAAATGTGACTTCGATTAGTCATTTGATCGATAAAATAAAATTACTAACGAAAAACACATTTGTTGATGTTTTTGTAATTTTGATACATTCAGATACTATGGTGACATCGGCTCACACATTTAGAGACCAAAGTGATTATTTACTCGTAATATGTTTGTTTATTTACTATTTGGACATGGAATTTGCAGCAACTGTATTTGGACATAATTTGAAGTTAGAGCCTCTAAAGGCTGAGAAGAAAGCTATGTGGAAAAGAGAAATGAATTGTCTTATGTCTGTGTGTGATTACATAGTAGAATTTGCCCCAACTGCACAATACTTGGATGATGGTACAATTGTGGAGGTGAACTATTTCTAAACCTTAATGAGGCTCATTGTGCAACTTATACTAGTATTAATCTATGAAGCACAGACACTTCTCGAACTAGACGTGCCCTGATGTTGGACACGCGTCAATGTCCGACACCAACATGACAAACACATATGATTACATTGAATTCTATCATTTTCATATAAACTATTAAGTGCTTATGTATAAGCTATTTCTATAACAAAAGATAAAATAAAGTAAAACTATTTCCATATAAACTATAAGTTGTTTTCATAAGCTATCCCTGAGAGCTTGTGGAAATAAGCTGAAAAAAGTGGATGTGTCATAAGTTGTTTCCATAAGTTTTCTCAAACGATTTCACAAGTGCTGTGCATATCCTTTGTAGATAAGTTCAAATAAGTCAATCCAAACAGGTCATAATGTGTCTGATATAATTTCCGACGATATATTTCAGATGATGACAAGTAGACCAAGGGCAGATATTTATATCAACCTTCCAGCTCTACAGAAGCTTGACACAATGCTCATAGTAAGATAAACTCCAATCGCTTTTTTAAACGTGGCAACATTGTTTTCATCGACAAAGGCTATGTCCCTTACGACACACAAATGCTTTCTTTTTACAGGAAATCTTTGATAGTTTCCAGGATACTGAATTCTGGTATGCAGAACAAGGGAGCATATCAGGGAATTCAAACCGTAGTTCACATTCGAGTGCTGGTTCGCATTCAAAGGCAGGCTCGTTTCGAATAATTGCTCAAAGAAAAGATGAGAAATGGTGGTTGCCAGTTCCTTGTGTTCACTCTGGTGGCCTCTCTGATAAATCAAAGAAGCATTTGATTGAGAAAAGAGATTGTGCTAATCAAATTCATAAAGCTGCTATGGCAATAAATAGCAGTGTTCTTGCTGAGATGGACATTCCGGAAACATATATGGCAAATCTTCCTAAGGTTAGTCCACATTTGTTCATCCATTTTTAAGACTTCTCTTGTTTCCTAAGTTTTGGTTTAAATTTCATAAGCTTCTTAATAAAGCAATATTTAACGAGTAAATCAGTATTTTAGTCCTTCAAATTATATCAGTCGGTTAATTTAGTTCCTAAAATTTACGAAATAGTAATTTAGTCTCATAAGTTGAACAAATGTCGGTTATTTTTACAATGCCAGTGATTAGTATTTAAACACAAGGTGTACTCCGATAAGTACGGTTGAAGGGTAATTTTGTAAACTAGACCATAATATTTAAACATAAGTTGTATTCTCTAAGCCTAAGCTTGAATAATTCAAAAACCGTAAGCGTAATTGGCCGCATGAACTTCGTGACCAAATCTCGTGTGTTTTTTGTTTGCATTTTTTTGTATTCGTTTTCTTTTGAACTAGGATTGTTGTTCTACCACACATGTTTTGTCAAAACGAACAAATTATTTTTCTGACCTTTTCTCTTTCGAAACATTATTTTCTATTAGAGTGGAAGATCAAGTCTAGGGGACGCAATTTATCGCTACATGCATTCTGGGGACAAGTTTTCACCAGGCAACCTTCTTGATTGTCTCAAAATAAGTACAGAACATGAAGCACTTGAACTAGCCGATAGAGTTGAATCGTCAATGTACACATGGAGACGTAAAGCTTGCTTAAGCCATTCAAAATCTTCATGGAACAAAGTAAAGGAATTTATGGCTGACACTGGCCAAAGCGACAAAAACTTTGTCTTAGCTGAAAGAGCTGAGACTTTATTGTTTTTCTTGAAACAAAGATATCCTGAATTGTCACAAACCTCGTTGGACACATGCAAGATTCAATACAATCAGGTAAGTTTTGTTGGTTATGTGTATATTGATATCATATATGCAACAAGTAATATTGAAAATGAGTTTAATAATTATGCACCGATGGATAGTAGAAAAAAGTTTTACATAGACATTCAATCATACTTCATTGCGATGTCGTGTAAAAGTATCATTTTCTAAAACAGTGGCAGAAATATCGATCTACATTGTGAGATATAATTGAATACATGTATAAACATTTTTCAATCTATCAATGCATAGTAAAACCAAATCGAACCGTTATTACTGTAAAACTGACCGAACTGTTAATGGTTCATCTCAAACCGAGCTGGTAAAGAGATTCAGTGGATTGTGCTTCCAAATCAAACTGTACCTTTTCAAACCAAACTGATTCTATGTAGACCATGCTATACCAAATTGCTATTATGAATTGATATTAGGACTTAAAAAAACCAAAAACCGAAACCAAGATGAATATTAGGACAGTTGAAAAAACAAAAAGAACCGAACCATAACAGATAGTTCGCGAACTGAACTGGACTAGTTCAGTTCAGTTCGTGAACTTAGGTCACATTTCGATTCTTTTCGTTGCGATACAACACAATGCAATGCAATTTGATTCAGTTTTTGTTTTTTTAACACACTAGTACATGGAATAAACATGAAACTGTCTTTTGCAGGATGTAGGAAAAGCAATACTAGAAAGCTACTCAAGAGTATTAGAAGGCTTAGCATTCAACATTGTTGCTTGGATTGAAGATGTTCTTTGTGCAGATAAATCTATGAGGAACTAAATGTATAAAAACCATGGTGTTCTTCCATTCAACACTTTCTTTTGTAAACCATAACTTTAGGATAACTTAGATAGGTAATAGATGATTGTATTGAAAGTTATGCACTTGCATCTACATGGAAATTAATTAGCTGTCAGTGGTATTGCATAAGAAAAAGAATAATTTTTATAATTTTCTATTTCAAAATAAAAATAAATAAGTATTGTGAGTGCAATTGTATATTTAGTATAACTGATTTTCTATCATTGCCATTTGTTTCAAATGAGTCTATTTTTTAAGTGACCATTGTGCTATGTGTTTGACACTAAACATCACCACACCTATAGAACTTTGAAGGTTCGCATTTTAATATCAACCACGGGAGACTCCTCAGATTAGACATATCCTGGTATTGGATATGTGTTGATTTCTAACACCGACACTTACGATTACATTGAATTATATTATTTTCTCAAATTATTGGTGTTGACATGTCATTGTCTTTATCGTGTATGTGTTTGTGTCCGTGGTTTATAGCACTTTATAGATGTATATATAGTGAAACCAAAGAAAGGAGTTTTTGTTTTCTCACTCACTCATCCAAAGGAGAGATCCATGAATTTTAAGTAGTGAAGGCAAGTTGCACAAACTATCCCAACATATTGTATGAGCATATTCTTACTACCGTCCACATTAGGAGAGGAAGCCGATAATCAATTCATTTTGGTAAGGTACGAACGGAAGAACTTGTAGAGGAATTAATTGGCTCAATCAGGACAAACTCACGATGAGGCAAGAATACGGAGGTATGGACTTTCGACACTTTTATGGTTTTAACTTAGCGATGCTTGGGAAGCAAGGTTGGAAATTTCAAACCAAGAAAGATGCTACTGTGATGTGACACAGATGATTGTGAAGTACTCAGTGGCGAAACTGTGCAGATATGTCAGCAGTTTTTAATGGTATTGTGGTGCCTCTGGAAGCGACCAAACGAGAAAGTTTGTGAGGACATGGTTAAGCCAATCGGCACATCGATCAAAGTAGCTATGGATATGTTAATAGATTGGTTGGCAGTGCAGGAACAACACAAGAAACAAGACTCATGTGGCAGCAAATTCATTCCCTATAGGTGAAAATAACATGCACAAGGAGGATTTAAATGTATTGTGGATGCAGAATTGGTATGTGTATCCGAGACGGGAAAGGACACTTTGTGAAGGCCAAGTCCTTATGGAGAGAGGCAAATATTCCACCTCAAGAGGGGCGGCTCCTATAGGTGTGCAAGGTGTGTCACCGCATAGGGCCTCTAAAATTTGGAGAATTTGGAGGCCTCCAAATTTTTATAGATATTATTATAATTATTATTTGGCAAAATTATACTGAAGGTCCTTTATTTTATTTGTAACACTTTAGTCTTTTATCTTTTATTTTGTGACGTTTTGGTCATTTATCTCTTATAATGTGCACATATAATTCCTGTTAAAAAAAATACTTTAGTTCTATCTTTTTAAATACATTTTAATTGAAAATTAATAAATCCAGCAAAATGATGAATCTTCAACATCTTCCTTGAACCTTCTTAATCTTCTTTGAATCAAAAAATTTCTATTCAAATACCACAAAGCTATCTTATATTCACCTTAATCTTCTTTTAGAAACAAAAATCAAAACTCCTAAATTTTCAATAAATACTACAAACCACAAAAAAATTTCAATAAATACTACCCCTGCGTTTTTTCCTCTTTTTTTTTTTTTTTTTTTCATGTAGTCCATTATATTAAAAAAAAGGGTTAAATATGTTTTTGATCCTTATATTAAAATTCTCACTTTTCACTTGTTTCCCTTCTTCAAACTACTTGGTGTTTGTTTTGTCTTTATTTTGGTTTCAACCTATTAGCATTGGTTTTGTTTTTGATGTTGAATTTTTTATGCCCACCATGTGTTTGTTAAAATTCCTCAACCAAATATCTTTGTTTTAAAACACTTACCTCACATTTTTTCCTCTTATTCCAACTTCTTCATTTCCCAACATGGTTTTTCTACATCTTTTTTCTCCTAAATTGTTGTCCACCTATTGTTTGATTAATTTTATCAATCAAATGTTGTTTCTTAGAACACTTTGTTCTTGTGTTCGGTCATTATTAATCTAGCTTGGGTAGTAGAGAGGCACAATTTTGCATTGTCCAATGAGTTCTATCCAAATAGGAGGCTTTCATTGTCCCCTTCGGAGTTTCCATTGTTGTCCAGATGGTAGGGATGGGAGTAAAGGTTTTACTCGTTTGGTGGCTCATTTTAAGGCAACACACCTATGTGATGATGAGCGGAAAAACACGATACGAGAAGCTATTGAGAGTAATTTGGATTTGTTTTTGGCGGTGGAGGAATCTCTTAGAGGGCTTGAGCAATGGTTGTGTGGGAAGTGCATGAGTATCCGTGCCTTGAGCCGAGCTTGTCATCATCCCGATGGTTCGATTCGGGTTACTCTGACGTCAGGAGTGGTTGAGAGCCACATTGTAGGTGTTTTAAAACCCTCTACAAAGGCCCCTGATACTCTTGATAGTAAGGATGGTTTGGTTTTGGATGCTAGTCTGTTAGAGAGGATTCTCCAAGTTCCTATCTTAACCGTGAAGAGTATACCTCCTAGTTGTCGCATTGCATTTTCTCAGACACTAAAAGCAGCTCTTTATAAGGTGGTTGATGCGCCTGGTTCTGTAGGTGCTTGGGTTCAATTGTTGCTTCTTCCTCGGTGCACGTTACAGGTGGTCAAGCCTCAAACTAGGCAAGATCGTAGGTCTGGGAATAGGAAGTCATTGCAGCAACACCACATTTTGGAGTGTCTGGCTACATGGAGAGAACCAAATGGTCTTGCCAAATTGGTTGATAGTGTGTTGGGCAATTATGGTCAAAAGAGTCTAGGTCATGGGAGAGACAATGTTAAGGAGGAGAATAACAAGATGAACACTAACATCAAACAATGCCTCCGTAAAGTTGCAGATGGACACTTCACAGCCGCTGTGAAGGTGTTAGGTTCATCCGGAGTGGCACCCTATAATGAAGTCACCATGAAAGTTTTGGAGGAAAAACACCCGTACATGCCACCTCCCTCTACACCAACCACCATGTTTGCTGAAGCCCCCCTTGTGGTTAAAGTTGACACTGTTCTCAAGTGTGTTCAATCATTCCCTAAAGGGACTTCATGTGGTAGAGATGGATTACGTGCCCAACACTTTTTAGATGCGATGTGTGGAGAAGGTTCTCCGGTGGCTAGAGACCTTTTGGATGCTATCACGCTGGTGGTTAACTTATGGTTGGGAGGGAGATGCCCCGTCAGCTTGTCTGAGTTTGTAGCGTCTGCACCCTTGACCCCATTACTAAAGCCCGATGGTGGGATACGACCTATTGCAGTAGGTACCATTTGGAGGCGTTTAGTATCCAAGGTCGCTATGAAAGGTGTTGGAAAAGATATGACCAATTATCTCAATGATTTCCAATTTGGGGTTGGAATACCAAGCGGTGCAGAGGCAATTTTGCACAGTGCAAACAGGGTTCTAAGCCAGCGACATGAAGATGGTTCTTTAGCTATGCTCACAGTTGACTTCTCGAATGCTTTCAACATGGTGGATAGATCAGCACTATTACAAGAGGTGAGAGTGAGATGTCCATCTATTTCTTTGTGGGTCGAATTTCTTTATGGTCAAGCAGCGAGGTTGTACCTTGGGGATGGGCATATTATGGCATCCACTGGAGTGCAACAAGGTGACCCGTTAGGACCACTCCTTTTCGCTCTTGTACTACACCCTCTCATTCATAAAATCAGAGACAACTGCAACCTTCTTTTTCATGCCTGGTATCTTGATGATGGGACTATCATAGGGGATTCAGAGGAAGTGGCTAAATCTCTTGATATCATTAGAGAGACGGGTCCAGGATTGGGTCTTCATTTGAATATTCGTAAAACGGAGATCTTTTGGCCTTCTTGTGATGGAAGAAAACTTCATAAAGGGTTATTTCCTTCGGACATTGGGAGGCCGTTGTCTGGTGTGAAATTGCTCGGAGGTGCTGTTAGTCGAGATAAATATTTTATTGAGGAGGTAGCCATGAAGAGAGCTGTCAGGGCTGTTGAGTTAATGCATCTTCTTCCTAAGCTAAGAGACCCACAAAGTGAGCTTCTTCTACTTCGGTCATGCATGGGTATTGCCAAACTGTTTTTTGGCCTTAGGACGTGCCAACCAATTTATATGCAAGAGGCAGCTATTTTGTTTGATAAAGAGCTGAGAGTGGCAGTTGAAAATATTGTGGTTGGGGGAGGTCCGTTCTTTGGAGACCTTCAATGGAGAATCACTTCTTTACCCATTAAGTTTGGAGGGTTAGGATTGTATTCAGCTGTAGAGGCCAGCTCATATGCCTTTGTGGCTTCCAGGGCCCAATCTTGGGTTTTGCAAAATCATATTTTGAGAGACATTGGAATATGTGGTATGGATTTGGACTTTAACAATGTTTTGGACGGTCTTCGGGATGCAATTCCGACTTTTGACTTTAGCAATTTTGCTAGCAAAGACACCGTCCCCCCTAAAGCCCAACATGTTTTGGCGAGTGTTCTTTTTAGTAAAATTGTTCAGGACATGGAAGTTGATTTTGTCATGACAAAAAGACAAAAAGTGGTTTTTGGGTGTTTGAAAGCGGCACATGCTCAAGATTTTCTATTCGCTATCCCCATTGATGGTTTGGGCCAACACATGTCTCCAGTTGAGTATCGCACCATCCTTAGGTACCGCCTCATGATTCCGTTATTCCCTAAAGATGAAGTTTGCCCTGTTTGTCGTAAAACGTGTCTTGACACTTTTGGGGAGCATGCAGTTCATTGTCGGGAGCTTCCAGGCTTCAAATACAGGCATGACTTGGTCAGAGATGTGTTTTTTGATATTTTTAGGCGTGCAGGAATTTCTGTGAAGAAAGAGGCACCTGTGAATTTTTTGACTAACCCACAAGAAGGAAGATCGACACTTCGTCCAGCGGATGTTCTAGTGTATGGATGGGTAGGTGGGAAACATGCTTGTGTAGATTTAACTGGAGTTTCCCCACTTGTGGGACTAGGGGTTGGTGATTTTACTGTGGGACAGGCAGCCCTCAAAGCTGCTTCAAGCAAGATGAGCAAACATGAGAAAGCATGCTCTGATAATCAACACGTTTTTATACCGTTTGCATTTGACACTTTTGGCTTTCTCGCACCAGATGCGGTAAACCTTTTGAAAAGAGTTCAAAAGGTCATGCATAGTAATGTTGTGTCGCCTAGGTCTATGAACGTAGTTTTCCAAAGATTAGGTTTTGCTATACAGAAAGGTCTAGCGGCGCAGCTTGTTGCCCGTCTACCTTTGGTTCACGTGTAATTATCTCATTATATATATGAAAATCTCAGATAAAATGGAAGAGTCTTCACTTTGGTACAATAAAAAAAAAAAAAAAAAAAAAAAAAAAAAAATCCTTATAGTTTCGCAGAATTTCGTTTTTAGTCCCTGAAATTTTTTTTCACACTTTTTAGTCCCTGAAGTTTTTCCAGTCAGTGTTTTTAGTCCCTACTTTTCATTCAACTCGTGTATATCATTCGAAATTTTAAATTTTTTTCCGTGGTCATGTTTAGTACATTATATGAATCTCTCTTACAAAAATTTAAATTTTTTTAACAAGAGATGAATTAAATATGAATTTTTTAGTTTTTTGCACATAAAAATTCATAAATAATTCATTGCATGTTAAAAAATTCTAAATTTTTATCGGAGATGTTCTTATAATATTATAAACATGAATACAAAAATCATTCAAAAATTTGAAAGTATACAAGAATTTCATTAAAAGCAGGGACTAAAACCACTGACAGGAAAAACTTCAGGGACTATAAAATGTGTGAAAAAAATCTTTAGGAACTAAAAACAAAATTTTGCAAAACTATAGGGATCAAAAACATATTTAACCCTAAAAAAAAATACAAATTTGTCTAGCATGAGAATCGAACCCGCATCCCTTTAATTTTTTCTTTTGTGATGACTATATTAATAAGAGTTAGGGACAATCTCTTAAGCATGTTGGGATATATTTCCTGTCGACAATGTTTTTACATGGTCAGTCGTATGTTGCAACTTTAAAAGTTATTTAAAGATAATGATTAAAAATATTGATTATCGACGAAGACGGTGAAAATACGAATAAAACTTCCAATGTAGTCTATAAAGAAGTATTTCGTAATATACCATAATTTCTATTGTATGAACATTTATCCAAATTTATTGTCGAACTAATATTTAATGTTACTCGACTTTTTTATACACGTTTTAGTGTTAAAAGATTTATATCTTATTTTTCATATCATACTCGTTAGAGTTGTGCACCGCACGGGTCGAAGTTGTAGTTAATTAAGGAAGAAAAAAAAACGAATCTGCTTTCTTTATTCTTTTGAAGAGGGCCGAAGCGGAAGATACAATCGTAGTGTCGTCGAACACAGACGCGGCGGAACCCAACCGGCAATCGGATAGTGCTCCGTGAACGAACCCTATAAGCTAATTGAACTTTCGAGTTTGAGGGTTACTACTACAGATTGGTTTTTGTAAACGATAAATTATGCTTTAGTGCTAGGCATGGTAAAAATTATGAGGAAAAGAGAGGAAAAGATCGATGAGACAAGAATTGATAAAGAGTATGACGTTGGTTCTGAATCTGATGACCCAGATTGATCTATTGGGTGGTTAAAACATCTTGGTTCTGATTTTGAAAGCAGTGATAATGATGATGGGGATAATTCTGGTGATGATAATTTTGTTGTTTGGGTTCCTTGTTTTTCACTTGGTTGCAAAGAGGTCGAAGGCTCAATCAAATGAAACAATGTGTTTTTTAAGGCTCAAAATAGACGGAGTAAACAGAGCACCTATTTCCAAATTTCAGAGGGGTATTTGATAAATTTTGAAATTTCAAGGGGTATTTGATATTTCACTCGCATTTTATTACTCTCACCAAAAGTAAAAGATTTTTTTTTTCCTTTTAAGATAATGTAAAAGTTTTTTTTTCCTTTTGAATAATTAGTTGAGGTTCAGCTGGCATGTTTTAGGGGGGTGTATTGGATTGGGATTTCAATGGATTTAAAAAGACTTTTTTATGTTAAAAAATTCCATTGGTATTTAATCAAGACTTTTATAAAATCAAATCTTGCGGTATTCAATTAAGACAATTAAGATTTTTTTTAGGGCAATGAAATCCGTTGTTATTCGATTGAGATTTCTCATGACTTATAAAATGTCACTTGGTATTAGGGTTGGGAATAGGCCAGGCCAGACCAGACTTTGGTAGGCCTGAGTAGGGGTGGAAATGAACCGAACCAACTCGAACAAAGTTCGAGACTCGATTCGACAATTGATTCGTTGAACTTGGTTCATGAACCAAATGAGCCGAACTTGAGCTAAATATTAAGTTCGTTAATTAATGAGCTGAACTTGAGCTATATATAGTTCGGCTCGTTTGGTTCACGAGCTGACTCGATTATATATATAACACTTAAGAATATATTTTTACATGACACTTCAAGAATAATATATATTCAAAAATAAATTTTACAAAATAAAACACACTAGCATGATTTCTCTTTTGAAGCATAAGTGATACTTGTTTCTTTGATATTTCACAATGTATGCACTAACACTAAGTCTCACATCGGTTAACTTATCTAGCATTGAGAGAAAACTTTGTTATAAATAGGTGGTGTACTACATGTCTTGGAAGCACAACAAAATGCTTATGGTGGGTTTGTTATTGTTTCACATTTTCCTAAGTGTGATAATACTCTCAAATACGGCTGACAATGAACCGAACCAACTCGAAAATAGTTCGAGACTCGATTCAATTCGATAATTAACTCGTTGAACTTGGTTCATGAACCAAATGAGTCGAACTTGAGTTGAAATTGAGCTCGTTAAATAAATGAGTCGAGCTGAGCTTAAGCGAGTTCGACTCGACTCATTTCCAGCCCTAGGCCTAAGCCTGGCCTACGAAAAAAAATTAGCCTGAGCCTGGCCTACGGCCTCTTAAAGGCTTTTTTTTGTGGCCTAACCTGACCATTTTAAAAGCCTTGCCTGACCTTATAGCCTATTTAAAAGCCTACTTACACAAAAAACTTCCATTTTATATATTTGCTTCTAATTTCCACCGCAATTTCTACAATATTAATGAAAACTAATAAAGTGATTATTACATTAATTAAAAGCCTATTAGGATTTGTTTGTGATGGAAATGGTTTGTTTTTATTTTTTTGGTTATTGGTATGAAATAGTTTGTTTTTTAACCTTTTATATTTTATTTTTATAAAAAACTATAATTATTTGAAAATAAAAGTAAGTTTTAATAATTATGTATGTATATATTTATGTGACAAAAAAAATAATATGTATATATAGGGCGGCTTATTAGGTTTTGTAGGGTTTTTTTATAGCCTAAGTCTGACCTATTTAAGTAAATAGGCTATTTTTAAAGCTCGAGCCTAGCCTTTTTATTAAAAGGCCTAAATAGGCAGGTCGTAGGCCCCTATAGGCCGGCCTGGCCTATTCCCAACCCTACTTGGTATTCAAAAATCAACAGATTTTGGTGGATTCTTTCATGCAGTGGATTTCGTGAGACTTTTTAGTTAAAAATACATTTGAGAGACTCTTCCAACAATCTCACCAAAAACCTTGAGACTTTTTCAAACTCTCCAAGACTTTTTTCTTTCGTTCAGAGTTCATCATCACTTGTACCAGAATTTTTCTTCTTCTTTTCTTTCTTCGCTTGCTTATCAAATATGATTTTTGCAAGTTTTCTTTTTGAATAAATTCTGCAACTCTTTTTCATATTGGATTCAACACTTTTGCTATTTCTTGTGTTATTCTGGCCATTGAAGTGAATTATGCAGTTGATTAACAATAAAAAATTACATTTTTTTTTATATATACAATCGGTAATCGGTGATTCACTTGATCGTATTTTTTTGTTTGTTTTTGGATTCCAAAAAATATTATTTATTTATTTATTACTCTTATAATTTTTTATTAAAATTTATTGAGTCTTTTGAAATTTTCCTAATATATATTGAGTCTTTTGAAATTTTCCTAATATATAAAGTCTTATGAAATATTGATTGTAAAAAGTCTTTCTAAATAAATCTCTCAAAATCCATTCAAATAATGTGTTAAAAATCTTGATTGTAAAATGTCTTTTGAAAAAAATCTTTTAAAATCTTACAAAATCAATATAATCCCACAAAATCTTTTAAATCCCACAGTTGCACACAGTTGACAAAATCATGGCCATTTAAACTATCCAATGGTTTCCCTAATTTAAAAAATTGTTATTTAATTTTAATAAAAAATAAAGGGTTAAATATGTTTTTGGTCCCTATAGTTTCGCAGAATTTCAGTTTTAGTCCCTGAAGATTTTATTCACACTTTTTAGTACATGAGGTTTTCTCAGTAACTGTTTTTAGTCCCTACTTTTCATTT
The DNA here is from genome assembly GCA_951799995.1 of Trifolium subterraneum. Lineage (NCBI taxonomy): Eukaryota > Viridiplantae > Streptophyta > Magnoliopsida > Fabales > Fabaceae > Trifolium > Trifolium subterraneum. Next base: position 55,357,906 of record OX637462.1, read on the forward strand.
AACTTGTGCATATCATTCGAAATTTTAAATTTTTTTTACGGTCATATTTAGTACACTATATGAATCTCTTATACAAAAGTTTTATTTTTTTTTAACAAGAGATAAATTAAATATGAATTTTTTAGTTTTTTGTACATAAAAATTCATCTTATGATAAAAAATTCTAAATTTTTATCTGAGATGTTCTCATAGTATTATAAACATGAATACAGTTCTGTCAAAAAAAAATAATAAACATGAATACAAAAAACTATTCAAAAATGTGAAAGTATACAAAAATTTTATTAAAAATGTGAAAAGTGTGAAAAAAATCTTCAGAAATTAAAAAGAAAATTGTGCGAAACTATAGGAACCAAAATCATATTTAACCAAAAAATAAAATAAAAGACCCACATGTCTCAGCCTCACTCACACTTCTTTTCTCTCTCTGCTTCTTCCTCTGCCGGATCTTTCTTGATTCACCATGTCCGTTTAACTCCGCCGGAAACTGAAGAAACAAACAAAACCAGATGATGTTGTAAGCTAGAGAGAGAAAAAACGATAGCGACTACGTCGAAGACGCAAGACTTGATCTCAGTACAAGGTTTGAAATCACCGTCAGGTTCCTCATCGTCTCCTCCAACTCCGTCAACGGCAACGTTAACGCAACATAACTACTTGTCATTATACCGGCGGCGAGAACGACGGCGGTAATAGACCTGGGGGAAAACTCTCAAAAGCTAGGTTTAAGAAATTGAATTGCTCTGCATTTTTTGGGTGGGTGTGAATATTGATTCTTTATGGAAAAACTATAGTAGAATAAGTAACCATGTGATTATAGTTTGATGGTTTTATTCAGCTTATTTTTTGATTGTGTTTTGAATTTCATAAGTTCTACCAATCACTTATACCGGTGCTTATGTCATAGGATAAAACTGAATAAGCTGTGAAAATGCTCTTCCTAATGCACCTTAGTAGATTTAATGCATTGCTTCCTTGTGACAGTGGTAACGTATAAATATCACGTTTACAGATTACTCCTCTAATATTAGAATTCGTCAATTTGAGTGGTAAATTTAATGTTGAACTTGTTGATGTTTGCTCAGTTTGGATGTTACATACATTGTCGTTTCAATTTTATTACAACGTTCTTTACTTAAATTTTGAACTCATTGATGTGTCTGTTTAGTTTGGATGTTACATACAATGTTGTTTCTTTTTTCCTACGGCAATATTTCTAATCTTTTAAGCATCACCTAATAGAATTTAACATTATGTAGGCAAGTACTAAGGTGCAGCTTAAACAATGGGATCTAACTCATTGAAGGATTATCTAAAAAAATATGTGAGTAACCCTGAAGAAGACAAGAAAAAGAAGAAAAAGAAGAGGAAAACTGTACCACAAGCATCTGGATTGTTAGTCGTTGATGAAGATCCAGCCTGGCAGAAACCCGTCGATCTCGGAGAAGAAAACGTTGAGAACTCATCCGGTAAATGTAGAGATTAATATATACATTTATATTTATGTTAGACAATATACTGTGCGTTGTTTCTGTATTATTCAATTTACTATTTGGTTTTCTGTAAGATGGATTTTTTTTAAAATGAAAATTTGTTCTGTAGTATGTATGCTATTACTTCATAATAATAACCTTTTTTTATTGGTCAATGTAGATGAGGAGAAGCCGGTAGTTGACGAAGACATTGAAGTAAAGCGTATGAAGCGGCTTGAGCAGCTGAAGGCCAGGCGTGCTTATCATGATATATCGGAGGATGGAAGTGGTTGGATTCCACTTTCTTCTAAATCTGAGAATCCTGGTGACTCAAATGATATGTCTCCACCCCGTAAGCTGAGGGTTCGAAATGACACTCCTTCACCAGAACCTGAATTAAATCATTCCACTTCTAACAAAACGGGTGCTGATGTATCCCCTTCGCGTCGGCAGTTGAAACGCAAAGACACTCCATCACCTGAACGTAACTCACAACCTGCACATTCGGAGGGACCGAATTCTGATTTATCTCCTCCTCGTAAACACAGAGATCAGATAGCCCGTGAACCAAGGTTGTCTAAATCAAAATTTGAAGATAGTGATATATCACCTCCTCGACGGAAACATATGGAAGATCTTTCTCCACCTAGACGAGGTCGTCATGATTCTCCCTCTCAAGATACCTTACATGGAACTGTGTCATCTGACCTTTCACCCCCGAGGAAACACCAGCATAGTGTTGCAAGATCGAGTTTATCTGATGCTTCTCGCCGTTCGCATCCATCTTTCGATCATGACCTATCTCCACCAAGGAAGAAATCGAAGGAGCTATCCATTCCAGCATCTGTTAATGAAAGAAAGACGGGTTTGATTTCTGGTAAGGATATCAGAGAAGAGATTGACAAAAAGAAGGAGGAGGACTTGCTGAGGTAATTGCTCAATTATTATAAGGTTTTTTTTTTTCTTTTTTCCAAGCACATATTATTATGTACTAGATACATTCTCATTAATGTTCATGCCATAATCTTGTTCTATATTATTTTCTTGTTTATGTACAAATGCTTAAAGAAAAATTTCCGCTATCAATATTATAATTCATTAATCAAGAAATAAAGCTAATAAGAATATACATGTCAAGAACTATTTCTTTTAAACCTGAAGATATTAAATAGTGGTCGCAGAATAGCTTTATCTATATTGCTATTATGCCCACGATAATGTTCTGATTATCTATTCCTTTATGCAGGCTTAAACAGATGGACCCTGTCATCAGTGGGCGTGGCGCTGAACCTGTATTTCGTGATAACAAAGGTAAGGAGTTGAAGTAAATTTTTAGTTTGTTTTTCTCTTCAATCTATTGGATGACTTTGTGATGGGATGTCTAGAGAGAAAATCCGAGTGGAAGGAACCAATGGGCTGGGGAAATGGCATATCTAGTAAGTTACTGCTAAGTGAAGGGAATGCACGTGCAGGGAGTGAGGGAAGGGGAGCTTAGCTTTGGGATTATAGACAGATTTTATTCTGAAACTAATTTATTTCCCCCAGTAAATACATATACACTTTTTCTTTGGGTCAATATCATTTTGTGATAAGATGAGTTACTCAGTCTAGCTGAATTTTGCAGGAGCACGCATTACCAAAGAGGAATACGTGAAGTCAAAACAGAAAGTAGAAGAAAAGCCCAAGGTATTTTGTGTACTGCATATTTTGTCTAGCACTGTGTTTCTTATCTGGATATAGCTTTCTGTATACTACCTGTATGCAATTGGCTGCATATTATTTAGGTGTAGATAAATGAATATATTCTTGGTTTAATTACATTTTTAGTCCTTGTAGTTTGAGCTGTGTGATTTTGATCCCTTTAGATTTATGTTTGTTGAGTGATTTTTAGTCCCTCTATTTTGGAATTTGTAGAATGTGAGATTAGGGTTTTGAGAAAAGAAAATTTCTGATTTTTTTTGTTAAATTTGATATTTTAGTTGGTATATATTTTTTGAAATAATGTATAATTTGGCTATCTTCTTGACTTTCAGGAGATTCAAATAGAATGGGGCAAGGGCTTGGCTCAAAAGAGAGAAGCTGAGGCTAGGCAAAAGGAACTAGAAGTTCAGAAGGAAAAACCTTTTGCTCGGACCAGGTATATAGAAAGAAAATAGTGTTGTGCTGTCTTAAATTTGTTATTTTATTCCTGCAGTAACCTATTACGTGTCATGTATTCTATAGCAGTATAGCGGGATAGCCACTATTATGAAGTCTAAAAAACAATGTAGTAATGTCCAAATTAAACAAAAATTCCAACAAGATACATAAATACTAAAAAAACAGAAAAAGACAAAATTAAAGGGACAATGATACTTAATAATTATAAAATTTGTCATTTCCCATCAAAATGACAAAATCGAGTTCTAAAAGTAAATAAAATCAAAATGATGCTTTTGCATCTGTGTCTGCCTCATCCTCACTTGATTCAAACTCTTGTTTTTCCACCTCCAACTCATCATCTCCATTAGCCTCATATGTAGTGAGTCTAGATTGCTATAGCCGTATAACAGATAGTGGGATGGCTGCAATTCACGGCTGCGACAACCTCCATTGCTGAATGTGGTGCGCCGAACTCTGCCACTGCTATGCTATTCCGCTATTGCGGCACTATTGACAACATAGATTTAGACTTTCAATCATGTGCTTGATCATATATCCTTGTTAAACCTAATCTGGTAGCATGCAACAACTAGAGCCTGATGTAGACTAGCAATTTGTATTTACTCGGTAAATTTTGACACAGGCTCTGGACTGTTTGAATTGGTTTAGATTTGTTTTATAAATGAAAATGAATTGCCGTCTTTACTGGCTATGAGAAAATAATCTATCAATTTGCTTATTAATTCTCTTTTAGCAGCCTTTCCGAGTGGAGCTTTATTCCACTTAGTTGACTTAACACTTAAGTGCTGATTGATTTATCATATTCTTAATAGATGTTTTAATTGTTCAGATGTATACGAGTCTACCACATTTTGCACTGATACTAATGTTCTCAAAATGATAAAAATCTTTTTGCTCAAAATGGTCAAAGAAACTGATACCATTCAAGTTCAATGTCTATTGTTGAACCTGCTATCTAATGTTTGCTGTTCTAGTCAGCCACCTATCTGTAGTGAATGTCAACTCTTTTTGCCAGTCTCTTATAGTTACCAAATTTTCTGTGACAGACTGACAGTAATGAAAGTTTATTTATAAAATTGTTAATATGTTATTTAAAGTCCCTTTAGAAAACAAAGTCACAATTTTGGTATTTATTGTGTGATTTGATGTCATTGTAAAGGTTTCTTTTTCCTTCTCTTCTCTCTATCTCTTGTAATGCATTCTTTCTTTTCTTTTCAGAGATGATCCTGAACTTGACAAGTCACTGAAGGAGAGGATAAGATGGGGGGATCCTATGGCACACCTGGTAAAGGTAATGCGATGCAAATCTTATTGCTGGACACTTAAGATGCAAGAGTTTGATCTGTTCTGATGACTAATATGTTTTTTTGTGTCAATTATCATTTGTGCAGAAAAAATATCCAGAGCCTGTTCTTCCGAACTTGGGGGATAGTGATAAAATGAGGGAATCTGGTTTTGTTGTTCCTCAAGATATTCCAAGTCATAGTTGGTTGAAGAGAGGTTTAGAGGCCGCTCCAAATCGGTATGGGATACGGCCGGGACGACACTGGGATGGTGTTGATCGTAGTAACGGTTAGTTTCATATTAGCCATGTCTTTTATACCTTGATTTTATATTCACATATTTATAAAAATATTGGAAAACTATTCTAAGTAATTGACTTGATCTCTTTCTCCGATTGTAGGGTTTGAGAAGGCATTGTTTAAGAGGATGAATGAGAGACAAGCTACAGACAAAGAGGCTTATCTTTGGTCCGTCTCTGATATGTGAAAACTTACATTATATTGTAACAACATTCAAACAAAAAGTATGGTTGATCGGGCATATTTTCGAAGTGTACTCAGGGGGCCACGTTTGGGAGGCATGTTTGTAAAGATGTTAATATGATGTTTTCATGTTGATTATGGAAAATAATGAGCCATAGTTTTTCTTCATTGTTCAAATCCTGCAGAAAAATGAGGAAATTTTTTGTCAACCTGTGTTTCATGTTGAAAGTGTATTAGTGGATGAGCTAAACTTATTTGTAGCATCGACCAGTTTTTTTTTCCCCCAAGTAATGTTAACTAATTTAACTGTTTGTGTAGTTTCAAGTTTTAAAGTGACATTGACATTGTTTTTTTTTCTTTTTGAGTAAAGACAAAGAAGTTATAAAATGTTTGGTGGTTATTGAAAAAAAATAGTTATTTGATTGAGTAAAGAAGATTGAAATTGAGAATTAAATAGCTTAATTGAATGGTCAAAATTGTTAGTGTCGGACGCCATGATCGGTGTTCGAATTTCGGTCCCTCCACTTTGTGTGTATGAGTTTTTAATTGTTTGTCATTTCGTCTATCTACCAATAGCTTAAATGAAAGGTAAGTTTGGAAGGAAAAAAATGATCACACCAAAACTTGATGGATTGCTAAATTAAAATATAAACATTGTGAAAACATTTTTTTTTTGTAAAGAAAGATTACTTTGAAATATATTGTCTATATAGACTAATAATTTGAGTCTTCAAGATAATTAAAACTTATTTAAAAGTATCACTCTTAGAGTCTTAGAGGGGGTGTTTGTTTCATGGATTACAAAATTATTCTAAGAAATGTGACTTTGGGAATCTTTGTTTCAAGTTTTTATAAATTATGTCTAGGAACTTTTTTTTCCTAGGATTATACATGACTTTTCCACTTTCTATTCTCATACAAAAAGGGTGGAATCTTGGTAATCGCCCATAACTCCCTACTCCCCCATTATTTTTAACTCATTCCCTTTTTAAATTTAATATTTTAAAATTTTAATTGAATTTTTTTTAAAAATATTTCAATGAAATTTATTTATTTACCAAACACATTGATTGAAATAATATTCCTAGTAATAATGTTCCTTAGAATATTATTCCAAGGATTATAATTCTAATCTTTGAAACAAACACACCCAATATAATGTGCACCATATTCGAACACCACTAAATATATTTACATGTAAATATTTTGGTTTGATAATAAAAAGATAAGTTTAAAATTTTGAAGATTCCGAATTGGAGCACCCCTAAATATATTTAGATGTAAATATTTTTGTATTGAGTCATAAAATTTTCCATACCTTATAAAAAGAATTTCTGTTCTCAAAACTAATATAATTCATATTATTTATCTTTTTTCTTCATCGGTCTTTCTTCCACTCTTCATTAATAAAATAAAATATAATAAAGAACAACCATAAACACTTAAAAAAACTTTTGTGAAAAAATAAAAACTTAAAAAATAATTAATTAATTATAAAAAAACAATTAATTAATGAAAAACCCTAACTAAGCATCTCCAAATAAAATTGCCGCTTTACCCTTATTGTAACAGAAACACAAGTTGGATCGAAGTCTCACTTACCTCAACTCGCCGGAAAAACCATAACCTGGCCGGAAAATCAGGCGGAGATAGTCGTCGGCCACCAAAATCATTTAGAAACTCCGTTCAGGTTTTCCTTTTTCCTTCCTTCTCTCCCTGTAACGCACGCAAAGATGATGCAATTCCATCACGATTTCTGTATTTTCCTTTTTCTTAGATAAACATTTATAAGCTCAATTTTTCATATTTATATGTTTTCCATTCATCATAGTTGTTTTTATGTTTTTTAATTTACAATTAAGCACTTATTATTGAGCAGATTAGTATTTTAGTTCTCCAAATTGTAAGATACTATGGCTGTTTGGATATTTATTTGCAGCTAATAGCAAAAGCTCGCTATAAGCTGTTTTCATTAGCAATATTGGAAAAAAATTTATCAAAATAAGCTGGAAAAAAACTTATTTTTCATATGTCATGTCAAACAGTCTCACAAAACTTATGTAAGTAGATAAGATCGAATAAGTCAATCCAAACATGACCTAAATAAATTTGTTGATTTTCTTTAATTTAAGGGAGTAATTTGCTATTTGCTATTTTTTATATTTGTGGGATTAAATTGCACGATTCTTTCAATTTCGAGGATCAAAATTTTTATTTACTCCTCATTGTTCCTATACCGTTTTTTCACATTCGTCAAAAATATTAGTGATTGTTATATTATCTTTTTCCTATAGCATTGCCTCTAAGTTTTATCCTTATAATTATAATGTATTAATATATTGCAGGTTTTGTGTATCTGAAGAGATATCATTTTATCAACTGAGAATATAACAATTTTGTAGTTTCAAATGGCACTGGTTGTAATCTGTGGTCAACCATGCAGTGGAAAATCCAAAGCTGCGTTGTGTCTAGCGGAAGCTCTTAAACAATCATCAGAATTGAAATATCAAGTGAGAATCATAGATGAAGCTTCTTTTCATCTTGATCGAAATCAAAGTTACGCGAATATGCCATCCGAGAAGAATTTAAGAGGGGTTCTTAGGTCAGAAGTTGATAGGTCTCTGTCAAAAGATACTGTTATCATTGTTGATTCTTTGAATAATATTAAGGGTTATAGATATGAGCTATGGTGTTTGGCTCGTGCTGCGGGGATTAGGTACTGTGTTTTTTACTGTGATGTTGAGGATAACGATTGTAGAAAATGGAATCAAGAGCGTAGGGAGAAAGGTGAGGACAACTATGATGATGTAATATTTGAAGATTTGGTAAGGAGGTTTGAGAAACCGGAGAGAAGAAACCGATGGGATTCACCTTTGTTTGAGTTGAAATCAGCATCGTCTTCTTCGTCTGATTCTGCCTCCATTGTAGATGATGCTGTCTCCTACATAACCAAAAAACTGGACTCCAAAACCCGTGATGTGAAGATATTGCAACCATCAATTGCAACTCAAACTTCACGTTTTTCGGATGCAAATTCTCTCTATGAGTTAGACAAAGCAACACAAGAGGTTACTAATGCTATAGCAGAAGCGCAATCTCGTGATCTTGGTATGCTACCAGCTAATGGCATTTCTATAGGGAAAGATTTTCCTCCAATCAATCTTTCAAGATCAGTTGGGTTGCCAGAGCTTCGCAGGTTGCGACGTACGTTCATGAAATTAACAGGTCAAACAAGTTTAAGTGGTAAACCTCCTCCTTCTGATTCAGATAGTGCTAAAAGAATGTTTATTGATTACTTGAACAGGGAACTTGGAACATCATGAAGAAAAGTATGTTGTAGTAATCTTATAATTGAATTTATACGTGTGCTTGATTAATTAAATACTATGGTATTTTATATATTTACTAAGAGCATTGTTGTTGAATAAACTGTTTTTTCCCCTCTAGTTTTCATTGTAATATCAATTGATTATTTCTCTCCAATCCAAGCTATGATGTAAAGATGATAATAACACTCAGTTCTTCTCACATTAAAACATGTCCTCACTTATTGACATATTGGTTTTTCCTTGAGAAAAAGGAGTTTTTGATATGCATGATCATTGAGTTATTATACTATATAACTTCGTAGTTTCTCCCCCCAAAATGTCTTCTCCGGTCGGAGAACGCATTAGATAGTAGGTCCTTGAGCAGACCCTACATTAGCGGAGAAATTTTGTGTATTATACTAGTTCAATCAAACTGGGTCTACATATACAATTCAGTAGTTAAATAGTGAAGTGATCCTGGGTCTATATATATAGCCTCCTCCTCACCAAAGGTGGCAGTGGTACCTCCTTAAAAGGAGGGGAGGTTGAGCCCACTCTCCTGGAGGTTTGGCCTTGTGGCCGATAAATTCGGATCCATCCGTTAACCTACAACCTGATCCATCGATACCCACTCAGAGGCAGGTAGTCTAGGCCTTATTGGGCCTCTCGCCCCGTGGGCGTGGTGGGCCCAGTAGTCCTAGAGAACTCACCCAGTACAAAAACCTTCAAGTAAGAAATTTTAGAAAACAACTTGCATTTCAAGTTGAGGTATTATGCATGAGGTTTTGGGTTCGATCCTCTGCTCCATTGTAAACAAAAAATATTTATAATAATACATATATGTCATTTTTAAAAATAAAAATAAAAATAAAACAGACGAATATTCCTATACTAGATATTGGAGTGAAATGGCAAATATCCCCCTGAAATTTTAAAATTTGTCAAATACCCCCTGAAATTTTAAAATAGGCAAATACCCCTGAAATTGTAAAATGTCAATCAAATTGCCCCCATGTTCCGTTTAATCTGTCTATTTTGAGCCTTCAAAAGCACATTGTTTAAGCTTTCAACCTTCTTGCAACCAGGTGAATAACAATGAACTCAAATAGCAAAATTATCATCACCACAATCATCCTCATCATCATTATAATTGCTTTCAAAATCAGAACCTAAGAGGTTCTAATAGACCAATCTAAGTTATTACATTCACGACCAGACAAGAAACATCCATCACCAACATGATACTCTTTATCAATTCTTGTCTTATCTATCTTTTTCTCTCTTTTCCCATTAAAATAGACGGAGTAAACAGAGCAGATGACAGTTTGATTGATATTTTACAATTTTAAGGGGGTATTTATCTATTTCCAAATTTCAGGGGGTATTTAACGAATTTTGAAATTTCAGGGGTATTTGACATTTTACTCCTAGAAATTGACTGTGATTTGGAAACATCTGAACTCTTGATGAAAGCCTTCTACCCATAAAATAAAGATAATAGCAGGGTGAGATATCAACATCTTGGTGAGTTCCCAAATTTGGGATAAGACATACTTATGCCAATACCTACAAATAAAACTTTGGAGGATCATGATCATAATCATTTTAATAATATCTACTTAGACTTAATTCCTTTATAATATTATGTCTACTTTTTTTTTGACAAATATAGTATACCTTCTTGACATATATTTTCCGGAAACGTGTACCTGACCAGTTACATCAGTTTCACAAAACATATCTGACAAGCTATGTCAGTTTCATAGAACAAATCTGACAAATTATGCCAGTTTCATAGAACATTAGAACACACTATGGGTCTGTTTGTTTCAGCTTTAAAAAAATAGATTTTTTCTTTGTATTTTTGAAAATGGATTTTTTACAACCGTTTTTCAAAATATTACAAGTTTTTTTATATTCGTTTTTTCTAAATTCAAACACAAATTTTGACATCATATAACATAGACGCACATTATTGAAGAACAAAAAATTGTCAAAATCTCAATTTTTATAAAAAGTTGTATTTCAAAAATGATTTTTATGAAAATCTATTTGAAATAGCTTCAAAAAAAGTGATTTTTTTGAAATTTTGATATTCAAATTTTTTTTCAATAAAATGATGAAATACCTAAAATAAGATTTTAAGAATAACCATTCAAACCAAATTTTCATTTGAAGCTTTTATAAAAAAATTCTTTGTAAATTTTTTTTATACAAAATTTTCTAACACTACAAAATCTATTTTCAAAAAAATCTAAAACAAACGGGCCCTATATCTGGCAAATTATGTTAACATGTATGCATAATTACAACACACACACCCCCCATTAAGTAAAAATGTCTGGCCTACCGTTAATCATAAAAGTTTTCAGACTATTAATTCATCATCATCATCATCATTCTTATATAGTATCAGGATTCAGGAGGCATTACACATAATAAAATCTAGGCCACTAGTCAATTGAGTTAAAAGTAAAAGCTAATAGTAATCGATGTGGTCCCTTAAGAGTAAAAGCTCATGAATGGTAGTTGGACTTTTTGTGTACTAGTCTGTGGTAAATCATCTATCAATAAATAATCAACCATATAATTGTCCAGAGGTTGAGTTGAATCATAGATTCAGATCCAACAACTTGCATTATGCCGTAACTACTACATAAGATCTTAGCTGTGACATACCTAAAAGTTTGTTAGTGAGTTGATATTGAGATATTGACATGTTGAATCTTATGAACACATTCACATGTGACATGCTGCCCAAAAACCAAAACAGATTTGCTGTTGTAAGTGTGTTATAGTGTAAACCTTCTGATATTAATGGAAGGTTGAAATCATTTTAATCTATGTGAAATCTAAACCATGTAAAATGAGTGTGGAATTTTATAACTGTGGCAAATTTAAATCCCCCAAAAACTTGGATAAGGATTTGGTGTTGTTATTGCGTGATGCACAGTAATGCATCTGGAATGTCCGATAAAGAATTGACGAATGACATCTTATTCTTTTGATGTTTACTTTTTCTTTATTTAATCTGAGACACCCCGACCATAAATGGACGGCCAAAATTCGTAATAGCGTAAAACTGTGTAATATTTCTACAGCAGACAGTCTGAATTCCAAAAATTTCTCCACTCACACACTCTACTCTCCTCTCACCACTCACATACCTAAACGTTTTTCCCAAACATAAAAAGTTTGTTAGGGGTTGATATTGAGATATTGACATGTTGAATCTTATGAACACATTTACATGCCAAAAGTCTTCTCCACTCACACACTCTACTATACTCACCTCTCCTTATAAAATACTTTCTCTACCTTGAACTTTCCAACTCCAAAACTTTCTCCATCAAATCTCTCTCTATCTCTATCTATCTATCTATCTATCAATCTCTCTCTCTCTCTCTCAAATGGAGTTCCTCAATTTAATTTATGCAGTTCCAGCATTGTACTTATGTTTCCTAATATGGAAGCTATTTGATCAAAAGAGGGACCAAGAGTGCTACATATTGGATTACCAATGTTACAAACCAACACAAGATAGAATGCTAGGGACAGAGTTATGTGGCAAAATAATCAAAAGAACAGAAGATTTGGGTCTAAATGAGTACAAATTTCTCCTCAAAGCAATTGTAAGTTGTGGCATTGGCGAACAAACTTACGCGCCAAGAAACGTCATTGAAGGCCGCGAAGCCTCCCCAACACTGAATGATGCGATCTCAGAGATGGAAGATTTTTTCAACGACAGCATTGCAAAACTCCTTGCTAGGTCAGCCATTTCCCCTTCCGAAATCGACGTTCTTGTCGTCAACATCTCAATGTTTACCTCTCTTCCTTCACTATCGTCGCTTATCATTAACCGTTTCAAATTGAGACACGACGTAAAAGTGTACAATCTCACCGGAATGGGTTGTAGTGCTACTCTTATATCATTAGACATTGTTAAAAACATTTTGAAATCACAAAAGAACAAGTTAGCACTTATGGTCACTTCAGAGTCACTTAGTCCAAATTGGTATCCTGGTAATAATAGATCAATGATCTTAGCCAATTGTCTTTTCCGTACCGGCGGTTGTGCGATTCTTTTGACCAACAAAAGATCCTTAAAGAACACAAGTAAACTGAAATTAAAGTGTTTAGTAAGGACACATCACGGCGCCAGAGACGACTCGTATAATTGTTGCCAAAAAAAAGAAGATGAACAAGGCAGGGTTGGTTTTTATTTAGCTAAAGCTCTCCCATTGGTAGCAACAAGAGCTTTTGTTGACAATTTAAGGGAAATTTCACCCAAAATTTTGCCAATAAGGGAATTGCTTAGGTTTCTTGTTGTATCACTTATTAAGAAACTCAAGATAGCTAGTGGTGGAGGAACAATAAAAACTATTAAATCATCATTGAATTTTAAAACTGGTGTTGATCATTTTTGTCTCCACACAGGAGGAAAAGCAGTGATTGATGGAGTTGGAAAGAGTTTAAATCTAAGTGAATATGATCTTGAACCATCAAGGATGACACTACACCGTTTTGGTAACACTTCTGCTTCTAGTTTGTGGTATGTGTTAGGATACATGGAAGCAAAAAAGAGGCTTAATAAAGGTGATACAGTTTTTATGATAAGTTTTGGTGCTGGATTTAAATGCAATAGTTGTTTGTGGGAGGTAATGAAAGATGTTGGAGATTCAAATGTTTGGGAAGATTGTATTCATGATTATCCACCAGAATCTTTGGCTAATCCTTTCATGGAAAAGTATGGTTGGATGAATCAAGTTGAGGATCCAAACTGTTCTCAATTTCGTAATTTTCTAAGTGAAATGAAATAGCAAAATTAATTTCTTGTTTTTTTTTACTAGATTTGTTGACAAGGATCAAGATTATTGTGCATTAATTTCATTATATATTCTGTATTCATTATATATACTGCCAATGAAATAATAAGAAGTTCTGTTTAATTTGGATATGTCTTATTATAAATAGTTAAAGTGTTATAGTTATCTTTTAACCTCAAAGTATCAAATAAAATTTTGGCTTTAATGCATTTTTGGTTCCCTATTTTAAAAAACATGAAGCTTTAGTCCTCCAATTTTAAAAACCAACTTTTTAGTCCTACAATTTTAATTTTTCTTGAGTTTTGATCCCTCAGTCTATTTTGGAGTCAAATTTGCTGACATGGCCTTATTAGATTTTGAATTGGACTAATGCATTCTTATAAAATTGATCTGTGAGTTGTTTAGTAGATAAGTTATACTATATATAGTTGTGTAAATTTGATGTTTAGCTTACTCGTTGTTTTCTAAATTGATAGTCATTTTTATTCAATCAATTAAGGAAAATGTTATTTAGAAAGAATTTTTTGATACAAGAAAGAGAAGAATTTTATGTGGCAACTTTTGATTGGTCAAATTCTAATCACCCTCTCTCCCATGTATGGTTAGCTAATTTTTAATTGGTCAAATTTCCTAATTTTGTGGATTCTTCTCTTGGATAAATATTTCTTACTAAATTACTCATCAAAAGATAAATCAATCAACTCACACTTAATGTAACAATGGTTCTCCTTTAAATTCTTAAGGGATACTTATGTTGAGAAATGGCACTATGTTTTTCAGCGGTGGATGGATCAAGTTTTGATAACAATTTAATATTTTTATAGGTTGAAATATGATTTGTGAATAATTCTTAAAATGCTTCAAAAAAATGTCTAATATTGCATAAAATATATAAATGACAAAAATGATACATCAAAGTGATGAAGATAGGTAAATATTACTAGCGAATAGCTTATAGCGGGCGAGTTTATAGCAAATAAGCTAGCCGATTGAATTTATAATCTTTGATAAAATTAACAGTTAAACTATCTTATAAGTATGAAATAATGAAATGACATAAAAAGATATGTTTAATTAATATTTAATTTTTTACGAATAAGATGACAGGGGTAAAATTGGAAAAAAATCATAAGCTATAAAATCATAAGCTACTTGAAATAGCGTTTGGAAAAAATAAGCTATAACCTAGTAAAATAAGCTATAAGGTCTTTTTAAAAAAAGGGTTAAATATATTTTTTGTCCTTATAGTTTCGAAGAATTTCGTTTTTAGTCCCTGAAGATTTTTTTCACACTTTTAGTCCCTGGAGTTTTTCCAGTCAGTGTTTTTAGTCCCTACTTTTCATTCAATTCGTGCATATCATTCGAAACTTTAAAAAAAAAATTTGCGGTCGTGTTTAGTACATTATATGAATCTCTCTTACAAAAATTTAATTTTTTTTAACAAGAGATGAATTAAATATGAATTTTTTGCACATAAAAATTCATAAATAATTCATCTTACGTTAAAAAATTCTGAATTTTTAACGGAAATGTTCTTATAATATTATAAACATGAATATAAAAAACCATTCAAAAATTTGAAAGTATACAAGAATTTCATTAAAAACAGAGACTAAAATCATTGACAAGAAAAACTTCAGGGACTAAAATGTATGAAAAAAATCTTCAGAGACTAAAAACGAAATTCTGCGAAACTATAGGGACCAAAAACATAATCCTTAAAAAAATATTTACCAAATATGTCTTTTTTTTACCGTATGATCTTATAAGCTATAAACTCAATATCTAACCATACCAAAAAGAGCCTATGTATATTCCAAATTAACGTTAGAATAATAAGTATAATCTCACCTATACTTCAAACCATAAGCTCTGTTTAGTAAGCAAAATAGCGGATAATTTATAAGTTAGCTTATAGTGGATGAGCTTATAGTGAATAAAATAGCTTATTAAATTTGTATTGTTTGGTAAAAAATTAGCAGTTCCACTAACTCATAAGTATGAAATGACATTAAAATATGTCTACTTAATATTTAACTTTTTACAAATAAAATGACAAGGGTAAATTTGGAAGAAAAAATATAAACTATAAGCACACAAGCTACTTGAAAAAAATAAAATAAATACATTAAAACCCAATTCCCTCTCTTTTTTACAACACTCTTTCATAATTCCCTCTGTTTTCTACTACAACACTCCTTCGTATCTGAGCGCTACTTTTTCATAACTTTTCAACTCACCTTTTCAACTTTTTCAATCCACGATGAATCATCTTGTAAGGTCAATTTTAACAGGAGCTGGTGGATTCATTGGGAATGAAGGTGCAAAACTAGCAATGGGTAAACGTTTCAAATTTAGATTTAAATTAATTATTTCATTTCAAAAACTAACCCTAATTAAAATTGATTTCCAAATCTAATACCAATTATTGATTGCATTGTAGAATATGGTTCGGATCTATATAATTCTGTGAAAGGTATGATCAATTGTCAACTGATTAGGAGAAATGAAATTGAACAGTTTGATTGGTTTTATAATATGGGTTTTATTTGTTAGGAGCTATCCATGGATCTGGTGTTTCTGATGATGGAACTTTGGAATTTGAATTAAGCAATAGTTTTTATAATTCAAATGTGAGTTTTAATATATTTTTGCTAGATTATAATAATAATAATAATAATAATAATATAGTAATTGACAATATTTTATTTTGGATTAGGGCTTTGGAAACATTGAGAACGAGACAAAAGGTTTTACAAAAGCTGTCCTAAATGTGCAACAGCTCAAATTCATGGCAAAATTAGGCTGCTTTGAAGAGGCAACAGTAAGTACATTGTAATTTAATTGCTTAACAGGTAGTACATTGTTTACATTAAAAAAAATTTAAATTAATGTAACATTACATTACAGGCTTTTGGGATTGAATTCCCTATGCCAGGCTACAGCAATGTCTTGCTGGGAATGGTTGCAACATCAGCTTTTGAAACCAACCCTGCATTGAAGTTCAAATGTGAATTTGAAAATCCAACAAAGGGACTTCAAGCAGTAGCTGAACTATCTTACTTCACAAGAACAAGAATCTTGAACTCATCCATCATGGTGTCCTCACTACCAGTCATCCTGCAACTTTCCAAGTAAACTAAATCCAATAAATAAAAGTTATATTATTATTATAATATTTTTATTATACTCCCAACTAATTTATAATATTTGTATAAATATAGACTTCCTGACAATATTGAATTTAGTTCTAAATTCAATATTGAGGGAGGTTATTACAACTTAGGCATAGTGAAATCTTCAGCCAACACAGATGTAAGCATTGGGTTTGGATTGCAAGATGTACAAGGGTTCAGCATGGCAGGTTATGGCACAATGACAATTGCGGGTGAAGCCAAACCGAGCCGAGTTGGGGCAGAAATTAGAAAGGTGTACAAAGGAGTCGCCTACAAGATTAAGGCCGATTGCAACACCGACCGTAGCGGGGGCAAAGTTGGCTTTGGTTGGTCGACATCGACGTAAGGTATATCTATCTATAAGGTTAACTTGGCTTATTGCTGGCTGTCAAACAAACATCAGTACCAAAATAATGTAGCATTATCCCCAAAACTTACACTCCCCATTAGCTAAATAATGGAGTATTTCACAAACCTTCTTTAGCAACTATAAACTATTCCCCACATCCCAAAACACACCAATGGATTCAGTAACCACTACAGAATTGATTGGTTAAATTACCAACACCAAGCCAATTCCACCATAATTTCCACATTAAATGTTTTCTCTTGAACAAAAAAACATTTTGTTCATTGCCTTCAAACAAGCAAACCAAACAATTTAACTAGTAACTAACCCCTTTGATGAATTAATTTAATCAACTCCTCAATCTAAAAAGTAATTGTAACTCCCTTCAAACAATAGATGAGGGTTCTGCCCAATTAGAGTTGAACCAAAATTCGGCCTAAATTATGTGCACATGTCACATCTACAATCTATTAGGGGATGATTTTGGACCATCTATTACCAGGGTCTGTTTAGGCTGGACCCAAACTTGTATTGGTCCATCTTGGACTCATTAATTTAAACCATTGATCAAGTAATGTACACAAATATTACCATAGTCCATCCATAGATAATTATTCTCTCACTCTCACAGTTTCCAGTTCCACCATAGCAAGATAGTTCTTGTTCCACCCTAACAATAAGCACAACCCATATGATTTTACTGAATTGTCACTACCAAATTCACAGCTTCTAAGTTCTTTTTTTCTTTCTTTTTTTCAAAAAAAAGTTCTATTTTTCTTTTTTCTGGCCAGATTAGCTTCTAATTTCTATTGCCTCCAATATTGGTTCCATTGAACACCTTCAGATTTTTTATCTTTCAAACAATTCCCTTAATGGGTCTCCCTTTATTTTTCCAACCAAATTTTGAACTTTGGTTTCTTAATTTTTCAAACAATTGGAGAATAGGGGAAGTTTCAGAGGCAATAGAACTTAGAAGCTACTTTTATGAAAATATTTGATGCTTATCCACAAACAAACAATGGTAGAGAAAATTGTCATCTTAGTTAAAAAGACACAAACTGTGAAGAGAGAATTTTACTTCCATTATCAATTTGTCATGAGGTTGATGATGAAATTTTGTTGTTGTTGTTGTTGCTGTTGAAAAGAGAAGAGAGTATAGAGATGAGAGAGAAAGGGGAAGAGGAGAGAGTAATTGTGTGTGGATGCTGCATTACCATAAAATCTGTACATCCTACTAAATCAATGGTGAAACTTTGATGTGTCCAAAATGGACCAATACATGTATGGGTCCAGCCTATACGGAACCCTATTACCAAGTTGGGAAGTAATTTCCAACCCACTGACTCTGAAAATAATAGTTATTGTTCATTTTTTAAAATTTCCTAAACCGAGTCCCAAAAAATCCCTCTTTAATTCATTTCTATGTTGAACCGCTCCGGCCCGGTGTGTGAAGAAAAACTCGTTAGATCGTGCTAAAAACTTTAAATATGACCACTTGATAAAAAATAATAGAAACACCAATAGATATATTTGCATACATTTTCAACCCACCCAAAGCAAAAAATAAAAGTATTTGCATAGGTTTACCTTCTCAATATTTTCCATCGAAACTCCTTTGACCTCTTTAACCTAAGCTTTCACTTTGGAAATCATGCTAATCTCCTCTGGGTGATTAACTCATTAGATCGTGCTAAAAGCGATGGGAATCAGCCGTCCAGCAGACTCAAGCTACAACATCCAATAGAGAGAATCAGTTAGAAAACCTCTTGCTGTCTAATGACTCAGTTAGAAAACAAACCAACAAAAACATAAATAGATCTTCAGTTTCAGTTAGAATCATAACGAGAAGTATTGAAAAATAAAAACTTTAGCATTGCATTGTTTTGAACAAGGATCAAAATTAAATAATATTAACAACACAGAATCATCAAAATTTTAAGGAATTTCAATCATAACTTCATTACTTGTCTCCCTCTTCTCAAGGAAGTGAGTCTCCACATATTTCTTACGGGATTTGATGCAAGTTTGAACACTATAGTCGAGCTTTTGGCCCATGAGAAATGCTATCATCAAACTCTCTAACACACTCCCTATATTGAAGCCACATCACCCTCTATCAAGTGTCATGTAATTGGCAACAGGCTGTATCTCTCCCTCTCTTTTTATCTTTTTATTTTTTTTTAAACAAAAAGGAAAACGAAAGAAAAACACCCCCACTGCAAACCACTATTTTTCCCTCGTCTTATTCTCTCTCAAAACCAAAAATCACCTGACCCATGTTCCCTCAGCCTAATCCATCAATCGTCCCACTCAAACATAGTTGTTTTGCTCTATGATAATTTGGTTTTCTATTCTAACTAGTTTTATGATTTACTTTTTTTGAAAAGAACTGAGTTTTTTACTAAGATTTTCAGATTTGATTCTATTGTTTTAAAGATATTATGAAGTCTGTTTTCTAGTTGCAGAAGATCTTATGATGTCTATGGTGTAATTTCTTTTAATTAAAAAAAGGGGGTTTTAACCCCCAATTGATTTAAAAGAATGACAGATAAAACTTGTGGCGATCGCAATCAGAACAATACCGCCACCGACAAAGTGTTGTTGTAGTCCGGTTCCCATTTAACAAAGAAAACACTCTCATGGTGAATGGCAATCAGGCACACCATGTAGTTGTAGGGCTTTAGAAGAAGAAGGACACTGGAGAAGCCACACGGAAAAGTTTGTTTAGATGATATTTTAAATTAAAAATGTTAATTGAAAAAAAAAAAGGTTAAGAAACAGGTGGAACAGGTTAGCCGGTGAATAGTTTTGAAAAGAGGGTGACGTGGCTTCATGATAGGGAGTGTGTTGGTAGGAGTGTGTTAGAGAGTTTGATGATAGCATTTCTCTTTGGCCCATTACCTTGAGTGAGGCCGAACGTGTACACCTTTTGTTATGAAGATGTGATCTTATCCACTAATGGGTCTTGTTCTAAGCCCAACCCTCTCACTCTACAACCCTAATTCATGGTCATTGGGGCGAAAGAAGAGTGTGATAGAAGCATATCAGTTAAGTGATTTTAACAAAAACAAAGGAGTTTCAACAAAAATATCAAAACTTTCAACAAAACCCAGAAACATAAAATCAAAATTCTTAGAAATCAAAATTTTTGATGTAATTTTATCAATGAACAGAAACATAAAGATCGAAATTTTAAGCAGGAATATAGATTTTTTTTTTTTAAAAAAAGCAGGAACATAGATTTAATCATATAAACAAATAAACAGATCCAAGGAGAGGGAAAAAGCTAACATAGAGATATATGGTTGTGTTGGGTGTGTTGGAGAAGCATAAAAAAGTCAACAAAAAAATTGAGTAATTTAAAAATGGACAGAAACATAAAGATCCAAATTGTAAGCAGGAATATAGATTTAATTGTGTTAGGTATGTCGGAGAAGCATAAAAATAAAAAAAATTGAGTAATTTTATCAATGAACAGAAACATAAAGATTCAAATTTTAAACAGGAACATAGATTTAATTATATAAACAAACAGATCTAAGTAAAGGGGAAAAAACTAACATAGAGATATATGGTTGTGTTGGGTATGTCGGAGAATCATAAAAATCAAACCTTTGAGAAGAGACAATCCGATCCTGAAAGAGCTCTCCTGACCAAATTATATAACCAAACAGCTTCGTCTCCTAGCGGTGGTTTCCCGTGGAGCGAACAGACCTAAGTAGAGGGGGAAAAAACTTAAGAGAGAGATATATTGTTGTTTTGGGTATGGCCAGCGGCTAGGGTTGAGAGAGAGTGTAAGGGAGAGGGAAGCATAAAAATCAAAATTTTATCAAAGAACAGAAGAATAAAGATCAAAATTTTAAGCAAGACAAGAATATTGATCTAGTCTACGTTATTTTGGGTGTGGCCGGCGGACGGATATGGTTGAGTGAGAGAGAGAGAGAGAGAGAGAGCGAGAATGAGAACAAAATTGAACGGCAAGACAAGAATATTGTGTTTTTTTTTTTGACGTTGTTGTTGTTATTATATTTATATATTTGGTTTGGGCCTGTAAGTATGACTATCTCTATTTCTCTAGCCACACCCCTCCTTCGCTTAATATTGATTTTTTCTATTTGATTTACAGGTCAGGACAGCAGCAAGCTATGATTCATATGGTTACCTAGGGGTCTATTTGGCAAGGCCAAAAAACTTATAGTTTAAGTCTTATAGCTTACAAGCTACAAGATTTGTTTGGTAATAGTATTTTCATCATGAGTTTATAGCTTATTTTATTTACTTATAGCTTATTTTTTAGACATGACGTTATTTCAAGTGGCTTATATGAACTTATAGCTTATGACTTATCATATTTTCTTCCACTTTTACCTTTATTATTATATCTCAATCCCATCTTTGCGCGTTATAAATTTTTTATTATTATTTTAAAATAAAATAACTAAATGTATAGTTTAATTTAGTTGCTTTAAAAATCACCTATATGTTTAGTCAAGGAAAAAAAAATCACTTATATGTTTTGCTTATAAAATGAAGCTTGAGTAGCTCCTAGTAAGCCTTTATGATGATGTAGCATATCTCGAAAAAAACTCATAATTTATTTTATTGATTAATTAATTAAATCTCAAAAATAAAAATTTGGGTCACTAAAATTTAAAATTCTAGCTCTCTCTCTCTCACTCAATATTGTTATAATACAAATCTAAATTAATATCTTGTGTTATAATTTTTTATTAGTTGTTCCTAGCTTATCCTTTTTCTAAATCACTTTCACGTGTGTTTTCATGGTAGACAAAATTAGAGATGCAACCTCTACAAAAAAATAATAAATAAATTAGAGACGCAACAAATTTAGTATTCTAATTTTGTATTCATTTATTTCTACCCATTTATCTATTCACTTTTTTCTTTATCCAAATGTAACTATTTTGTTAAAAAAAAAGTGTAATCACTAAATTGTAACGTCATTTCTTCTGCCTATTCACTTCTCTTACTTTTATTTTGGGTCTTTTTATTTTATAAATAAATAAATTGGAAACCATTCATCAAAAGTGCATTAATTAATTTATTTATATGGAGGAAAAAAGAATAATATATGTAGTTAATTTAGTTATATGGAGTATTATGCAATACGGGTATATAAGCATGAACCATCCTTTGCATTCTCACATTCCCCAATTTCCTAACTTTTTCAAAACAATGTCAACCAGTAAGTAGATCACTTTTTACTAACTTTTAATTAATTGTGTTTTTAAATTTACATATTTGTTGTTTTTATATATGAACAACGTGATGAAGACATATGCTTTTATGGACAATCTCGCTATTAACACTAATATTCATTGTAATTTCGTGTTTTTTAATCGTTAATAGTATTACAAGAATGTCCGTCAAAAAAAATATATATTACAAGAATGATATGTTGCTAAGTGGAGAATGGTGTATGTATTGGTGCAAGTCAAGTACAGTATAATTTTTAATTTAGTTTTATGTATAGTCCTATTCAATATTTGTTACATAATTGTTACGGTATATATTATTATTATTGTAATATTTTATTAAATATATGGCTAATTTTCCTTGTCAAAAAAAATTTATATATATATATGGAAAATGCTATTTAGTAAGAATTTTTTGATGCAAGAAAGAGAAGAATTATATGTGGCAATTTTTGATTGATCAAATTTTAATCACTCTCTCTCCCAATGTATGGTTAGCCAATTTTTGATTGGTCAAATTTCCTAATTTTGTGGATTTTTCTCTTTCTTGTGTAATTTTTTCTTACTAAATAGCAATGCTCTATATATATATATATATATATATATATATATATATATATATATATATATACATATAGGGTCAGGATCAAATGACACCAACTTGTTTGACATCAAATGTTACACCTCTCAATAACGTTTTAACCGTTATAAATTTTATAAAATCAACCGTTAGATTAGAAGTTTATATCATATAGATCATTTATGTTAAGTTTTACAAAAATCTAAAATTGTTTGATATGTTATTGAGATCAATCAAAATTAACGGTTTGCATCTTTTTTTTAAACACCGTTAATTTTGATGCATCTCAATAACATATCAAAATATTTTAGATTTGGGTTAAATTTTGCACAAATGATCTATATGATATAAACTTCCAATCCAACGGTTGATTTTATAAAATTTATATCGGTTAAAATGTTATTAAGAGGTGTAACATTTGGTGTCAAACAAGTTGGTGTCATTTGATCCTGACCCATATATATATATGGCTAATTTTAAATTTTGTTATTCAAGTTCAAAACAAGTAACAAGGAGAATATTAACGTAATATTTTATGTTTTTGACATGCTTTATCTTGTGGTCATGCTTTAGCATCTCAACAAATTAATAAAAAGTATCACCCACGGCTATTTACAAGTTGTTATTCATCTAATTTTTATTGTTTGAGAATGTGAAGTAACATATTGAAACATGACTAAAAGAAAGCCAACAACAAGTTCTTCATAAAAATTTATCAAGTTCACTCCCCTAAATTGGCACATTACTCCCATGAACCATGGATTATTAGAACAAACAAAACCAATTTTTACAAACACACAGATTTAACAATATCAAACATGTTTGAAGATTTGAAGGAACAAATAGAAAGCAAAACATAGAAAGTGCACTATTGTCAAATTGAACTACTGAAGGAGAGAGATTTTCCATGTTATCAATCTAAAAGAGATGTAGAAAAGGTAAAATGCTTGCACATAAAATCGATTAAAGAAGACAAAGGAAAGCAACAATGACAGCGACGAACAACCACAAAGCAACGGCGAACAAAGAACGGAATGACTACGATGAACAAAACAAAAAGTAATAACCACTGCGAGAGATTTGAAAGAAATTTTTATTTCATTTAAACAAAAAACTGAGAAAGATGAGAGAAACTTTTTGGTGGTTGAAGATGAAAGAAGGATGAGAGAGAAGAGAGAAATATGAGTTTTTTTTTATTTTAATTAAGAGCATCTCCAATAAGGGTATCTAAGAGAGTTTCGTAGGCTAATGATACAGTACCTTGTTTTTTTTTTTTATCATTGGAGTTCTATGACGTGGCATAGAGAGTATCAAAGTTGATGATACCGGTACCTTAAATAAGGTACCGTATCATATATAAATCCAATTTAATAGCTTCTATATATATCAAAACATTACCGTTTGACATTCAATGACTTCTTGATTTTTTTTTTTAACTAACATTAATTTAATTATATTTCATATTATTCTATATATTACACAATTTCTATATCTTGTATATATTTGTGAAAAAACAAATTACCGACAAGTCCAAGCAGTTCTCGTGGAACACATTTGGGAGCGTTTCAGACAAGAGAATAATCAAAATTAATTATTATATATTTTTTTTATATATTTTCCGTCATATTATGCATTTTTTATTTATTGTCATGTATTTCTCATTATATTTAACTATTAATTTATTTATCTACGTATTTATTAAATTAAATATATTTTTATTTTTATTTTTATTTAGACAAAATTTTATATATATATATATATATGGTAAATTTTAATATGGACCACTTCATCAAGTGGTCCATGGTGGACCAACCACGAATAATACTATAACGAATACGAATTTTACAAAATCTACCTTTTGGATTGAAAGTTTATATCATATAGATCACCCATAGAAAAATTTAGAAAAATTGAAAATCATTTAATATGTTATTGAGACACATCAAGATTAACGGTTGTTAAATAACATAAATCTTGATGGGTCTTAATAACATATCAAATGATTTTCAAAAATTTATGGATGATCTATACGATATAAACTTTCAATCCTATACTGAACTTTATAAAATTTATGTTCGGTATATCACTTGTCCACGGTGGACCACTTATGAAGGTGGTCCACCATAGCATTAGCCGTATATATATATATATATATATATATATATATATATATATATATATATAAGTGACCATTTGTTATTAATGTATGATACTTAAAAAGTGGTATCACCATTGGAGCAAAATATGTATGAGTTGCATAAATATTACATGGCATTGTAGAGACCACCTATTAGTAATGTATGATACCCAAAGTGGTATCACCATTGGAGAAGCTCTAAGAAGGAATTTAAGTTAATTAAGGTAAATAATAAAGTGGGAACCACAACCAGCACATTCGTGAGGCATTCGTGGTGCTATTTTTCGCTATAACAAGCATTATCCTATTGTAATACTAACAACTAATCTTACTTGTAAAAAAAAAAAGTCGTTCCCAAGAATTTTGATTATGTTAAAGCAAGCATAATCAAATTACTCCATCACTCATTCCACAAATTAGTTAACACTCTTTTTTTTTATTTAACTAGAAATAAACTCGTGTGTCGGGTTTGATTAAATTACACACTTCAAAATATTTGTATAAATGAAAAATAATAATTATGATAAGAATAATTATATATAGTTAAATGATTGATAATATTTTCATTAAAAAAAAAGATTGATAATATTTAAAATACAGTGACATAAATAAGTTTAATACTATTATTAGTCTAATATTAATTTATATTAAAGATAGGAGGGTTGTTTAGAAATATAAGATTTTGATTTAGTTTATATAGTTGATTTGTATATATATTTTAAAGATAATTAATATAGTTTTTAGTGAATATCTTATAATATTTTATAAGTTTGAAAAGATATATTTTATTTTATTGTAATAGTGTAATTCAGGGACGGATCTAGACTTAAAAATCTGGTGTGGCCAAAATCTTAAAGAAACTAAATTATACTGAAAATAAAGTTTTTTTTGTGACATCAAAGATAATATTATAAACAAAGGAGCACAAGGTGTGCAAATATACATATACTAGCAACTTTGGACCAATATTGCATTATGAGATGCTAAACTCCAAACAAAAAGTCAAAAGATACTTCTTTCTAACAAAGAAACCTATGCAATACATCCAGGATACAAAAACTCTGTCATAGCAGAGAAAAAACCACCACATATAATATTGTAGGTGTAATACATTTACAACGAAAACCGTCTACCATCCATTTCTTGAAAATGAGCTAAAATAATATCATTGTCAATTGTTCCAAAAATATCTCTTTCTATATTAGTAACCAGACGGTCATTTAACCATTGATCACTCATTTTGTTAGATCGTTGACCCTTCACTAAATTCATAGCTGAAAAAACATGTTCCACGCTTGCAGTTGCTACCGGCAAGACTAAAGCCAACTTCAAAAGCTTATAAACTATATCAAATGTGTTGCACTTATTTGTTTCCACAAGTTTTGCGCAAAGATCTGGAAGTCCTTTTAACTTTTCAAATCTTGAGTCAGATCGAACATATCTTACATAAGTCCGAAGTTGATGTCGCACTACCACTTCCGGTACATCTACAAAATCATTTGGATAAAGCTCAACCATCCTCGATAATTTTTTGACATCAAAAGCTGCAAATGACGACAAGGGACTCAAACATGAAACACACTGTAAAAGTTCAGTATTGTCTACATCAAACCTAGAATTGAGCTCATTCAACTGCAAATCTAAAACACTAAACAAACAATCATGCTTATAATGATGCAAATTTGAAACACTAGAAACACTAGAAGTTGTAGATCGCTTATGTTTCTTTCGTTGCATATACGGCGCATCCATATCAGGCACATCAATATCATGTTTATCGCAAATTTTAATAACCTTTGATATAAGTTCTTCCCATCCCTCATCCCTCATTTCTTGTAATTCTTGTTTGGTAGCATTGACAAGTGACAAAGCATTAATAAGATCTTGATCACGCTTTTGTAATGCTACACTCAAATCATTTGTAAATCCTAAAATTTCAACCAACATATGTATCATGAAGATAAAATCAAAGGATTGAAGCAATTCTAGCAAAAGTATAGTTTCACCATATTTGTCAAATGTCGGATCCTCCCCCACTTCTTCAAGTACCCGAACAATGGCACCATACGTAGTCATCACACTAGTGAGAGTCCTAAAGTGGAAACCCCAACGAGTGTCACCCGCTCTAGCTATAGATGATTCTTGATTTAATCCACTACCAGTCTCTATCTCGCCATCTTCAATCAATTTAGCAAACTGACTTACTTGTTGATCCCGAAGCAATTGTTGTCTCTTGTTAGAAGCTCGTATGAAATTAACAAGAATATTGATATTACCGAAAAAACCACTAACACCTTTTTGAGCCTTAGCACAAGCAACGAGTGCCAATTGAAGTTGATGGGCGAAACAATGCACATAATAAGCAGATGGATTCTCATTTTGGATTAAAGTTCTTAAACCACCAAACTTACCTCGCATATTGCTAGCTCCGTCATACCCTTGCCCCCGAATGCTAGACAAACTCAAGCCATTAATAGACATCATCTTCTCAAGTGCCTCCTTAAGTGACTTAGCACTTGTTTCTTTAACACTTACAATGCCGAGAAATCTTTCTTTTAACAAACCTTCGCTATTAACATAGCGAAAAACAACAGCCATTTGTTCTTTCCCAGCAACATCACCAGATTCGTCAATCAAAACACAAAACACATCATCCGCAATATCATATATAATTTGTCGAGTTATTTCACATGCACAAGCAGCAGCAAGATCCTTTTGAATCTTCGGAGCAGTCATAAAGTTATTTAGCGGAGCACAATCTATTACACTAGCTATATCTGGGTTAGCTTCCTTTAAAATGTCTATCAACTCAAGAAATGGCCCCTTAAATAAAGAATCATCGGACTCGTCACTCCCTCTAAATGGCATGCCACACCTCAAAAGATACTTAGTAGCTATAAGGGATGTGTTTACACGAACACGATAATCGGCATTCATTTGCTTAGTTTGTTTTACAAGCGCAGCATTAATACTTTGGTTTGGGTTCATGAGATCATAACCCATATGCACACAATCAATATGACTATTGGAAGAAGTAGCATGATTAGCCAATCTTTGAGCATTCTTCCAGTCACCAAAACCATCTCCCACAAAGTGATCCCCCCAAATTTAGAGACATTTTTAAATAAAAAACATGGCAGACAAAATGCTAAGTCCTTAGATTCACTATAATCAATCTAGTCATACAAATCAAACCAATTTTTGCAAAATCGACGTCTATGTTGACCTTTAACAGACCAAGGGTAAACGAAATTCTGAGGAGGTCTATGACGACCTATTTTTAAATAAGCTTTCCTCACCTCATTTTGGATGTCAGGATGGTAACTTGAAATTGGAAGCCTAATTCCTGGATCTGTTTCCAACAGTTCATAATCAACAACCTTAATACTCTCACTTGGATGTTGAGTTTCCGATGATTCTAAATTGGCCGAAGAAGTAGCTTTGTCTTTAGAAAGCACGGGAAAAAATTTCTTCATCCTATAAAAGAACAATAAAACCATTTAAAATAAAAAAAATTATCCAACAAAATATATATTATATAGAAGAACAAGGAAGGACCACTATCTAAAACCAAAATAATATATATATATATATATATATATATATAGTCATATGTCACTAAATTCCAACACAAACACAACAAAAAGGAAAGACTAAAAGCACACAAGTCACAACAAGGCTCCCTCAAATCACAACAACACAAAACAAATTCCCTGCTACACTACACAACCCAAAAAATGAAGTACAACAACAAACCCCTCCCAAAACTAACCCAAAACATAGAAAACTACACACCTAAAAACATCACCCAACACCAAATTAATAACCCCAAATAACATAAAATTAACAACCCAAACACAATCTATGATCCCAAATTCATATAGAAGACAAGGATAGATGATTTAGGGTTTAGACTTTAGAAGCAAAACTGTCAAATAAACGAAAAACATACCTTTGTTAGATGATTGAGAGTGACCGGTGCGGTGTTATGACGATGGTGGCTATGGGAAGGGTGGGCGACGACGGCGATGATGGTGGCTGGTGATGGGAGAGTGGCGATGAGATTGGTGAAGATGGAGGAGAGAGTTCGCGTGCGTCTTCTGTAACTTCTATTTTTATTTGTTTTAATTTTAACTATGTATATTTTTATTATTATTTAAAAAAAAAAAAAAAGAGTGAAAAATCTAGTGTGGCCAAGGCCACACTAGGCCTTAACGTGTGTCTGCCGCTTTGTATAAGAATTTAATTTGCTTTGTATAAGAATTTAATTTTTTTTTATGGGCCGCAGTAGTGCAGTCACAAGTTATTTTGGTTTTTATTTGGTGGGTGTATATTTAATTATTTTCGATAAAAGTTAGAGATATTAATACTTGTAACAAATATTGCTCATGAGAATGGTAGAACCAAACTCCAGTTATAAAATGGGAGTATATGGTAGGTTTGTCTTTTTCATCTTTTTCTCCAATTCCAAGAAATTATGTACCAAATAACAAAATTGCTTCCGATTATCTTGCAATTTAAGTTCACTTATATTTTATGAAAATACAATTCTTGAACAGACTCTGATTCTTCAGAGTTTGACTTTGCTTCTGACCTTGATTCTGCTTCAGAGTTTGAACAGTTTTATTTGTTGGTTGTTAATGCAAATTTGATTCATTGTCTTTCAGTTTCACCATTAGAGAATTTGTCCAACTCTTCCCATATAGTCATTTGTTCTTTGTTGACTTGATTGTCAGAATCAAACTCCTTGAAAGTAGTCCACTATTGAAATTTCCTCGTGAAATTGTCAAAATATTCATCCTCTGATTCTTTTCCTTTATCAACAATATTAGTCTTCATCTTACCCTTAGCTTTCAGAACCACCTCGTGACTTCTAAGATTGCTTATGAGTGTATCAAGACTCATTTTGTTGATATCATATGTCTCCTCAATTGTTGTGACTGTGTGATTCCAATCTTGAGACAGACTTCTTAGCATTTTGTTCACTAGCTCATTCATGCTATACTCTCTTTTCAGAACTTTCAGCTCATTTGTGAGTGTTTGTAATCTTGTGTTCATGTGCTAAATACTTTCATATTCTTCCATGGTAAAAAACTCATATTGATTTATTAAACAACTGACTTTTGCATTCCGATTGCTTTCATGAT
This sequence comes from Trifolium subterraneum, assembly GCA_951799995.1. Taxonomy (NCBI): domain Eukaryota; kingdom Viridiplantae; phylum Streptophyta; class Magnoliopsida; order Fabales; family Fabaceae; genus Trifolium; species Trifolium subterraneum. The sequence goes on from OX637462.1 coordinate 55,388,046, forward strand.
CATCACTTGTAGAGCAATAGAAGTTTTTAACTTCTATATCAGACTTGGTGATTTTCTCAATATCAGCTTCTTCTTTTGTGACAACAATGGATGAAGTATTTTCTTGCTCATTGTTCAGGTCCTCATGCTGAAAGTTGATTCCTTCTTCTAACTCGTTGATGAGACCAGCAATGTGTGAATAGATTCTATGTTTCTGAAGTAGCAAAGTTTTTCACAAGAAAGGGGGGTTTGAATTGTGAACCTTTAAAATATTCCCTATAAAAATTATCAAACACAATATACTTGAAGAATATAATTAGATTGTTAGTTAAAACAAATATTCAAAAGTGTTGCAGTCTGGAGAACGTTCTCCCAACACTCTCTGACAGTATATATATAACTATTAAATTGTGATTTGTGTGATTAGTGATTGCACGAATTAAATCAGAGTAAGGGAAGAGAATGCACACAACAATTTATCCTGGTTCACCCAAAATGCTTGGGCTAGTCCAGTCCCCACACTCCTTGTGAGATTGTCCACTAAGAGATGTTAATGATCTCAAGTTACACTTCCTTTGATCTAGATCCAAGACCAAATAATCTTCTAAGCCCTACAAGCTTAATCTACCTCAGTCACACTGACTATGAATGTGTCACTCAATTAATAGTTACGTACTAACTTGAGCCAATGGTTACAATGATGAGGGATTTGGTAATCAAAGCCTATTCACTCAATACACTATGAGAAGCTTTGAAAATGGTTGGATAAACTCTCAAAACACTCACTGGATATTCTGATCCTATATATATGAATTACAAATCTGAGTAAGAGAGAAAAGAAGAGCTCGAGATAAAAACTTGTATTACAAAACAAGTGTTGAAGTTGTAGTGAAAACTCTTTGTCTTCAAAGTTGCCAAGGACCTCTATATAAAGATGAATGATGATCAGGGAGTCTTGGCCACGAAGTATATCCGTTGGAAGCTTGAAAATAACGGCTAGTAGCCCTGCAAACTGACAGCTCATGTATTTTGAAGAAAACAGATCAGTCTGAGATTGATCTCCAAAGTTTCTTCTTCTGACTTTTAAAAGAGGAGCGTATGGATAGCTGTTGTTGAGCTGTAATGTTGTTGTATGTTGCTTAACAAACAAGTATAGCCGTTGTGCAGCTTTTGGATAATCTTTGAACAGCTGTATGCAAGCTGGTGTAACTCCAAGTGAAGATTTTCTCTTTCCAGCATTGGTCTGAGACCGTTCTCCAAATTCTGGCGTGAATGAATTTCTTCCTTTTAAAGCAAAGAAGCTAGAGCACGAAAAGGCCAGCTGTTATAGATAACAACAGTAGCTGGAGATTGTACTTGATGTTCCATAATGTCCTTGTTGCAAGTATAAGTGTCATAGAGAAAGAGAAACAACATTGGAGAATGTTCTTTCTTTATTCCTTTAAAGTACAAGTCAATTCCAAGACTAGGTTGTGCTGTCTAATTTTCCATGGTCCATACAAGATCAGTTCCTTTAATTGAGAATAAAAATATCCTTATGTCATATGCTCAATCTTCACATGTTCAAACATAGAACTTGGTAAAAATAGTAAGTTCTCTATTCATGAGATAACCCTTTGCCTTAAATGATCTCTTGGACTTGGAGAGATTTCGTGAGTGAAGCCCAAGATAAAAGTGATCATTTGTCTTGTACATAGTTGACTTATTCATAAGTCCTTTTGCATTGATTGTGTGAAAATGATGTTGCGCAGGTTTCAGAGATCAATCTGAGACCGTTCTCCAAGCTTTTGTTTTTATCAAAATAAAAACATGATATTTGATCTAAATAGCTCAATTGTTCCTAGGTTAATTAAAACACTCAAGAGCACTTGTTAGATACCAAAAAGATTAGAATTACACTTAAAAATAATTAAGAGGTTTGTTATCTTTAAAACATCAATTAGGGATTTTTCCTCAACAGTTTCCACCCATTGAAATCATTCAAGAACTGCATTCCAGCCATAATGTTTTTCTAGATCTTTATCTGTCTCACTGTAAGGTGATTTGCAATAGAATCGGAGCTCTATATACCAATTGAAGGTATGAAAAACACAAGAAGGGGGTTGAATTGTGCTTTTATAAAATAAAAACTTTTTCTAGATAATGAAATCTATCAGGGTCTTTAGCAGCGGATAAACTTAAAAAACACAATAGAGAGAGAGAGAGAGAGAGAGAGAGAGAGAGAGAGAGAGAGAGAGAGAGAGAGAGAGAGAGAGAGAGAGAGAGAGAGAGAGAGAGAGAGAGAGAGAGAGAGAGAGAGAGAGCAAAGATTTATATTGGTTTCCCTCACAAACCGAGAGTATTTCAGTCCCCTTGCACTTCCAATGGATTTCACTATAATCACGAAAAATTACAATCCTAATGCTCAAGCACCCAAGCAAGAGACTTCTCAAATGCTCAAGTTACACCTAACAAAAGACTTCTCAAAATGCTCAAGTTATGACTAACTAAAGAATTTTACAAACACACTCACACAAAAGTATATAACTAAATTTCTAAGCTTACTAAGACTCAAAAACATTTAACTCTATAAGTGAGTATTACAATTGATCTTTCAGAGGCTTAGACAATTATGAACTAGACTGATTATTTTCAAAATATAAAAAATGTTTTCTTCAATAGTTCATTAGTCTCTTCTTCAACCTTCAAGGAAATCTATTTATATGAAATAAATAGAGACGTTGTAGAAAAGTTATGTTATATATAGCACTAGTACAAAAAACACTTGTTAAGTCGGTTAAAAATGACTTCTTAAGTCGGTTTTGCACCTGACTTGATAGTTGGTGACTTAAGAAGTTTTGAGTTCTTAAGTCAGATTTTTATCCGACTTAAGAAAATGACTTCTTAAGTCGGTTAAACTATTAACCGACTTAAGAAGTAGTATTTTAATTTTAAAAAAATAAAACTCAACTGAAGAGGCCAACAACATTTTGTTTTTCGTTAAATAAAAAACATTTTGTTTTTAAAAAACAAAGAGATATAATAATCATGTATTTGCTAACCAAATATCCCTAAACAAGCTATTTTGCTCGACTCAAATTACATAACAAATTTACAATCTAATTAAGGGGTAGTATCACTCCAATTAATAATAATAATATTACTATTCTTCGGTTGCTAATAATATTACTATTCTAGTTGTTCTGTTTGTGAAAATTAGAAAGAAAAAATTCTTAGAAAGTTATGTTCTCGGTGTTATAGGTATGGATGTTCTCAGTTTAAAATATGCATTGTTAAGGTTAAAAAATATTGATATTTTGCTTTAATAATAATAATGATGATGATAATAACAACAACAACATAAATAACAACATATACAAAAATTGAAATAGTATAACAAAAAAAATTAAAAGTTAGGGTTCAAATTATACATACATACAAAGTTAAACTTCCTAATGACGAATGATTTTTGGGTTTGCAGTGAAGAGAATGATTTGAGGAGTTTTGTGTGAAGATTCGAATGATTTGAGGAGTATCCCAGTACGTGAAGGATTTATGAGTTTTTCGAGTGAAGCTTAGAACGGATTTATGGGAGAATGAAGAGTTTGCGGTGAGAGAAGAAGAATTTCGGGCGTTTGCAGAGGAAGAAGAGATTGAGAAGAGAAATCATATTTCTTTAGAAAATTTTGACTAAAGATTTTTCTTTATTTATTAAAAAAAAAACGTTTTGTTTGTTTTCTTTTTTTTTACTAAAGTTTCTTTAAAATTTTTTGGACTAAAGGTGTTTCTCTGTTTAGTTACAAAAACGTTTTTATTTTATTTTTTTGACTAAAGATATTTTGTTATTTGTTTATGTAAAAAAAACTTCTTTATTTTTTTTTTTTTACTAAATATATCGGATTCGATTCCTTCCCGGTATACATTGGAATTTAATTTTTTAAATTAAATAAAACTTTTTAGGTCAGGTGGGGCTACACCGGACTTAACAAGATGATTTCTTAAGTCAGTTAGTTTATAAAGACGACTTAAGGACTCTAATATGTGTTATAATATTTTTATTTAATCTTTGTTAAGTCAGTTTTACATGCAACCGACCTAACAAAGTTACAAATATTTACGGAATTGTCACCTCGTAATTTGTTAAGTCGGCTAATTCAACCGACCTAAGCACCTTTCTATAAGGGTATTTTTGTACTAGTGTAGACAGCTGTAAGAATGTTATTGCTTGAAGTATGAAATTGAATGTCTATCCTAAAGAAGTAATTCAATTCTACTACTTCGTTTTTGTTCCTTTGCTCCACCATTTGGAGTAAAAATAGTACAACCAGTACAATACTCTCCTCTTGAAGATAAGATTGAAAATAAGAACGTTGTAGAGATGTTGTCCTTTATACTTGTGTTGTCATCTACCAAAGAATGTCCTAGAAGCTTTAGATTTATCAAATCAAAACGTTCTGTAAAACAGAGTATGTTTTATGACTAATATGACTTTAGCTTCTGAAGGTCTTGAGAATTTCAGCTTCTGAAAGATTTGAGACTTCAGAATCTGATGGTCTTCAGAGTTCAGCTTCTGAGGATCTCCAGAGTTCAGCTTCTGAAAGACTTGGACAGAGTAGCTTATGAGGGTCTTCAGAGTGAGATGCTTCAAAACTTCACTAAACACTCTTCAGAGTCATCTTCTTCAGAATACGTTGTCATACCCCATTTTTTGACCGATCAATTTTGTTCGGCGTTTAAAACCTTTTTGTCCTCTTTGTCATTTCTGACGAAATTTCGGCAGAGAGGTATTTTAAAATACCTCATTTTTTTTTTGTTTTGTTCTTTTATGTATTTATTCATTTATTTTTATTATTATTATTATTATTATTATGTTAATTTTAATTTCTTTTTCCATTTCTTTTATCCTTTTTTTATTTTTTTCGTTTTTATTATTATTTTTATTATATTATTATTACATTTTATTATTTATTTTATTCTGTTTTTATTTTAATTAAAAAAATCAGGAAAAAATTTGAAAGTCAACCCTTCTTCCTCTTCACACGCAAAGAGTTTCTTTTCCTGCAGAAAGCAGAAAGGCAGTGTACCAGTTTGTCCCAATTTCAGTCTTTGTCCCTTTTTTTGAGTTTTGCAAACCCTAGCTCTGGGTATATATCAGAGAGGAAATCAGAACAGAGAGGGGATTCAATTCACCAGCCGCAGGAAAAATCAAACCAAAATAAAAAATACAGAATCAAAATAAAAATCCAACCATCTTCATCATTGTTCATCAGCCTTCATCTTCATCACCGTTTCCTCCAAAATCCAGAAACATAAAAAACCAAAATCAAAAAAACCATCATTCATCTCCATCAACCACATACAATCCAAAACCGAAAGTCACAATTTCCATCATAAATCCAGAAACCATAAACACATAAATAAGATCGAAACCCTCATCCAAACCGATTCATCAAAACCGGCCACGATTTAGACAAAAACCAAAACGAATCAAACGAAAACGAAACAGGAGAAGGAAAAGAGAAGGATCAAAACGAAATCAACAGAGAAGATCGCGAAGCCGAACCAAATCAAATACAAATCAACCAAATCCGAAAAAAACAAAACACGAGAGGTGGTTGTTCCTCTCTGTTCTTCAATCTGTTTCTTTTTCTTTCGATCTGGACTGTTGGTTAATTTATTGGTTTATTTCTAGTTTAGATTTGGGTTGGGGAGATGTTTTTGTGTGGGTTTTGTGTTAAATTTGTTTTGAAAAAATTGGAAGAAAGAAAAAAAGAGGGAGGAGAGAAGAAGAAGGAGGCCGGCGGCCAAGAGAGAGAAGATTGGGAAAAAATGTGATTTTTTTTTAGGGTTTGGGGTATTTATACCCCAACCCGATCCGGTGTGCGCGTGTCTATCGCAGCACACCGTGCACCCTCGCTTATCAGCCACTGATCTCTATCAGATGGCCTAGATCTTTTCCTTTTAAATTTAGATCAGGGCCGTCTGATCCATCAGACGGCCAGAATTGATCCTGGTTTTTTGTTTGTTTTTTTTACACAGATGGGCCTTTGTTTGGACTGGGCCTTACAGTTTTACTGCTTTTTGCACCCCTGCTTATTTCGTTTTCATGATTCACACCCCCTGTTTTAATTTTATTTTTATTTTTTTAGCTTATGAGATAAGTGCTTTTGGCATAAGCTATTTTAGCTTTTATTTTAGCCAATCAAGCATGATGTCGAGGCTTATTTTATTTTTCGATTTATTTGATATTTAAAAGTTGTTAATATTACTTTATGTCTTTATTTATTTTTAGCTAATTTTATTTTTTAAGCTTATGAGATAAGTGCTTTTGGCATAAGCTATTTTAGCTTTGTTTAGCCTTGTAAAGCATGATGTCGAGGTTTATTTTCATTGTCTTAGTTTCGTATTTATGCTATTTATCCATTACATATCATATTTATTTCATTACATCGATTTATTCATCATTTTTTTTTTACCGTTATTAATCGTCATTTATTTTTGCTCTTGAATTTAGGATGTAAATAGGCCAAGTGTAAATTCTAAATAAAAGTGCATAGCATACCCCGTCTCTTGCATCATTTCATATTTATTTTCTCGCAAAGATTTTAGCGTGTGATTAGGCCAATGTACTCATAAATGAAAAATTGCATCCCATGCATATTTATTTTTTATCGCATTCCGTCCATATGCGTAATTTTAAATTCCGAGGGAAAAGATACCGTTTTGATCAAAATATCATTACGGATTGTTTTCGCGTTTAATTTGCTCATTGCGACGTTATTATTTTTCGCGCTACCTTTTCATTAATTTGGAACCCAACATTCCAATGGAAATAATTAATCACTTTGTTCTAAAAAATGAGGTCAAAACCTCTTTCAAAAAATATCAACACAATTTCTTTTCAACATCATCAAGCATCAAAAAATATTTTGTCATCAAACACTTTTCGAAAACTTTGGACTTTAAACCAAACGTTTCCTTTTATTGCAAAACTTGGATTTTAAACCGAGTGCCTTGGACTTTAAACCAACGGCATCCTTTATCGTGAAAACCTTGGATTTTAACCCAAGAGTCTTTTTTATCGCGAACTTGGATTTTAAACCAAGTGCCTTGGACTTTAAGCCAATGGCTTCTTTTATCGCTAAAACCTTGGACTTTAACCCAAGTGTCCTTTTTTTTTCCGCCTAAAACCTTGGATTTTAAACCAAGTGCATTTTTCTCATTCATACATTTTTAATCATGCATAAACCTTGGATTTTAAACCAAGCGTCTTTTATCACTCAAAATATTTTCTCAAAAAACCTTGGATTTTAAACCAAGTGTCCGCGTCTTATTTTCGTAATCAAATTTCAATCAATTTAACCATATAGAATTTCTTCACAAATTAACATCAATCAAACTCACATTTTGCCATTTTTGGCTTTTGGTATTTTAAAACCATTTTCAAAACCTTAAAATCAAACAAATAAATTTACTCGTCTTTTTACCCCGAACTACGGTGGTTTATCCCTCGGGTACGTAGGCATGAGACTTGTCTCTCCAATCAATAAAATCAACAAAAACATTTTTCTTCTTTTTCATCACTTTAAGCATTTTTTTATCACTACTTTAATTTCCCACTTGTACATTTTTTATAAGCAATTAAAATTAAGCGCAAAGTTAGAATAAAAACAAGAGGTTCCTATAGAGTACTATAGATACTTAGGGTGCTAATACCTTCCCTTCGTATAACCAACCCCCGAACCTTGTTCTCTAAAAATAGGTTTTTTCGAACTTTTTCCCTTTCCCTCGGATAAATTAAAGATCGGTGGTGGAATATTAAATTGCGATTCGAAGTTAATTAATAACTCGATATCCAAAAATCACCGCGACATACGTCATACTTAAAGAAAAGAATATTTTCTTCGTTATAATCAAATGTGTTTTAATAAGGAATTTTATCCATATCAGCAAACCTGCACACTTGATTAAAATATTAGTACTACCAATTGTCTATTTAATACTTTGTTATTATCAAAATTTCCAAAAGGGTCTTCTTTTAAATTTCTTGCAGTGCAACGAATTTTTGCGATTGACGGATTGAACAACAAGCTAAGAGACATTCACAAATTTGACTGCTCGATGATCTATCCCTAAACCGTGAGGATTTGAGCCCAAACACCGTGCTTTCTTGGACATGTGAGTCCACAACATTTCTTATTCTCTTGAGCTTGCGTACGTTCTTTTAGTTAGTCGATTACAATGGATAATTCATTGAAGCAATTTATTTGGTACCTTGAGCTATATCCATTGGTAAACCCCTTTGAGCTTAAAAAAAATGTTTTTTGATCTTTCCCAAGTTTTGAAATAAAATATATATATATATATATATATATTAAATGCAGTTTTGACCTCCAAATTTCACAATTGTGTGATTTTGGCCCCAAGTTTCAATTGTGCAATTTTAACCCCCTATGTTTTACAATTGTGTGATTTAGGCCCTCAAATTTTAATTATGCAATTTGGCCTCCTCAATTTATTCTGTTTTGCATTTGATAGCTCCCGTTGACTTTTTTGACTAAGTATTACTTATGTGGCATTTTAAAAATAAAAAAAAGTTTTTTTTTACTAAAATAAAAAATAGTTTAAAAATTAAATAAATGTATTATTTTTTAATAAAAGGTTTAATCATTATTGTTTTAAAGAAAAATAGTTTATAAAATTTTATAAAAAAAATATTAAAATTAAATATATTTTTGAATACAAATAAAAATTAAAAATATGTCAAAAAAATTTAAAAAAGTTTATTTTTTTATAAAAAGTTGAATAATTATTATTTTAAAAAAACAGTTTATAAAGTTTGAAAAATAATTTAAAAAATTTGAAAACTATATTTTTTTTTTGACAAATTGAAAACTATTATTTATAGCAAAACACACAAAAACATACTAGTTTACCATATATTCTTTTTTTTGTTTTACTAGTTTACCATATGTTGGTGAACTGATCGGCTTTAAAACGATTTTAAAACCAAATTCATTAGATTCCGAATCTACAAGGGAATTGATTTATTGATTTATTTTTTTACAAATATAATTCTGAATCTAGGAGGGAATTGAAATTGTGCAATATAAAAATAAAAGATAGAATTGTTTTCTTGTGAAAAAAGAAAAGAAAAAAGAGTATTTATAATAAAGTAGAAATTAAGAAAAAAGTAGAAATTAAGCGGTGAGAAAAATAAACAAGATGCAGGAGATTGAGTCGATCGAGTCCGACTATTATATCGGAGAAGACATCGCAAAAAAGATCTTCTTTGCTTTCTACACACCTACAGCTTGTAAGTACTTTCCACACCCCCCTCTCTGTCTCTCTTCGTCGATTTTATTGCTCATCTCATTCCTTCTTTCCTATATATATAGGTTTCTTTATTTACTCCTTTTTCAGACACACAGAGTGGACTCAATTCCCTAAATTCCTTTTGGTATGTATTCCTGTATTTATTATATACTATATATAGGTTTCAGAATGTTGTATTATTCTGAATGAACTAATTCTGTTATTTTTGTCTGTCCTAGTTGATGACCAAAGAATGCATGATTGGTCCTGGAGATAAGGTAGTAACAAACAGCATACTGCTTGATAATAAGGTAGTTAGTTACTCTTTTCTTGTTTCAATAACCTGGTGGATCCGGGGTTCCAACCCGGCCCCTACCTATAATAAAATGTCATGTCCCTTGCCAATTGAGTTAAGCTTATGGGATCGACGAATAACCAGTTATGTTAAGTTTGGCTGCCACACCATCCATTGATTTACTGCTTTAAAGATACTATATAATTAAAGATATTAATGATTAAAGTTGTGCATTGGCATGTGTGCCGTGATCTAAAATGACACTTAAAAAAGAACGGAGGGAGTATATATTTTCACCTTAAGGGTCTTAAAGAAATTGGACTAACCTACATTGGAGAAACCTCTCAATGTTTTTGTTTCCAAAATCTCGTATTTACTCTTAACTATGTTGTGGTTGCAGGATCATCGCAGGAGGAGGATGGCCTCCTGGCCTCATAATAATTTAGAGGTTTGGATGGATTTGTTTCTTACTCTTTTGTTGTTTGTTTGAAATCAATATATAACCTGTTATGTTATACTTATACTAGTTAGTTAGTAACAAGTTTGGCTGGCTGCCACACCATCGATTGCTTAATGATACTATATATTTTCACCTCCAGGGACATGGTCTTAAAGAAATTGGACAAACCTACTTTGGACAAACCTACACGGTCTCTAGACAGGTCAGCTTCGTGGATAAACACATCCTTTCTTGTTGATCCCTTCTCTAAAAACCATCTTTACTTAAGGTTTGATTGAGTCTAATATTCGTATTGTGATTGAGAGGGTTATGAGATTTAACTAACATATGTCCATCCATGGTTTAGAATGATTAGTTATATGCATTGGTAAGTACTAACTACTAAGTAGTAACTAATGGTTTTGAATTGAGTGACCTAAGCCAAGTGATGGTGCTTGGTGTATATCCTATTTGTGAGGCAACATTGTAGCTTGAGTGAGACAAGGATGGATGGTATTCACTATAAATTGTTTCTAATTTATATATGATCATCGGGAATGTATGTGTATGAGAGTGAAGCACAGTTGAATTAGGAAGGTGGAGGCCTGGAGGAGGATGTAGAATTGCAACACATGACTACCATAATAATCAACAACCCAACAATATCAAATTAGTTGAGAGTGTAATCTATGTCATTCACCAAAATCAAGCATTATATATTGAATTTTGGTGTCACATGCATACAAAGTAGAGTGCATTTATTATGATTTACCTGTTGATATCATCACTCACTTCTAATGCCGTAGTATTATAGTAGTGATTTGAGTTTTTGGTGATGCTATATGGTATTGACTGATGAGTTTGTTTTTAACCTGTTTTTAGTGATTTATGATGTACTCACCTCTATCTATGTGTCTTTGTTTCTACACTTGTAACATGTACAGGGGAGCTTTAATCAGTCGTCGAGGAAATGATCGGTTAGATCAAGAACCAGCTGCTGGACAACTTTGGTGTTACTCCAATAACTTTATTTTAGTCAGGACTTCTATAGGAATTTTATTTATATGAGATTTGTACCACTTTGAAAGTAAGAAACATTGACTTTTTTTTTGTTGTTATCATGTGGTGTACTTAAAAATACGAGCTTTTAAGTATTTTTAACTGCGTTTTTATTTTGCTTAAAGAAAAACTTTAAAAATATTTTCAATGATAAATGTTGGGTTGAGTGTTCAACAAAACAAAAAGCACTATATGAGCAACGTCTCGTGCCTATTGCAAAAAGCACTTAGCCAATCTAGTATGTTAAAATCACTTCTAAATGGATATAAATGTGAGAAAAATAAATACAGTATGTACTAAATCAATTTAGAACTAGACAATTGAGAATGGTTTTTGCTCTAACTCTAAGAAGCATAATTTGGATATATTGGCAATATAGAGAGATCCCTCTGAGTATCTTTGTTGGAGGACAGTAGTGACGTTTGATGTGGGCCGTGTTTCCGGACCCGGTGAATCTAAAATTAAGTTTGCAAATGGTGATTCTAAGCTTCAGGATAAACTTGTGCATATTTTGGATACTTTGCAGCCTGCCAAATTTCCCTGGCAGTGGGTTTCCCTCAGGCTGATTTTAAATGAACAAGCCCTCATTGAGAAACTGGAGGCACATGACGCGTCTTTATCTGATGTTGTACAATTGTCCTCACCTAGTCCGGAGAAGGCTACTGCTTCTGAGAATGAGAACAATTTCATTGTAATACTTCCCACTAAGTTACTGGGTAGACCTGATGCTGCACTTCTTTTTTCAGAGTTGGTTCATCTCTTTGGTAGGTCACTACAAGATTTGATGTTGTTGCAAGCTAAACGGTCCCTTGCAGGCCAAGCTGTCCTCTTTGGTTGGAAGACCATTAGACAAAGACTACATAACGTTGCTGAGAGTAAAGGACTTTCTGCTAAGATGCAGTATTCGGAGCCATGGGGTTGGTGTAGTCCTTGTACTGATCCAGTGACCATCAAAGGGGAAAAGAAGAAGTTTGATGCCACATCACTTGAAGAAGGAGAAATTGTTGATGAGGGGACAAATCTGAAAAGGAGCCTAAAAGGGCTTTCTCAAGTATTTGACTCTGATAGCTCAAGAACAAACCAGCAACATGTGACTTAGAGAGCTCTTATTGAATCACTTCTTCCTTGCATATACCAAAACTCCGCTGAATCTCGCAACTCCTTTGCAAATGATTTGATGAAACAGTTAGGTAATATTGAGCTACAGATAGCTGCTGTTACAGGTGGAAGTAAGCCAGTGGGAAGTACTTCTCCTGGAGTTGAAGGCCAGACAAATAAAGTAAATACCAGGAAAAGTATAAGAGGTGGTGGCAACTCTGGATTAGCTAGGCGACTAACAGTTGCAATAGATTCTTCTCCACCGTCTCTTGCAGCCCTACGTGTTTCAATGTCACTTCATTTGTAGTTACTCCTGAGATTTCTTCCTATTATTTGCACCCGAAAGGTATGTAAAGAAGATTATATATTGGCGTGTGTAAATATCTTCTTCGGATTCTTCGTAACTTCTTGTCATGTGTTAGGTTCAAAGATAATTAAAATTAGTCCGATTAGATCTAAATCATTCTTCATGGTTTAACTTATGTTTTTCCTTGGTTTTCTCTCTGCCTTTAATTATTGCACCTCCTCTTCAAATTTCTTAAAATCGAGGAAAATAAGTACTTTCTTTGGTCCTTTTTATAAGAGACAGTTGACTTTTTAGATTCATTCAATAATTGATGTATATGGTCTATAATATAGACTAAATACATCAATTATTCAATTAATCTAAAAACTAAAATGTCTCTTATAAAAATGACCGGAGGGAGTAAATAATTACAACGTGATTTTTTAAAACTCTTTTAAAATAAGGTCCTCTATTATATGATGTATAATCATCGGCTGGTAAAAGATGCTACCAGTGATAGTTTGTTTCTTGTATCAATTGTCCAAATAGATTTGAGCATTAAAGTTTCGGTGTCGGATATCAGTTAAATCAATTAGTTTAGAAATGAAACTTTTGTTATTTCTGCTATGAAAGCAATTTTCCTTAGTTTTATGAATGTGATTGAATTCTTGCATACTAGAATATGGTGGCAATTTAACAGTTCTGTATGTTCAATTTTGCAGAGAGCCATCTGTACGGAACGAGACATTTTCTGGCCCCTGTAATTCTTCGTCTACTAGGCAGTCGGGTTGTGCACGAGGATGCATATATTGTGGCGAATTCCATGCATTCTAAGAAGGATTTATAGTCACCTTCTGAAGCTGCTTCTGCTGCGTTCGTAGACTTTTCTGTTGTGGGACTATTTGATCGTTGGCTGTTGATTTTACATGCATTGTTGAGTAGTTATCCTCCAAGTTGGCTTAGGCCGAAACCTAGTTCAAAGTCTATCAATGATCCTACAAAGGAAGTTTCTGGATTTGACCGAGAATTATTGGAGAGTATGCAGGTTTGATCTTTCACCCTGTGCATAACTTTTGGAATAGCAGGTACTCTATGAATGTTGCCATGCTTTTGACAGTCTTTACATCCTTTGGCAAATTCGAAACAATTCTTGGCCATAGTTGGCCAAAACATTTCTTGCCTTTTTAGCACCCATAACATCTTGTCTCCTGCTTGATGAGTTCCATAAACTCCCTCGTGAATATCTGACACTGCATCAATCATTTGTTTTAATAACTCACCTCTTATAATGGTGTAAAATAGTGACTTGTATTTCAACTTTTTATCACTATTGGACTTTGGGTCCTGTAAATATGATATGATTTCAAATCTCCAGTCATCACTTGTGATGTCATCAATATTCAAAACCTCCATATAACACTCATGTATAGGTTTCTTTATTTCAATGATCTCATCGAAATAATCTTTGGCCACTTTATAGCCAAAAACACTTTGTTATAATTCATTTGCCCCCAAGTTCCTAGTCTCTGAAGCAGCGCCTCTGATGACGTCGGCATCGAAGAGTTGCAACCTTTTGGTAGACAAGAGGATCTCTAAAAAGGTTTGACTTGTGTAAAGGATAAAGCAGAAAAGCAATGGTCTAGTCTATTGTACTTTCCGTTTTTAGCATAGACAGCTTGTATAAGTCAGAAAGTGTAGAGTAGTTATTAACCAAAGAACAAAGCTTCAAAGGGAACGTTGCAGCAAATGGACAACAACTCACTGCAAGCTACAAAAGCACTACTCTAAGCTTCTCCAATGGATACAAATCTTCAATGGTCATAATTTCTCTGCCTATATAAAGAAAAATCAGTTGAAGATTATTATCAAGACTTACAGCGTCTGAAAGCAGACAAAATCTGTCGAATTTTACTTAGATTCTTACAAACTTGTATTCTTAGAATTGAGTGATTAAAAGTCTTGATTTTGTGGACACCTCTGATTGTATATCAAGTGTTCGATCTGTAATCTTTCTTAAATTTATTTAAGTTAGAAGAAGTCTCTTGTACGTGGTACTTGAGCAAAGAAAGTCTCTTGTCAGTGGATTTGAGCAAAGGAAGTCTCTTGCAAGTGTGTTTGAGCTTCCTTTGCTCAAACACACTTGCAAGAGACTTCCTTTGCTCAAATCCACTGACAAGAGACTTTCTTTGCTCAAGTACCACGTACAAGAGACTTCTTCTAACTTAAATAAATTTAAGAAAGATTACAGATCGAACACTTGTATGTGGTACTTGAGCAAGGAAGCCCTAAGTTGAAAACTTGGGCAACAAAGTCCTAACCAAGGTGTTTGGGCAATTGTAAGCAGTTGTGATTATAGTGAACTTTCTTGAAAGGTCAAGAGGACTGGACTACTCTCAGTTTTGGGAGGAACCAGTATAAAAACCTCTCTCTCTCTCTCTCTCTCTCTCTCTCTCTCTCTCTCTCTCTCTCTCTCTCTCTCTCTCTCTCTCTCTCTCTCTCTCTCTCTCTCTCTCTCTCTCTCTCTCTCTCTCTCTCTCTCTCTCTCTCTCTCTCTCTCTCTCTCTCTCTCTCTCTCTCTCTCTCTCTCTCTCTCTCTCTCTCTCTCTCTCTCTCTCTCTCTCTCTCTCTCTCTCTCTCTCTCTCGCCCCCCCCCCCCCTCCCTCCCTCCCTCTCGTGTTTATTGTTACATCATCTTAAACACTTGAGCTTTGCAAAAGTTTTGCAAGAAAAAGAAAACACAATTCAACCCTCCTCTTGTGTTTTTTCTCACCTTCAGAAATGTCACATTGTCTCAAATCCTTCTCCATATGAAATTCGTCAGTAATACTTCCATTAACTAAGATTGAAGCTGGTGTGGAATTAACACACTCTATAATTCATCTCCTCCACTTAAACGGAAAGTTCATTGTAGTTGTGACTGAATTCAAAAAGTCCCACTACATCGAGTCATATGCCTTTTAAAAATTCATTTTCTACATAACCAGCTCTTTCTTACGATTCTTCGTTTCATCAATAATTTTGTTGGCTATTGAAACACCATCAAGAATTTACCTACTTATCACTTTCTTCAACTTGTTAGCAAGAACCTTTGCCAAAACTTCATAAATGCACTCAACCAAAGAGATTGGTCGGAAATCTAACAACCATTAAGGGACTTCAAATTTAGGAATCAAAACAATGAAGGTATAATTAGAACTTTTAACCAATCTCATGAAACTCTCCTAGGAAGTCAAAAAGTCATCCTTAATATCATATCAAAATTTCTTAAGAAAACCAAAATTCACACCATCAAGGTCAGAGCTTTTGAAACTATCATAATTTCAGGCTGTGTGTTTAACCTCATCCTGAACAAAACTAGAAGTGTCTTCAAGAGCACTTAAGGATTTGAACCGTAAATTTCCCACACTTGGTTTGGCAACTCAAACACTCTTGAGTTGATTGGAAAAATTATTGAAAATAGAGAACCAAATACCATGAACCCTTCAACTTGATTACCATTAGAGTAAGGCTGTTTCACTAGTTAGTTGCCAAAGAGCAGTAAGGTGCTAGTTTTAGTATTGTAGTTGTCACTAAGGTTATTGATTCCTGCATAGCAGCCAATGGGAGAATGTTCAATCAACCCCGTGGGACGGTATGTCCAAGAGGCAATGACACTAAGATTCGAGGGAGAATGTTATGTGTTGACTATTGACTATACTATTTTTTTTTAATAAAAAAAAAAACCTTTTAAATTTGAATATTTAACAAGTGTCCTGATGCACTATTTAGCATTTATCGTTTATCATTTTGTAAATTTGTATTATAAAAGAAAATAAACCCTCAAAACCCTTCATCTCTCAACCTCCTCCATTTCTTCCATTCGTTCCCCTCCCTTAGAGTCTAAATATATTGTCTTGGAACATGAAATATCATGATTAACTACATAAATATATATTTCTTTTTTATAACTAGATACATATGTAAATAGTATTTTAGATACATCAAGTTGAATTCACAGTACATGAATAGGAGTCATGTTCAAAAAAAAATTAAGCACGTTTACGAATAGAATCATTAAAAGAAACGATACAGTTATTACAGTTCAAAAAAATCATTAAAAGAAATATATATACTCATTAAAGTTCTTCTGGTTTTGTGTAATAAATACTAACTAATAAAGTCTAGATTACTCTTTACTTAGTTGGGATGTCAATGTATTACTCCTTAAAATAACCCAATAGAAACATGCTATTAATTAAATAGCGGCATAATTCCTGCAAATCATCATGCATATATAACTCTTTTCGTGATAAAACTCGGGCAGAAATGACATTATCACTGGACTTGCCAGGAAATAATTGAATTCTACAGTTCAAGCTGATTCTAATCCTTATCAACTACATAACCTTGACAATAATCTAAAATATATGAAAAGAAACAATGGTCGAGTCGAGTGCCTTGTGTGTGCTTGTGCCCTCTAAAAGATACATAGACAGTAAGCACACAATTGTGCATTACACATAAATGATGCTACATACCACTTTGACATATTACTCAAACCAATTGGTGAGTAAAACATTCATCCCTATATATACAACAAATTTTCTGAATTGTGCCATAAAGTGCACAATCCAGACGGGGTGATCAACAACATGTTAATGGTCGGTCAACCATGCCGGAATCATAGGGTGAGCTGTGAGAACATCGCCTCGTATCCTCAACAAACAACCCATCCCCTTCACCCGATTTTGGAAATAGCGCCTCTCAGCTTCCCTCCTTCAACACAACAAGGGCTACAACAAAATGGCATTTTTCAATGCATCAAAAAATGCACCAGCTGAGGGGTTTGCGCATTCCAATCCAAAACCAATAAAAAAATATTGTTAATTAACTATCATCATCCACAGGACCAACATATGTGAGGTCTGTCCTTCTCACCCTTACAGCCCCTTTAAGCCAGCTCGCAGCTCGAAGATTAGCATCACCACCTCCTATGCTAGGAGTATTACTTGCAGAAGGGCAGGATCCAGCGCCATCTTCTAAAAGTGTCCAGGGATCAATTTCCAATTCACTACTATCCTGTTGTTTTGACTTCCCTGATGCGTTAGCTGCAACCCTTGATAAGACCGGGTTCCTATGAGAGGTAGCTGAACTACTTAAGTTAAAGCCAGGAGTTGTATTGCTAGCTTGAAGAGAAACAAGAGCAGATGTTGGTACAGGTGGAGGCTGGCAGGAGAAAGAGCACCACGTAGATGGAAAAAGTACTGGCATTGCAGCTTGGATACGCCACCGGATAGTATCAGGCAGTTGCATACGGTCTAAATCATTCTGCGCCAATAAATAGATCACTAGTCAAGCAAGGCTATGAAGAATTAGCAAATGTAGAAGTTTAGCAGTGCCCTATGAACACATACAGTTATTTGTATGAGATATCCCAATCAAAAACTAAAATAAAAAACAGAAAGTTGGCCATTCCATGATTTAAGGGGTGAAAGTGAAGAAAAAAATATTACTCATTGGAGGCACAATATTTCTTAAACTTGGTGAATTCCAATGATATCCCAAACATGTCAGCAGAAATACTCAATTGAATAAAAAAAAAATACTACGCAGTGCACCACCAAGGTAGACATTTTAGAAACTATGCTTCCTATGTTGGATCTTTCACTTGCTCTAACAAGTTGCTCGAGGTAACTTATATTATGTTGGAACTAAAAGTCAAATTAGTCTAAAACATCTTCTTATCAAACAAGGGACTAGTGACTTGGAACAAAAGTTAAATACATGCACAGGGTGAAAGATCAAACCTGCATACTCTCCAATAATTCTCGGTCAAATCCAGAAACTTCCTTTGTAGGTTCATTGATAGACTTTGAACCAGGTTTCGGCCTAAGCCAACTTGGAGGATAACTACTCAACAACGCATGTAAAACCAACAGCAAACGATCAAATAGACCCACAGCAGAAAAGTCTACAAATGCAGCAGCAGCTTCAGAAGGTGACTCTAAATCCTTCTTAGAATGCATGGAATTTGCCACAATATATGCATCCTCATGCACAACCCGACTGCCTAGGAGACGGAGAATTACAGGGGCCAGAAAACGTCTCATGTTCCGTACAGATGGCTCTCTGCAAAATTGAATATACAGAACTGATAAACTGCCACCATATTCTAGTATTGCAAGAATTCAATCACATTCATAAAACTAAAGAAAATTTCTTTCATAGCAGAAATAACAAAAGTTTCATTTCTAAACTAATTGATTTAACTGATATCTGACACCGAAACTTTAATGCTCAAATCTATTTGGACAATCGATACAAGAAACAAACCATCACTGCTAGCATCTTTTACCAGCCGATGATTATACATCATATAATAGAGGACCTTATTTTTAATAAATTTAAAAACATCACATTGTAATTATTTATTTTTTTCCTCAAGTTTAAGAAATTTGAAGAGGAAGTGCAATAATTAAAGGCAGAGAGAAACCAAGGAAAAACATAAGTTAAACCATGAAGAATGATTTAGATCTAATCGGACTAATTTTATTTATTTTTTAAAAAAAGAAAATAAACAGTCTATCTTTGAACCTAATACACGACGAGAAGTTATGAAGTCCTATGAAAGAATAGGAAGATATTTACACACGCCAATATATAATCTTCTTTACATACCTTTCGGTGCAAAGAATAGGAAGAAATCTCAGGAGTAACTGCAAACGAAGTGACATTGAAACACGTAGGGCCGCAGGAGACGGCGGAGAAGAATCTATTGCAACTGCTGGTCGCCTAGCTAATCCAGAGTTGCCGCCACCTCTTATACTTTTCCTGGTATTTACTTTATTTGTCTGGCCTTCAACTCCAGGAGAAGTACTTCCCACTGGCTTACTTCCACCTGTAACAGCAGCTATCTGTAGCTCAATACTACCTAGCTGTTTCATCATATCATTCGCAAAGGAATTGCGAGATTCAGCGGAGCTTTGGTCTATGCAAGGAAGAAGCAACTCAGTAAGAGCTCTCTCAGTCACATGTTGCTGGTTTATTCTTGAGCTATCAGAGTCAAACACTTGAGAGAGCCCTTTTAGGCTCCTTTTCAGATCTATCCCCTCATCAACAACTTCTCCTTCTTCAAGTGATGTGGCATCAAACTTCTTCTTTTCCCCTTTGATAGTCACTGGATCAGTACAAGGACTACACCAACCCCATGGCTCCGAATACTGCATCTTAGCAGAAAGTCCTTTACTCTCAGCAATGTTATGTAGTCTTTGTCTAATGGTCTTCCGACCAAAGAGGACATCTTGGCCTCCAAGGAACCATTTAGCTTGCAACAACATTGAATCCTGTAGTGACCTACCAAAAAGATGAACCAACTCTGAAAAAAGAGGTGCAGCATCAGGTCTACCCAGTAACCTAGTGAGAAGTATTTGAATGAAATTGTTCTCATTCTCAGAAGCAGCAGCGGCCTTCTCCGGACTAGGTGAGGACAATTGGATGGCATCGGATAAAGACGCATCATGTGCCTCCAGTTTTTCGATGAGGGCTTGTTCATTTAAAATCAGCCTGAGGGCAACCCACTGCCAGTGAAATTTGGCAGGCTGCAAGGTATCCAAAATATGCACGAGTTTATCCTGAAGCTTAGAATCACCATTTGCAAACTTAATTTTAGATTCACTGGGTCCGGAAACACGGCTCATGTCATCCTTGTTTAAAATAGATGGTGGCATCTTACAATCAATCATGGCATTCAGAAAAAGTCTAGAACGAAGAGGAACAAAAGCCATGGATTTTAAATGCATATCAGAGCTATTCAACTCTAGCAGGGCCGCAAATTCAGCATCACTTCCATCTGCAGCCATAAGATCATAAAGCCCCTGACAGTCTCGAAAACATACATCACGAAAAGGCAAATGTTTTATAGCATCAGCTATGGCCATTGTTAAAGACTGATAAAGTTGATTCATGTCTTCACGAACTGCTACATTAGCATTCAGAATGAATGGCCGCCATCTAACAAATGCAAATATTGAATAGGCAGGTGGAAAAATCAGACTTAGAGGAAGCATACGTTGCATCCTTGAAAGAGCTGAAATAGATGGTTCACCCAATAGGTTCACCACTAATCCATCACAGAGGGTTCTGCAGTTTCCAACAAGCAATCTAAACCAGTGGACATGAACTTCAATTGAATTATCTGCCTTAAAAGCCCCAACTGAACGGGCATTTCCATTTGAATTGGATCTTGTGGTTCTAATACAATGTATCACATCTAGCCCCTCCTTTAACCTGAGAATGGTAACCATTCTTTCCAGGCTGGTAACACCATATATAACTGCACCAACAACAAGCGCAGAAACAGCAGCAGCAATTTTTGTTGCTTTTGTAACCACAGTTTTAACAGAGTTGTTTCCCACATCATTTGAATTAGCAGCGGCACTAGTATCATGGACTTCAGAAGAAGACATTTGAAACTGAGCTCGAGATGCTTTACTAGGAGCAAAAACACCAGCAAAAACATTTGAAGCTTCAGTTGCAAGAGCAATATCAAACACACGGCTTTGACGTTCCCCCAGGGCTTCCTTAAGCAGGCGCAGACAGGTTATATGCATTCGCAGAATACATCTGGCATAGTTCAATGACACTATACTTGACTGATTATTGCCAGATGAAAAATCAGGCATTTTGGCTAAAGTTGGACCCACACTGCCAACAATTGCAGAAACCGCAGACAAGACCAAAGAGGGATCCCCTTCTTGAGCAGCACCACCAGTCTGTCTTATGCTGTCGATCAAACTCATAACTATTTGTTGAGCAATTTGATATCCATTATCCCATTTTTCTAAAGCATGACCTTTTGGGGTACCAGCAGCATAGAGTTTCCTATCTTTTCCAAAAAGATATTGGAAAGCCTCTTCAACATTACGCTGCACTATGTCTCTCATGCCTGCGCCTACTCTGGATGGTAACCGGCTACCACTTATCTTCTGACGGAAAAATTCATCAGGGTCCTCAACTCCTGCAGGAACTCCAAAGGGCAGCCCTAACTCTCCATCCACTGACCTGACAGACTCAAGTTCGGCGGAGAGTCGTGCATCACATGTAGACTTAAAAGTTTGCTCCCACTCAATGACACTAGCAACATTACTGTACTTTTTCAATAAATACCGAGTAAAAGCTGTGGCTCCTAAATTTGACACCCTTCCATTAGATGCAATGATAGTGGCCGTACGGTGCATTGCAAGTGACAAAGCTTCAGGAATAAGGTCTGCTGCAACAAGAATGTTCTCATACCTGCACCAAATGGAATGCATAAGAGGATTTAATAAAACTTCTCATAACCCAAAAATCTTTAACAAAAATGTCCAACAGAAACATAAAGAATAAACTCATGATCATTGCTAGAATGACCAAAATGAGAGAGATTTAGAAAGGAGGTAGCAGGATAGCCAAATAAAGTCATGGAAAACTCACTACACTCGCATCAAAATATGCAACTGGCTTTATAACAATAAGAACTAATACGTGTTAATTTGTAATTATAGGATTTTGTTTAGGCTGTTTTTAGTAGATAAGAGCAATGCAGATTTTTAAATGTTACCAGCCTGATTTAAGATAATAACCAAAAACATTTATATCACATTTAAAATGTACTAAGCTATTAAAAAAAACAGCAGACGCAGCATGAATTAGAAGGGAAGTTGGAAAAGGGGAAGAGCGTACCTTTTCAGTGATGATAGCAGAAAAGCCTCCCCCACGTCACAAACTTGGTTTTCCACATTTCTTGGTAGCATCAAAACATTCCTCCCACTATGAATAGTAGAGCTGGGGCTGCTGAGAACCCTCGGCATCAACCAGAGGAGAAACTTGACAGCTGATACCAAATCATCAGAGATGTCTATCAAATAAAGTATTGCAGAAAGTTCATCTTCGCCAAGTTTCCACCGTATTGAGTTTCCATCATCCTCCATAGAATAAGCCCCGCCAAATTGTCCAGCTTTGCCAATATTTTTTTCAGTCTCTTCAATCGCCTGCTTAACAACAGTCAGCAGCCAAACTGCTACAACTCTTTTCTCAACAAAACGAAGCCTCTTCAGTGCTTTTCCAATGAAAAAAATATCCCTAGAGCTACTTGTTCGTATGCTATCCACAGACCTTAGAGCATCTCCATCTATAGGAGTTCTATGGTGAGGGCAGCTTACCTTATTATCACACACATGACTAGTTGATGGCCCTTGGCTGCCCTCAATTCTAGAAGCTGCCAATTGAGCGAGACTCATTTTACGCACATTCTTCTGACGACTCTTAGTAACCTGCTTGGTTGTCTTCTGTGGCTGGTCAACTTTGAGAGGTTCTGAGGGTTTTGACCCCTTCTTCACCCACCATGTATCATCATCACCTGGAACAAATGAGCTTCTTTCCTCACTTAACTTTTGTCTCTTTGCTCTTCTACATTCTTCACAACCCGGTGTGCCCTCCACTGGTTCAATCTTGCCGTAATTAGGCCAGGTAGGTCTTCTAACACTGCCTTCAGATTCAACACATCCTGTAGAGTTCAAATTAGATAAACTACTTGGTAGTTGTAACAGTAGAGAGATGGTTTCTTTAACTTCTTCAATACTAGCACCATCCTTTGAACTTTTAGAAGACACTGTGGTTTGAGCAGTTTTCCATGGATCAGTTAACACAACAGAAGTCCCGTTCTTTGAAGAAGCTGGATATCGTTTTCGTTTCAAAGTAGATACTTTGGCACTATTGGCACCATCATGGAGCTCACTAGGAGAAGAACGAAGTATGAGGCGACGTTCAGTCAAGTAAATTTGCAAGGCCTCATCGAGCAGCGGTCCGTCAGCAATCCCAGTTTCTGCCAAAGCATCACGCATAAAGTGCCCAGGCAGCTGCTTTAAGATGTGTGAGTGTCTCTTTTGCCGCTCCAGGTCAACCACATTCGCATCCATATCCATGATCCCACTCACTATCAACTGGCGTACATATGCCAAGGGGTAAAAGATGCCTGCATGTATTAGTTCAACTATAAATAAATGTAGGCGCTTGAGACCTTCCCCTTTATGCACCACATGCTGGTCAATCCAACAGACTATAATATCATGTAGAGGACCAGGGCTTTCAGATATAACTGAAGAACCAGTAGTCATGTAGTTTTGATTATGCCTTTGACTAGCTCTGTGAATGCTTCGATTAGTTCGTCTTGATGAAGTTTTCACATCCCTCAATTTCATCTTCAAAAGTCTAACAGCTATGTGCACTTGGGAAAGATCTTTCCTACCTGTAAACTTTATGTCACAAGGAGGGGTAGTACAAAAATCCCTAAAATCACATGTTGCCCACTCACAGAGGAAAAACACTGAATGTATAAGTGACATATTTACTGTCCCAAACCATTTCAGCGACAACCTTAAGCAAGGACACACTTTTGCAATCCAACCTTCAGATACAGTTCCATCACAAAAATCTTCAAAAAGAAAGTTGTATGCTTCACGTAAATCACCAAGCATTAGAGATTTATCCAAGGCTTTCGCAACCTTAGCTAGACAATGACCTGGATTGCCAGGGCTTGAAGACTTGGCAAGATCTTCCCCACGTTTCTGAATACATGAAACAATGCGACCAAAATCATCTGAACTATTCTTTATCTTCCCTACAGCTTCAGTTGATTTTAATACAAAACTGCCATCGTTCATCGTATGCGAGACTACAGAGGATGGTAAAGGAAAGCAATCCAATGCGACAAAAGTATCTGGCACTGCAAGTATTAAATATTGCAGCATCTCAATCAGAGCATATGTTGTATATGCCCTTCTGGAATTATCTACTAGATCTGATCCACCTGGAGCAGGATCACGAATGACACGAAGAGTTAACCCAGCAAGAGCGCGTACATAGGTTTGAGATAGGACAACAATTTCTAAGAAGCCATATATTATAGGCAATAACAGCTGCCAAACCTCAAGCAGATCTTTTTCCTGAAACAAACAGAAATGTATGAAATCAGAACCTGAAAGTCGAAATGGGCATAAGATATATGCATCACGCTTTTAAATTCATGAGCACATAAAACCAGTTAAATACAAATGATGCATAAAAGGTAAATACCTGCAGTTGATTCAAAACCCAGTCAATGACAAGAGAAGGAAGAATGAGCCCTTCGGCGTGATGCCATTGCAAAAGTCGGGTAATATACCGCCATCTAAAATGTAAGGATGGCTCTTCACCGCCAGAAACAGATGATAACGGATCACTTTTGTGCAGCAGTGTTCCAGTATAAGGCATTTGTGGTGACCGCTCTCGATTATGAAGAGTAGAATGAGAAGTATTTTTTGAGAAAAATTCATCGAAAAGAGTTTGCAAGTAATGGATAACATCTTTAGTCCAAATCTCTGTACGAGACAGCTGAACTTTGTCAGCAGTCCCAGAAGAAATGGCAGCAGAACCTGGCCGAACCTGTAAAGTTCAACCATAATCTAACTTCAGATATTAAGACTATAAAGTAACTCTGCATAAATGGTATAAGCCAACATTGAAGCGTTCATACCTGATTGAGGTAAGTAACCTTTACAAACCAGGTGGCCCTTAGCAATGGAACATTATTCCTGATAAGAACCTCCAATAGTGATGACCTTTTATAACCATGAGGAACATGGTCAGTCAAAGTGCGTAACCGCTTGTGGGGTTGAGATAGGCCCTATAATACAATTTTAACTGGGTTAACTTACTGAAATTACTAGCATCCGTAATATCACTAGATATTAAGAATAATCAAGTGACATAAATAATAAAAAGTATCCAAGGAACTTATATGCACAACTACATACCAGCTTCGACAAAAAATGCCCAAGGAATCAGTTCAAGTAACTAAGGGCCTTTTTACTTTGTAAAAACATTTTCTATTTCTTTTTCATGAATTTGTGTTAGTTTTACTTGTTAACAAGGAAAAAATAGACTCTTGAAATAAATAATTGTCTGCATTTTCAGAAATAACGAAAAATGTCAAAAAGAACTATTTTCATTATTTCCGGAGATGCATCACACCTAGCTAGCATTTCATCTTATATCCATCACAACGACTCGCTTTAAAAGTCTCTCATTTTCTTATTAGCAAGGTAAAATGAACACATTTTAGAAAATAAAAACAAAAAATATTATCAATTTAATTCACAATGTAAACAACCCTTAATTCATGAAAGCTAAAGCCTGTACACTATTCAGCACATATATACATTCCAGATCCTTCCATATTCACAACATCAAACCAGTCAGATTAAAACTACAACCATCCTTACAGAAATACTTAAAAAAACCATTCAGGACCATATTCTTTCGCTATATAAATTTAGCAAACAAACTTGCTAGAAACAAAACAAAACATGAGTGGGCACTATTATTTATTACACATGAAAGTCACACAATGAAGAGAGCAGAAGAAAAAGAAAAGTATACCTCAATCCATTTCTTCCGGAAGTCCTCGCCACATGGCCTTAGTTCAGGGAAAACACCAGGTTTGGCAAGTTGTAATCCCGAAAGAGGCACACCATATACTTGACCAGCCTGTCAAAGCAAATCATGCGGATCAAATATCTTTATAACAAACTGAGATAGGTAGACTGTACTAAGCACAAATATGCCAGACGAAAACAAACAAATATGAAAATATCATAGAAGCAAAAGATTTAGCGAGGATAAATAGATAACAAGACATAATAATGATCATCACCTTCCTTTTATGTGCGCGAGATTCATTGATGGCCCTAAGACGTTTTTTAATTGCCTGGAAAGAAAAATTAACAAGTTAACCTATGTCCACGTAGTCTTTTGAAGAATACAGTATAAAAATGGAAAATGTGCAGCAAATTTAGAGCATGGTTATAGAAACAAAGTAAATGAAGTGAACTCAAACATCTCAGAAAGACGTGAAACAAGGGAGTTACCTCTCTGCAATTAAGAACGATTGTCTTGTTAAAATGTGGAACCTGGGTCAGCGAAATTTCTCTAGCTTCCTGGGAGATAAAGGAAGCAAGGGGATGTAAGAAGATAGAAATTGAGACACGAAAGGGCTGTACTTTATTTTTTAAGAATGTACAAGTTTATTTAAATGCAGCATACAAATTATTAAAAGCACCACAACAATATTTGCAATGACAATACACTCTATAATTTAATAAGAATCATTAAAAGCACCGGCCAATAAATATAACAACTAATGCTGACAAAAATCCATACTGATTGTATAATTGCAGCTTTATAGCTATACCATATAGCTTGTGTACCAAAATTGAGATCATGCAGCGGCATTATGAAAAGATTGCAAAAGTAGTAACCAATAAATAAGGAGAATAAAAGTGCTGGGTTTCTTTTCAGATGAATAAATAAT
Organism: Trifolium subterraneum; assembly: GCA_951799995.1. Taxonomy (NCBI): domain Eukaryota; kingdom Viridiplantae; phylum Streptophyta; class Magnoliopsida; order Fabales; family Fabaceae; genus Trifolium; species Trifolium subterraneum. The sequence continues at coordinate 55,414,861 of OX637462.1, forward strand.
TTCATCAAAAGAAAAAGATGCCACAAACAAGCAAGAGGGTACCAAAATATGTTACAACATGTGAGGTCTCATCATGAAATATTCAATAAATGAATAACCGGACAAGCATCCGATTTGGTATAAACACAAGTAAGATTTAATGACATACCTCAAGTCCCTCAACTGTATCCCTATAACCAGATTGCAAATATTCTCTGGTCAGAGTCTCCTCAGGGCAATTTGGAGTTTGGGGAAGAAAATCTGGAGGCCCAAGCCTGAGATTAAAACAACGGCATTTAACAGTTAAATAAACACGATAACAACACTCACAAGAGAAAGAACTGAAGAATCTATCAAAAGACAGAAAGCAAACAATTCACCAAAAGGTTTATGATAAGGACTTGGATATTATGGGATGCCTAAATTTTACATGCAAGTGTTTGCATACTTAAGCAACAGTGATCATACATGTAACTTTTTATGTAACAGTGATATGAAAATTTTCACACACTAAAATAAAATCTTAGTAATTATGAACAAAAACTACCTAGCGTTCAAAGCTTCTTTATCACACTTCAATTTGTATGGGTTTAAGTTCAACTGTGGTTGTCGCCTGCAAAACAAAACATTGAGTTGAAAATTATTAACAGCATTAGATTTCTAATTTAGCACAATTAAAAAAATTATAAATCACTTTGTTTAAACAAAGCACACACTATGAAAATGATACTCTCTCCATTCCTTTTTCATGTCTTTTTCAAATTACAATGCATCAATAATTGTTGTTTTGAAGTATTCATTCCAGAAAGAGAAATAGGTGAAATGAGATACTAGTAGTAATAAATGGTTAAAGGTATACTCCCTCCGGTCCAATATATAAGGAACAATTTGAAGATTTTTTTTTGTCCTTTATATAAGAAACAACTTATAAATCTATTCTTTATTAATTAAACATTTCCATTTCTACCCTTATTAAATGTAAGTCATTCCAATGTCATGCATTAATTAGAATACATATTCCCTTGTGAATAGCAAGAGTCACATTGGAATTAAGGATAGTGGTGTATGTAGATAATTACAAGAGAGAAGTATAAATTAATATACCAAGGTTATTTTTGGAATAGACTAAAAAGATTTAGAATTTTTATTTAAAAAAATAAGGTTTCTTGGTCTGTGTGTTTTTTCTAAATTGTTCCTTATATATTGGACTGGAGGGAGTAATAGATTTATAGTAGAAGTCAAATAATTCCATTAAAACTAACAAAAGTAATTAGTTTTCTTGTTTTGTGTGTGTGTAAATAACCTTAAATGACAGCTAAAAAGGAATGGAGGGACGGAGTAATTTAACAATATAGGTCAAACAAATATAAACAATATTTTCATAGGCAAGTAAATATGTATTTAAAATGATGTTATTAATAAAAATAAAAAGTACACAAACCACTGTTACAGTAGCTGGATTTGGACTTAAAATTTCAAAATACAACTTTCTTGTCACAATAAATTTCTTTTTTAGAATTATATATAGGATAGAAGATCAAACAGTAAATACTTGCTAAATTTTCAGAATTAAACATAATTACAATTAAGAAGAGAAAAAAAAAACTAGCATTAAAATTTACCGCATAATAGGAAAACGCTTTGGTTGTCCTTTAATATTTTGTTTACTTCTTGATCCCATGGTTATCAAATCGAGATTCGATTTATGAATTGGAAGACCTATTTTCAAATTGTGAGTCGATTCTAATCGTAAGACATGATCAATAATAAACATATGACATTTTTAAGTGGAAATGAGTAAACATAAGTAAAAAAAACATGAGCCAATATAACATACATGAACTTCAAAATAATTCAAGATTCAAGTAATAAAGAAAACAAGTGTTCAACTAATATGACTATTATACTTTAGAAGACCAAAATAGGATGCAAGCCAATACTACACACTAATATGACACAAACTAAGATGCAAACTTAACCATTATACAGAAAGAGCATAATCGAAGTAGTGAAAACTTTTAAAATCTGTATTTACTAATTTTGTTAGAAGTAATATTATTTATCATTGTTGGTTGCAAGGATGGATATGAAACTTAATATTACTGGTCCATTATACCATCCAACCACAGCATCAAAACAAGGAGAAGTAATGTATGATGCGTTGTAAACAGAGGAACCTAATGAATTTCTTAAGCAATCAAATCCATAAATTGAAAATCAAGATAAACAATTTGTTCCTCAAGAAATAACTGAACCCTAATCTGAAGTAGTTGCACAATTGTCAAAAAGATATCAAATATGAAAGGAAAAAAAATCATTACTTGAAACAATTATGCATCACATATTCTATAGTCATAAATATTGAGAAGAATAAATTGGAGCTCATAGTACATCTACATCACGTATGCTATAGTCATAAATATTGAGAAGAATAAATTGGCAATAAGGGATAGTGGCAGAAGGAATGCTCTCATACCTTGATTTTACAGGGAAGTGAGCTGGAAAAGATGAATCAGATCTCCCGGTGTCCCTAGAAGATGGTCCACCTATGGTACTGTTATTCACTGCACTAGAGCAGCTGCCAGCATGATACCTTTGCATTTCCTCGAACTATAACCGGCATACTTTTCTCAGCATCATACCACTATAAATCACTGTTATAACTTAACTGCATGATTCAAAGTGTCACCAAGTCATTTCAAAGTAAAACCGATGTCAACTACACAAACAAAAAAACATTTGAAAAAAAGAAAGAAAATGGTGAATAAATTTAAAAAAAAAACAATAGCACATATGGCCAAAAGTTATTGGACTTCCCATAGCCCCCAAAAGATAGGCATTGAAACCCTAACCCTAGCAGTGCTTTTATGGATTTTTTCCACATATGTCCAAACCACCAAAGACGATACTCTACCATAATTCATCTTACAAAGAGGGATATCCGATCTTTGTCTACAATAAATGCCCTATCTTGTTTCGTATAACAAAAAAACAGTATTGTAGGCTTTACACTTATAGTTGGATCCAACCTATTTCAATTTCAATGTGATACATATGGCATCGTATGTTACCCTATTTTCACCTCTATTTGTGTCTTCCTAGTTAAATCTACCGTCCATAAAATTACATTCATAAGATGAAGTTGACTTTCATACCAAAATCATTGTTATCAATGACGAATAGCAGACTATGGCGGCCAGATAAAAACCAGGCATATAAATATGGTGGTGTAGCCCATGGAAGATATAATAGGCATTGCAGCCAATTCAGATATACTGTAATTGGCACTGTGGCCTATGGAGGTTGGAACATAATTCACCGTGCCATAACACTACAGCGGCACCATGCCAGAAATGCAACAAGAATGACCTAAATATAATTGTAAACTTTCAAATTCAAAAACATCTTCCCTGCCATACTAACGCAGTGATGCTAACTCGAGAAGAAAACAAAATGTCATCAATTTAGCAAAAAAGCTCAACTTTTAAATATTGAGGTAAAGCTCAATTTTATTTATTTTTTGAAGAAAAAAAATCAACAATTTAAACTGGAAACTTTAGATTACAAACTTTTAACAGAAGAATCTCAATAAAAATGGAAAATGTATCTGCATAAAGTGCCAACTATACAGAAGAGTATCAATTTGGATCCTCACCACCAGTCATTTCACAAAATCAGGAATGTAAAATCTCAATCAATATATGAAGTAATAAATAACAGACAATAGAAAGTTGCAAAATTCAATCAAATCACACTTCCTGATCCATATCTAATTCAAAAAGGTAATCATAATTAATGAAAAATTAAATACCCTTTAAATTGTAACACTTTTCCCTCTCAACTCAAACTCAAAACAGCTAGTAGTAACTCAAATTACCCTATGAACTAACTAAACAACAATTGAATCTACTTCAAATGCAAGAAACAAACTTGAACACAACACACCATAGTTTAACATCAAATCTAAGTTATACACAAACATAGTTGAACATATAATTACAAAAACCTAAAAACCAAACCTAATGCAAGAAAAAGAAGCAAAATTCAAACTCCAAATCAAGATCCAGAACTAGGGTTTTACAAGGGGGTAAAATACTAAACTTTCAAATTCCAATTCAGTTTCCCCCCAAATTCAAAACCCAATTGGGCAAGTTAAAAATTGAGTCTTTTTAAACTAGGGTTTCAGATTCGGAACACCCAGAAAATAAAAATCAAAAGGGTTTTTGAAAATCATTCAAAAAAAGGTTATAGATTATGAAAACAATAGTTAAAGACATACCTGAGAAGAGAAGAAAAAAAAATCGAACTTTGAAGAAAAGGGTAGAAGAGAGAGAAAGAGAAAAAGGGTATGAAAGTAATTGAAGAAGTTTGACTCTGAGATTTTTGTGATGAAGACGACGATGATGCCTCTGTTGTTGTTGTTGCTTCCTCTGGTATGAATAAAGGGTGAAGGTGAAGGGATCCACTAATTTTTTATTAAATTATTATAATATATGGTTATATTTGACAAAAAATAATTACTAGTATAATGTTAAGAAAATAATTGTAATGATTATTTTCTTAATAAGATTTTAGTAATTTTGTAGTCAAATATGTTATATTTGACAAAAGAGAAAATGTTACTATGAAGTTACAAATTTAATTGCAATGATTTTTTCCTTAATAAGATTTTAGTAATTTTTTGTGATGAAAACAAAAATATTTTTGGACCAAAAAAAAATTAAGCAATTTTTTAGTTAAACAAACAAAAAAAAACAGATTTTAATTTCTAGTCAAAAAATAAATAAGATTTTGATTTTTACAATTACTTCATTGTTAAAAAATACAAAACAATACTCCATCCGTTTTTTTAGTGTCTTTTTAGAATAGTAACACAAAATTAAGAAAGTAGATTTTTGCATTTTATCTTTCTATTATACCATCATCTTAATTCACCAATAAATTCTTATTTTTTTGCACACACTTTCTTTTTTCAATAAATTTAATACATTATCTACAAAACGAAACAAAAATCTAATATGTTATGTACAAAAAAAATAAAAACATACTTTACTTTAGCAATAATTAGTTTTATTGAAAAAGATAAGCGTAATTGACAATGGATATAACTGACAAATCATACACTTAAAATATCAACGACGGTTAAATAAAAATGTTAAATACGACGAAAAAATTACACTTAAAAAAAAATGTTATGGTTACTTTTTTTATAAGAATTTTTGGGTCTGTTTCGATTTGACTTATTTTTAAACTTATGAAAATAGCTTATGCAAATAAAAAAATAAAAAAAACTTTATAGTAATTTATATGTTTTCATTGACAAAAATTGTATCTTTATAAACTGTCTTTTCATAAACTAACTTGAAAAACTTATAATAATACATAAAAGCTTATTTATAAGCATAAGTTGTTTTTCACAAGCTTAAAAATAAGTCAATCCAAACTGGCTCTTGCTTCTTTAATGCTTTTTTTCAATTTTAATCTTATATTAATATATTGTTTTGTATTTTCAATTGTCATTTTTTGGCAAAACATAGTATTGTATTGTTGAAAAATATTTTATAATGATTATTTGATTGATACAATTTTTATTATCATTATTGTATTTTTTTATTATTGACAATTTTTATTTTTGAAATACTCAATGATAGTAATTAATATTGTATAATACATTTTTTAAGAAGTCAAATAATGAGTACAAATTAAATATAAAATTTGTTTGACTAAAAAATAAAGGATATTCATTCATTCAAATTTATAGAGTTCATCGATACAATACAAATTCAAATTCGCTAAAAACAAAAGGATAAATCTGCGAACAAACTCACAAAAAGGATAAAACGGCAAATTGCATAAGCCTACAAATATGACTATGGGCCCGTTTGGATTAGGTTATTTTTGAGCTTATGCAAACAGCTTATGCAATATAAATTAGGTTTTATGTTATTTCATAAGTTTACACTAGTGAAAATTGTATTTTTATAAGCTATTTTATCATAAATTACCTTGACAAACTTATAATAATACATAAAAATTGCATAAGCTAAAAAATAAGATAATCCAAACGGACCCTATATTTAAGTGTCTGGAATGTCCATGCCTTCGGATCTGTAGCGTTGAGGACATCAAAGTCGACATTGATTGGATCTGCACCAGATCGAAATTAATCCTTCAACCTGAAATAAATGAACACTACACAAAGACGGGACAACAAAATACTCCGCACAAAGACGCAACAACAAAATACATCGTAAGAAGACGGAAAATCAAAACAAAAAAATATGTGTAAATTATACTTATTTACTATAACGAGAAAGAAAAATAATTTGGAGGGGTGATTTAAGGTCAAAATATAACCTAAGAAGAAAAAAGTGGTGACAACTAGGGTTAGAAGAGAAGAAGAAGAAAAGAGAGAAAGTGTATTAAATATAAATTTTTTAAACAACAAAGTTCAAGATAAAAGTAACAAAAATCATACTAACTTATAAATCAATTTGTTAGCTTATTTTTTGTAGATGAAATTGACTTAACAATATAACCAAAACTAAATGCATGATAAACTTAGAAGGTCACTATTTTATGTTGATGAAAACATATTTAATCCTATATTATAATATATTGTTTTTTTATGATGTTGTAAATATACATGCAAAAATATCATTAAAAATACCGTTGACTTAATAATACGGACAAAAACTGAATGCATGATAATTTTTCAAGGATTAAGAATATAATAAAAATTAAGAATTAAATTTAGAAGGTCACTATTTTATGTTGACCAAAACATATTTAATCCTATATAATATATTGTTTCTTATGTTCAATAGGTTGAGACAAACTTAAGTGGGGGTAAAATGTTCAAATCATTATGCAAAAGCTTTTGATATTATTAGTTATTATTATCTATACCATATATAAAAATGATACATTTATTTTTTGGTGTGGATTTTTCTTAATGTCAATTTTACTCTTCCGTATATCTATACATATATATCTATATCTATACTATATATTTTGCCCTTAAAAAACTTCCATTCAACTATAACAATAAAAAACCATAACTGCATTTTTGTGCAAATTTTTTTTATTAACAAACTCACAATAATATAAGTCTGCCTGTCCCGCTAGTTGTAGTTATAAAGACAAAAAGTCTAATCTAGGTATTATATTTTTTACAGTTACAGATATATTTTTAATAATTTGATTTATGCTTTACAATAACACTATATTTTTATTATAATAATATTGTTTTTTATTCATTTATTTTCACAATTTTATTGGTACAAAATTTTCTCCTCCATTTGTCTATAAAAAAGAATATCTCGGTCGTTTAATGGTGATTAATCTCCATAAAGTTGATGCTTTTTTTCCCACTCAATTTCTAGCATATGTAAGACTTAGAGATCACCACTTGCATAAAGAGTCAAATACTCATACTACTTGAACTAATTAATTCTTGGTAATACTATTTTTTTATTATGCTCATAATAAAAATGAAAATTTTGCCATTTTGTCTATCAATCAAAGAAAAAAGGAAAACTTTTTATTATATTATAATAATATGAAATGTTTTTTTATTATAACGTGAAGAAAACAAATTGTTAAGAAGAGATACTAGTACTTAAGAATAACGAGTTTTTGTGTTTTTAGTCAATAAAGAACACCATGTCAAACTTAACCAAAATCTGAAAATTGTTTGATTTTGACACTGTGAGTTTTGTTAACATCATAATTAATAGTGCACATTTTCCTTAGGCTTGTGCTAGGTGACAAAATGAAGAGAAATGATATGACACACAAGTTTTGAATGTTTAAAAAGGAAAGTACACAAAATCTATATGATATCACATAGATTTATTATAGATGTTTTTTTTTAGAAATTATAGATATTGTTATTACTGTAGTTTCAATTTAATTGAATGAAATGATGATAGTTTTTTTTTTTTTTATATATATATATATATACACATATGATTGCCGTAGGCCAAATAATAGTTTGATTTTAAATATACACACTAAATTTATTAAATTAACTTTTGCAAATTTAGCATGGATTTGATTTCGTGATTTAACTATTTGTCTTGTGTTTTTTATATGTCCTGTATTTTATATTTGGCGTTGACAAAATTGTCCTTTTTCTTTAAGTAGACAATATTGTCCTTGTTAAAACAAAATTTGTTCATGCAATATCTCACTCATTAAGAATTTTGATGATAACAAACATCTAACATAACAATTAAGTGTTTTGATGATAAGAAAGATCTAACATAACTAAAGAACAATTTATCCAATTGCTTATTCAAGTATGTAGGAATGAGAAACGATCTTAAAAACATTCATTAAACACATATTATTGTGATTCCCTACACAATAGGATTAAACTCAGGAAAGCGTCAATCTTTTGCACCAACACAATAGAAGAAAATAAGTCAAGGTCAATGACATGTCTATCATTTGAACTCAACACCAAGACTTCATCAAAAATAGGGCTAGAAATAGTTTGAATCAACTATTGTTTGGACCCCAGAACGACAACGTCTTGGTACGCGTCATGTCCATCATATGGACAATCTATTGAAGACATTAAAGACCAAGGTTTATCGTGTGTATGACTTTATAATGTTATAATTAATAGTAAATCGTGTCTTTGGTCGTTATGCGCATATTTTGATAGATATTGATTTGTTCCGTCGAATTTTTTATGAGAATTTTGGTGGAAAGAGACGGGTGTGCTTTCAACCTTGAAGTTGTTTATTAACGCATATTTTGTATGCAATGTGGAATTATAGGGCATAATGTTCAAGCATGTAAATGGCTGAAACCGGCGCAAGAAAAGAAGATTGAAGATCGTGGCAAAATTATTATGGAATTCAAGAAAGAAATAGGTTAATCTTCTATGCAGTATGTGGCAAGGAAGACTAACTTGCCTAACACTTCTCATGATCCCAAAATCAAGTACTTGACACAAAACTACAGGAAACCAAATTGAAGGACGAAACAATTTTTGGGGAGTGAAACAAATTGAGGAGCATAATGGAGAAAGTTTAGAAAAGCAGCAATTTGATGAGAAAGAAACACCTATTATTCAGGTTAAAGATATTGTTGTTGCCGCCCACCATGAGAACGACAATAAATCAACTTCTTTTAGTGGCACTAAAGAATGTTACATATGACATTGTGCAGGGAGATATTCACATTGATGACTCTGTTTTAGAGCAAGTAGAAAACGAATCTAGCCCCATTGTGATAGGCAGCAACACTTCAACTTCCTTTAGTATGAACTTGTAGAATGTTTGAGAATCAGGATGAAATAGTGCATGGTGATATCCACACACAATACGTCGCAATTGAGGAAATAATAATAAGGTTGGACACAAGATGTCAATTCATGATGAAGGAAATGAGATTGTTAATTCTTGCTTAGTGTCGGAAGGTCAACTTGCTCCACCTGAAACAAGTTTAGTGAGACTGTTAATTTTTTATGAGATTGTTAATTTTTTTACAAGGGGTCAAAGCGGACATTCAAGTGATTAAACAAGTTTGATCTGGTATGGAGAAAGGAGATAAATCTTTTCACCATTTTCTTACTAAAAGTCAAAAGAATAAGAACAAAAGATTGATTATATGTGTTGGGTAGCTATATAACACTTGTTTTAGGGGTGTCACGTCTCACATGTCCCTATGAAATGTGAGAGAGATTGGAAAACATGAATCTAGAGTTTTTGAGGATTTCCTTTGGAGGGATGATTATTTTGTTTATTTTTTGGGTGGGGTAAGGTCTAAAATTAGTAAAATTTAGAATATAAAATTTAGAGTTTTTGAGGATTTCCTTTGGAGGGATGATTACAATGAAAGATATAAAATTTAGAATATTATTAAAACTAATAAGAACAAATTAGTAAACTTGAAGGTAATCAATTTTATTAAATTAGAAGTAGATAGATGAATATTTATGTATTGTATCTAGTATCTACTCCCTCCGTCCAAATTATAAGTCACTTTAAAAAAAAACTCAAATTATAAGTCGCTTTACAATACCAATGAAGTATTAAAGTTTTTTTTTTGAAGAAGCTAAGAGAAATTATATCAAACACAAAAGACAGCTCCTCAAGCACAAGATGTGCCAAAGAAAGTTGTATAGTTATAAATTACAGAATAGCTAAGTCAGCGCTAACCAGAAAAACCATAAAAAATTACACAATGGCTTGAACACAACCTAAAGGGTTCGACCTCCAATAGGAGTACTCAAAATCGAACGAAGAATAGTGTGATTTCAACCACCAATACAATTGAAGTTTAACCTTCTCGGCCAATGACTCTAGCTGAGTTGACTTAGACTTAAAAATTTTGTTATTACGATCTTGCCAAATAACAAAATTTACCGAAATCCAGATAATGGTATACACGGTTCTTGAATTGTTGAAAACGCTTCTAATACCACTAAACTGGGATGAATGTGAAAAAATATTGCCATGAAAAGTCGACTCAACTCCTAGCCATTTTGCCACCATGAGCCAAAGCCGACCATAAAATTCACACTGAAAAAACAAATGATCTCTGTCTTCTAACTTGCCAAACAAGGCCGCACACAGGAGCTAAGTAGAATCAATAACACCCCGCTTGTGTAAATTATCCTTTGTAGGTAACCTATTCAAGAACAAACGCCATATAAAGATATTCACCTTTAGAGGAACCAATTTTAGCCACAAAAAACAATCAAAGCCTTCATTAAGATTGGTATCGGTCGCCATTAAGTGAGCATATGCTGATTTAACCGAATAACTCTGAGAGGAGTGGAGCTTCCACACCCACCTGTCTTCCACGCCTTCCTGCAAAAAATAAGACGACAAACTCTCCACAACTTCACAACCAACTCCTCCTCCCAGGCAAGTAGTCTCCTCCGCCACTTCCATGCCTCCCCACCTATCCCCCATCCTAACTCAAACATCTCAGACACCGTTATAAGTTTTTTTATTTATTTTTATAAATTCAACCAATATTTTGTCATTTATATATTATTTATTATTTTATTATGAAATTAATATTTTTAAGCTAAAAATTTATTAAAAAAAGGAAAAATAGAAAATTGGGGGGTTAACTCAGGAAAATTAAAAAATCAAATAAAATAAAAGAAACTCATTGTTTTTTTTTCTGACAATCACAAACTTAAAACATTTCATTAATCAAAATAGTTTCAATATAAGTAGGTAACATCACAAGATAATAGCGACTAGCCCAAGAAATGACCGCTCTAGCAAGCTTATGGGCAACCATGTTCACTTGTCGCTTAACAAACTTCACCTTAAAGTTAGAATTTAAAGACAAAATATTTTGAATATTACATATAATGGAACTGACTTCGGAAACACCCCCTATGTGGCTTTTGTGTTGCATCAACTACTCTTTTGGAACGGTCTCAAAAATGACATAAGTGATGTCTCTTCTAGCCAACTCCTTCATCGCTTCCAATGTTATGGTTTCACCTTCAATAATAGAGCATTTTCCTTGAACTCATGATGTTCCCGCCATGACAAATTGACTCGCATGATCACGAACACACCACCCCGCACTAGTTTTCCTTCTCTCATTGTGGAATCCCGCGTCAACATTGCATTTATACCAACCGAAAGGTGGTTTTTGCCACTGTTGTTCCTGTGGCGGCTGCATAACACCACTTCTGCTGGTGTGGACCAGCTGCACCTCTTGCCATTCATTCCACAAAACCGATGCCTTAATCCCCAGTGGCGGAGCCAGAAATAATACTAAGCCTGGGCATAGTTTTAACTGTAAATACACAAATGTTTATTGGTTTAAGATTTTTCAGATCGAGGTTTAACCGGATCGGACCGTTTTTAACTAATATATATATATATACTGAAATTATAATAAAAGTAAATAATTTTAAGGATTTTATCTAAATATTTGATTCGTAATAACTACATAAGTAGAGGTCATGAACTCCCACAATCCTACGTATGAAAGAAATTTGAATTACAACACAGAAAATAAAGTTGATATTTTTAGTATTTTTGATAAAGAAAAGAAATATATATAAAAGGGTAAGTTAAAAAACAAAAGGCTAAAAAATAAAGTGAAAGGATAAGTAAGAAAAAAAGGCTTAAAATATAAAATAGGGTGGCTGGGAGTTGAACCCAGGGTCCTCTCCATTGTTAATAACAAACAAAACCACTACGCCACTATGTGCCTATTGTCATTTAATAGCTTAAATAATATATGCATTAAAACACACGTTTGTACACTGTTCATGTAAGAACCCTAAAATAAAATTATAATTGGCTGAGCCTGAGCACGTGCCTAGGCTCGCTGGGCCTTGGATCTGCCCCTGTTAATCCCTATGCTCCTCCGCGCTTCTTTTTCACCGTTCCACACACAATTGTTTCTATTATTCCATATCACCCATAACACCATAGCAAACAGCCCCACCTCCCTTTCATTCTCATTCCTACACACATGCATAATAACATCTCTCACAGTGTTATAATTTTGAGTATATGCCATAATTATTGCTTCCATTTCCAAACCAGCACTTTGCCTAGCTAATATGCTCTCATTACAACCAAAAAATGTATGCCAATCATCTTCATTTTGTTGATCACATATAGGACATGTTAAGGGACAAGGGACACACCTTTCATTAAGACGAATTCGGGTCGACAAACATCCCTTACAAATCCTCTATAACAAGTGTTTTGTTTTTGGTGGAGCATGTGCTTTCCATATACTCTTCCAATCACCTTCCTCATGTAGTGTTTCAGCCCTTCCTGTATGTTTTAACATCAAATTATAACCACTTTTAACACTATAATTTCCACAAGCATCATCACACCATACTAATTTATCATCTTCAACCATATTAAATAAAGGCACTTCAAGTATAGCATTCGCCATGTCTAAAGAAAATAAAGCCTCAATTTTTCCCTTATCTCATGCTTTCATATCTGGAAGAAATAATTGATTAACATTCATTTGGTACACACCTTGTATTTGTGGGGCTTTTATCTTCAAGCCATCCTCCTCTCTAAGCCAAGGTTCACCCATGACTCTAATATTAGCGCCTTTTCCTATTTTCCACCTACACCCATTCATAAGTACTTGACGTGATTTCCAAATACTTCGCCAAGCGTAACTTGGATTACTACTAAGATGAGATTCGAAAAGGGAGGAATTAGGAAAGTACCTTACTTTGTAAATTTTTGCTACTTGAGAGTCGGGATGCATCATGAATTTCCACCCTTGCTTGGCTACCATGGACATATTGAAAATATGCAAATTACAAAATCTCATTGTTTTGAAACTTTTTAAACTAATAAATATTTTAGAAATCAACCTGCAATTTGGACTAATTCAGTATAAACTACATATGTAGTAGAACCAAAATGTGTCGATTCATGTTTGTACTTTATTAATATGATAATTTTCCCATTCAGTTTGGATTTTGAATCTGAGGACATTGTAATTTAATTTTTCCAGCTTGATTTTTGTAAAGAGTTTTCTCAAAATGGCAGATTAAGCAGAGATAACCCAAATGATGACTTAATAGTAACTTGATATATATATATATATATATAACTATAAAAGATTTATAAAAGATTTAAATTGAGAATTAAAATAGGGTAAATGACTTTTTAGCCCCTGCAAAATTAGCGAATTTTCATTTAGTCCTGGGTGTATAGCTGGATATATGACCGTGCAAATATGATGATGTGGCATATACACGTAGAAAAAAATTAATTTATATTTATTTTTTAATGCCACGTGGAAAATAACTTATTTTACAAAATTAATTAATTTTTTTTATAAAAATTATTAATTTTTTTCAATATATATATATATATAGGGGTTTGCTAACTTAGACCCACTTAAAAACATGAAGGTCTAAGTTAGCAAGGTGCACCTTTTCACTTTGGACAAGAATACCCTTTTGCCTCTATTTAAATCAATTTTAACTAGAAGGCTAATTTGGTAAGTCTCCACTATTTGTTGGGAAAAAAACCGTTTACAAATTTCCCAACTCATACATGGTAGTATTCATGTAAACTAAACAAATGATTGTCTTCTTTTTTAGTTTTTTTTTACATATCAAAATTTTGGTATATAAAAAAAATTAGTAGCACTAGTTAAAACTCTTATTGTACAGTCTGTTCAAAGTTATTTTATACGTGTATTTATTATTTTTTGGAAAAATGCCAATTTCATAGTCACAAAAGAAGTAGAAATTTAATTAAAAAAAATTGACAGCTCGAGATTTAAAGAAGTTAAATCATCTAATAACAAAATTAAATTGGAATATCCGTAAAAAAAAAAAAAAAACTGGAATGACTATTGAAATTGTGTAACACCTGAAAGCTGAGATCAATGATAAAAGCTACAGTAACCATTACGATTGATCACCAAAAAATAAAAAAGTTAAGTGCCAGAATTTTTGGGACCATTTGTCATTTTTTGTCAAACATAAAATTACAATGTTATCCCTCAAATTTTCTATTGTTTTAAAAAGAATGGTTGGGCATTATTGTCCAAAGTGAAAAGGTGCACCTTGCTAACTTAGACCTTCATGTTTTTAGGTGGGTCTAAGTTAGCAAACTCCATATATATATATATATATTTAAAAAAAGTTTAATAATTTTAATTTTCTTTTAGTTTCTGTCAAAAAAGTATATATTAAGATTTTTAAATTTTTTTATGCCACGTGGAAATTTTTTATTATTTTTTAAAATAAAAATATAATATTTTATATATTTTTTTGTAAAATAAAAAATCTTATTTTAAAAAAAAAAAATTCACGTGTACATGTGATGTCATCAGGTTTGCACAGTCATATGTCCAGTTGTACACCCAGGAGTAAATGAAAATTCGCTAATTTTGTAGGGGGTTAAAAGTCATTTATCCATCAAAATATATACATATGCATTTAAATTGAGGAAGTTATTTCATTTAAAAAAATTAAAATAATATGCAATAATATCTGACCTTTATTTATTCATCTACTGTCGAAAATCTAAAAATATTATAACCAAAATGCAATCTCTTTAATCCCTCATTCATCAACATTATTGTTCCCTTTAATCCTTGTAAATATGTCTAATAAGTATCCAAGGAGGGTACAAGCCAATAAAAAAAAAATATTTTTGCAACAAATGTTCAACACATTGTATGAATGTTTTATAAGTGTCAGACACCTATCCAAGGAGTGTGTTGGAGTTGAGGAAAAAAAGTTTTTTCAACATGTGTCGAACACCGCGACATAACTAATCATAGAGATATTCATGCTTCATAGATCATTACAAATATTATAAAATATTTTCTAATATTCTAACAATTCTTTTGGAAACTTTAAATATCAGAGTTCACAATTATTTCCAAACTTGGTTTACATACAATAGACTATCCATAAGATAAAAAAAAGATATACAAATAATTAATGATGATGATGATATCAAACAAAATCATGACACACCAAGCTAATATATAATCAACATATCAAATTCTACAAATCTACAACAACTAAAAACCCTTACTAAGTGAAGTTGAAAGCACACACAAAATGAAACTGTTACTTTGTTATTGCAAACATGAGAATCATCTTTTATACTTCAGTAAGAAGCAGTTTCAAACTAGCTTCCTAATTACTTCTTCTGACATGTAGTTCTTATTTTAGTATTCTCATTCACCATAAAACTGTTTAGTATTCGAAAAATCCTAGTATGCTTTAACAGGCGGCTGTATGAACAAAAAACAGTCGGTTTTCTTTTACACATCGGTGATGTTCTTGTCCTTGTCGTTGTTATGCTCGTAACTTTCACCTTCTAGACTTTTACTTACACAGCTAAGTATAGTATCTTCCATCAGTTCTTCTAGAATGGCATCGCTTAATTCAAAACCAACTGTTTCGGCTTCAAACCGAAGGTCCATCCACGCTCCACATTTTTCCATGTCTTTCCTAACAATTTTGTCCAACGTGTGTGGCGGGGGCAAGAGAAGTAAATGCCAACACACTCCTTCCGAGACCATGAGAATAATCGTTTTCATATTTGGAGTTGGCTTTATGCTAGGATTTACAAAAGATACAAAAGGCGAGGCTCCAAAGTAATCGCAACAAACCTCCATGAGAATTTCATTGATACAGTCATATAGGAGTTTCGGGTCATGGCAAAGCCGGTTTGGTGATAATTCTACCTGATCAAACAACGAAGGATCTAGTATCTTGTCGGAGGAAAGACATTTCATCAACAATTGATCCCTTGTCAATCCAGAGGCTTGCAGGACTGCTTCGATGTAAACATATATCGATTCATTTTCTTCAATACAATATTTTGCTCTCTTGATTTCATTCAAAAGAGAAGAATCTTGCTCTTCAAATTGAACATGTAGTGGCCGCACCGGTACTTCAGCTGAAAACCATGAATTACCATGGTGCCAGATTAAAATTAATGTGGAAAACAATTGGTATGCTACAAAGCATAGTTATCTAATCGAGATTCAAATTGTGAATCGAAAAACCTATTTTCCAAATGGTGAATTGAATCTTTTTATGAATTGTAAGATACATTATCAATAACAATATGACATTTTTAAGTACAAACAAGTGACATAGAAACCCTATAAACTAATACATCATCAATTTGAATTACCTTGTTTGAGAGTTTATGGAAACAACTCATGACATGTTCATAAGTTGTTTTTAGCTTATTTCCATAAGCTCTTTATGATGGATAGCTTATGAAAACATCTAATAGCTTATATGAAAACAATTTGACTTTAATTATTCATTTTTTAAAGAAATAGCTTATACATAAACACTTATATGATAAGTGATTATGCTATAAGCGCTTAATTAAGTTGTTTATCCAAATAGGGCCGAGTGCATGGATGCTTACCAGGTTGACATCTAGAATTTGCAGAGGTGGCATCATCCTCTATGAATGGTGCATCGAGAACAGACACTGGACTTGGTCGCGCAGACACATCAGTGACAATCTCTTGCTCTTTAGTTTCCCTAGTGATCGAAGAGTGAGAGGTCGATGAAAGTGGAGATGATGATTGGTTTTCTTCTGTTACATCCTGCAGAAAGAACAAATGACTGTTTGAATAAAAATTTAACCGATATATAAGGTCACTCTACCAAAGACAAAGGCATAAAAGTAAATCATTCAACAAAGAGTTAAATATATTTTTAGTCCCTATAAAATTACGACTTTTTAGTTTTAATCCCTATAAAAAATATAATAAATTTTATTCACTATGATTACTATTTTTTACAAAAAATGATGCTTTTAGTCCTTGCATTCAGTTCCTGTTAAAGCAAAACATGGACTAAAATTGGACAAAATTAATGTAGGGACTAAAAACATATTTAACTCTTAAATAAATCATTAATTTATGTAAAATTGTAGTGCAGACAGAGATACTACCTGCTCCGAAATTCGAGAAAATCCTGCACAGTCAGAACTTTCGGAGATATTATGGCTTTGTTCCTCATTTCTTGCACTGAGGCCAACTGGTTCCGAGGAAGATTCTATAATCGTTACCTCTTTTGTAGATTCTACATCACCTGCACAGAAATTAAGAAAATGATAAATAACGAAATATATAAAACAAACACACCAAAGAGTAATATAGCATCGATAACTTAAATAATATATTTGTGTAGATGATACCTTCAATAACTATCTCATCCCTATTTTCGTTTTTATCACTGCTAATTATACCGTCTGAGAAATTCGAGTCTGACTTAATTTCTTGTGACTTATTGTTATAGCTTTCACCATGAAGTCTCCTCTTTGCGGTCACAAAACGATCCTCCCAATCGGTTCGAGGACTATTAAGTGGAGAAAAGTTGTAATCAGGAAAAGATATTATTCTTCCGAGTGTTTTGGAAGTTAGCCTACTCGACGAGTCCATGTTCTCATCTTCATTACTTATCATCTCACACAAATGTTTTTTAGCTTCAATATATAAATTAGAAACCCCTTGTTTTGGATAAATACCCTTTTCACGATCCACAACCGCTTCCGAATCTTTATTCTTACCAGTCTTGTCTCCTTTAGTAACACCGGTTGAAGGTCTTGCAATTTTTTCAATGAAGAAATGATCTTTATTAGGAGATCTCATTCCAACATTGTCTTTACCAATGCCTTTTCCATGTCTCTCCCTTCCTATAGCATTTTTTAATTTCTTTTTTATCTCGGTAAGCGAAAAATGTGAACTACCTCTCTCAGAAGGACTGCTGTCCTTGACAGTATCATGAGAATCTAGAGCCAACGCAAGGCTGTTTACGGTTTTTTTAGAATTTTCCGATGTATTTGATCCTGGCTTTAGTATGACAATTTTATTTGAAACACCGGTATTTCCATTTTCATTTTCATTTGTTGAACTTTTTGATTGAGACTTCACCTTTTTCCTGAAAAAGTTATGCTTCTTCTGGTTAACAATCTCATTAGTTTGTTCTTTATTGCCGTGATCTTGTTCCGAGAATTTGCAGCCTATAACATGATCACATTCATTGTCCTTCTCCCTCTGAGAACTCTCAAACTCTTGAACACATTTCAATACAAGTGGATTTGGATTTTGTAGAAATGCAAGAAACAATTCCTTATCCGAACTTATAAGCTGAAGTGCTTCCATTAGTTCATCAGAGAAAAGAAACTTTCTAGCTTCCACCGGATCTTTTCCGTTCAATATCATCTGATTCACAAATTCACGAATCGCGTCTCTTGAATTTTTTCCGGAAACAGCATTCTTCTGTTTCTTGTTTAGTTGTGCATGCTTTTCTACTTCTCTATCATTGCCATTTATCATGGAACGAACACCTTTTAGATTACAAAACTCTTCGATTATTGTATCCACATCAAGATTATCTTTAGATTGCTTCCTTGAGTGCTGACGATGTGAAGTTTCAGATTTCGATGTTGCATCAAAATTTAAATCATCAGCGATATCGTGTTTTTTCTCACACGATTTCTTTTTTCTTTTGGAATCTAACTTCAGGAAGACTTCACGCCTTTCAGAATTCTCTATATCCTTCATTGCATTTTGATCAGTGAACATCTCTTCTTCTATGAGTTTCTTCACACTCGGCTTATTAATAATAGCTCTCACCGTTGGTCTTTTATTCTCTACACTGTCCTGAAAAATTCACGATATAGTGATATTAATAAATACACCAGCATCCCTAATCTTGTCCTAGTATCAGTAGTCTTAAATACCGGTGCTATAGCAATAGCGGAATTTCAAAAATTGCAATTGTTTTGTGATACGCTATTTAGTACAAAATATTGTCAAATAACAGCTATGGCGGCACCATACCAGTAATACCACTGTTGCGTAGCGGTATTTGAACAAACCAGTTATTTTCCGCCATCCACATTTACAACACTACCTAGTACTATTTTGTAGAATTTCAATTTTTGAGTTTGAAATTGATGAGTTGCATAAGTATATGGACCGAGAGACTTACAAAAGTGCCTTGAAAATCTTCATCTATATTGTTTAACACCTCGAACTTATTCTTAGAATGTACAACACCTGTAAGAAAAAAAATGCAAATTTCAACAATTAATACGGATTCAAACATGCTTCTATTAAGATAGGGAAAATATATTTTGATGAAAGATTTCAATTTGAAAACATTACGAAAACAATGCTAGACATTGAAACAGAAGTCACTGCACAATTACTCAAACATGAGCATAGTTGTCGACTTTGTAAAATTCTAAAAATGTTGGCAAAATTCTTACCACCGGAGTGCTTGCTGCTTTGACTCTTATCAGCAATCAACTTCCTAGTGAAATGACCATGGCGAAAATCAAACATACTAATAAATCCCCACATACATCCCGACTTATCTTTCTCATACCGCACAGTGCGTCTTTGTGACTTCTTTGCCATGACGATTTAGCACACTTGCCTTCTATCAGTCCTCTTTTTTTGGCCTACACGTCAGAGGTAAGATTGCAAACCTGATAGATTAACAAACACATTAGCAAATAAACGCGGTAAAATGTAAACAAAAAACCTATCATAGTTCTCTCCAATGCCTCTAAAAAATTGTACTCCATGTATAACACCTTAACAAAGGGGACAAATGATTCGGTAAATATATGCTCAATTGCTCATGCATCACACAAAAAACTAATCTCTTCATGCTAACACATTTTTCAATCAAATTCATGCAGATCCAGGCTTCAAATCCTGAAAATTAACATAATACTAACTTACTAAGAAATGTGACAAGAATTGAACAGTTTGGTAGATTATGCATAATGCATCTAAATTGAGCTACTATTCATGTCATTTAGTGAGAATTAAACAATTACAGAACAAAAATAAAATAAAATAAAATAAAATATAAGATTGTTTCCATTGAGTACCTACTATATTCTGATTCTTTTGGACTCAAAATGGTGAAGGAATAAAAGACAAATATGCAACCTCATGAATCAATTCTTGAAGCATCTAAAATTCCAATTTCAACCCCTCAAGTTTCCTCAAGAGATTTTAGCTTCCTTTGGAGGAGAAGGTATCAAATATCAATGTATGAAATATGAATTATGCAATTCCACAGATAAAGTTGAAAATCTCAATAATCTTGATATATTCTCTTAGAAGAAAAAGAGAATTAAGATAGATTAACTATAAAGCTTCAACTTTTTCTTAATTGAAAAAGAATCAAAATCTCACACAGCTCATTGATTCCACTTTTATTCCAATAAATGTCAATGATCAAAACTTAATGAAGAAGCTTGAAAATCACTACTAAAACTTATGATCCTAAAAATTCTCAAATAATTCAAATCCAAATTTCCATTATCACCAATTCAATCACAATTCTCTTCACTTCTCATATTACTGATCACCATAAAAACCTCTCAACACAAAATTGAAAATTCTCTCATAAGTTACACCATAAAAACCAAAAATGAAAATAAAAAAAATAAAATTGCAAAATTCTCAATTTTCATCAAAAAAGCAAAATTCTTTATCTCACAAAGAGAATATTGGAATCAAATTATTCACCACCCAAGTGAAAAAAATGAAAACTTTACCAACTGGGCATCTATGATAGAAGAAAAAAGTGAAGAAAATGAGAATTTAACACCGACCCATGATTTGTTAAGGCATAATTGAAAAAGGGGTAAGCATTGAATAGTGAAAAAAAGTGGAAGAAAAGAAAAAGTGGAAGAGAGAGAATTAGTTGTTGGATGGAAAGTGAAAGTGGAGAGGTTTACAATGTAGTTGTTGGATGACACTAAAAAATGGTCATAGTGTTGTGTTGTACATAGTTAGATTGTGGGGACCACATAAAAGATTGTTTTTTGTTGTTGTGAGAGATGAGAAGAGAGAAGAGAAGAACAGGAATGGTTTGGTTTGTGTCTGTCTTTTTCTTGTTTTTTGATTTCAAAGTTGAAAAAGAAATTATCACCAAAAAGAAATGGAAACGACAAAGGAGAGAAAGAGAGAGGATTGACGTGTACGCCACCATTGAAGAGTAGAGAGGAGACTAAGCTTTTTCGGCATTACCAATTACCAATTGGACTAAGAGAGAAAAAAAAAAAAATGCAACGACACTGTAAAATTGTAAAATAATTTTACATTGTCGATCAATCAATCACAATCATATTTTCTGCCACAACATCTCACTTTACTCTACTTTCTTGATGCAACGTGAAAGATCAAATTATTTACATTGATTGTTAGTGTAAAATTAGTTTACATTGACAGTACGTCTTCTTTAAAATATTGGATTATTATAATTTTTCCTTTTTTTGTCAAGTAACATACTTGTTAGAAAATTCACTAGAGGTGAATAAGTGGGGGTATCGAGTTCGAACCCGGGCTCCTACACATATAGTGCGATATCCTATCAACCGAGTTAAGCTCACGGAGATTATTATTATTATTTTCCTTATTGTTATTATTATTATATTTAATTTTTACTACATTTTATATTATCAATATGTTTAATTTTGGGGTGGGGATTAAGTATTTGTTAAAAAAAATTGGTAAATTTATTAATATTTATTAAATTTACATTTTTTTTTACTGTATTTATTAAGTTCACATATTTAAATATTATTTGTATTAATAATTAGTCAACAAAAGTGTATTTATATTAAAAAAAACTTAAATTAGAAGATACTTTTAACGGTTTTTATTTTCGAAAATCACATAGAGATGTTGATAGTAGATCAATCCGACATCAAATGAGCTAGTTAAACCTGATCCAATTTTTATACGGGCTAAATGAAATGAAGAAGGAAAATGTACAATTATTTGTTTTGTAAGTCTGTGTATGAAACATTATAGAATAATTTATCATACTTGACCTATTTTAGCAACTCTAAGTAATTCGATTTCATAATTCTTGATGAGTATATCAAATTCTTAAATATGAAATGATAATTTCAATTATCCTGTGATTTATTTTAACATTGTTCCTATGGTTACACAAAGTAGGAGTGAAAAGAGTGAATAAATTAAAAAATTTGTTCATGTATCATCTGAACAATTTATTTAAAATATTAAAATAATATTTTATACATCAAACATCATACAAAAGATAAAATTTATATAAGATAAAGTTGGTTAGATAAGTCAACACTTATGCCAAACTTTCTTGCCAATTTAAGTCATGATAGTAGCTTTTCTTGGACTATATAGCATGTACATCCTTGTTAGTCCTTCTAACCCCTTTAAGTTGCACATTTATTTTGATGGTTTAGGTTGTAGTACATTTCCACTTATTCCCCTCTCTCTCTCACACACACACGTATGTGTATATATATATATAAAAGCTTTCTCTAATTTATCAAAAAAATAAAAAACTTTGTCTAACATGCACAAGTGCACCATATATGGTGCATGGAGCACAGGTTAGCAATTTCATTATAACGAATACGAATTTTACAAAATTCACCATTGGATTGAAAATTTATATTATATAGATCATCCATAAAATAAATTAGGCTTAAATGCAGTTTTATCCCCTCTGTTTTCAAAAAATCAGAATTTTGCCCCCCTATTTCACTAAAATGGTAATTAATCTCTATCTGTAATTCCAAATTTAGTGGAGTTTGATTCTGTGGAAAGCTAACTCAACTATGGTCATTTTGGTACCAGCTTGGTGAATTATTGATCAAAATCGTTTGATATGTTATTGAGACTCATAAAGATTAACGGTATTTAATAAAAATTCATAAACTGTTAATTTTGATGGGTCTCAATAACATATCAAATGATTTTTAATTTTTCAAAATATTATGGATGATCTATATGATATAAACTTTCAATCCAACAATAAATTTTGTAAAATTAGTATTCGTTATAATGAAATCGCTAACTTGTGCACCATGCACTATATGGTGCACTTGTGCATGTTAGAACTTGCCATATATATATTTCTTTTCTTTCTTATCAGCGGGATAATACTCTCGTTAGGGTAGAATCAAGTAAATCATAAAAAATTCTTGATTTTGTAGGATGGTCTCAAATAGATCATTGACTTTATGAATATTTCAAAAATGTCTATGGCTTTGTTAAATATTATTCATATTTGTGGGATTGATGAGAAGAGAAAGAAGATTGAGATTGATTTAGGGTTTTATATTTGGGGTGATTTTCTCTTTCAGACAATTTAGTCTCTCAACGTTCATCTAAAACAGTCACTTTAGTCCTCAACGTTCATCTTCCTTTTTATTCTATTTTGCCTTCAATATGGTCCATGCATACGTGGCATCAAATTTTAAAGAGAAGTGACACGTATTGGTCAACGAAGTCAACAAACCATCCACATCAGCACTATCAAACGGTTCTTTGCTAACACTTTATGTTAGGCACCGTTCTGACTAACAGAAGTTACATTCAGGGATTTGTTACAATCGGAGATTTTTTTATTTTTTATTTTATGATTCAGGGACTACTATGACAACTAAGTTTACACTGTCAACCAATATCAACCGTGTTTTCCACCACAACACCCACTTCACCTCACTTTCTTCATATGACGTGGCAAATTAATAAATTTTTATTGGACGATCATGTAAAACTATTTTACACGATCAATGCATCACCATTAAAATCTTCTTTTTTTCTTTCTTATCAGTAGGATACTACTCTCGTTAGAATCAAGTAAATCACCAAAGATCCCTGATTTTGTATGATGCTCTCAAATAGATAATTGACTTTATGAATATTTTAAAAATGTCTATATCACTGTTAAATATTATTCATATTAGTCATTTGAAAATATATTAAGGATAAAATTGATAGTGAGTGAATAAAGTTAGACACAAAATTAATAGTAAAATATTAAAATATAAAAATTTAATTGATAGTAAATGATTAACACAGAATAGTTTGATAAATTGATAAAATTAGACTCTTTTAAGATATTCATAAAATCAAAAACTTACTTGAGAGTGTCTCACAGTTAATTAATAGTTTACTCATGTAGAATCTATTGATGCAAAATTGACTCGAGGCATGCAAATTACTTTTGGGATGCCAATGCTTTTTGAAGAAAACATGTGATGAGCATTTGGGCCTAAAATAGTTAAATTGGGCCCCCACTAATTGAAAGCCGTTGGGTCCACCAAGTTTTGTTCTCTTTCGCTATTGTCCTGGTCCTCTCCATTGACAAGGACTCTATGAGACAACATGTTTGCATTTCACTTCATTTTCCATGTCACCGACATTGCACTTCAATTAATTAGCCGTTAATCTTTTTATTTACAAGGGACGGTTTTAAGGTTCAGCAAGTGTGGATAATTGTTCGAGCTATGGTTAAAAGAAAGTGTTTCTAATACTCATTGTGACAATTTTATCATGTAACTCATTTGTAAGGCGGGAAAAATTTCATCCAACAACTTCGAAATTAATTGCATTGTGCACCTTACCAGAGATAAGATTTGAAAATAGTATTTATAAACAATGATGCATCTTACCCTTTAAGTGGGGTTTATGAGGATGTATTAGACACAGTCTAAAAATTTAATTAATGTATGTTAAAAAAACAAGTTAGTTAAGCATGTATCCATTATTCAACAATAAATGAATGTGTATTTAGTTGACTGATTATAATCAACTAACGTATAAAGAGCTGATAGTTGAATGTGACTGCTAAGTTTATATAAACTTAAAGGATGTTAATATTGGTTCTAAATAAACTTGTGATAATGTTGAATAAACATTTAAATGGCTACAACTTAGAGTTCAACAAATGAAAATTCTAAGTAATCATTTTGCTAGAAATTTGGGAGGAAGTTGACAGTGGTTTTAGAAAGAGAAAATGAAAATAGAAGTTGTGCAACTTAAAATCAATGACATCCTATCAGTTGACTAAATAAAAAATGTAGTATATCAATATTTATTTCTTTAAATTTAGGGATATGGAGAACATGATTAATTCTTAATTAGCTAATTAATGATCACCAATGCGAATTGATCAATTTATGAACGACGGATGGCCATTTTCTTAAAAATTAGCTAATTATGGAGAACATTAGTTTTTTGCAGACACACTAAAAGTCTAGCTATTTACAACAAAATAGTGTAGTTTTTGAAAAAATGGAGTAAAACATTCCATTGCCGGGAATCGAACCCGGGTCTCCTGGGTGAAAGCCAGATATCCTAACCGCTGGACGACAATGGAAGTTGTTGATTAGGAATCGCAATTAAATACAGGTAAACATTGTTTCCTTTATTCCACTTTTGTCTCACATACAGCACCAACAAACAAAATCTTTTCTCTTAAAAAATTAATGTTTCTCTCTATTTAGTCACAAGTTTTAGGACCATTTTAATCTGGTCCATGATGAACAAGCATTTGAAAATTCTTAAAACTCCAAAGACAACATGTTAGAAGAAGTGAAGGTTTGCGGTCATTCTATTTTAGTGAGGGGTCTCTTTTGAAGGAAATTTGTTATTAATTAAAAGTTATTTGACACCTTGAGATTAAAAGTTAAACTCTTAAGAGTGATCTAATATTTCTGTTGTCACCGAATGAATTTGATTATGCTAATTTATAAAAGATAAAAAACAAAATGGATGCTTCAAAACGTATTTTGTATGTATTATTTTTGTTGAATGGTATCTCATTCACAAGAACAAATAATACCATGAGCTTCTACTATCAAATGACAACTTTTAGTTGTGGATATTCCAAATAATTTTCAACCCACCATTAATTAGATATTCTAATTTTCATTGTGGAGACAATTTTTTTTTTATTTTTTTTTTAACAAAAAAGAGATAGGTGCATGATTCCCTCAATCACTAGTAGTTTTCAAATGAAATAAGGTTGAAATAAGTCTTCCCACACGTACAATTAATCACTATAGTGCACGCAATATATATTGTTGAGCATTGCATTTGCCTTCAAGAAAATTTAATATTATTAATGGTGAGTGTAGGATGGATGCATGACAAATTTAGGACCACCAAGAACTTAAGAATCCATTACTTGTAATGTAATCATTCAGATACATCAACTTTCAAACATCACATGCAAATATATATATATGGAGCCTTTTTGCCATTTACCTAATCTTTGAATGTGAAGAAAATTTCATTGAACCTGATCGTTCATTGGATAAGAGAAATTAATAATTATTGGGATGTTTAATCAGTGGTTTTTTTTTTTTGAAGTAACTTCAATCAAACTTAATTATACTTTTGATCTTAAGTTTGATCATACTCACTCACGAATGTTTTCTCCTTTTTAAGAATCAAATTTCGTAGTCACAAAAATATCATATTTTCGCTTAATATTCAAAATTAGAGCAACAAAACACACATATTATGTCTAGGGTAAAAAGTCACTAATTTTTAGAGGCTAAAAATGTGAATTGAAGTACAAAAAAAAAGTAATTAAGCTTATGATATGTGCCCCCACCGGTAGATATTTTTAATTGATCTAACTTCAAAATCTTCTTCGTCCAACCGGCTAACTTTTTTCCTTTTTACTAATAATAATTGTAGCCAAGCCATCTCCAACTACTAACTTTTGAGCATTGGATGCCCCATCCTCTATCTCTTAGAAAGTGCTCTGAATCCATATGCTATCTAGAAAAATAAAGTAAAAGAAAGTTGTATTGCACTGTGTCTGTGGGGAATTGGGATAGATGATTCTCTTTTACAAAGGAAAATGGTTTGATATGCCAACATAGGAGTTAGGAAGTAATAAAAACTAAAATCATCTTTGTGAGGGGAAAACTATAAAATAATTCCTTTTATTAAAAATAGTTCTATAAGTAATCAAATAAAATATGAATTTTAAAATTGTGGAGGTATTTTTAGAGACTTCATTGGACTTTTTCTTGGTGATTTTGCAGTCAATTTTGGTGTTTTTAGTGCTTTTCATGCTAAGTTGATTGGAGCATGTATATACAATTGAAAAAGCGTATGATTTAGGTTGGATCAATTTTGGTTGGAGTGTGATTATATTTTAATTTTAAGGATTCCAGTGATTCCTCTTTAGTTCCTTGACGCCTAAAAAACAAATGGTTTAATTGTTTCAATATTACTAGATTTTTTAAGTTTTGCTTTTTTCATATTTATAGAGAAGAGAATATTGTGTTGATAGGCTTATTTTGGATTCTAAATCGCCAATTTCATTTTCGGTTTTTATACAATTTTCTTAGTATACGTGAAATGGTGTAACTCATCATTTTGAGATCCCAGTATTAATCTAAGACATAGTTACCAAGCAGTTGATGCCAGACTATTAGCGAGTAAGAAGATTTTCTATTAGCATGCTACTGAGCTTATACATACACTTGCAGTCCCCAAAACACAGCAGTGGGGATTCGAGTTTTTTTTTTTGAAAAGTTAAAATAAAATATACTTTGATTTTCTTTTTCCTCTTTGCTTTCAAGTTTAAACTGTGTTTGGATTTGGGATTTTAGAGGAATGTGAGGGTGATATTATCAGAAAACTGATAACCTTAAAGATACAACTGAAAGCTTTTGAATGAAAGAAGTTGCAGGCAGCTTGGCGCGGTGGTTTGCATGCGTCTGAGGCTCTGCGAGTCGAGGGAGCTGATAAATGGCGGAAGATGCATCAATGATCGAACAAGAGGAATCCATCAAAAAATTTAAGCCAAGAAAAAAGTATGATGCAAGGAAATTGGAGTACGAAGTGTTACCTTCATAGAATGGTCATCATAGAATTACGATGCTTCCTCTTGCGCCTCGCATTCTGCAAAATTCTCTCGGTTTCCTCCTTTTCTTCCTTGGTCAAATTTCCAAACAAATCTTCTCCATGGAAACATATATTTAATCAGAGTAGGTTAATGAATTTATATATTGTGCTTAATTAGGTAAATCAATAAAATGTGATAAATCTAGATAGTGTACACAATCAGTATTACTTTTAAGCATAACTAAACATGTATCGGATTGTTGGCTCATTGCCATAATCTCCTTTAATCAGACGAAAATGTTAACTAAATGTAACAGACACAGCACACACCTAAGTAGAATCTCGGTGTTTAACATTAGTAATAATTACAGAAATCTGCAGAATGCAGTTCTAGGTATCCTTCATACAAGTTGTTGGAAATAAGTAAAAGTAAGCTAAGAGAGGAATGATATCAGAGAATAAGATGCAGAGAATCAGATGTATCCTATATATTAAATGGCTTTTACAGATCAAACATGCCCTTAACTCTCCTATTCTTTTTCTTATACCCTTTGCACACAAAATTATCCATCATTTGGTTTGGGAGTCTCTTCCTTGCACTCCTCCTCACTGCTACCTGTGTATCTGTTGTAACCAACTCAGCTCCCTCCATTTGGCTGACTTGACTTGCCTCAATAATTTGTGATTTGTTGTTACCTTCCCCCTTTGCTGCTACTGATGTCATCATAAATTCATAATACTAAATAACTAATATTTTTCACAACCCTAAACTACATCGAGGAAAATTGAGTTTATCCATTATACCGCCATTGCTCACTAGTCAATACGATAACAATTCAGTTTTAAACTATTTTGAAAAAGCATTGCTATTGAATGAATTTGAAATTCACCAATCTCATTTTTTCCCTTCATATAGGTGGCAGTGACTAACAGGATAGTAGTAACTTCCTATAAAAAAAAGTCAACTATACGGTCTAATACTAGCTAAGGAGAGAATATAAGCAATAAGAAACTAAAAGGAAGTCTTGTTATAATTTTGCCAATTACCTGCGGTTACTTCAAAGCAGGAAAACCTTCCATCAGTCTCCTCGTCAGATTCAATGACAATTGCACAGTTTCTTCCTCCCCTTATACCCTGTCATTCAAAGTTTCAAACAGTATTTGGTATTGGCAATAGATAAAGCATGTATAAGATTTGCCAAATTGATAAGCACAGGTCTTTTGCATGAAAATAAAATGACAATTGTCACTGGCAAGTGCATATTATATCATCAAGTTATAAGAAGTAAGAACAACATAATTAGATTGATTTAGAAGGCAAACCATGAATGGAAAGAGACCAAAGTCTTGAACATACCTTCTCCTCTTTTGGTTGATTTTTCTTTTGCACTTTCTCAGATATTCTAGTGACTCTTTCTCTTTTTACTGGCATCCAGCCTCCCGTGTCTACTTTTGAAGCTACAATAGCTGGAGTGTTCTTCTTCGCTTCACTGAAGTCAAGAGAAAAATACCTGTGACCCTTGACCATGACAAATGCTTTTGCAAGTGAAGACTAATATAACCAGTTGTAAATAAAAGGATTTTCAGAGCATACTAAATTGATCAGACAAATGGATGAAACTGTCCTGGTTGATTTATCAACAATATTCTTAGTGTTAGGAAAAGTTAGGAGATACACTTACTTAGCAGGACGCTGATGCATTTTTGGTGTGATAACTTGTTTGCTAACGCACTGCAAGCTAACAATGTATCAGAAAAGAACTATGCTTTTCACCACAGGAATTAATCCGGAGCAAGATGGGTGTGTGCTTGTGTCTCTGTGTGTGTGGAATGATGTAATATTCTTTCAGCACAAAAATAAGATCAGGAAGTATGTAAATAGTTTCTTATTAGAGATAAAGCACCTTCGGAGATAGAATTATAGGCTTTGCCAGATCCTTGTGGTTAGTATGTTTTAAACCGCGAGAGATTTCCTGCAAATATTCGTTCATAAAGCATCAGTTTGTTGACAGCCATCTAGGAGACTAAGATATAAACAAGAAGGAAAAGAAAGAAAGCCAAAGGGAAAGTTCAAAAGCCATTGTACTATATAGCAAAATAGGGGTTTTAAATTTTTAAGCAATCTTTACATTGATTATCATTATCTATAATCTTAGAAAAAAATTATGTTTATTATGTGTGCAGTGTGCACATTTTAATAATCATTCATTGCCGTATCTTACCTGCATTTCCTTGGTGGTATTCTGGAGATCATTTTGTAAATTTCGCAGGGAGCCTTCAATTAACTGAGGCATGGCTGAAACCAACATATATACTTCCTGTAACTTCTCCATGTTTGTAATGTGGCTCATTTGTTCAGATAAAGATTTCAAGCTCTCAGTAATGCTTGCTTTAATTTCTTCTTGTCCTTTCATCTGATTAAAAACCATTAACTCTCAGTCCATTGAACTTCAATATTCATTTATGTTTGAGAAATCATACAAATCAAAATAGAAATCAGCTAGTTACCATTAACTGAAGTGAGTTATCCTGAGCAATCAACTTCTGTCTTATGTACTCCACTGAAATGCAAAGTAAGGAGTTAAAATTGTATACTAGCTGAAAAAATAATTTATTAAGGACCAAGCCTCAAAATACATTCAGATAGTTATAAATATAAAAATGGATGCAATGTAGCCATCAGCAAGCTTGCATCAGTCACGTGACTAATGATAGGTCAAGCTAAATATCAGAAATCTAAGTACAGAAAATGAGCCAGCCATTGGTAGAACTATATATTTCAAAGAATAAACAATAGTTTGGAAAATCCATCATAGGTAGTTAATCAAAGGAAGTCACAGCCATACAAATTTTTTGTAGAATGTCCTGATAAAAGTGATGACACAATCAAATTTTCAATGAAGAATTAATCCAAGAACTAGAATGGATTTTTTCCCAGGGAGCCAGTTACTTCCAAATACAAAAGTACTGATGTTGATTGGTATAAATAGTTAAATACAACTTGCAGAAACTATTTTCAGAATATTGTTAATCTTAGAATCTTAGTCACTTACTCTCCAAATTAAGTTCCTTTGTTCCTTTGTTTACTTGCATTACGTCACTTTGAACAGAATCCATGATCATTGCAAATCTGCTCAATGTGGTTTCCATTATGCCAATTCGGTTTTCTAGTCCTTCACTTAACTGATCTGTAGCAAACAGAAGATTCATAATCTTTAGTAAATAACGTGTTAAAATGAAATCACTTAATTGATTAGCTTCCTACTTGTGCATATGTTCAAGAAAGCCAGTTTATCCTTGGATACATCTAATGTGGATGCTAGAATTACAAGTTATAGAAACAAAGCTAGCATTTTCATGAAATACTCACTTTTGTTATCTGCAGAGTTCCATTTGACCAACATATTGGATGAAGATCTTGAGTTGTGTGGTTGACTCTCATCCTTTGAGTAAGTAAGTCGGGGCAAACTAGAAAACCTCCTTGAAGAGTTCTCATGTTCTTGAGAACCAAATCTCTGCAAGGATTAAAAAAAGAACATAGTAAAGCTGAGTAATGGAATCATGAATTTTGTATTTATGTTTAGATACTAACAAAAAGGGAATGCATAGCTCAAACAAAAGATGTTAATTTTAATTGAAACATTTCATAGTTGAGTGAAATCTCTATTTACCAGGAACTTACCTAGTGATAGCCTATTAATCTATTATGCATTTCATAAGTCTAGAAATCTCAGCACGGTATAGGAGGTTTTTGCTTTTGAAATTTTGGATTTAAATCCCACACAAGGTAGTGTGCATCATGGAACTCTGTCCCATTTCCAATAGAGGATTGAAAATAAATAGGTTTAAAAGTTTAAGTTCACTCAATGTTCAGCATACTTGTAAAATAAGCAACCATGGTTTCAAAAAGATAATAATTATTAGGGATTCTTCAATATCATAATCCAAGATTTATGATTATTATCCTCAAAATATATATTTAATTTCTCGGTGTAGCTTAAACAATTCTAAGAGTGAGTGTAACACTTGATGGGAATCATATTTTATTTCATCTTTGCCTAACAGTAGATTTTTCCAAAGCCACAAATAATTTAAAAAATAATTGAAAGGCAAATGTTTTACCAAATTAAGTCCTAATTCTGATTACTACTAGTTTCTAACCATAGAAGCATCTCATTAAAAATAAGTTAACAATTCTTCGTTTCCAAAAAAATCCTTCTAAACTTATAGATATATCAGACAAAGTTAAACAACACAATGATGCAAGAGGTAATTTCAAGTTACTTAAAATAATCACAATAAATCTTTTTCACATGATTCGTCAGAAATTCATCGAAACTGAATGTGACATTCTTTGTGAGAAACGAAAATTCCAGCATCTCAATCGTTTAAATCTAACCTGATCATTAGCTGTAATAGCTTCATCAAGAGAACTTTGAGAGAAATGAGACAAAATTCCTTGCTGAGATGAAAGTCCCTGAGAAAACGACTGCTGAGACGGTTGCGATCGATGTTGCTGCGACGCTTGCAATCCATTCGATACATTGTTCGTCTTCCTATCACATTTTCCACAACAAAAAACACCAAAATCCACATAAAAAATCATCAACAAAAACTCTGAAAACTCAAAAGAAGCATAAATTTTCACTATCACATAATAATTAAGCTTATAATTAAGCTAAATCACATATTATCGCAGTACTTTACTTCATTTCTAGATCTACAATTTCACATGATCTAAACAAACAATTAAGTTAACAAATCAAAAAAATCATCCTCGAACGATTGAATTTACATATACGAACGAACAAACATTGAAATTGAAATCTAGAATTTCAAATTTTAAAAAATCAAATAAATGCGCACTGTGTTTCACTTTCACTTTCACTTTCTATATCTCGATCCATAAGGAATCGGAAAAACGAAAGTAAGAAATGAGAGAAACTCATCCTTGAGCGGAAGGATTGAAAGGAATTGTAAAGTGATCGGAAAAGTAAAGTAACCTTGAATAAATGTGAGGTGGAGGGAAGACGGAAATTGAAGAGAGATCGGCAGCTTTGTTGATCTTCATTTTCATTTCGGATCTGAGTATTTCGGATCTGTATTGTGAGAATCTGCTGAAACGGTTAGCTTAGAGAGAGTGAGAGAGTTTGGTAGAGTTCTGTTTGGGAAGAAAAGAAGTAGCGAATTGAAAACGAGCGGGAATTGAACGCGGAATTTAAACGTTAGAGTTAGAGAATGGAGACTGTTTGTTGTGTTTGGGTTCAATGGTTGTAAATGGGCCGGATCTCGGGTCGACTATTTTGAAAATTGTCTCTTCTGCCCTCCCGTTTTACTCCAAGTCTTCCGTTCTGATCAAATTATCTCTAGCTGTGTTTTGGATTATAGAATCTGAAATTGCATAATTTCGGAATGTAACTTTCGAAGTGCACTTTTTATAGAATCCTACACGTTTTGAAGGAAATTTATCATGCTTCTTTACCTTATTGACAAAACACAAATTGCATGCTTCTAGACGTAGTAACAAGGCAAAACGAAGGAACAACAAGAAGAATACATCTATAAATACAATTCGAAATTGCAAGAATACACCATTAATAGAAGAAAAATTGAACTAGATTGATTCGGAAGATACAATCCAAAATTATAAAATTTCGGACGTTACGATCCGAAAACGCTCGATTTCGAAATGTAACTTTCGAAATGGGTTTATATATATGCCAGCTAGTTTTCTCCCAAAAATCAAACTTCACTTCTTAATCACTAGTTTTCTCCAAGAAAAAAAAACTTTCTTTTCAATCAAATTTGGAAGCCTTAAAGTAACTGGGTTTGTAACAACACCCTGAATTGGATTTATGGAAGTGATTTCTTCTATATGAATTAAATTTATGGAAGTGATGGAGACACTTGTTGCTCCGTGCAGGCAGTGAATTGAATTTATGGAATGATTTCTTCACCATGAACCTACATTGTATGCTTCACATGTTCTCTGATAAAGATTAATTATTGTTAACGATAATATAAACTTCCAACCTAGATAATAGTACTCTAACAAATACTAATTAAAAGAAAAAATATTGGACAAAGACTTTATAGTACTCTAAGTCTCTAACGATAATTTTGTTGTTTTAGAAAAAACTGAGAGCCAATAAAAGTTTTTATGAAAAGAGAAAATTGAAAAGCAGTGTATTTAGACTTGTGATTTTCAAGCTATATTAATTTCACAAATTTAAGCTGTTTATGTCATTTTTATTGTTAATCCTCTTATTCTAAAGAAAAAGATATATGTTAAAGTTCGACATTTCATTTTGTTGGGGGAAGAAAATTGTCTCCAAAGGAAAATACATCATTTGTTTAATCCCAAATAACAAGTAAAAAAATATATTTATTGGTACAAATGGATAATTCCATAAATACTTTTAGAAGCTTCCTTTATTGGTACAAATGGATAACTCCATAAATATTTTTAGAAGCTTCCAAATTCATATAGTATTATACTTTTAGATATACAGAGTATTAATATTATATACTTTTCTATATTTACGAGCAGGAAACCCGTGCGTACGCACGGGTTGCGGCGTTGCCGCAATTTTTCTTTATTGTAGGACAAATATTATATAGTATGAAATTGGTCCCGTTAAAAAATTATTCGTCGTGTAAGATTAGTGTCAGGTGTATAATAATTATAATTGTAATATTTATAAAAAATTAATTATGTTTTTAGTTCATATAAAATGATCAAATTTTAATCCATACCATTAAACCAACCCATAGTTTTAGGGCTGACATGTTTAAACACTAAAAAAGATTCTTTAGAAAATTTTAGAATTTTTTAAAATGAGAAGAATTAATTATGAATTTTTTAAATTTTAAAAGATAAAGACAAAAGTAACAAAAATCTCGATATAGAAATCAAACTTTGAATTCCTTTTTTCCGATGTTAATTAAATAGTTTATAAAATTTTGAAAATTAGTAGGGACTAAAACTGCATTCATAAATTTTTATAAGGACCAAAATATATAAAAATTCAAATTGAATTCTTCTCTTTTTTTTTTGACAAATTCTTCTCTTTTGAAAACAAGTTAAAATGTTGCTATAGAGATTTATATAATGTACTATACATGGTATCAGGAAAAAATTCAAAATTGTGAATGATAGTATGATACAAAAGAGTGATTGTTGCTAGAGAGATTTTTATAATGTACCAAGCATAACCGTGGGAAAAAAAATAGGTCATCATATTAATATATGAGTATTAGTAAACATATAGGTCTCAAATCTTTGGTCCTTTTGCCTTTTTAGTTTTGTTCCAATTCAGTAATTTTTAGAAACCAATGCATAATTAGTGATACTTTAACATTTATACCCTTACTAAAGTTAAAACATTAATTAAATATATTTTTTTTCTTAATAAAGTTAGGGTAAAATTGACTTAACTTATCAATCTTTATCATTTTTTAATCTCCGTGTAAATTAACCTTTAAAAGGACTATAGTTTTAGGACCGAGGGAGTATTATTTTATTAAAATTTGGTATTAAAAGACAAAAATTATCCTTAATTTAATATAACGATTTGTCCAAAAAAAAATATAAAGGATATGAAAAGACATAATTTATCCTAATTAAATAATTAAATAAATGATTTGTCAAAAATTAAGAAAGGGTATAAAGGATATTTTATATGTATCTTCCTTTACTAAATATACACATGATGATTGTACTTCCAATTTTTCTATATTATACTTTCTATATTCATTGTATATTCATAGTAACATCTTTAAATAATTTTAGATTCATTTAAATTTTAAAATATTAATAATAATATTGGTCCTGTTTGTTTTAACTTTAAAAAATGCGATTTTATTTTTGTATTTTAAAAATAATTTTTATGATAATTTGATCTATAATAATGAAAACTATTTCAAATTCATCTACATGTATCCTCTCAGTATTCCATTTTTCCAATTATAGCCCCTCTTTCTCTTTTTCCATTTTTTTTCCATACATCTCAGCACAGCTCCTGTGTTAGCATGACATTTGCAAATTTTGTATGCTGGCATCACATTAACTTAAACCTGTCTGATTTGGACAGGAAAAAAAATTTAGCAAAACTAAAAAGAAAAAATCCAAAAACGTTAATTATTAAATTATTTAAAATGAAAATACAGTTGTCATTTGAATGTAGAAAAAGACCTATAATTAATAGCAAAAATAGATAGAATAAGACAAGTCCAGTTTCTCTCTGGTGGATTATCCACAGAAGGAGGTCCAGTTAATCCTGGCCATCCATTTTAATAAAAATAAAAATGCAAGAATAATTAAATCAACCGATGAGATTACACTGCAGAAGGAAATGTACCGGAGGGAATCTTTTTTTAAAATAAGACGTTACTTTCTTATTCCCATGAGTAATGGTTCGTAAGAAAGGTATCATGTACTCTATCTGCCCATAATTATAATAGCCTTTTTGACAAAAATCTACTCCCCCGTTTTCAATGTTTTAAAAATTGGACCGATTATCGAATTAGTGAATGTATTGGGTCATTGGTTCATTGGTCGAACCACCGGGTCACTGGTTGAACCGCATGCATAAACCGGTCGAACATGATGACTCGGTCTCTTAAAAAATTAATGACTCCTAAAAATTTAAAATGTCATAAAGTCGCAACTCACAAGTTCTTAAATTCAAATCTTAAATATTGTTACCACGCACTATAAAATAGTACAAATTACAAAACCAAATAGATTTTAAACAAAGTCTAGTTGCAACATAATCTAATCGCAACATAAACGAAATAACAAAGTCTAATAATAAATTTAATTCCAATGAGACATATTTGTTTCGGACACAATTTGTTTTAGTTTAGTTTTTTCTATTTACTTTTAAAAAAAAAAAAAATTATGTAAAAAAAACGAGGTCATTTTGGTTTAAAAAAAAATAGCAGACGCAATCAAACCGGGCGGTTTTGGAAAACCGTCGGTTCGCTCCGGTCTAACTACAGTCCGGTCCAACATTTGAACAAGACCAGTTACCCCTCCGGTTCACGGTTCAACCGGTCCGGTTTTTAAAACACTGCCCGATTCATAATATAAGTAAAAAAAAAAATCACTTATTAAGAAAAGTAAAATGTGATAATTTGAAGTACTCCGACTTTTTGTGTTTTCCATAAAATGAGTTTCATGGGAAGATGTAAAAAGAATTTTTATTGATTATTAATTATGAGGAAAAGAAGACAGAGAGAGTAATATTAAATGCAATTTACATTTAATTTTATGAGAATAAGTAAAAGTAAACCTTGAAAATAGTAAAAATTGATTTTTTTTTGCTTATAATTAGGGACAAGAAAAAATGATTTTTTTTCTTATATTATGGGATGGAGGGAGTACTATTCATTTACCTTGTTTTGACCATATTTTTTTAATAATATCTAAATGTAAATATTAACATATAAGATCTTGTTCAATTTGTTTTGATGAGTATTTTCAAAATATTAAGTTTTTATAATTTTTACTAATAAACAATTAAAAATATTAGTGATCAAAATTGTGCATTGACATACGTGTAGTGGTCAAACAAGGTCTTAGAATTAGGGACGGAGGGAGTAGTAGACGGAGTTTAAATCTTGAATACTCCACTTATTATTTTAATAGTAAAAAGTAATGTTAGAAGCACACTCTCTAACATATATATTTCAACACACTCTCTTATAATGCGGGTCTCGTATAATTTTCATACGATTCATGTGATGTTTAACCAATAAAAAAGAGTGTGTCACAAATTGTGTTGTTAGTACTTCTCAAATAAAAATTCTAACTGGTAAAATACTTAACAAAATAAACGCCTTTTATTTATTTATTTTGCATAAAAAATAAACGTCTTTTAACATATTACTCATTTCACGTTTTTTTGAGCCGGCCCTAGTTTTCATTGTGAGAAAAATTCTCTTTTTGTAAGTTATTCCTCCTTCATTCCCTGGAGATGAGTGGTTTTAGGTCATTTTTGACCTAAAATCACCCATCTACATCTTTTTTCATACTCTTTTAATATAAATAAGTGATTTTTCACATAGATCAAGTTTTTTCTTGTGTTTTTTTGATATCGTCGTCTGAGTGCGGCGTTGGGGTGATTGTCGTTTTGTGCGGCGCTATTTGATTTTCCGTATTATCGGAGACATGAATCCTCCGGTGACTTTAATGTTATCATATTATTTGTTGTAGGCATTTTGCTGTTGTATACTATTAATTGGATGTTGTGAGTTTGTTTGCAGATTCATCCTTTACGTTCTTAGCGATGTTAAATATATAGCTGTATGATGTATTCTATCAATTGAATGAATGAATATCGTTTTCGTTTTGTAAAAAAAAAACATATTACTCATTTTGAGCTATGCACGGTTATCTTGAATCTTGACAGTGAAATTTAAGTTAAGAATATTCTCTAAAATGATTCTCATTTTAATCAACTTTGACCCACTTATTTGCAACACCATTTCTTCGAAACTTCATATTATGAAGAAAGTCAAGGAGAATGAGGAAGCAAATTAGAGACAAGAAGAAAAGTGTAAGAACAAAAATTAGCCACATAATTTTGTCTAATTGGAGCCCACAAAAGCCACAAGGGTTGTTCATGTAATTTCCTAGAATCTTTTTAGTATTTTAGTTCATAATAATTATGGCCGGTGTCTCTATTTATTTGTCTCTACCTTTCTCTTCTTTTCTTTCCACTAAAAGAAGATAAAAAATCTCTTTACACAAACACCTGTACTAAAAAAGGCTTATCCTTTTCATTTCTTCACTTTTCATTCCATCTTTGTATTTTTGTTTTTGTTTTTTGTGAGACATACTTGAATTTGTGATCAAGGGTTGATTAATTTTATAGCTTCATATTTTAGATATATATAGACATATTTGAGTCTCCATGTTGATATTTTGTAGCTACAAATTCTAGAAATACATTTAGACATATATTTAAGTTCACAATCCCCATGTTGATGTTGTAACTTACTTCTAAATTAATCAATTTCAAGTACCATTCTAAAGTTTGGTATTGCTTTGGTAAGTTGTATGAACTCAATTATGGATACAAGAAGAGAAATTGTAAAAGAGGTTAATTCAAGTGGGGTTAGTGATACAATTTATGTTGCTGTGGCTAAAGATGTTAAAGATAGCAAATTAAATGTGATATGGGCAATACAAAATTCTGGAGGGAAGAGTATTTGCATTCTTCATGTGCATGTGCCTGCTCCTAAAATTCCTATGAGTAAGTGTTTGTCATTTTTTTGCTTTCAAATAAGTAAAAAGTATTATGAGGAGTAACTAGCCGAGTAACCGTTTACTATTTACGCTCGACGCGTTAACTAAGCGAAAGAGTTTAGTCTTATAATCTTAAAAATGGCGGATGGATTTTTTTTCTTCCTATGATCAATTATTCATAAAATCCAAATTTGATTTATGAAAATAATAATTTTTGGTCGGATTTTACTTAACTTCCACTGAATATCGGATTACTAGAGCCCCTCTCCACCTGAAAA
The DNA here is from genome assembly GCA_951799995.1 of Trifolium subterraneum. Lineage (NCBI taxonomy): Eukaryota > Viridiplantae > Streptophyta > Magnoliopsida > Fabales > Fabaceae > Trifolium > Trifolium subterraneum. The sequence goes on from OX637462.1 coordinate 55,454,530, forward strand.
ACAATTAAAAAAATGTCTTAATAAGATTACATAGGACTCAAATTTTGCAAGCAACCTAAAGGATAAGTGTTTGTTATTTGATTTGACTACAAATATTTTAGAAATTGTGAGGTCAGGAGTTTGAATTAAAAAACACAAAAGGGAAAGGGAGATCTATTTTACTTTTTATAATAATAAGTATGGCTTTATTGGAAAACTTCGTCATACTTTTTTAGCAAACTCAACACATATTATGTAGTTGCTCGTGTTCATCATTACGCTCGTTTTACAAGATAATATTCTGAAGTCATCGCAAAGTTGAACAAGAAGATGGAAAACATGAATTGCGATAATTCATCTGCGTGTTATCAACCATGTATAATACCACAAACATACCTCATACAATAATTCATGTTTTCCATCTTCTTGTTCAACTTTGCGATGACTTCAGAATATTATCTTGTAAAACGAGCGTAATGATGAATACGAGCAGACGATAAATCAAACAGAAGATTGATAACACGCAGATGAATGATAAACACGAGCGTGATGATGAATCAAAGAAGACGAAAGACTGAGACAGAGATCGTCGAAGATGGGTGGCGCTAGGGTTCCATGATTTGGGAACTGGGTTAGTATTTGCGCGTGTCTGATTCTTCTACAATTCTTCTCTTTTGATCATCTGCGTTTTTTAATTATTGTTAATTATTTAATTAATTATTTTATTGTTTTAATATTTGATTTAAAGATTTGATCAAAAAAAAAATTGATTTAAATATATTGTTTTAATATTTGATTTAAAGATTTGATAAAAAAATAATGACATGGAATATGAGGTTGACAAATAGACACGGCCACGTCATCAATATTGTTGACACATCATCACAAAATTAACCAAAATGAGTTGGGGGATCAAAACTTCAAATTTTTCAAAATAGGGGATAAAAAAATTGGCTTTTAAAATAGGGGATCAAAAATTCAAGTTTTTCAAAATAGGGGATCAAAAAGTTGGCTTTTAAAATAGGGAATCAAAAATTCAAATTTTTCAAAATAGGGGGATCAAAACTGCATTAAAAGCCTTTCCTTTTTATAATTATGGCTTTATTGGAAAACTTCGTCATAGTACTTTTTTAGCAAACTCAATATGTTAGATTTTGTTATTTCAATATTTAATTAATATGAGAATGATTATTTTGGATTTTAGCTACTCTAGAGTAACTATTAGTAAAATTAGAAAATCAAACTACGGTGTTTCAATTCATCAACAAATGGTACTGCACCAACTTAGGTGTTGTTCATTTTCTTTCTTTTTCTTTTTCGCCGATGAAATGGTAAATATCATTAAAACTCACATACATTACGAGATTTTGGGTTGAATTTAAATGAAAGTGTTTAACCTAATAATATTAATATTGTCGGTTGAGTTAATGTTTATCTACACGTTACGGTTGTTCATTTTTACTTGAGAAAATATAATTTTTTTACATATTATAATGATTTTATTCGATGAGTACATTGGATGAGTACATGAGTAAGTTGAGATTTTGTGATAAATAGATAGATAGCAAAAAAGAAACTTGCAACAAAAAAGAAGATAGCCAAAAAGGGTGAAAGAAATTTGATGTGAAAATTAAAGGGAATAAATAGCTCTTTTTTCATTAAAATAAAAAGAAATTTTTTAACTATTAACATAAGAAAATCTTTATTTATAATTCTTTTTTAAAAATCAAATCATAGTATTCTTCTTAAATAAAGTGATTCTTATTAAAAAATGATTCATCTTTGGACTTCAACCCTCTCTTCTACAAAAATAAAAATAAAAAATTATTCATCTTATGACTTGATTTTATCTATAGTGTTGGATAACTAGTGAAAATGCTTACAATATTGTGCTCTATACATGCAGTGGGAGCTAAATTTCCAGCAAATGCATCGACAAGGCAAGAAGTTAAAGCATATAGGGAAATTGAAAGTCAAGACATGCATAAGACTCTTGATTCTTATCTTCTTATCTGTCAAAAAATGGGGGTAATTGTTGTTTTCATAATTATTTTCATGTTATTGATTGCACCATTCATTTCAAAACTTACTTGAATAATTTCTTATACACAGGTGAGGGCAAATAAATTGTATATTGAAATGGATTGCATTGAAAAAGGGATTATAGAACTCATCTCCCAACATAACATACAAAACCTTGTAATGGGAGCAGCCTCTGATAAGTACCATTCTAGGTAAGAAAAAGACCCCACAAGACCAAAATTTATGTCTATATAAGTTATAACGGATGGAATATTATGGTTTCATTTTATTAAGATATTGACCTACGTATTACATTTATGTGCAGTCATGTAATCAGTAATCTGTGCCCATCTGAATAAGATTAGATTGTCTTAGAATTCATAGTTAGTAATTAACTAATTATATTTACAAGAAAATCAAAATATTCTTTTAGGACGTCCGATCTAGATTGGACGATCAAGGATTGGGCAACTGCATGACTGCATGCATTTGGCAACTCCACTGAAATAACAATTTAAAAAATATCAATCAATCAAGGTTCTTTAATTTTTCACCACAATTTTAAATGTTCTATGCATGCTATGACGAGGGACTAAATTGATTGATATTTTTCAATTTAAGGAACTAAATTACTATTTTGTAAATTTGAGAGACTAAATTGACCGATCCTTACAATTTCAAAGACTAAAATGCTGATTAGTCCTTTATGTCTTATATTCTTATTTGTAGCTTGAATATTCTCCAATCTCTTATTAGTGACTATGAATCTATGATGCCAATATATTGTTATGAACAAGTTCAGTTTCATGACATGGCAGGAGAATGACAGGTCTCAGATCTAAGAAAGCCATCTATGTATGTGAACAAGCTCCAGCTTCTTGTCATATACAGTTTATCTGCAAAGGATATCTTATACAAACAAGGTATGTTGCATCACAGATGTAGATACACAAATGAACATTAATTTTGTGTATGCTCTATAGCACCGTTACTTCTGATGGATGGCGTGTCTAGTGTCCGACACGTGTCAATATCCAACACAGTGTCCAACACCGATATATATGATTGCGTTCAATTAATTCATTTTCTCAAAATCTTACATGTGTCAACGTATCTGTGTCGTGTCTGGTGTCAATGTCTATTTCAGTGCTTCATAGATTTTCGGAACTCTGCCATAATCATTGCACTTGATTTATCTTGAGTACTGATGTAAGTACCAATTAATCAACACAGGGATTGTAGTTTAGATAAAGTTAGAATAGAGGGCACATCTCCTTTGGCAAAGCAAATGCAAAACTCTGAAGTTGGTCACTCATCTCATTTCAGATCTAAATCACATGATCAAGAGTTACTTCATCATAGAGGAAGATCTATGAGCTCAGTATCTGAAAGTGGAAGGAGCATAGAATCATCTGATAAAGAACCAAGTTGGAGTCCTTCACCTTCATCAGTTGAAACTGCATCATCGAACACAAATTTGATCTGTGATGGCAGTGAGAGTGTGTTGGACTTGAAGAGTGACCTGTCTAGTATCAAAGAGGAGGATCTTTATCATTCATCACCTCCTAGTGTGCTGGTACATTTATATTACTTTTTCTCTTTAAGAATGTTTGTGTCACTTGTGGTACATTTGCATGTTTCATTTATTGTTTTAGTTTTATATATAAAATAATCAATTTCATAGTTTCGAATATTTATACAGAAAACATTGAAAACAATGTTATTTTGTTTACGGTGTTTTCTGTATAAATCTTTGGAAATAAGAAATGAAAGACTTTGGTAATTAAAAGTGAAAATCCGACAAAAATAATAATAATGTTTTTACAAAGTAAACGATGAACTCTAAGCTTGTAGTATGGCACTATATGATACTAACTTTTTGTACATTGTGATTGAATACTAGCAGGATGGAGGAAGGGATGATAGTTTGTATGATCAACTTGAACAAGCTATGGCTGAGGCTGCGAAAGCTAGGTGGGATGCGTATCAAGAAACTGTTAGGCGTCGAAAAGTTGAAAAAGATCTCATGGATGTGATACGCAAGGTAACTAACAGTGGTCGTTTTTTATTGAGTTTTATGGATGTGAAATATCTCTCTAATTCTATGACTAAATTTTGTGACGAAGAAATTGGAAGGGTATTTCATTTTTTCCATCGCAAATGTCCGTTGCTAATTTATTTTTTCTAGTAGTCAAACATATTTTTGAAAATTGTATATTGTTAAAATAAACTTGATACAAATATTTGAAACATCTAATATACAGACTAAAGACAACAAAATCTTGTACGAAGAAGAGGTGAAACTACGGAAAGACTTAGAGGAAGCGCTAGAGAAAGCAAAAGAAGAAATTGACAATGTGATAAGCCAAATAGAAAAAGTCAATAAGGAACTCGAACTTGCCTTGGATCACAAGTCATCACCAGAGAATCAAATTGGTGAGGCTCAGGCCTCAAGAACGCAATCTCTTCAACTTTTGTCAGAGTTTTCTTTTTCGGATATTGAAGAAGCAACATGTAACTTCAATCCATCGTTAAAGATTGGTGAAGGCGGATACGGAAGTATATTTAAAGGCATTCTTCGTCACACTGAAGTGGCTATAAAAATGTTGAACCCCGGTAGCACTCAAGGTCCCTCAGAGTTTCAACAAGAGGTAAGATATGGTTTGAGTTTTTTTGAATGTTTTCTACATCATCCTATTCTAGTTAGAAACAATCTCTTTTTTTTCGATGGTTTCATTTATAGTACGAAATAAATTGGTTAATAAATCTAAGAGGTATCAAAATCTATCATAGATCTAATGCTCCGGATGAAATTAAACACATTATTATATAACATGATCAACTCGTAGGGTGAATTCGCCTACCCCATTTGGTAAGGATTATATAGGGCGGGTCAAAATTGTTTGATGGACTGAAAACACTGACTTGTTCCGCTAAAAACAGTAGGTTAGAGGGTTTGTCCAATCGGCCCTATCCGCTTTGACACCCATATTTGGTTCTGTATCAGGTTACAGTATTGAGCAAGTTAAGGCATCGAAATCTTGTCACACTTATAGGAGCAAACCAAGAATCAATGACTCTTATCTACGAGTATTTACCAAATGGAAGCCTCGAGGATCATCTCAGCTGCAACGACAGTAATACCTCTCCACTATCATGGCAGACTCGAATTCGCATCGCGACAGAACTATGTTCTGCACTCATTTTTCTCCATTCCAATAAACCTCACAGCATAGTGCATGGTGATTTAAAACCTTCCAACATTCTTCTTGATGCAAACTTCGTAAGCAAGCTTAGCGACTTTGGAATCTGTCGCATATTATCTCGTCAAGACGATTCTTCAAGTAACAATAGTAGTACACAGTTTTGGATCACTAAATTTGCAAAAGGGACTTTTCCATACATGGATCCTGAATTCTTTGGTACAGGTGAACTTACTACAAAATCAGATGTTTATTCATTTGGAATTGTGTTATTGAGATTAATAACTGGAAAACCAGCATTAGGAATAAAGAATGAAGTGTTATATGCATTAAATAATGCTGGTGGAGAATTGAAATCACTTTTGGATCCTTTGGCCGGAGATTGGCCTATTGTGGAAGCCGAAAATTTGATTCATTTGGCTTTGAGGTGTTGTGATATGAATAAAAGGAAAAGGCCAGAACTTTGTTCAGATGTGTGGAAAGTGTTGGAACCAATGAGAGCTTCTTGTAGTGGCGCAATCGTGAACACTTTTGGTCTTAAGTCCTGTTTGGATAAACAACTTAATAGAACGACTTAAAAGTGGTCACGACACTTCACCGAGGACAAAATCACCAATCAAAGCTTCCATTTTTTGTTTTCTCATTTTGATTAAATTGTAGCTAGTTTTGCATGCTTATGTATTAAGTTTCTAGCAGAAGCAAAGCAATTGTCATTATGTTTATTTTATTTCATTTTTTTTATACCATAGTTTATAGCTGTCATGGTAATGGTATATATATATTTTATTCCATGAATTTTTAGTACCATATTTTGTAGCATATGATGTGTATATGGCAAAACAGAATTTATGTATATATTTATATGGTAGTGGTCAATGCTGTTGTTGATAATGATACTCAGAAAAATGTGGTCCCTTTTATGGACAAAATACAATTAGTAATGAGAGGGTGAAATTTTTATTTATTGTGCCACTTAATTGTAATATTCCATGTTTAATATATGGGAGATTCTATGGTGAAGTTATGATTTTGACTTCATTGGTGAAGTCATTTTAATTTACCAATAGAATACCAACTTACACCACATTAGCGCAAGTCTATGGTGAACCCTTTTTTTATAATAAAACTTTTATTTATTGCACATCAGTCCTCCATTAAATTAATTAATAATGATTAAGTGTATATATATATTATAATTTTAATAAAAACTAAAAACAAGAGTCAAGAAAGTCTTAAACCGTGAGATTTCAAACTCAAAATTTCAATCTCAAGATCCATTTTATCCAGAAATTTTTATTAAACTCACAAGATTTGAAGCAAATCGAGTAGTATTAACGGATTTGATTCATATAAATCGAGTAGTTTTAGTGGTGGCATATGCGGCAGTGGCAAGATCTCGGTTTTAATTTTTAAAAATTTTAATTTTAGCTATTTTGTTATAGAACATTTGAATCAAAATTAAAATCATAAATGTATTGAAAATCGTTTTTGTGAGGTTTCTGGATAATTAATTGTTATTTTCGACGTTTAAATTACCTACAACTGTCGGGTCATACGCAGAAAATCGCGGGTCTGAAACCGGGTCGCGGTGACCCAGTTGAAGGTTGAAGATGAAGACTGATTTAATACATTTTTATCAGCTTTCCGTTTATTTATATCACATATCGTACTTATTGTCATAACTTATTCATGTGTCTTAGCGGTTTGGGGCTTTACTTATCACTAATAAGGCGTGGGTTGGAATCCCATATGAAGCATTTTGAAATTATGTTTTTTAAAACAGCCTTGAATAAAACACACACATTAATGACATTAATAGGCGTTTTAGAAACTCTTCAACTGTTCATTAAGCCAATTAAATACTACTTTATTTCCAACTTTACCAATACAAACCCATAAATGCCTTAATTTGTGGATTTTTTTTTATATAATAATTTGTTGATCTTATCAAGTAAAAATCATACATTTTTAGTTTGAGTTTTTCTAACTTGTGCAAGATTGTATAGGATAAAGAAGTGATTAATGCACCACTTTATAATTTTCTACAAATGTTATTAATGAGTTTTTTTTTAATTGATTAATTTTTTTTCTTCTCTCTTCTATTGCTTTTTACATACTGACAAAACCGTATAACATGTTGTTTACGTGGAAAAGTGGTAAACAACCGATAGTTTGAGTATTTTACACTCGCGAGACCAACTAGAAATCTCAGAACAATTTCGTGTTAGTTTTATAGAAAAATGTTGTTCTTAATCAAGAAATGATGAATACTCTTGAGTTTTTTTTGAAACTTGTGAAAAAGATGGAGCAAACTAACCGTTTGAATCGCCTCAAACAATTAAGTTTTAATGCAAGAACGTAAAACGTAAACTTAAAAAATTTGCAGAAACAATAAATTGCATTGAATCGTAAATGGCAAATACAGTAAAAGTGGTTCACAATACATACATCATTCTCTCGAATTCCTTTCGTTCTAATGCGAGTACTTGGAATTTTAGGATAACAATTCGTATGACAATATTGCGACCTCTGTTTCTTCAACCAAAAGGCTATATATACTCCTAGACTAAGGTAACTGCTTCTGATGATCTGGACGGCTCCAAACACTTTTCACTACCCACGATCTCCACTTCTTTCGCGCGCTACCTTCAAATCGAATTACTGGGCTTGCGTGTTGGGCTGAGTTTCGGAGGCCCAATTAAACAACCTTCCTTTGCTTCGATTCCAACAAGCTCGAACCCTATAGCCTTTTCCTTCGACAGAATCTTCGAAGCTGCGAACAAACATTTAACTCTTATCTCACTTCGATGCATTCGAATGTTAGCATGAAATGACATTTTTGTTTAAGTAACTACTATTCTTAAACATTTTGGTGCATACGTATTTATTGGACCGTCAAAAATAAACATGTACCAAATTTACACCCAACAAATTGCCCCCCAAAAATGCCACTTCGATAGAGCCTTTCGAATCAGAAGTTGGCGTTTTTGAAAAGACACACTATATGCGTCAGTTACACGTTTCCCAATGACAGCGCTGACGTCATGATGTGATTATGACCGCTCTCAACAGTCATCTCTTTTCCCGCAACAATAATGACCTATTTTCTAGCGGGATAGGCACTTGATCGTTTCATAAAATAATAAACAAATGGATATTATTTTAATTTTGATTTGTTTAAATCAAAACAATCTGAACCTATAAATAGCATCCGTCTACTCCAAGTTCACATTTTTACATTCTCATTTTCTCTGTAAGCAATATTAAGCGTAATCCTCTCTCTGTTTTCAACTAAAAAGGTCACAAATCTCTCATTGTTCTTATTTATTTGAAGAGATTTCTCTTTCAAATTACCCGAACCTTCTTAGCGATCCTTTCCGGAAAGAGCAATCTAAAAACAACCATTTCTAAAAAGCTCGCAGCTTCATCAATGGCGGATAGTCCACAAACCAGTGAAGAGTTACCCATTGCTGGAAAATGGTGGCGAGATGAGCTGAAGGGATGTGAATCTACACAGGTCCTAGAACCCTCACGACGTAACAAAGAGATTTGGGAAAAACAGGTCATATTCCCCTATTCCCTTGACAACAGAACGTTCGCTTTTGGAGGATCTAAACCTCATGAGAACAACGGAAACAAAGAGACCATTTCCTTTTTCCCTTCGTATTCCCACTGTAACCCTAGGACCTTTGTTACTGGGGCTTATAACTTTAGCTACCTTAAGCCTCCGAACAAAATCTTTCGATCTGCCCCAACCATTGTCGAAGGTTATATCGCATGGTTAGATCGAGTACAACAAGACTTTGGAAGTCTTTGGAAAGATTTTGGCATCTTCGACTTCATCCAGTTTTCGAGGCTGGGCCTTAAATACCAACAAGAGATGATTATAGCAGCCCTTCACTTCTTCGAGTCATCGACCAACACTTTTCAATTCGAATGTGGGATGATGACTCCCACCCTTTTCGACGTTGCTGCCATTACTGGCCTACCCCCTAAAGGAGATACCTATGATCCCAACCTTGCTGGGAACAAAATCGAACCAAAAATCCGCACCAAGTCTTACACTAAATACATCGAAGAGCAAAATCAACTCAAAGGTGAAGTTAGTGACGAAGAGCATGTTGCGTTCCTCGCTTTATGGTTGTCTCAACACGTTTTCTGCACTCGATCTCTCCAAGTGGCCAAGATGTTTTTTCCTATGGTCATTCAGCTGCATGAAGGACAACAATTTGGTTTTGGCAAGTTAATCCTGGGTTGTCTTTATGAAAACATGCGTAGTGTTTGCGAACACATAAAGTGGACTGGTGATGGTTCTACCTTCTTAGGAAGTGGTCAATTTTGGCTTCTTCAACTTTGGCTAAATGCCACTTTTCGAGTAGAGATGGATTTATTCCTCCCTGAGTTACACAATGAAGAAGTTGCCAAGCGCCAAATCGAAGGGGTTCGATTGGCTAGATTGATCCCTCGAACTAGAGGTTTGACCTATCAACAACTTTTTCTCCAATACTTCGAGGCTTTCTTGGGGCTTAAGGAGTTCAAAGAGCGTTTTGCTCCTTTTGCTGATAGGCAAATTGGGCCTTCATGGTTCATTCACCCATTTCCTCCATTGCCAGAATCTGAAGAATACCAAAATACTGTTTGGTCATCTTTCTTAACTCCTACCGTCATTTCTTGTAGATTCGGCTTGAAGTCTACTGAGTTTGGATTAGTGGGTTATTTTCCAAACTTTGTCTCCAGATCACATCATTAATAAATTAGAAGGAAACCAATAAAATAGGAAAAAATATATTAAAATAAATTTCAATTGTTTCAATTAAGGTTGGTGACAGAAAGCAATAAATCATTAATTAGAACGGTGAAACAAAGAGAAGAAAAAACTAAGGTTGCATAAAGTTTAAAACTTACACGATAATAACAATTTCGTCACTCATGTTCAATTTTTTGTTCTTCAATCTTGCAAAACAAAAGTGACAGAGGTGTTGTCTCATTCTCAAGATGAGACCAAGAGAGAGCAAGGTTTAACACATCATCAACAAAATCCGTAGATTAGCATCAACACGGTAACAGAATGAACAAAAAACAAATCTAGAAATCAAACACTTCAACAATTTTAGATTTGAAGCTCTCAAAAATTAGAAATTTAAAATAAATAACTATAAGAAAAGTAATTACTTACAAATCTAAATGGGTATACTCATCTTCTTTGCCACTAATAAAATTAGTACTTCTTCCTCTTTTTCTTCAAACAAAAAACTAAATTATTTAAAAAAAGTAAGTTAGAATATATATATGAATAAAAAATTCATATAAAGATTTTGAAACATATCCACAAAGAAAAAAGCAAGAACATATATCATATAGAAGAACAACAAAACCTTAGTAAATAATTGAGATTAGCCATTATTTTATTTTTTTGATAGTGAAGGAAACAATAGAGAGGAGACAAATGCAGAGGATGAAAAGAGAGGGAAAAAAAAGGACAGAAACAATAGAGACAAATGCATGAGAAAGAAATGCAGGAGTACAAATTATACAGAGAGAAGATGATAAAGGACACTGAAAAGTTGTTTGATGCTGAGGAAGAGAAAATAATAGTTTTTTACGTGTTTCTATAAATGTTATATTATAGGAGTGAGTTAATGAAGCTATAATATAGGAGTGAAATTAGGGTTGTGAAGTTGTTATGGGTGGGTGGGGCGCATTAAATAGTCAGATTTTTTTTTTTTTATGATATACTCCCTCCGGTCTTATATATAAGAAACAAAAAAAAAAGACACACCCTTTAAGAAAGTGGAGTAAATGATTAGGAAAAACATGTCATTTCCACTTTTACCCTTACTTTTTGTTTAAATTAAATTATTATTTAGGCTTAATTACACTTTTGGTCCCTTATCTTTATTTTAGGTTTCAAGTTGGTCCCTTATCTTTTAAAAGTTTCAAGTTGGTCCCTTATCTTTATTTTAGGTTTCAAGTTGGTCCCTTCCGTCAATTTTTTAACTATTTCCGTTAAATTTGGACACGTGGCACACTTGAACAGGTGACACGTGTCCAGATTTAACGGTAACAGTAAAAAAATTGACGGAAGGAACCAACTTGAAACCTAAAAAAAAGATAAGGGACCAACTTGAAACCTAAAATAAAGATAAGGGACCAAAAATGTAATTAAGCCTATTATTTATTATTGGAAAAAGTAAACCAAAGAGTAAAATTGGAATATTCAAAATAAATGTAATGATTGTAATAACTTTTTCTTATATTTAAGACTTTGTAATTTTTTTTTTGTTTCTTATATATAAGAGCTGAGGGAGTAGTAATTAGGAGGGAAAATTGAGGAGAAGATTAGGGTTAAACTCATGCTAATCCAAAACCCTTATTCTCCCTTTATAGTAATAAAGATAAAGATGTAGGGACCATTTTTAACAATTTCGTAAAATGTAGGGACTAAAAACATATTTAACCCTAAAAAAAACTGGGGGAGTATTAAAATTGATAACGATAAATTTATAAATTTGGTAGTAATGAATTTTATTATATAAAATGGAAAAAAATTACCTTCAAGTATTAGAAAAAGGAAAATAATTTGATAATTTTATCAATAGTTGAGATTATTTTACATTATACTCCTTAAACTATAGAAGTATATTAGCATCTTTCTTCCTAATATACCACTACTAATGTGAGGTGAAAAACAAATGTAACAAAAAATAAATCCCAAAATTTATTGTAATTTTGCTACCTTAAATTAAGTACATTAGTTTCACTTGGCAGAGTTGGTATAATGTTGATAAATATTTTCGTGTTTGAAGTTCAATTCTTGCTGGTGGTGGTTTTTTTATTCTTAATATTAATATTAACTTTACTTTTCTAAAAGTATAATAAAATTTTTACAAATAGCAGCAAAAGGGAATCGAACCGCCATCCTTTTCTTCTATGACAGTAAATTTGTCCGCTGCACTAAAGTTGTTTGTTTGTTTTTATGTCGCAGTGAATTGACATATATTGATATGTATATAATACTCCCTCCGTTTTTTTTTAAGTGTCCGTTTAGAATAGTAACACCAAATTAAGAAATTGGATTTTTGCATCTTATCTTCCTATTATACCCTCATCAATAGATTTATTGTTATACAAAAAAAAATATTTTCAGATTATTGTTATCAATAGAATATAAACATAAACAAACTTTTTTGTTTTTTTTTTTATAAAAAAAACGCCTTTAGTTTTTCAAATATATAAAAAAAATATTTATTGAAAAAGATAACTATAGTTAAAAAAGGGTACAATCGACAAATCGTACCCTTAAAACACAAAATGGACAGTTAAATAGAAACGCTAAATCCGACAAAACTGGACACTTAAAAAAAAACGGAGGGAGTATTATTTTTAAAACAAACTGGTTGTCTTCAACCTCCAGCCGGATTGGAATACGACCTGTTGGCCCTAAATGAGACCCGACCAATTATGGACATTTTAACATTGAAATCAATACATACACCATCGGAAAGCAATTTCTACATGATTTTTAAACTCATCTTCAACCATAAATACCTTAGAACTCAGATCTAAAAACATATATCATTTTTTTTTAAATCTTAAAATCTATCAACCACCGGTGTCATATGTTTAAGGTTTTATTTTATTTGGAAGCAACTTTTAATTTGTGTTTGGCTTCATTGGAAACTTCACCTTTGGCCGGAATTTGTCGCCGTCTCCAAAATTCGTTTCCAAAACATTGTCACAAGAGAGACACAAAGGTGTGAGAGTAGCAAGAATAGATCTGAAGACAAAAGATACATTTTTTATGTAACATCATTGACTGAATACACCCATGACTCATCTCCTTGTTTCGATTGATTTTCAACCAACAATTAAAATTAAAAAACAATATAAAGAATCAGGACTTAGTTGCAATATTAATAGATCAGGACTTAGTTGCAATATTAATAGATATAAAAGATATATGATAAGAGGTATGTATCATATAATTCTATATGACATTAATTAAGTCAATATTACTTTATTATTGGTCAGATTAATGACTTCACCAAAAAAGTCAAATGCATGACTTCACCATAGAATTTTCCTTAATATATAGGTACAATTCTTTGCCTAAGTGAGAATGAGTGAGTTAGACTTAAATACTAAATAGTTGATAAATTAAATTCTAAGGGTATCAAAGCCTACATGTTACTTAAATAGTAATAGTTGATAAATTAAATATTATTTGATTTTGGTTCACTTGTTATATATATATATATATATATATATATATATATATATATATACTACTCTTTGATCTCAAATATACAAAAATTTGGTTAAAAAATTGATGTATTTAGTCTGAAATTTCAATCAGTGGTTAGACTGAATATGCTTTTGGATTGAAATTTTCACGTCCTGAGGTGTTTTTAGCGTGAATTTTCTGAAGCTACAAATTAAGGTGTAAAATTGAATGTATTTTTGCTTCGTTTTCAATGTGAAAACAAACACGGTAAATATATCATTTATTTTAACAAATTTTTGTTTATATTTAAGATTAGAATGTTCTACTTAAAAAACAACCTCCACACGTTATGAATATTATCCATCTCCTTCTCTCTTAGACTAGACATCTCCCCACCTCTTTGGAAAATGCATTTAGAGTGAGACTATTTGACCTAACAATGAACAATATTGTCCACCATGGACCAAATAAAGGCTTCTCTACTCTAGAAGATGCCTAATTTTTCATCTGTTTAATTTTTCAACTTCACTTATTTTATTATTTAAAAATGTTAGAGAATCATACGGATTACTACTCTAATCTTAATTATAAATAAAAGTTAATTTTTGAGATTGATTAAATAAATAATGTATCGTATCTATATTGATTGGAGGAAGGTTTTTACAAGGATGCATGTCTTATAACTTTGTAAATATTGTTGTAATTATAATCTTAAAAATTGCATATGAAGGAATTTGAGAATTCTTAAATACGGTTAGTTTAGTCACATTTGAGCCGTGATAAACTACGCTTTTAAGATTTTTATACATCTGAAATTTAATTTGGGCCCTTGAATTATAAGACCTTGAGGAGTGTGAGTATTATAGACAACATTTAATCTCGATTTTTAAGCAATGAACTTTATAAGAGCATCGGAACATATACCCCTAAACGAGGTTAAGGGAGCTCGTGGATTTGATCTCCATGGAATATGGACAATGTCAATGTTTGAACATAACTTAGAGTACAGGGAGATTGATAGAAGACATGTTCTGTGGATAGAGGTGAAAGTCAAAATTTGAGATGTAGACGACAAGGAGAAAGAGCAATGTACATGTAAATACAGTCTAATGAGTAAGTCGATATAAGTTTGAGGTCAGAATGAGATTTATCTTATTAGATTTATGACCTAACTCAAAAGTCTAACTCAAATTTTTTTTGCAAAGAAATTAAAAAGATATATACTACTAGTGTCCACTTCACCACTTGAATGAAAAATGGTCCACGGGGACTCTTTCCTTCACAAACGCCAAAGAAAGTGGGGAAGTTTAACTTTAATTTAAGGACCACTATATAGTACTAACAACAAAAGGACCACCGTACGACACAACACTTTTTTTTAATATTCAACATTATAATTAGCTAAGAAAATGCTAAAAATATTCTAATCAGAAGTCTTACTTCCTCATTGATCAACAATATCTCTTTACACATCTTTAATTCATCTTTTGGAATACTTGTTCAACATCTGTTGTACGAGTATCTTCCAAGTGTCAGACACCGATCCAAAGAGTGTCAAAGTAAAAGAAAAAATAATTTTTTTAGACACCTATCTAATCTATTTGACACATTTTGTAAAAGTGTTATACGAATGTCGGATACCGCGACACATCAAATCATTTAAATGTTCGTGCTTCATAGATTCAGATAACATTGATACACTGCAATCTGCTATATATAATTTAGTTGTGATACGTGTATGTCTTCACTGTACACTAAATCCAAATCACTAGTAGTGAGATACAAGTCATCATCGAAATTTTAATTTATTTTTAAAATATCAATCCATCATAAATCACATGATAAACTTTCTAACTCTTTTCAATTGCTTAAATTTAGGAGCAATAAATAAGGAAATCCAATAAGCACTTGACTTTTGCCATACATTAAAAGAAAAAAAGTAACCAACCTAACACTGCATAGCAATGTGTCAAGATTCAACACAAAGTAAGAATCACAAACTCACATACAGAACAAAACATGTGGCAGACATAACCAAGTGAGAACTATCAGCATTTCACTGCAACAACAAATTCTACTTATTAATTTAAGCTCAAAGATTCACCACTAACTGTTTTTTCCATACTCCAACAAACGACAAAACAAAAACTTAGGAAAACAATATTAACAACAATAGTAATAAATTCTTCTTTCATTGTCTTCTTTCTCTCTCTCCACCGTCACTTCCTTCTTCCTACTTTCTCTGTACCTTCCCTTGTTTTCTCTCCAAACAAATAAAAAAAAACACTTTTTTTTACTTTCTTTGATACCCCTTTTGCTTTGTTCTTCAAATTTTCATTCAAGATTCTTAGTTCTTAAAATGGTTTCATTTGAAGGTGTATATAGTGTTGTCTATGTGTTCTTGTTTGGTGTTTCTTTGGTTTTGGCTGGTGATATTGTTCATCATGATGATGTTGCTCCTACAAGGCCTGGTTGTGAGAATAACTTTGTTCTGGTATCAAATTCTTTATTCTTCATTTGAATTGTATAACTAGTGAAGAAAAAATTGTATTTTTGTTGTTGTTTTGATCTTGGTTTTGATTCTTACTTGCTTAGAATATGTTGGAAAACATAGAAAAAAACTTTTTTTTAAGGATAGAAAAAATTGGAAAGTTGGTTGGGATTAATTTTTTTTTCAACCACCATCGGTATCCGGACCGCCTAATCTGGTTCGAGCGTCAATTATGACGCTAATCAGAGGCTATTAGCATTAGAAAAAGTCTAAAAATTCGAAGCTAAATTGCAATTTTCTTGTAGTGGTGTTTGGATCAAGTTATTTGATTTTGTCTACTAGTATAAGCATTTGTAAGACTATTTGAGATAGCTTATTAAAATATAGCTTGTGAACATGTCAATAAGTTGTCTTTACCTATTTCATTGACCTCTTCTGAATAACTTATGAAAACAATTTATAGCTTATATGAAAATGATTTCATTTTCATTTTATTTTATCTTTTGTTATAGAGAAATAGCTTGCTTATATGATAAGTGCTTTGTGTTTATCTAAGCAGGGTCTAAGATGATCTGCATCTTATGTGATGTATGGTCAATTAGAATTCTAATATTTCTGTTGTTGAAAATGATGTTTGCTTGATTTTTATATTTATTAAGAAAATGAAGTGTAGTAAGAGGAGAGAAAAAAAATACTAATTCTCAAAGATTCCATTAAGGTTGATTTTTTGTTTTTATATGTGTTTAGTTCTGTACAGTTGGAATTTATTATGCACAAGTGGTGTGTTTCTATATTGGTTATTTAGTCCTAGTATGCTAAATTTGTATAAATTGCTTTTTATATGATAATTTTTTTATTTTTAATTTCATAATCACTTATCTTTCTCATTTGCCTACAATTGTTATCACTTAGCATGCATTTAGTTTAACGGTTGGCAACTGCCACGGTGAGTTTAGAGCTCTCTCATCGTGACTTTTAGAAGCTCCATTATATAGCTTCTAGTCCACCGTGATTTTCTATCGTGGTTGCGTGTTTTCCAAACACACACTTAAACTTGTATCTTTTGCACTTGAGGTTGAAGTTATCGAAAAGTTGCAAAGTAAGCCTTTATGCAAGCTTTATAGTTTCCCATTTGTATCCTAAATTTAACTTGAAAGTGATTGGAAATTTGGAATAATATATTTTATGTGCTGATTCTGAGAAACAAAATCTGCAAATGAATTAGATTATGGTTTCTTGATTTTGAAGTAATCTTTCATTCATTGTGGACTGTTGCTATTCTCTTAAACTGCATATAGTCAAATATACATATCTATTGGCGTTTTCCTTATCACCTTCAAATGATTTATTCACTTCTGTTAGGTCAAAGTCCCAACATGGATTGACGGTGTGGAAAACGACGAATATGTTGGTGTTGGTGCAAGATTTGGTCCTACATTGGAATCGAAAGAAAAACATGCCAATCATACTAGAGTTGTCATAGCTGATCCTCCTGATTGTTGTAGCAAGCCTAAGAATAAGGTACTCATTAAGTTCATTTTTAAACCGTAGAACTTACCAAATGCAACTTTATTATTTGGAAGTATTTATTAATCTGTTTTGTTTTTCACTATTGTTAGCTCACCAGTGAGATCATTTTGGTTCACCGAGGAAAATGTAGTTTCACAACCAAGGCAAATATAGCTGATGAAGCCGGTGCTTCAGCCATCCTCATTATAAACTATCGTACAGGTGTTTTATGTGTTTCTTCTCATTTCGTTATTCTTTTAATTCTTTTTGGGATCTCATATTCTATTTTGCTCTTCATTTTTATTCATTACATGTTATTAGATTAAACAAAGAAATTTGTGATAATTTCTGTTAATATTTATTTTATGATGCGCGGCGTTTATTTTAAGAAATGATTGTACGTCGTTTCTGTACAGAACTTTTCAAGATGGTTTGTGAGGAAAATGAAACTGATGTTGATATTGGAATACCTGCTGTTATGCTTCCACAAGATGCTGGATTAAACATGGAAAGACACATAAAAAATAACTCCATAGGTATGCTCGATTTTCTCTGAAATGTATCGTATGTTGTAATTCCTTGCAGCTTTTCTTTGGCATAGAACAATTTAATTATTGAAATGACTACTTTATGTTTCGATACCACCTGATATGTACAATTCTTGCTCTTAAGTGTCAATACAGTTATACTCTCCACTGCGTCCATTGGTTGATGTTGCGGAAGTGTTTTTGTGGCTTATGGCTGTTGGTACCATTTTATGTGCTTCTTATTGGTCTGCTTGGACAGCCAGAGAAGCGGCTATTGAACAAGAGAAGCTTTTAAAGGTTTCCTAGTTTCTTTTCATGCCAATTTTATTCAATCCCTTAAGGATAAAAGAAAAAATGTTAGAAGATAGAGTGAAGAAAGAACGAATACAATAATCAGAAGCAAACAAAAAATGCTGTAAAGATAAAGGGTGTGTTTGGATTATCTTATTTGTTTATTTACTGTCATTAAGTTTATTTATGCTGTAAAAAATGCTGTTTAGAAGTGCTTATGGTATGTCCATAAACTCTCCAGGATAGTTTATTAAAACAGCTTATATGAAAGTAGTTTGACTTTATTTCATCTTTTGTTATAGAAATAGTATATACATAAGCACTTATATGATAAGTGATTATGCTATTAATGCTTAATTAAACCGTTTATCTAAACTAAGCCAAAATCATTAGAATGACGAGGCTTTTGTGTCTTATGCTACTTGTTGGGGGGTTATAAGAAAAAGGAGTTTATTCTCTTTTACCGTCGGAAAGTTTTCTTTGTTATGTAAAGGAATGTTTCTGCTCATAGTTATGAACTCGTTAATTCGGCTACTGATATATGGATAACTTTATACTTTCAGGATGCTTCAGATGACTATATTGCAGAAAGTGTTGGTTCTCGTGGTTACGTGGAAATCAGTACCACAGCAGCAATTTTATTTGTTGTGCTTGCTTCTTGTTTCTTGGTTATGTTATACAAATTAATGTCATTCTGGTTTGTTGAAATTCTGGTGGTTCTATTTTGCATCGGTGGGATAGAGGTGAGTTATTCTTGTTGTAGGCTTTGCATTATTAATTACTTGATTGAAGTCATTAGGAGTGCCGCATGATTTGGTTTCGTTCAGATTGCATATATCTGAAAATTATGTAAACTGTCAAGACATTGTTTTTAATGTTTCCGACAATGCATTTTCTCTAGTTAGCTTTCATATTCCTTCTATCACAATTGAAAAGAAAAACTCACAACAAATTGTCACTCGAACCATCTACATGCAAAAATTGAAAATGTTTCGTAAAGTAAACTGACCCTTATATTTTGATATGCTTTCAGGGACTGCAAACTTGTTTGGTGGCTCTATTATCATGGTAAGTATTTTATCCACAAAGGAAGCTTTTTATCGTTGAAATTTGTTGCTGTAGGTTATGCGGTTTGTCATGATATAATGCTTTGTATCTATATCGAATTAAAAGCAATATTGTTATAGTTTCAGATGGTTTCAACATCCTGCACAAACATTTGTGAAGATACCGTTCTTTGGAGCTGTTCCATACCTGACTCTTGCTGTCACTCCCTTCTGCATAGTGTTTGCTGTTGTTTGGGCAGTTAAACGTCATGCATCATATGCTTGGATTGGTCAAGATATTCTTGTAAGAACATTTTTATAAATGTCACTTTATCTTTTAGTTAAAAAATTTCCTCAGACTTTTAATACTATTTTCTATATTTCTTATGACTGTCCCTCAGGGTATCGCGTTGATAATTACAGTTCTTCAGATTGTTCGCATACCAAATCTCAAGGTATGATTCCAAATTCGCCCTCTAAGGAACTATCTCCACATTTACTTATTTGTGCAACTCTTGGATTTACGAACATGCCATATGCACGAGGCATTTATAAACGATTGAACTGACAAAATGTTGAAGAGTTAGATTTGCTGGATACTGATAGATTTTAATTATGAAAGACACTCACATATTTCTTTCTCTGTATCAGGTTGGGACTGTTCTTCTCAGTTGTGCTTTCCTATATGACATATTATGGGTTTTCGTCTCTAAATGGTGGTTTCATGAGAGTGTGATGATAGTGGTGAGTGTTTGAATAAAGCTCTCCCTCCTCTACTGTTCTCTACAGTGCTCGATTTTGGCCTTAAATATGATGCTGCTGCCTTTCCCTAAACCGAATACATGATTTTGGCCTTAAAACTAGTATTACATTTTCTCTGTACAGGTAGCTCGAGGTGATAAGAGTGGAGAGGACGGTATTCCCATGCTTCTCAAGTTACCACGTTTGTTTGATCCTTGGGGTGGCTACAGTATTATCGGTTTTGGGGATATAATCTTACCGGGACTTCTAGTAGCATTTTCACTAAGGTTTGTCATCTATTGATCATACAATTTATCACCCTTCTATTCATCATACTTGTATTACTAATGTTTTTGGGATAAAGAGGATGTTTGGTTTGGTATTCAATGTGTTTATATCATATATGTGTATAAGTTGTTTGGTTTGTTATTCAATGTGTTTATCACATAAGCTGTTTCTATAAGCTATTATGGTGAGTTTACGAAAATAAGTTAAAACCAACTCATCGTCATATGATATGCAATATTAATAAGTTTTTCCAAACCAATTATATATCTACAGGTTAATGTCAAAAGTAAACTCATAAGCTTTTCCAAACGCTCATAAAATACATGTCCACTTGGGATCTCCATGTATTGTATCATATTGACAGTTCACAAACTTAATTATTCTATCGACAACTACCTTTGCAGGTATGATTGGTTGGCAAAGAAGAACCTTCGAGCCGGATACTTCGTGTGGGCAATGACTGCTTATGGTTTAGGTATGCTACACTTGATCTCGGGATAGGTTTCATGACAAAATGTGAATGTGTATTGTTTTATATTTCTATCTTCACTTATGGAGGTGTCTACTAGAAATAGTTGAAATAGTGACTGATATTTAGAGACTGAAAAATACGAAATCCGTCACTAATTTCATTGTTGAGTGTTAGAGACGTCAAATTTTATGGTAGTCATTGGCTTTATCTAATATATTATTCCTTAAACTTTGGTCTGTAGGTCTCCTCATCACATATGTGGCTTTAAACTTGATGGATGGACATGGCCAGCCAGCTCTACTTTATATAGTCCCATTTACACTCGGTAAGTATAACCATCGTACACAAAAATTTGAAAGTGTAAACACCTATGGTGACCTAATAATTTTCAATTTTTACACTTCATACTTCACCCTTAATCGATGCAAAAACACAAACTCTCCCATGTATTATTGGATTGTGTTCCACAAGTACACTTTTGAAGTAACTGTAGGGGAAGACAAAAGACGTTCCCAAAATAGCACGCTGCACGTCCCTAGGGATGAATAAGCTAGAGTTACAATATAAGCTAGACAAAACTGTAGATCGGTCCATGTAGCTGACATAGCATGCATTTAGTTATTGCATGACATAAAAACTGGTTTATTTACTATAAATAACATTGTTGTGTAATCATAATTGCAGGCACTTTTCTGTCATTGGGAAAGAAGAGAGGTGATCTTAAGATTTTATGGACAAGAGGAGAACCAGAAAGACCTTGTCCTCATCATATTCAAGAAGATAATTAACCAATCAAATTGACCATCATTGATCTCAAACAAACTTGTATGTTTAGCTATTAGTTTATATAGGAGAGTGATAGCAACTATTAGGAGATTGTGTTAACATATATAGGTAACATTATTGTAACAAAATTCCAGCCAAATGGTTCTACTGTGCGCTGTATGTAAGATAGCAGGTTGGAGAGGTCAGAAGATTATTTAAGAGAATTCATGCAAAGAAAAGTGACCAATAAAAGGCTTGCTTACATTGAGAAGCTGCTGTTAAATATTGAGTCATAACATGTATTGTAATGTAATATTATTGATTATTGTGATGATTAGTATTTAATATTACCATCATTAGAATATAACATAATATCTTATAATTCTTATATTCTTTCTAACTGTTATGAATAACACTAATAGTTGGAATTATGTTAAAAAAATTTAGAGCATTTCTACAGAGGAAGCAAATGAAATTAACCCAGGTGCATTATTACTACAAATTCACAAATATTAAGTACAGAATTGATAATAGCTCAATATGTTCTCTTAGTTGATAGGATATGGTATGATGCAATTTTGACCTTGACAGCTTGATTTAATGGCTAACTAGCTCAACATGTATCAAGTATATGAAAGGAGAAAAATACGACGAAGTAATATCAGTGATTTTAATGATATGTTATCGTTAGAAGATAAAAGAGACGGAAGTGAGTAACCGCAGTGGCTCATTCGAGGATATAGAGAAGCAGTGCAAGATAGTGGACATCACCATCTCGTACAACTTAATCGTTGAGTATGTTCATATGGCTGGGGGCGGCCGAGGAGCTGAGCTAGCGGTTCAAGAGTATTTATTATTGTTATCTGGACTGGGTTATTATTATTATTATTATTATTATTATAAATACCACTTGTAACATTGAAACTCAAATTCATTCATTCATCTAATAGAAATGAGCTGTAGTGAATTCTACAGTCGAAGACGTACCTACGGGAAACTCTGTTATCAAACTTCTTTGTGTTCATCATTGTTTGCTTTCGTTACTATTTCCTTCACATGTGATTCATGACCCCATTTCAATACTCTTAGTTTATCCTTAACTACTAGATATATTCATGATTGTTGAAACGTGTCTTTGAATGCTAGCAAAGTTATCTCAGTTTGAATAAGTCAAAGCAAAATATCTATTATTTTGCTGTTAGTCAGTTTTTTAATTTCCTAGTTTTTGGGTACAAGTTAGTTTCCTATTTGTTTGCACTTAGTCAGTAGTTGTTGCTACAACTATGGAGCACTAGTTTTCCATTCAGTTATCACTTTATTTGTATTTAAGCATATATGTTTCTAGTGAAATAAAAAACTTTGCAGCAATATTCTCTATTTTACGTTTCTTCTCTACATTTTTCCATTTTATTCAAAACAGAAAACTTCAATTGGTATCCAGAGCTCTCTTCTTGAGGGACCTGTGAAATGGATTCTGAATCAAGTTTCTCAAAAGTTGCCCCTCCTGTGTTTGATGGGGACAACTATGACCTTTGGGCAGTAAGAATGGAGGCTTATCTAGAAGCCTTGGACATTTGGGAAGCTGTGGAAGAGGATTATGAAGTTCCTCCTCTACCGAATAATCCTACTATTGCTCAGATAAAAATTCACAAGGAGAAAAAAACCAACAAGGCAAAGGCAAGGTCGTGTCTATTTGCTGGTGTTTCAGAAACAGTTTTCACTAGAATCATGACCCTCAGAACACCAAAAGCAATTTGGGACTATTTTTTTTTTGAATCAACCAAAGAACCATATATTAAAAATAGCAATCTAAATTAGCACAAGGTGTGCAGAATCTAGATGCTAAGAAAATGTCAATTTACATGAATTAGGAAAATCTAAACAAAAAGAGTTACAAATCGGTCAAACCCAAACAGAGTAAAGGATTAAAAATCCAATAGCTAAACGAACAATCGAAATCTTTGAACCTCACCTTGAACCACCACCAAACATGTAATTTAATATAAAAAATTGTTGAATCTGCATCGAAAGTTTTACCATTAAAATAGCAATCATTTCGAGCCCTCCATATCCCCCAAATTGTCGCCAACCAAATGACTTGGAAACACCTCCTGTACTTCAAAAAACGAACCTGTAACCCGCTAAACTGATGAGCATGAACAACTTGATTGTTATGAAGAGCACTTTGAATCCCTAACCATTGAAGCATTCCGCACCACACTTTATGGGTCTTATCACAAGTAAAGAAAAGATGTGATAGTGTTTCATTGAAACCGCAACCAAGGACACAATGTTGAGCATCAAAATTCAAAATACCCCTCTTAAAAAGATTATCACGAGTAGGAATCCGGTTCTCCATGAAGCGCCAAGCAAACACCGATACCTTAACCGGAACCACTTTATTCCAAACCAACTCAGTAGAATTCAACATTGGTTCCGCTTCCTCCTCAGCACGAGTTAATGTTTGATAAGCGCCTTTAACCGTAAAAACATTTGAGTGCAGAGACCTCCAATGCCACCTATCAAGTTCGTTAGGCTGCAAAATAACGTTATGAAATAGACCACAACACCCTGCTAACAATTCCTCTTCCCACACAAACAAAGGACGCCTCCAACTCCACCCCCCGCCACCCATATCCCAACCTCTCCTACACATCTCCCCCACTGACACTCCCTGATCCGTAAAGAGACCTGCTAACCTAGGAAATCGATCCCGCAATGACACCCCCTCTTCTAGCCAAGGGTCATCCCAAAAAAGGGAATCCTCCCCGTTGCCCACCTGTTTAAATATGAAATTATCAAACCAATGGTCAAATCCATTGAAGGATCCATTTTTAATAATATTAATGTCCTTCCACCACCCTGAAGCCTTCCGCCCGCCCTCACCAATAACTCCTCTACTCTCTCCATATTTACGAACTAGAACCTGGCGCCAAAATCCGTCCCTCTCCGTCCTCAACCTCCAACACCATTTACCTAACAAGGCAACATTAAACTCTTTCACCTTCCTAACACCAAGACCCCCCTGACTTCTCTCTAGGCACACCTTATCCCAATGAATCCAATGAATCTTACGAGCCTCTTCATCCCCACCCCACAAAAAGGATTTAAAAAGAGATTCGATGATAGATACAATACCTGCGGGAGCCTTGAAAAAGGAAAGAAAATAAACCGGGAGCGAAGACAAGGCAGCTTTGAGTAGAACCAACCGACCCCCCATAGACAGATTACGACACTTCCAGACTGACAATCGAGATTTGATTTTATCAATAACCGGTTTCCAGAACGATAGTCTTCTAGGATTACCCCCAATAGGCAAGCCGAGATAGGTAAAAGGAGTCTTCCCAGTTTTACAATATAACACACTCGCGGCCTCCTCCAACCATGAATTAGCAACATTCACCCCAACCAACAGACTTTTGTGAAAATTAACTTTTAAGCCCGACATCACTTCAAACAACAACAAAATTGATTTTATAGCACGAATATTTGCCCAATTCTTGTCGGCCACCATGAGGGTATCATCAGCAAACTGCAAATGAGTGATCTGAAACGGAACATCCTCCCCAACCGAAAAGCCTGAAAATAAATTTGCATGAACTGAAGCATTCACCATTGCATTCAACCCTTCAGCTGCAATAAGGAAGAGAAAAGGTGACAAAGGATCTCCTTGTCTCAAACCTCTTTCAAATGTGAACTCGTCTGTAGGGCTACCATTAACTAAGACCGATGCAGAAGCTGATCTTACACACTCTGAAATCCATCTTCGCCACTTCCAGGGAAAATTCATTTTCCTCATAACAGAAAAAAGATAGCTCCACTCCACTGAATCATATGCTTTTTCAAAATCCACTTTGAACAAAATCAATTCCTTCTTTTTCTTTTTTGCTTCATCCACAATCTCATTAGCAATTAAGATACCATCAAGAATCTGACGTCCCTTCACAAAAGCCGATTGGTTGACAGAAATCACATTACCTATCACTTTACTCAACCTGTTGGCTAGCACCTTTGCCAAAACCTTGTAAGTACAACCAACCAAGGAAATAGGCCTGTAATCAGATAGTTTTAAAGGGACGTCCACCTTAGGAATAAGAACTATAAACGTGCAATTCACCCCTTTGACCAACCTCTCATTTGAGTGAAATTCATTGAAAAAGCGTACAAAATCCCCTTTTAATTCTTGCCAAAAATCTTTAATAAAACCGAGATTTACCCCATCTGGTCCCGGGCTTTTAAAGCTATCACAATCCCACACTGCCTGCTTAATTTCATCTTCTCCAAACTCTTCCACCAACACATTAGCCTCCGACTCCGATATAGTCTTAAAATCTAAATTGCCAACATCCGGTCTACTAATTCTTTGAGACTTGAATTGACTAGAAAAATGATTAAAAATAGACTCTCGGATATTGCCAACTCCTTCTACCTGAATTCCATTGACATCAAGGAGAACAATTAAATTCTTTCTCTTCCTACTGTTTGCCAGAGCATGAAAAAATTTGGAATTCGCATCACCTTCAAGTAACCATTTTGTTCTGGAATTTTGCCACAACATGCTGCACTCAATTCTAGAAAGAGAGAAAATAGTAGAAGTAACCTCTCTCCTTTCATTAATTAGATCATCATCAATTAAATTAGCATTTTCACCTCGGAGATCCAATCCTAATAAACGCTCTTTCGCCTCAAGAATCTTACTACCAATATTTTTTGCATGACTCAAATGCCACACCCGAAGAGAATTTTTTAAAAGTTTAAATTTTTCCTTCAAAACAAAGCCACCCCATCCGTCGATAAAATAAGAACCCATTTGATCTCTGACGAAACTGTTGTAACCCGAAAAATCTCTCTAACACTTCATCATGCGAAATGGTCTAGGGCCCCAATCCTCCTCGTGCTCACGTAAGATCAAGGGGCAGTGATCTGATAAACCCCTCAAAATAGCTACCTGGATGCAATTAGGCCATGTCGTACACCAACTACCAGATAAAAGAAATCGGTCCAATCGACTCATAGAGGAACCATCAGAACGACTCCAAGTAAAACGTCTCCCATGCAAAGGTAAGTCGATCAGCTCAGAATTCAAGATGAACTCATTAAATCTATCTGCCTCCGCATCCACCACCCCCCCCACCTCGGCCAAACCTCTCTCCCCCATTTCGAACTGAATTAAAGTCCCCACACACACACCATCTTGCTTCACTATCCGCCTGGATTAACCCCCCCAACCTCTGCCACAGATCTGCCTTCCCCCTCGTATCACAGGGAGCATAAATATTAACCACCCGAAAATTCACTCCATTAGAAATATATTTTCCTCTAACAATAAGGAAGTTCTCAAAGGAAGAAGATGACTCCATTGCGATAACTTTCGAATCCCACAAAGTAAGAACTCCTCCTGATGCCCCCACTGATGGCCGATAAGAAAAATCGACCTCTCCACTACCCCAAAGTGACACACAAGTCACTTTGGGACTATTTGAAGGAAGAATATGCGGGTGACGAGCGAATTCGAAGCATGCAAGTGCTGAATTTGATGAGGGAGTTTGAGTTGCAGAGAATGAAAGAGTCTGAGACGATCAAAGAATACTCAGACAAGTTGCTTTCCATTGCAAACAAGGTTAGATTACTTGGCACTGAGTTTACTGATTCCAGAATTGTAGAGAAAATTTTGGTTACGGTGCCCGAAAGATATGAAGCATCTCTAGCCTCTTTAGAGAACACAAAGGATCTTTCTAAGATCACTTTGTCAGAAGTCATACATGCCTTGCAGGCCCATGAGCAGCGAAGGCTTATGAGGCAAGATCATATGGTTGAAGGTGCTTTACCAGTTAAAAGTCAAAAATCAAACACTATGAAGAACCATCCATCATGTAGTGAAAATGGTGCAAACAATTATAACAGAGGAAAGGGTAAAAGAAAAAGTTACCCACCTTGTCAACACTGCGGAAAATCGAGTCACCCACCATTTAAATGTTGGAGTAGGCCAGATGCAAAGTGTAGCAAGTGCAATGAGATGGGTCATGAAGCTGTGATTTGTAGAGCTAATATCCAACAAGCTGCAGTTGAAGCAGAAAACGCACAGCAAGAGGAGGAGGAGGACCATCTCTTTGTTGCAACATGTTTTTCTACCAACAATTCATGTGAATCTTGGTTGATTGATAGTGGTTGCACTAACCACATGACCTACGACAAAGCTTTGTTCAAACATTTGGAAGGCACCGAAGTAAAATGGGTCAGGATTGGAAATGGTGAACATATTCCAGTTAAAGGCAAGGGAACAATAGCTATAACAAGCTACACAGGTACGAAAAATCTCACCGATGTTCTATATGTACCTGATATTAATCAGAACTTGCTTAGTGTTGGCCAACTACTTGAAAAAGGATTCAAAGTTATTTTTGAAGATAAGAATTGCATAATCAAGGACCCAACATGCCAAGAAATGTTCAAAGTCAAAATGAAGAGCAAGAGCTTTTCATTTGATCCAATGAAGAAGGAGCGGTCTGCTTTTCCAGTCACAACAAGCACAACTGATCTTTGGCACAAAAGGCTCGCCCATTTCCATCATTCGGGAATGGACTACATGCTGAAAAATCAACTAGTTCGTGGGGTTCCTTCCTTAACAGAAAAGGCAATTGAATGTGAAGCTTGTCAATTTGGGAAGCAAACAAGGAAGCCATTTCCTACAAGTAGCGGGAGGGCAAACCATAAGCTCCAACTTATTCACACTGATGTTGCTGGACCACAAAGAACTCCATCGCTAAATGGAAGTCTTTATTATATTGTTTTTATCGATGACTTAACCAGAATGTGCTGGATTTATTTTCTTAGATACAAATCAGAAGTAGCTGCAGTGTTCTGGAAATTCAAAGCTCATGTTGAAAATCAAAGCAATTCTCATATTCAGATTCTGAGATCAGATAATGGGAAAGAGTATCTATCAAATCAGTTTCAACAATTTTGTGATGAAGCGGGGATCGAACATCAATTGACTGCTCCATACACTCCCCAACAAAATGGAGTGAGTGAAAGGAAAAACAGATCAATCATGGACATGGTAAGGTGTATGCTTCATCAACAGGAATTACCAAAGAAGCTATGGGCTGAAGCTGCAAGTACGGCTGTTTTCATACAAAATAGACTCCCTACACGAGCTTTGCAAAATCAAACTCCTTTTGAAGCCTGGTTTGGTTTTAAACCTTCTCTAGATTTTTTTAAAGTGTTTGGTTGCTTGTGCTACTCACATGTACCTCAGGTTAAGCGCGACAAGCTTGACAAAAAGGCTGAACCTGGAATATTTATTGGCTATAGCACAATCTCTAAAGCTTACAAAATTTTTCAACCTCAAACTGGAAAATTTTTGGTAAGTAGAGATGTGCACCTCATGGAGAATGAAAAATGGTCTTGGAGTGATCCAAAGAATAAGAATGTTGCATTGGAGTTTCAAGATACAATAGATGATCCACCGGTTCGAGGCACAAGGTTAGTCTCTGATATCTATCAAAGAAGCAACATATATAGTAGTGTGCAACATAGTTGTATTTGAACCATCTAGCGTTGAAGAAGCTGCTACAGAGGAGAAATGGTTAGCTGCAATGCAGGAGGAGCTATCTATGATTGAGAAAAATCAAACCTGGGAATTGGTTCCAAGACCTCGTGATAGAAAGGTCATTGGAGTGAAATGGGTCTTCAGAACAAAATTCAACCCTGATGGCTCTATAAATAAACACAAAGCAAGGCTTGTTGTGAAGGGCTATTCTCAAATATTTGGAATTGATTATTCAGATACTTTTGCTCCTGTAGCAAGACAGGATACAACCAGGCTACTACTTGCTATTGTTGCACAAAAAGGTTGGCAAGTGTTTCATATGGATGTCAAGTCAGCCTTCCTTAATGGTTTTCTGTAGGAGGAGATATATGTTGAGCAACCAGAAGGTTTTTTTGTCAAAGGCCAAGAAGATCGAGTCTACTTGCTAAAAAAGGCACTCTATGGTTTAAAGCAAGCCCCAAGAGTGTGGTACAACAGAATTAATGATCATTTGCTGCAATTGGGATTTCAAAAGAGCCTATCTGAAGCTACACTTTATGTCAAGCATGTTGGTGCTGATATTTTAATCATTTCTTTGTATGTTGATGATCTTTTGGTGACAGGAAGCAACATATCACTAGTTGAAGAATTCAAGCAAGAAATGAAAGAAGTCTTTGAGATGACTGATCTTGGTCTTATGTCATATTTTTTGGGCATGGAGATCACTCAAAAGAAGAATGAGATTTTTATTTGTCAAAAAAAATATGCAAAGGAGATTTTAAAAAAATTTCAGCTTGATGAATGCAAAACAATGAACACTCCTATGAATCAAAAAGAGAAGTTTATCAAGGAGGATGGAGCTGATAAAGTTGATGAAGCTTATTTCAGAAGTTTGGTTGGATGTCTAATGTATCTTACATCTACAAGGTCCGACATCTTATTTTCAGTTAGCTTGCTGTCAAGGTTCATGCATTGTGCTAGTGAATTGCACTTGAAGGCAGCAAAGAGGGTTATAAGATACATCAAAGGAACTGTCCATTATGGAGTCAAGTACTGCAAGGTCAAAGACTTCAAATTATTTGGCTATTCTGACAGTGATTGGGCAGGTAGCTCGGATGATATGAAGAGTACTTCAGGGTACTGTTTCAGCATAGGTTCAAGTGTTTTCTCTTGGTGTTCAAAGAAGCAAGAGGTTGTAGCTCAGTCAACAGCAGAAGCTGAGTTTGTAGCAGCAACAGCAGCAGCAAATCAAGCTATTTGGTTAAGGAATATCTTAGCAGATTTGGGCCTGAAGCAAGAGCAAAGTACAGAGATATTTGTTGATAATCAAGCAGCCATTTCAATCTCATATAATCCGGTGTTTCATGGGAAGACAAAACACTTCAATGTCAAGTTATTTTACCTAAGAGAAGTGCAAGGAAATGGTGATATAAATCTGGTTTATTGTAAAACAGAAGATCAAGCTACTGATATATTCACCAAGCCTTCTCCACTCAGCAAGTTTGAATTTTTGAGAAAAAAGCTAGGAATTTGCAACCTCCAAGACAAGGAGGAGTGTTGAAACGTGTTTTTGAATGCTAGCAAAGTTATCTCAGTTTGAATAAGTCAAAGCAAAATATCTATTATTTTGCTGTTAGTCAGTTTTTTAATTTCCTAGTTTTTGGGTACAAGTTAGTTTGCTATTTGTTTGCACTTAGTCAGTAGTTGTTGCTACAATTATGGAGCACTAGTTTTCCATTCAGTTATCACTTTATTTGCATTTAAGCATATATGTTTCTAGTGAAATAAAAAACTTTACACCAATATTCTCTATTTTACTTTCTTCTCTGCATTTTTCCATTTTATTCAAAACAGAAAACTTCAATGATAATTAATGGGTCCTAAATCAATAATGCATCCCTGAGATTTGTCCTTTGCATATTGTATCAGAAAAACAAAGGAAACTTCATTCATAAAGACAAATTAAGTATTATTCAGGAAATTGAGTGGATGGTGCAGAAAACAACAAAAGTCTCCACCCAATGTCTGCTGAATTATTGATGTCCAATTTCCTTTTACCTTCCTAACATTTTCTTGATTCCACACTATGTACCTGTCACATAAACTCTCATAACATATCATATCTAACAACTTCATTTTTCTTATAACTTAGTAAGACAGAACAGAATTGAACAATCACAAAAAACACCATATCCCCCTTTACGCACATGGCGGATAGTGTGGTTTCATTCCTTTTGGGACACTTATCCCAATTGCTTCAACATGAAGCTAACTTGTTGTCTGGAGTGGAAGACAAAATCGAATCCCTCCGAAACGAACTTGAAATCATAAACGCCTACCTCAAAACTTCCTCTAAAGGGAACAAGAACAACAACAAGGAAATAGAACAAATAGTTTTGAGTCAGATCAGAGATGCCGCCCACCTAGCTGAGGATGTCATCGACACATTCATTGCCAACCTCGCCATCTACGAGAGGAGAAACATGCTAGGAAAAATGTTTCAATACATTGATCGCGCAAAGTTGCGCCGCGAAGTAGCAGAGAAAATTGACAAGATCAAAACCACACTCAAAGAGATACATGAAAACAACATCAAATACAATCAAGAAAGCAGTAATCAATCAATATCAGCAACAGAAGAGGAAGAGAGGAAACAATCACTGCAAAGATTAAGAAGAAATGTGGAGGTGGAAAATGTAGTGGGATTTGTCCATGAATCTGATGTAGTCATCAATAGACTCATAGAGGGTGATTCGCCACATCTCAACGTCCTTTCAATCATTGGTATGGGTGGATTGGGAAAAACAACTCTTGCAAGAAAGATCTACAACAGTGACAAGGTGAAGAAACACTTCGATTTCCGCGCTTGGGTTTATGTTTCGAACGAGTGTAAAACTAGGGAACTTTTGCTTGGCCTTCATCAAAATTTGATGCCAAACGATGGCAAAAAATTCAAAAAGAACGGTAAGAAGAAGCTCGACATCTCTAGCTTAAGTGATGATGAGCTTAAGAAAAGAGTGTGGGAATTCTTGAAGTTGAAAAAATATCTGCTGATTCTTGATGACTTGTGGAAAATACAAGATTGGGATGAGATCAAAGATGCTTTTCCCGATGAAAAAAGAGGGAGCAGAATACTAATAACTAGTCGTTTGAAAGAAGTTGCTTCGCATACTGGTCGAGATCCTCCTTACTACCTTCAATTTCTCAATGAAGAACGTAGTTGGGAGCTCTTCTCCAAAAAAGTCTTTAGAGGAGAAGAGTGTCCTTTTGATCTTGAATCTCTTGGTAAACAAATCGTTAGAAGTTGTGGCGGTTTACCACTTTCAATTGTGGTGCTTGCAGGACTTCTAGCAAACAAAGAAAAGTCACACAGAGAATGGTCTAAAGTCAAGGATCATGTTAACTGGTATCTTACTCGAGACGACGAGACTAAAGTCAAGGATATAGTGCTTAAACTCAGTTTCGACGACTTGCCTTCAAGATTAAAACCATGTTTTCTGTATCTAGGGATATTCCCAGAAGATTCTGAAATGCATGTAAGGCGATTGTTGCAGCTATGGGTCGCTGAAGGATTTTTACAAGAAACTGGTAGCAGAGATGCATATGATGTTGCTGAAGACTACCTTTATGAGCTCATTGATCGTAGTTTGATCCAAGTAGCACGAGTGGAAGATATTGAAGGTGTGCAAACATGTCGCATCCACGATCTTCTTAGAGATCTCTGCATATTAGAGAGCAAAGAGTACAAGATCTTTGAAGTTTGTACAAAGACCAATATTTTAATCCCTACAAAACCTCGTAGATTGTCTGTCCATTCTGAAATGTCTCACTATTTTTCTTCAAGTACCAAAAACCATTCATGTGTCCGTTCTTTGTTTTTCTCTGACCCAAACTGCTTCGTTGCTAGTGTCAAGTGGAAACGGCTTACCAAAGACTTCAAGTTGGTTCGGGTATTGGATTTTGAGGGAAGGTATTGTTTTAAGATTCCTTCCAATTTAGGGAACTTTATTCACTTGAGGTACTTAAGAATAGGCTCAGAAGATATACGCAGCATTCCAGATTCTATATGCAACCTTCAAAATCTACAAACATTATGCTTTGATCGGTCAACTCTATCCGACTTTATTTTCATCCCAATTTCATTTCCATATGGAATAATAAAGCTCAAGCATCTAACACATGTGTATAGTTGTAGACCAATCAAGCTACGCAGCAGCAGTTCCCAATCAGATGGTGAAGTTATGTGGCATCTTCAAACAATTGGTTTCATTGGGCTTGACAAAAGAACAACATATCTCATAGAGAAAGGAAGTTTCCCGAAACTAAGAACATTACGATTGCAGATCTTCAATAAATTCAAAGGCGATGTGCCTAAAATGTTGTTAAGCCTACAACAGTTGAAGCATTTGAATAAGCTAGAAATCTTCATAGATTGGTTTCCAATATTGATGTTGTTAAATCGTGAGTGGGAGGAAGCGTTTCAAAGTATTGGAAGTCTCTCCAAACTCCAAATTTTGATCTTAAGAGGACGGTTTTTGGATTCATCTCCAAGTTTTGATGTTAATTTTATTCAAGATGGATTCCCACAGTTGCAGGAGTTTCAGATGATAGATTTGCCTATTAGAAACTGGAAATTAGCCAATGGTTCGATGCCAAGACTTCAAATCGTCATTGTTCACAACTGTGGTATGTTGGATAGCCTCCCAAGTGAATTGTGGTCTTTAACTACTTTAAGAAAAGTTTGTGTTCAGAAAGCCTCTGATGCAATGGCTGTAATGTTACAAAATTTGAAAGTTAATAATGGATGTGAACTCATCGTAGAATAATTAGAATTGTAACTGCATTTACTACGATTGTATTTTTTATTCATAGGGAGAGCAGTTTAGTTATCTTACATTAATTGTTGTTTCGGCTTATTTGTTTTTGTTTGAGCAATTTATTTATATTTAAGTAAAATTGATCTTACATTTTTATTCATATTTTATTATGTATATTTCTGTTAACCACTTGAAAATAAGTGTTAATTCATATGATTTAGAGTACGTGATTTGATGAAAGTGACTCTAAATCATATAAATTAAGTTTAATTTTGGTGAATTATCATCAAACAAAACAAGAAAAAGGTTTGATATGTATGAGAATTGTTTTGTCATTAGTTGCAGTAATTTTAAAGCATCAGAATAATCTGGTGTTAAAATATTTTAATGTCATTTGTTACATTGTTATAATACTTTTTATATATGCACCAATGTTGATCTGCTTAAGTTTAATTAGATGTTACACAAGCTTTCCTCTGCGCGTGAGGTTTTTTCTCTCCCCTAGTGAGAGGCTTCCGTAATCCTAGCTTTGTTTTAGAAACAAAGACAGTCGCTTACCACCATAACCAATCGCAATCAAACACCTCCGTTGTGAACACTATTATGAGTAACAATCGACAGAGAGACACTGCAAATACTACAATAAACATTGAGATTGTCTCTCTCAATGACGATGACGAGGAGCTGGATATACAACTTAATGTAGACGAAATGGCAGCACAGAGGGGTTTTTGACTAACAGGACCATCCGTGTGCAGATGATGATGGCTAAGATGGGAAACGTCTTGCAACCAGGGCAACGACTCGCCATCGAAGAAGTGCATCCAAACCTTGAAGGTTGAAACTCTCCCATGTGCTTTATTGGCTGTTGAAGGCGATAGTTTATAAGCAAAGCTTAAACTACTAATATCAGTTCAGATTTTGGTCTCAAAGAGACTTGTACACGACACATTACAGTAGGCATAAATTTGTGTCTGCACGTGCTAATTATAGGCCGTTCCTCATTTACACAGGTGCCGGAAGTATACAACTAGATGGGAGAAAAACTGCGTTTCTGTCTCGAAGGTATACTTCTTCTGAAGTAACTGCGCGGGGTGGAAAAAGAAGCTCCCAAAATAACTTACTATAAAAGTTCTTATTTTCTTCATATGTGGATACAGACAAAGAAGTGACTGTTGCTGTGTTATCATACCAAGTGATCATGACATAACATACATTTACTTATTGAATGATATGAAAACTGGTTTATTTTTTGTAACACTGTTGTGTAATCATAATTGCAGGCACTTTTTTGCATTGCATGATATTGAAAATTAAACTGGTTTATTGTGATGATTGATGTTTAATATTACCATTATTAACATTACTGTTGTTCTTGTTCTGTAAAGTAGATTTCAGTTTGAAGTTAGTTAAATTTTGATTTGTACAAGATTTTTTTTTCTCTTTGCTTTTCATGTTATGAATGTCCTTGAATCAATAGTACAGATGTGAGATGTCTCACCCTTAAATAAATCGTTTGAAAGGTGTTGTTTCGCATACCAGTCGAGATCCTCCTTATTTCCTCCAATTTAGCACTTTCACTCACCTTAAGCAAATACCGACTTGAGCGTTGAAGTGATAAATTATATGCACATATTTTAACAAATATTTGTTTCTTTTTTTGTTTTAAGCAAATTATCTTCCTTTTTCGATTTAGCATATATCTCTCTCAACAAAATTATATATTACTTATTTTCTTATTAATTAATTTTTTTTGGTTCCTATAAAAAAAAAACTTTTTTTGTATACTTAATTAAATGAAAAGTTTAATTTTATCATAATTTATTTCCATAATTTTTTTTTTATTTTTGTATTTTTTCAAATTCAATATTTGTGTCGCTTTCAAATTTGTTATTTTTTGTTTAATAAAAGGGTTAAATCAACGAACTAAACGAAGGGTAGTAGCACCCTCACAATCGAAAACTAAAAGAGCATGCAAAAAATTACGGCCAGAATTAATTAAAATTGGGGAGAAAGGAGTATCAAATTCACACATAAGTTGGCCTATCTGAAACAATGTTGAATATAACAACCCAATCTG
This sequence comes from Trifolium subterraneum, assembly GCA_951799995.1. Taxonomy (NCBI): domain Eukaryota; kingdom Viridiplantae; phylum Streptophyta; class Magnoliopsida; order Fabales; family Fabaceae; genus Trifolium; species Trifolium subterraneum. The sequence continues at coordinate 55,490,516 of OX637462.1, forward strand.
AAAGATTTAAATTAAGAATCTTTTCTATGAGAGGTTTGAGATAAGATAGGGTGGTAGAACACATATTTGTTCTGAATACTTTTATTTTCTATTTTCCAATAGTATTTATTTTAAGGATTTAATTTATACGCACCGTCAGTGTAAAAAGTAATTTTACACATGCATCCAATAATATACCAACACATCATGTATTTTGTTTAAAAACACATGATGTGTCACATTTATTAAATGATGTGGCAACACATCATTGGATGCATGTATAAAAAAAATTTACACCGACGGTGCACAACAATTAAACTCTTATTTTAATTTGGTGTAAATATATTATGTAAATTTCATTTTTACTTTTTTTTATAACGTTATTTAGTTTATTGTAAGGTTATTAATTGTTATGCATAACTAATATACTCTTGTAAAATCTTAACATATTAAGAGGTTGCTGTCAGAAGAATAGATAATAAACTCTAATCTCAATATCTTTGCAACTTATCAATTCTTTCTGAATTTATTTCTATTGTGAGGGTGCATTCAAACAAATATACTCTTTCCCTATACTTAAAGACAATATTAATCGTTAAACGGTCTTCTCTATTCATTAATGTTGCAGTGAGCTCCCATCACTAAAATGCTGGGAGATTTACAAAATTTTATGACTACAGAAAAAAAGAAAGGAGGAAGGATTAAAAGATAAAAGAAGACGATCAATAAAAATGATGACTGAGGAAAGATTGGATAGAGCAATGGCCAGCCACTCAACAATAGATTGATTAATTTCCTCATTATAAGTTCATTAATGTCATAATTAACCAGTCACCGATATTAACTACTGCTGCGCATGTTCAGAAGCTAGTTAAAGCTCGAGTATTTATGTTCGAAACTTCTTGCATAGAGAAACCATCTCGAATGTTTATAAGGTGAGGGATGACACACCCATATAAACATGTTTTCAGACTCTCAACAAAAATAAATACCAAGAAAAGAAGTAAAAATACTATAAAACAAAATTCAGACATCCATGATCACATATTCACATGATATCAACTCCAATTTTTACATTGAAACTCCTATTCATTGTCCAAATTAATGCAAACGCATGAAGAAAGAAAAAAAGAATTCCATGTACAAGATAGAAGCAAATAAAAATGAACTGCAAAAAACAAAACAAAAGATGCCAAGGACACTTGTTAAAGAATGAGAAAAATAAAATATTTGACAATCCAAAAAAAACTTGAGGAGCTTTATTTTTCTTTTAATACTTTATTTTGAATCCTTAACAAGTGTCCCGAGGTTACTCATTAAAATTCCCCTAACAACAAAAAAAAGAAAAACAAATGACATGCAACAATTTCCTTGTGCTTGCCAGCTTCTCTCAAAATTTTCAAGCCAATGGCCATCTGGGAGGATTCATCTTCATTCTGAAAGCAAACTCCTGAACATGGAAAGAAACGTTTAAGTTATTGTTAGAATAACATTTATAATTCTTATATTCTAACTGATATGAATAAAACTATAATAGTTGGAATTATGTTTAACAAATTTTAGAGAATTTCTACAGAGGAGACAAATGAAATTAACCCAAGTGCATTATTACTAAATGACATCACATACTAATAAATTAAAAAAAAAACTATCCAATACAATAAAGTTACGAACAGAACTGTGTCACATTAAGTTCTCTAAGTGGATAGGATGTGACATGATGCAGTTTTGACCTTGACAGCTTGATTTGATGACAGGCTGACATGCATCAAGTATATGAAAGCAGCAAAACCAAAACGTGAACCATGTGATAGGGACTTAGGTATTATAAGGCGTCCAAGTCCCATATCGAGTAGTATGGGATGTTCTGTGGAATATTTAAGTGTCTTGGTTCCCCCAACAGTTTTGATGCTTGTCAATTGGTATCGGAGCTGGCTGCCGGTTGCTCAAAATGGCAACTTACAGAGAGGCGAATCAGAAAGGCCGAGTAAATCGTTGTAGAGTTTAGCCGCCGGGATGTTAGCTCTCAGGGGCGGTGCTATGATAGGGACTTGGATATTATGGGGAACCCAAGTCCCACATCGAGTAGTATGGAATGCTTGGTGAAGTATTTAAGTGTGGCTTGGTGTTCGTCCCCCTTGATAGCTAGTTATTAAGGGTAGGTTGCACAACTGCTTAAAAACTGATCACCATCAAAACTAGTAGACCAAAATGCACAAGGTTCTTATGCCAAAAAAAATGCAGAAGGTTCAAAAAGAAACAAGAATGAGATTCAAAAGGAAAAGGAATTGGAGATCTAAAACATCTATTATGCAACTAAGGTCCCCATTTACTTTGTGAAAACATTTTCTTTTTTCATTTTAAAAAAATTATGTTAATTTTCCTTCAAAAAAAACTAGAACTAACTAGACTCTTGAAGTGAACATTGTGTGCATTTTTTGGAAACAATGAAAAATGCCATGAAATTGTTTTCATTATTTCCAAAAATGCATCATCCCTGACTAGCACAAATAACCTTTTCTCCGTCGCATCTTATTAGAATGTTAAAATGAACACATTTTAGAAAATGAAAACAGAAAATGTTTTCAGTGTAAACAGGCCAGTTTTTCAGTTATCTAGACAGAAAAAGGATGTTTTAACACAAATAATTTTTGAAGTTCAGCTATATAAGCACATGATGGGTAAGGTAAAATACTGAGACACATGGAAGAAGCATACAAGCATGTCGCCTTAGAAAACCATTCCCATTGGTAGTAGAAAGCATTGTCTTCCTTTCTTGCGTTGACGAGAAAAAGTCTTTTATTCTCTCTGGCCAGTCACAATTTAGTCTCCGGGCAAAATCTTCGACTTCCCTGCATCACAAGATAACGTATAAAATAAACTATAGCATGCATCATATTAGAAGGACTTAGTGTATCCACACTGAAAACTTCTCTTTATATGAAAGAGAAATGTTTGTTTACCTATGGACTAAAGACAATGACAGGCCAAAAAAATATACAATATGATTTTAAAAACAATACTGTGTGAACTTAATCAGAACGTAGCCTCACCTGTCAATTTTTGCTTTTAATGCTGGATCAATCTCATCATCTGTATCATCATCATCGAACTCAAGCATAGGATCATCATATGTATGGTGCAAATTATGGTGTAAATTTGAGGTCTCACACGGTCCATCAGTTTCCGAACTTTGGTGTCTGATATTATGGCCATTTACCACCTCCTGTGAAAAGGAAGAAAGACGACAGTATACAGTTAAAATTTCAGTGATAGACCATAACTAGTAGATCATTCATCATCAACAAATATTTCAGTAATAGACCATAACTATGTGCCCGTTCATCATTGCCAAATGATTTAACAATGAATAAATAAAATAGCAGAATAGAACATTTACAACAACCTTCTTATCTGGTACAGATATTTCCTCCTTCGAAGACGAATTCTTCTGTTGGTCTTTTTTCCTTCGGTTCTTCTTTTTATTCTTGGAAGTTTTAATCCCCTTCGGATCTGTGACAAAATTCTTCACCTCCAGTTAGGAAGTCAAAAAGAAAACTGAAGAAAGATATAAGGCTATGGCTCTAGGACAACTGTGACCCCGAAGAATCTCAATGTTTTCAACATGCAACTAGCAATGCTATACATGTCCTAAAAATCATACCAAATTTCTAATCTAAAATGATGTCACAATATACAAGCACTAGCCCGTCATTAATGAACTTTAGGGAAAGGGGACAGATGTTTGCACTGTCCTTGCTCATGCTACTTTGCCTAGTCTGTCATAAAATTGTTAAGACTGGTGAATAATTTATCTTATCATCTAAAAATGCTTCTAGTAATCTTAATTTTAGAATGTTGTCTTTTTTAGCTATAGACAACCACGTTGGGCAGTTGTCTATGCATCCCCGCACTCGAGACTTTTTTTTAGCAGCCCGCACTTGAGACTATTGTCAATAGGAACTTCGAGTAAGTACTGTTACGTGTTTAGAAGGGATTTATTTTGGCCATACACAAATTAGGAATGAGGTCTTACACATTTAATTTAATCAATCTACAGAATAAAAATATGAAGTACACAGATGAGAACAGAAATGCTCAGAATACCTCTATCATTTCCATTAATAAAAGACAAAAGGTCATCAACTGAACGCTCATCTACATGTTCTTCTTCAACTTCAACATTCTGAAACATGAAAAGGAAAAAATTCAAAACTTGTTGATAATTTAGGGAATGTAAAATGATGCAAGAATACATCTCCGCCTGTGTTGTTAGGGATGACAATTGAACACATACCCATTGGGCACCCGCAGAAAATATGCGGTGGGTAGGGTAAAAACCCGCATTGTGGGTATGAACACAAGTATGGGTAATCACCCGCAAATACGGGTGCACTTAAAATGATGCAAGAATGCATTATGCATCTGCACCTGTGTTGTTAGGGATGACAATTGGGCCTATACCCATTGGATACCCACACAAAAATATCGGCGATAGGTAGTGTAAAAACATGTGTTGCGATATGAGCACAGGGTACTTTAGAACCTACCCCGCACCCATTGACTGCACAGATCTTTGCAGTTCTCGTTGGCAATAGTTGAAACAGAAATATCTAATTAAGGAATGAGGATTAAATTAGACAGAATAATATCTAATCCAGTAGCACCTTTATCCTTTCACGCTCTTTAAGTTCTTTCCTCTTCTTGGCATACAAGCGGTTCAAAAGTCTAATTCTTGGGTCGTCAGTTATGTTTCTCAAGGGCTCCAATTTTTCTTCCTGCATCATAAGAATGTGTGAGAAATGAAAATTGAAAAACCAAGAAAACATAATCGGCATACAGAGTTCTCACAAGCACCAGACACCTCTGTAAGATCATCAGGCAAATGAAATATGTCACGTATCTCCTCCGGTGATCTTCCTTCAATTATTCGAGCTAGTGCACGACTGGTGAGGTCAACCAATGGCTTTAACTGAAGGCTGTCCGCAGCAGACGTCAACTCACAGAGCTTCTCTGTGTCTATCCTAACAAATTTCTCATCATACGCCTTCCGTTCCTATATAAAATAAAATCACTTATTGAAATAATCCACGATATTTGTTGTTCATACTAGGGTCATCTAGTCTAGAAAATAATCCACAAGATAAGAGCATTTAATAACCTTGTTTGAGCGGCCCAGCACTTGATGAAATCGACAGTAATCAAGAATTAAGCTCAACATTGCCGGACTGACTTGTTGAGGAAGACATATTGCACAATTCTTGGAAGTTCCCATGCCTTTTTGTATTATTTCTTGACATATAAAGGGGCAAAACATCGCAATCTCTTGTTCCACTTGTTGGATTGAATCGTCGGACGTTTGAAGCCACACATAAGGCTTCATCATCTAAAAATACAAACAAATACCAACATAGTTGTCAGTGCCAAAAAATAACCAAAGGTAAGTTTAAAAGTATAAATGTTGTACTCTGGAATCCAGACAACTGAGACAAGTACACAACCGTATACAATACAATACAACACAGTCGTAGAGAAAATGGAATCCAAAAACTATCGGAGAGACTATACTAATTATATTCAGGGATTCAAAGAGAATCTAATTTAATGACGTGTATGAGTCATCAGGCAAGATGACTTTGCATTTCTAATTTTTTTTTTAAGTTGGAATATGTGTGTGCATGCGCAAGAGGAGGGGTTCGGCACTAAAACACCCTGTTATTTAATTGACGGATCATGCGTGGATAGCTATGAATTTTAAACCCATGACCCTCACAACAATCACCATCCTTAATAGATAAAGGTCAAAACTAGACCAGAGTTATTCAGCACTAAATCGATTCCTCGGAAACAAAAACAACATAACAATCTGTATTCACATAGTCACGACTCACGTCTAATAATCACAAGTTTCAAATGTCAACAAAAAACACAACATAGAATACAGTTCATCCACAGTTTCAAAATCTCAAAGTGATTTTTAAAGGGGGATTGGAACTCAATTTTGTAGGAGAAAAATTGATGCCAAACCTTTAAACAGGCACAAGTGCTATTCTATGTAGTATAAATCCAAATATGTATCAAATATTACTGGAAAAGAATCATATGAAACCGAATAAGTTAACATTACCGCCAATCAGGACAAATTAAACAAAATTTAACAACTGGGCTAGATAGTTTTATTTAAAAATAAAATAAAAAAAAGTATACATATATTCACTTATACACAAAGACATCATACCTCAGGTTTAATAACTGCCATGTCAGTTTCTGACATCGGAGAACAATTTGACTTGCAAAATATGTGGAAATTAATTTCCTTATGACACAAGGAATATAACCTCGGCTATATCTTCCCTTCAAAGCACTTCTGCAATCAGGATTGTGTTACTCGAGCAACATTACTCAAATGCATGATTTCGCAGAGAGAATTTGCAGTGCCACACAAATCTGTCACAATATATCATGCAGCAAGTTAAATAGGCGTGAACTTGTCAAATATCATAATGAAGAACTATTTGGCACCTTGATAAGATGTCAATAAGCGCAACAGATGCACAACAGCAATGAAGACCATGACAATATATACTGCTGCCCTTACACACTAATGGATGTAAACAAATAGCACGTGACCACCTTACCCGTCATTGAAACACAAGCAGGAGACAAATTATGGATAGCAAGCATACCGTGTTTATAAAAAATACTGGCCACAAGAAGTAATTCCTTTGTTGTCATTGTTACTCATGGTTATATTGATTTCTCCAGAGGGAACTATCATCATGTTTCCTCCGTAATTTTAAGTTTCCCACCAGACACTGGCGTATTACATATTAGTTAGTTGTTTCTTTATTTGTGAGTTTGGTTCAACAATGTTGAAAAATTATTTTAAATAGTTTGACTTTTGTAAAACTAATTTTGATTAAAAGTGATTTGAATGTAAAATGGTTTATATTTGGATACATCCATGTAAAAGTGCGACAAAACAATAAATTTCAGGCTAAAAAACACATTCAGAGGTAAAAGCTCTAAATCACAACTTCAAATCCATTCGCAAAAATAATTCTACTCATGAACACTCAAACATATCTTTGCCTCTCACAAAAGTGAAACAAAACATACACTAAAAATGGTATAGCTTCTTATCTCTCGTACATTTCCCGAAACTATCTTTTTAGGATTCAATCAAACAATACCAAGCACAAAATGATGCACTAATTTCAGGTGGAGTATCTCCGAAAACGCAACAAGCTACCATAATTCTGGTAATAACTAACAGCTATAAATTATTTGTATCCACGTAGTTCTGAATAACCGACCAAACATTAAATCAAAATATGTATATATCTATCTATCTTCATAAATCCGAACTTCAACACTTCGAACACCATTAACTATTACACTAGCAACTACCTACCAGTACTCAATGCAGCATCTCACATCAATATCCAAAAAACAGCATCTCAAATAAGGTTTACAATTTTCAAAAAGCCCTAACAAAATTCTTAAAATTAAATTCCTATTACTTCATTCAAGAATTCTACAAATATCATATCAAAAATGAAAAACTTTTTTTTACCTTATCCATAATCTTACTTCACTGCTACTCACAATTACCAAACTAACTATAGTAATTGGCATTACCAAATTACAATTTTTTTCATAAACAACACAACCATTAAAATACAAATCAACTTATATTTTAATTACAATTCCAAAACCAAATTAAAAACACCACTAAGCAAAAAAATCATTTATTTAAATAATTCTATTAAAATCAGAAATCAAAAATTCAAAATCAATTATTTTTCTATCTTTCTGAAGTAAAAAAACAATTAAATCCTCGTAATTATCACATAGATTTCAAACTAGCAAAACAAAACAAAAAATAAATAAAAACATACAAATTACATAAAAACAAAGAAAAAAAATTCCCATTTTGAAGACAAGTCACAATTCCTTTACAATAACTTAGGTGAATTAAAGAGATAAAGTAAAAAAATGAATCAAATGCAAAAATAAATCGGAGTATTTTGATGTACACGTGTACCTTGAAGTGAAGAGAAATGGATTTGTAGAGTGAGAAAACTGAGGAAAGAGAAAATGAGAGTTGGAAATTTTCTGTGACTGGGAAAAAATTTCAGTGAATTTGTATAGCTGCAATCGTTTTCAATGACAAAGAATTGCAAAGGGTAAGGGAGATGAATGAAGACGAGGTGATGTTAAACGACGCCGTATTTGGTTCAAACCCAATTAGGTTTTTTGGTTAGGCCCTTGAAAGTTAAGCCCAAGCCTGTTAAGGATTTTTATTTTTTGACAAAGCCTGTTAAGGAGTAAACCGATCGTTAGTTGGTTCAGTGGCGATTGGCGCTGAACTTGATACGGTTCGATCCCCGCAACTGCGATCGGAAGGGGGCTAGAACCACTTGATGTCAGAACTGAACCTCGAACCAGATTAAATTAGTGGTAAAAAAAAAAAACTGTTAAGGAGTTAAAAAATAGATAATTAAAAAATATATATTTTTATTTTCTTAAAATATATATGATAGGATAGGATATATAGTGAATAAGGATATTATATAAGCAAGTAATTTTATTGAGGGTTGATTTAACATGTAACATGTTTAGAGGTCTAAATAAATTTTATAGTAAGATATATTTAGAGTTTCTTTGGATTTGAATTATTTTTGAGTTTATGAAAATAGTTTATGGAAATAAATAAATTTTTATGTTGATTTTTATAAGTTGTTTTCTTATAAATTACCTTGAAAACTTGTATAAATAAAATTGAGGGGCCAAAATTTTTAGTCAAAAAAGTCACAAGTAATTTTTTAATTTTAAAATGTCGCATAAGTAATTTTTGGTCAAAAAAGTCAAAGAGTACTAGCAAATGTAAAAGGGATTAACTTGGGGGACAAAATTGTACAATTGAAATTTGGAGGCTAAAATCAAACAATTGTGCAATTTAGGGGGTTAAATTGCACAATTGAAACTTGAGAATCAAAATGGCACAATTATAAAATTGGAGGGGTAAAAAATGCATAATTTTGTAATACATCAGTAGTGTGTCTGATATTTTAATGTTTATGTTTATGTCACCCCTTGCTTCTCTTTGTCTACCAAATTAAGAATATACTCAGGCAATTATCTACTTAATTTGTTATTCAGGTACACCGGAAAGCTAATTAAATTGCTAACTATTTTGTCAAGCATGGTCTTAATATTCCTAACATTACTAGTGATAGGATTTTTAATTTTATTCATGTGTTTGTTTCTCTAGTTTTAATCACATGTGTTCCATACTTCCATCTATAATTTTTACTAGAAGTTTTTAGTTTTTAGTTTTATTTCATCTTTTTTGTTTCGAGCTAACCCCTTATTGCCACCAAAATAATTTCAGTGCATTTTGTGTATTTCTTTTTATTTTCTAATCAAATACTAGAAATTCACCTCTTGAGATGAATAAGTGGAAATTTTTGAATTTGAACACTGGTCATACATATAAGATGCAATATCGGGAGAATAAAATGAGTCTTCACTCAAAAAGTAACTTATATCAAATTATAATAAGGTATATTTTCATCTATTTTTTAACTATTAAAAATTATCACAATCAACTTTATTTAGAGTTTCTGAGGGTGTGAATGGAAGATGTGCCTCCAGTTTTCTGTTTCGTTTTTTTGGTTTTGGCTTTACTGGGCTTTGATATGTTTTTCTAAAAGATTTTCTTTTATCACCCTACTATTTCGCTACTTAAGTAGCGTACTTTATTAAAATGAGAAGTTTGTGGGGGAAAAAACACCTTACATGAAAATTTAAGATTTATATCGTTCGCTACTTAAGTAACGGATGTTATGAAAATGGAAATTTTGAGAATAAAAACACCTTCCTAACATAAAATTTTCAAGATTTTAACCATAGAATCCGCTACTTAAGGGTCTGTTTGGTTCGAGGTTTTTCGAGGGGAGTGGAGGGGAGCAAAATCCCTCGTATACTCACTTTTTGCTTCCCCCCAAATTGGGGGGATTTGGAGGGGAGGGGAGGGGAGGGAAGGTGAGATATGTTTTTATAATTTTAATTACATTGACAAAATTATCCCTAATTGTTTGTTGAAATCCAAAACTATCCTTATTAAAATTTTAATGATTAATTATCCCTATATTTTTTTACTGGAATTTATCTCTACTTTTTTTCGAACGTTTTCTCTATAATATTATTCATGCTATATCATCATTCATTATACATCCTATACATATTTTATTTCTTCTGAGAATTTATTTTCGTTTTGCGTGGCAACAAAACAATTTCTATTCTCATTTATTTATTTTGTTTGTTATTATTAGTTCAATTCGTTGTATCATAATTAGATTACAACGTTTTGCATGTATTACTTTTATTTTATTTTTTTGAAACATTATATATTATTATTGGTTGTTATATTTTATTAGTAATAGTTAGGCATGGCAATAAAACTCATAGCCGCGGGTATCCGCCCAAACTCTACCCGCTTTGACGGGAAAAATCCGAGTTGACTGGGTTTGAGTTTGAGTATAGATTTTCCCCGGTTTCAAAAGATGGGTTTGGGGCGGGTAACAGAGACATTGATACTCACCCGAACCCGTCCCCGAACTCGCTCCGCTTATGTTAAAATTAGATTTTACCTCTTTAAAATTAGGAACTCTTAAACAATCTCTTAAATTATATTCATATGTTTATTTTTAATTTGAGTAATATACAAATAATTTTCTCTATTTCTTTTATTTATTTAAAAAAATATTGTTAAAACAAAATAATTTTGGACTTTTAACCTTTTTTTTTAATAAAAAAATACTAAAATACAATCATAATTCATGTGGAAAGAGGCGTAACGGGGATACCCGAACCCCGTTTGGTAGGGGTTATACGTTTTATCCTCGCATGGAATTGGGATGGGTTTGGGGAAACCCGAACTTTATTGGTTTGGGTTTGGGATGGCAAAATCCGCCCCGCCCCCACCCCGTTGCCATGCCTAGTAATAGTAATTAATGTTTTTTTTTGTACAGTTGCAATTTATGATAATAGTTATCAATATTTTTCTTCTATGTATTTATAGATAATTTAAAGTTTTATATATATTTTTGTTAGATGTATCATAAAATTTGAGAAATTGTTGTGAATATATAGTTTAATTTGCACCGAAGTTATAAAATCATGAGACTCTTTGATGTTTATAGGGATGAAATGGTAAATTAGTTTTGAAATACATCCCCTCCCCTTGTGAACCAAACATATATATAATTAAAATCTCTCACATTCCCTCTCCTTCCCTCTTTTGAACCAAACACATATGTAGTTAAAAAAATTTCCTACCCTCCCCTCCCTTCTATAAAAATCCCTAAATGCATTCATTACGCGCATGCCAAATATTTCAAAGTACTGCAACAAAGAGAAATTTTTTAGTCTTTTCTATACCCGAAATAATAGTAGAGAAGATACCGCTTTTGCCAAAGATTTTGCCAAAGATTTACCTCCTTTTTAACACGTGATGGCATGGGCACAATCTATAAAGAGGTGCAATACATCTTCGGTTGCACCATTACAGAGAACCCAAATAGTTTGGCATTGAACATCACAACAATCTCCAACAAAAATGTTTTAAATTTGGAGGAATTCGCTTATCTCATATCTTGCATCATTCACCATTCACACGGAGGAAACTATCATGCAAAATAAGATTTAAATAGAGACGGTAACCAGTTTTGACATAATAATTACCGTTCAGAGAGGCCCTCCAAATGATTATGTCTTGTGGAGCTCTAGTATGAAGGGGAATTTCACAAAAATCCGCAACATTTTGCGTTTTGAAGACCGTGTTGAGCAAACCGCAATTTCAAGTATTATGGGCATAACAAAGAGATGAGAGACACGCAAATCAACATATAGTTTTAATGGGGCAGTTGAAGGGTGCATATTAGTCTGAGAACGGATCCAAAGATCAGTCCAAACATTAATATTACTTTCGTCACTAATATTCCATTTATAGTCAAGTGAAAGTAAAGGTATGGTGCTATGTATACTCCTCCATGTATAACTTGGATTATTTCCCAATATTAGCCTCCAAAAAATCGCTTCCTGAAAAATATCTAGCTTTGAGAACTCTAGTGAGAAGAGAGGAAGAGTCTCTAATGAGTTTCCATATTCCTTGCTTATCTAACATGGCTAAATTGAAGCCTTCAAGGCAATGGCGGAACCAAAAAAATTCACCGGTGGGGGCTAAAAAACAGTGTATATATTTTGACTAAAGGAATATATAAAAAACACTTATAAAATACACAATTATAGTGAGAAAAAACTCAATGCATAAAAGGTTATATAGATTACAAATGTTTTTTACGAGGTTTCATATTTTAAAAATGTTCGATGAATTATGAGAGAAGAAGAGTACATTTAAGAGAGAAAATGTGTGAAAATTGAAAAGTTAAAGTAGTGAAAAGTTAAAAATTAAAAGGATAAACTTGTGATAAATGAGTAATAAACCTTCTTTTGGAGTTTGTCAAATGGCCCAAAGTCATTTAAAATAATTGTGAAATTAATGGTTTCATTTTTTTTGTTGGATGAAAATGTGATTATATTATATCATTAATTAAAGTGTACTCAATACAATTGTACACATCAACCTTACCAATATATGCAATCTAGGTAACAAATAGCCGAATTGGCCACCTTAACAAATTTATGGATAATAACAAACTCTAGACTTGAGTTTATATATACCGTAAAAAAAAATTACAATATTCAACAATTACTTCAGATTCTATTACATTACATTGCATTTCAAGAAATGAAAATTATCGATCACTTTTTTTGGAATGTGTGATTTCATATTATGAAAGTAATGTACTTTTATAGTACTTTCATATTAATCCATTCGTCCATAATTATAAGCACCCTTTCAAAGAAAAAGTTTGTCCCTAAATATAAGCTCATTTTCAAGTTCCTAGACACATTTATTATTACTTTTTTAAACATAACCCTGCTTTACATTAGAATATGAAAAGTCAACTACAAATACACTTTTTTATTAAGAATAATTTAGTAATTGTAAAATCCAAACAGTACACATTAATTACACTATCAACTTTTTTTAATATGCGTGAAAAACCGGGCTTATAATTGTTGTAATATGTGAATAATTCATGTCCTACATTGGTTTACTTGCTTTAAAAGCAAGACAAATTTTGAAGAATTCAAAATCTGTGAACTCTGGCTCAGCGAGAACCACAGGTTCTGCCAAAACTGTCTTGACAGTTGACAGTTATGTGTTAGTTAGTTTGTTAGTAGTTGCTTAGCTGTGAAGTAACTGAAATGTTTGTTAGTTAGTGGTAGTTAGTTAGTTACTAGCTATGTGTGAAGAATTGCTTAAGTGTCAAGGAATTCTATAAATACTTGTGTGTATTCAATTAGTGATTGTAACTTTTGATTTTGGCCCATTAGTGGAAGAATAAAAAATTTCTCTCTTTCTCTCATCATCTCTTTCCCTCTCTAAGAGTGTTCTTCATAATTTTCCCCAAATTCCAAAACCCCATTCTTGTGTAATTGAAGTGTGTGTGTGTGTGTGTGTGTGTGAAACTAAGTGATAAGTGAGTGTTGATTGTGAATTGATGCGTTAACAACTGGCATCAAGAGCCTGGTTCTGAAGCATTCAACCATGGCTGCTTCAAGTTCTTCAGTTCCAATGGGTACATATGGAAATTGTGCTTTCCTTGGAAATCTTTCAATCTTGAATGGGAAAAATTATGATACGTGGTGCAAACAGATGAAGGTAGTGTTTGGGTTCCAAGATGTGTGGGATCTTGTGCAAAGTGGAGTGGAACCAATCACTGATGCTTCAAGTGATGTAGAGAAGGCCACATTTAAAGAATTGAAGAAGAAAGACTACAAAGCTCTCTTCATCATTCATCAACGTGTAAGTCTAGATAATTTTTAAAGAGTTGGTGATGCTTTATCATCCAAGGAAGCATGGGATAATCTTGAGAAAGCTTATGGTGGTGCAACAAAGGTCAAGAAGGTAAGGTTACAAACTTACAAAAGACAATTTGAATTGTTACAAATGGAAGAGAAAGAAAGTGTAGGTGATTTTGTTACAAGAGTTACCAAATTAGTGAATCTAATGAAGGGTTGTGGGGAAACAATGAATGATTAATCTGTGGTGGAGAAGATTTTGAGATCTCTCACACCAAGATTTGACATAGTGGTGGCCATAGAAGAATCCAAAGATCTTTCAAGCACAACAGTTGAAGAGATACAAGGAGTCTTGGAAGCTTCTGAACAGAATTTGAATGAAAGATTAGAAAAGGGCAAGAATGAAGTTGCTCTTCAAGCACAGAATAATCAAGCCAAGAGATGAAAGGGAAAGTGGTCAGGGAACAGAGGAAGAGGTGGATACCAAGGATCTAATGCTAAAGATAATCAAGAAAGTGGAAATCCAAATCAAAAGAATGGTGGCAGAGGTGGTTTTAATGGAAATCATAGAGGAGGAAGAGGTGGAAGATGTGGTAGAAATGGTAGAGGTGGTTTCAATGGATACAAAGGATTTGACAAGAGTAATGTCCAATGTTACAATTGTCAAAAATATGGACACTTTGCTGATGAGTGTAACAGCCCAGGCCCCACCAACTTAGGTTGTCCTAGCACTGCCACCTCACGATCTTCTCCACCCCCCTCTCTAGTGGAGTTTTTGCCTTCCGTGGGAATCGAACCATGTACCTTGGGGTTCAAGTACATGTTCAATCCATTCCCACTACCAATTGAGTAGTGGGAATGGATTGAACATGTAGTAGCTCAATTGGTAGTGAGAATGGATTGAACATGTAGTAGCTCTAAGTGACATTGGCTTCAGCAAATGTGTGACTGAACAAGGAGTATATGTGAAGAATTGTGTCTAGAAGGGAACTATAATACTATGCCTATATGTAGATGATTTGCTAATTACTGGTAGTGATGAGACTCACATCAGAGAATTCAAAGTGGACATGATGAGAGAGTTTGAGATGACTGACTTAGGTCACATCTCATACTTTCTAGGAATTGAATTTCAAAGAACAAGTGAAGGATTGATACTGCATCAAAATAAATATGCTAATGAGATACTGAAGAGATTTGAAATGGATCAATGCAATCCAGCTCTTACTCCATCAGAGCCTAGACTTCAGTTATCAAAAGAATCAGAAAAGAAAGATGTAGATTCAACTGAGTATAGAAGACTCATAGGTTCTTTGAGATACTTGTGCAACACAATGCCTGACATAGCCTATAGTGTTGGCATAGTGAGTAGATACATGGAGAGACCTAAGACATCTCATTTGTCTGCAGCAAAGAGGATCTTAAGGTACATAAAGGGAACAATGAATTATGGCATTGTGTTTAAGAAACCAAACAAAAGGAACTTAGACTTGATTGCGTATACTGATTCAAACTAGTGTGGTGACAAGGATGATAGAAAATCCACTGTTGGATATGTGTTTTTGTATGGAGGAGCACCAATTTCTTGGTGTTCAAGAAAGGAACCAGTGGTGGCATTATCCACTTGTGAGGCAGAATACATAGATGCTTCATTAAGTGCTTGTCAAGGTGTGTGGCTTAGTAATCTAATTGATGAAATAAGCAATGTGAAATGTGATTCAGTTATACTAAAGGTGGATAACATGTCTGCAATCAACTTAGCCAAGAACCCTATAGCTCATGGAAGAAGCAAGCACATTGAGTTGAGATTTCACTACTTGAGAGAGCAAGTTGGAAATGGAAAACTCAAGCTAGAGCATTGTAGAACTGACTTACAAGTTGCAGATGTGTTGACAAAGACAGTGACAGTGGAAACCTTTGTGAGATTGAGAAATCTAATGTGTGTCAAGTCATTAGAGAACATGAATTAAGGGAGAGTGTTGTAATATGTGAATAATTCATGTCCTACATTGGTTTACTTGCTTTACAAGCAAGACAGATTTTGAAGAATTCAAAATCTGTGAACTCTGGCTCAGCGAGAACCACGAGTTCTGCCAAAACTGTCTTGACAGTTGACAGTTATGTGTTAGTTAGTTTGTTAGTGGTTGCTTAGCTCTGAGAGTGTTCTTCATAATTTTCCCCAAATTCCAAAACCCCATTCTTGTGTAATTGAAGTGTGTGTGTGAAACTAAGTGATAAGTGAGTGTTTTTTTTTTTTTTTGACTAAAAGTGATAAGTGAGTGTTGATTGTGAATTGTTGCGCTAACAATAATAAGGGACTGAATAAGTATTTAGAAAAATAATTTCTTATACTATAAAACATGTCAGCTATGATGTCTCCGAGTCTCATATGATTGAATGGAAGAAAACAAAATTCTTAAATGGTTTGAATTGAAATGCCTGTCAAAGTAGTTAAGTTGTTGGAGGAAAACATATAAGAAAATTTCTCGTTTGATTCGGATGTCGTAAGTAAACATGTCTCTTGTTTAAGAAGTCAAACATATGATATTTATTGTTGGAGGAGGAAAACAAATTTATTAAACTATCAATTTGATATATGACTAATATAATTAAAATTTGAAATAATCAGAAAACTATTTGAAGGTGTCCTACTAAATTATGGACTAGTTTGATGGTTTACTTAAAAAAAATGTCTTTATTATTTATAGATAAAATGACAAACACAATTTGTACTAAAAAAAAAGGTGACAAACACAATTTAAAACCCACACATGTATGATTTTGGATACAAAACTCTCACACTATATTGACAATGTCAATTGAAGTAAATCTTATTAACCGATACAATAATATTTTTAATGAAATGAATTTATCATTGCCGGGAGCTTCCAGGCTTCAAATACAGACATGACTTGATTAGAGATATGCTTTTTGATATTTTTAGGCGTGTGAGAATTTCTGTGAAGAAAGAGGCACTTGTGAATTTTTTGACTGACCCACAAGAAGGGAGATCGACACTTCGTCCATCGGATGTTCTAGTGTATGGATGGGTAGGTGGGAAACATGGTTGTGTAGATTTGACTGGAGTTTCCCCACTCGTAGGACTAGGGTCAGAGATTTTATTGTGGGACAGACAACCCTCAAAGTTGCTTCAAGCAAGATGAGCAAACATGAGAAAGCGTGCTCTGATAATCAACACGTTTTTATACCTTTTGCATTTGACACTTTTGACTTTCTCGCACCAGAGGCGGTAAACCTTTTGAAAAGAGTCCAAAAGGTCATGCATAATAATGTTGTGTCGCCTAAGTCTATGAATGTAATCTTTCAAAGATTATGTTTTGCTATACAGAAAGATTTAGCGGCGCAACTTGTTGCCCGTCTACCTTTGATTCATCTGTAATTGTTTCTTATATATATAATTATTATTATTATTAGGAAGAAAAAAAAATTACAGTAATTTCTTGGTAAGAAAAAAAAAAGAGGGGGTGGGGGAAGGAAGAATAAAATTGGAGACTCTTTTTAGTCAAGTTTTTTGACTACTGCACTACACTTTTCTGTTGAGAAACTGGCCAACCAAATAGGGCACACAATTAAGAATGGGTGGTAACCGAACTTTAAAACTCTTGTTGGAAACAGCAAAGTCTAGCTCAACGCCTCAACCAACCAACCTTCATTTGAAAAAAAAAAATGCTGATTAGTGAGTTTTGCAAGCTCAAAAATTTCAAAATTTCTTACACAATGCCGTTGAAATACGTTATTTGAAAATTAAATTTAAAATTGAATACAGTATACACAATATAGAAATATCACTAAAATTAATAATGATAATAAATTAATATTTAAATTATTTAAAATGAGCAAACAAGTGATAATTAATTTTAAGTTAAGTCATATCCGATCCAAAAAAATTATTAGTACTATTCAAAAAAGACATAGTTGGTTATGTAAGACACAAACTAATAAAAAAGCCAAAAAATATAATCCTGCATACGTATTGAGAGAAAATATCGGTTATTCAGTTGTATCGGAGTATAAGTTAGTCGTATCCGACAAATATCGGTATTACCCGATACTTCTCCAATACGCGTATCGGGACGTATCAATGGCGCGTATTGGTATCTGATATGCGTCGGACTAGATTCTCCACCATTTTTAAAGCATCAAAGCTTGATAGATGACTTGAGATACTCCCTCCGGTCACATTTATAAGCAAAAAAACACTTAAAATTTTGGTCATTATTATAAGCAAAAGTTAACTACTTTTAAACTAATTAATACTGTTATTCTTAATATACTCTTACTTTTCAAAAGGTGCATGTGATTTCCAAGAAAGAGAAATGTTATTTCTATAAATTTATTCATGTTTTATATTAAATCAAGAAACTTAATTACACTAAACTAAATTTCTTAAACACCGCGTAAGTAGTTTTTTTTGCTAATATATGTGACCGGGGAGTACTAGTTAAGGAAATTAAATTTAATAACACGTATTTTAAAACTTGTGAAATCAACTTCTTAAAATATAAAAAGATCTTTTTAATATAAAAATTTCTTGTATTATTTTCTTATCCAGTTCTCTGAACACTAATTAACATGGCTCTTTGAAAAAAAATATTTTACAAACTAATTAATGATTTTTATCTTATTT
Source organism: Trifolium subterraneum (assembly GCA_951799995.1). Taxonomy (NCBI): domain Eukaryota; kingdom Viridiplantae; phylum Streptophyta; class Magnoliopsida; order Fabales; family Fabaceae; genus Trifolium; species Trifolium subterraneum. The sequence goes on from OX637462.1 coordinate 55,509,081, forward strand.
TTACAAAAATATCACTATTTACAGGGGCGGAGCCACTTGAGGGCTGGACAGGGTCATGGCCCGTCCCAAATTTTAATTTTTTACTTTTTATAGGTATATATACATATTTTTAATTTAAACTTATATTATATATATTACTGGTTGCATTCTTAGAACAAAAGTATGATGTGATCCATTGGTTGTGAAACGCGTCCAGTTATGTGGATGTCGTATGTTTGAATCCTGCGCCTAACAATTTAACTTTTTGATTCTACTTTTAACAAAAAATTCAGTTTCAACCTTACTTTTTAAATAATTTTTTTATCAATCAGAGTCCTCCTCAACAAACTATCCTAGCTCCGCCACCGACTATTTAAAGTACTAGTATGTATAAGGTCTCAAACTATTAGTATGTATAAGGTCTTACTTAAAATGTCATTAACTCCAGTATATTAAAAAGTAAATTATTTTCTTAAAAAAAGTACTAGTGAAAAATACGTACTACTTGTTTTTCTCTAATATTACCAATAATTATTATATGCAAAGAGAACGGTGAAAGGATATTTGTTTACGCAGTGAACGTAAAAGGAAAGAAATGTTTTCCGTTTATGAAACCTTATCCAAAGCTGGCTAATTAATTACTTTGCCACCTTCTCTCATGCACGTGCCAAATGTGTATCACAATTGACAAAAGTTTGATACACCTCCCTTGAAAATGCAGGGCACATTTTAAGAAAAGAGACGTAATTCATGTATGTGCCACGTAAATTATGGTATAGGGCCTCATAGAAATAGGGGTTTCAAAAAAATTATCCAGTAGTAATACTAGTAAATGAAAGATATAAAATATATAAGAGATTATGGACTTCTAAATAAAAGATTGTGAAGTCTAAATATTTGAGATTCTTTTTATTCTAAAATGAAAGTTTTAATTCTCACGCTTCTTTAGATGTTTTGGCATTTGTTATCTTGCCAAACATTGAATACTCACAGATTTGGATTCTCTACATTCAAAAATTCTACATTCACCTACATTTAGTGTAATTTTAATGTCAATTTTATCGGTTTTGAATTCTCTACATTCAAAATTCAACATTCATGCATTTAGTGTAAAAGTACTATGAGAGAGATAACATGGTAGGTGATAAAGACAAATTTAACCTTAAAAATACACTAAATGTAGGATTTTTTAATGTACTAGTTTTTTTACCACTTACCATAATATCTCTCTCATTTCTCTCTCCCAACATATTTACACTAATTGTGAGTGAATGTAGGATTTTTAAATGTAGACGGTCTAAATTCAATACTTTATACCTTGGTGAATTTGTGACTATGTTGCGTATGTGCGGGTACCGGTACGATACTAATATACAGGTATGAACATAATTAAGGCATGTGTATGTACTCGGTACTGATACGAGTACGTACCCGGTACTGGTACTCTCCTTCAAATGGAGTATCCGTGCATCATAGATTTGTGAGAGTGTCAATTGGTCCCTTCTGCGAGCGATATGATTGGCTCCTTCTTGCAAATCAGCTTCACCATAGCTCCAAATATTGTGAGCTTTAAGATGTGTTGTCATCAACATCTCCCTATAATCAAAATCTAACTCTGTGTTTAATTTAGGACCGGATGATACACCGGAAAATGTGTTATTTATTTAGCTAATTTATTATAATATTTAATTTATTTTTATTTTGATTTCGAAGTTTTATATCATGAATCGTTACTAAATCCTCATATTTTATAAACAGATAAAAAGTGAACGAATTGAAGAAATGAGCAAAAACAGACCAAAAAGAGACAAAAAGGATCATACAAGTGCAGCCCAAAAACAACAAAACTCATTCTGCCTGCCACACCAGTCTACCGACCGCCATGCCCACCAAAACAGCTTGTGGCGCACGCCACAAGCCTTCTTCAACAAGGAAAGATCTGTGCCGCTCGCCAAATCTCACGGTGTGCAGCACTACAAGACAAAAGTCCCACATCGGGCAAATTGAACTTTCTTGGCATTTGTAAACACTATAAATAGGTCGCCAATTCCTACATTTCAAAAACAATCAACTAGCAAGCGGACAACTTGCAAGAGTAGAATAGAAATTGACAGAGCCTTTGAGCTTAGTCTTTTCTCTTAGTTTAAATTTTATTGTTTCCGTTGCGGCGTTGTACTCGAAGTTTTTATTCGGGTTCTTATTTATTTTGTTTTCTTTATTTTCTTTATTGCTTTTATTTATTTTTATGCTTTATTAATTTATTTGCTTTATGTTTATTTTTCCTGTTTATTTTTCCTGTTTATTTATTTATTTTGTCTTTAGTTTTATTTTAGTTATGTCTAGCTAATTTAATATTGTTAGGATGTGTAATTAGGAGCTAATAAGGGTTCAGTAATTAGTTTGTGCGCCCGCTTTTAATTAGTTTTCCATAATCAGTTTTTAATATTACATTTCATAATATGTCACGAGAGTGAGGATTATTCAAGGCATAAACCAACATAGACGAGAGTTAAGACTTATACCACATAGTAAAAATTGAGCATTAATTCTAAAATCCACGAGAGATATTTATGATTAATGAACTAATAGTTTTCTTAAGCAGTTTTTAATTTAACTATGATTATAATTTGTCACGAGAGTGAGAATTAATTAAAGTAAAAATCAATAGAGCGAGAGCGTGAGATTTCTACTAGTTAGTAAAAACTGAACATTGACCCTGATCAACAAGGAAAGTTGGGTTTGGGGTTAGAGTTAATTAAATTATATTGGTTTTCAAAAAGTACTTTATTAGCGGATGTGAGGACGAGAGTTATACATCACCTTTATAATCTACAATACTAGTCAAGAATTGCGAGAGCTGAGATTGGTATTTTTAAATCACTATAGTTTCGAAAACTATCATTTTATCAAAGCGCGAATTAAGTATTGAATCTTGTGAAGCAACTAAGAGCGCATCCTAATAATACGCATACTTACTATTTTAAAATCTAAAAAATATTTTACAATTAAAAAGCCCTCTTATTTAATCTATTAGCCTTATATTTAGAGAAATGATATTTGTACAATCATTTTTTGACAACTTTTGTGACAACTTTCTCTCTCATACTCACATTATATTTTTACTTTCTCTCTCTATTGTTTTGAATTTTGTGTCAATACCTACTTTTCTTTGTAAATTTATGTTGTCTCAAATGTTGTCATTTAAATGGTTGTTCAAATAACACAACTCTATATTTACAACGTAGCATTAGATAACGGTAGGTCGACTATTTATCTTTTGGGTTTGATAATCTTTTAAAACTACACGACAAGACTGTATACTTGCAGTCACGTTGTCGTCCGATCACCGGACCAAACAAAGTTGTAATAAGTATCCATATCTCTTTGAGAATATTCTCACGTAATAATTTTTGACACAATAAAAACTTTTTTCCTCACACATTCAAACTATTTTGGATACTAACACCTGCAAAACCTAGCCAACTCTGATACCATTTTGACACTCTCTTAAGGCACACGTAACATGACCCTAACCAAATACTCCTCATCTTGTTTCTTCTTGTGGTGTGACAGTGTGCTATGTTGTTTGATTTATGTCCCACTAATATCAAAATGGTTTGAATGTGTGAGGAAAGAAAGAGTTGTTATTGTGTCAAAAATTACGAGTTATGTTAACATGTGCTCTAAGAGCACGTGTTAAGGATACTTGAAATAGTAATTAAGTTTTGTAATAAACAATCTTTGACTTTTAAAATGATAAAATGCACAATTTTTGATACAAAATTACTATCTTTAATTTTATACACTAACAAGTGCCTTAAGGGCACATGTTAGTTTTTCCCTTTGTTTTGTTTTAACACTAATTGATTCACTAAATTGATACTACCGCCGTCCCTAATTATAAGACAATGTTTGACAAAAATGTACTATTCATTTACCTTGTTTTGACCGTATTTTTTTAATAATATATAAATATAAATATTAGCATATAAGATCTTGTTCAATTTATTTTGATGAGTATTTTCAAAATATTAAGTTTTTATAATTTTTACTAATAGACAATTAAATATATTAGTGATCAAAATTGTACAATGACGTACGTACAGTAGTTAAACTGAGTCTTATAATTAGGAATAAAGGTAATATGTTACAACAGCTTCTCCATATAATATGAAATGATCATCATAACAAAAAGTAGACTTCGTGAGTCTATCCTAGAAGAAGGCTAAACTTGTCCATGTTTTTTGAGAGTTAGGATTCTCTTAATTTCCTATTTTTTTCATTTCCTATATTATAATATAGTTTAGGAAAGATAAATGTAAAAGTGTGACATTAAGTGAATTCAAATGTCTTTTATACACCTCAAAACATTTAAAAACTTTGGTGATGGAATAAAAATAAATAATAGAAAATGGAGAGGATCTCAACTCTCGTTTTGGGAGACTCTCGATTAGTAATCAAATAGTTTGTTGAGGTATATCAAGAATAAGCTAAGTCTTTACATTGATTAGAAGAGTTGTGAGAGACTCATAAACCCACCACTTTAAGGTTTTGAGTGAAGACGTGGTATCAAAAGTTACTTGTATATGGTTCCTCTTAGCCCAATGTGTTGATCCCAATGAGACACCCTCTCACGGTCCTACAGTAATATCAAAGCCTATTTGGAGACTGTTATCAAGTAAGTAGTAGAGCAGCGGCCGAAGCATGAATCTATATCAAATTAAGTAAAATACCCGCGGATTAAAGCATCACAAACGGAGACTCGCGGATTAAAACATCACAAACGGGACCGCGGATTTAAGTATCACAAACGGAGACCCGCGGATTAAAGTATCACAAACGGGACTGCGGATTAAAACATCACAAACGGGTAACGGAAGTAAAGGTAACGGGAACTCATGAAAAAGGTGGCATGTGGGCTACATATGTCAGGGTAACAAAAGGAGTAAAACAAAGTTAAGTAAAGTATTAATAAGAACGAAAAGGGTAACAAAATAAAAAGGTGGAACAAAATAAAAAGAATGACGGCTAGGGTTTATATGAACAAAGTTAAGTAAAGCAGCGGAATTATGTTTCAAGGTGGATACCATGGCCTGATACCATGTTGAATTTGACAGTTTAGGTGAAAGAATAGGAGAAACGATAAGAAACAAAAATATTATTGATAATACCTAAAAACTCTATTTACATTATTTACATCATAAAACAGTATGATACTGCTCGGTGTTTATAACCGAGTGAATATTTAAATCTAAACTAAATCCCTTAATTATAGGATATAAAATAAACAAACCTAAATATATTTTCTCAACAAATATAACATAAAATTTATACATATCTTAATATATTCTAACAGAGACCATTCACAAAACAATGTATTTGGAGGAGCAATAAGTGAGTGATGGATCGTGAAAAAAAAAACTCACACTTGAAGGCAGGGCGGATGCACCTTGTGGCAGCATGTTATATTGGTCACACCAAAATTTCCATTTTTTTTTTTTACATATATAGGATTACATATGTGTTTGATCCCTATATATAAAATGTAGACTTTTTAAATTTAATACTTACTTAATTTTATTATATTTTTAGTCTCTAGCTATACAAAATTTCTTGCACATAGTTTTAATTTCTACTAAAATAGTTACTACTAAAACTAAATTTGTTTAATTATCATTAAACTCTTAAATTTTTTAATGATTATTTATAGGCATGTTTAAAATATCATATATAGTCTTGACCAAAAACAAAATAAAAGAAAAATCATATATAGTTTATTTACTAAAATTTAGAATTTTTTAACATGATATGAATTAAATATGAATTTTTTAAACGGAAAAAGTTCAAGTTAAAAATAACGAAAATACACATTGACTTAACAATAGTGACCAAAATTGAGTGCGAGATAATTTTCTACGGACTAAAAATTTAATAAAAACTAAGTGAGGACTAAATTTAGAAGACCATCATTTTATAGGGATCACTAAAAACACATTTAATCCATATTATATACTGAAAATGAAAGACAAAAAATAAATTAAAATTTGTTAATTTTTATTGTAAATGTTACATTCAAAATATAATTTTTTATTTTCAGTATAATTTAGTTCATAGTTTTTTTTTTTATATATATTTGGCCACACCAGTATACAATGTCTGAATCCGCTCCTGCTTGAAAATAGATGTTAAAGTTTCTCAAATGTAAGTTAAGTCTACATTAGTTGAAAGAATTATTGTTAAACAATATATATGTGAGATGACCTATAAACCAAATACCCTAAAACTATCAAAATAGAGAAAAGTTTAAGATATAAAAATGCTTATTTACCTTTAAAAGAGTATATAAAGACCCGAACCAGAAACTTCCAAATCAAATGTCTATCTTTTTACAATCAAATCAAGATTTCGAAGTTAAAGAAAAATACTCAACACAAATAATATTTTGTTTGGGTATATTCTATATAATATAATACTAAAAAAATGACTATATTATTAAGGAACATTGTTATTTAGTAAGAAATATTTACGCAAGAAATAGAAGGATTTATCAATTCTTCTAAAGAACATTGTTAATCTGTCTTTTTTTTTAATTTTTCCTATTTTTATAAATTCTTATATTTCTTGCGTAAATCTTTCTTATACTAAATAGGAATAACAATGTTGTTTGATATTATAACCATGTTTTGTTTTTCTTATTAAATTAAACTTATGTTTACAATAAATTAAGTTTGCTTATAGTACGAAAAAATTCAATGGTTTCGCTAAATATTTCAACTTTCTGGTGTTATTTTTTATATTACATTAGGTCAGTCTATATAGACCAAAATCCTAACTTTAAATAGTTTCTCACTAATGAACCGTTAAATTGATCTTCTTTCAATTAAGTTGAATTCTTCGATCAGGGGCGTCTCCAACTTTTTGGAGGTCCTGTGCATTATTAAAAATAGGCCCTCATAAAAGAAAAAATGCAAAAGATAAAAATAAAAATTATCATTGATTTAAATTACAAATAACACTAAAAAATAATTATTTTTTCACTAATATAAATAAAAAGTTTGATGAATAGAAAAATCTCTATTATGCGCCTATCCGTCTGATAAAACTATAGTATAACAATTAATTATAAAACTTCTAAAAAAATTATTTACAATAGAAAAATCTCTTTTATGATATTTTGTAACTAATAAATCCCTCATTTTTAGAATAAAGTGAATCTCAAATATCTGAACTCCATAATCTCTCATTTGAAAGTCTACAATCCATAATTTTATACCTCTCATTTACTAATACTACTACCCTATAATTTTTTTAGAGGCCCCTATTTTTAGGAGGCCTTTGGCCATAGCACATGTTGTCCATGTGGTGTAGACGCTCCTGTCTTCGATATACCTGTTGAGGTGAATAATTCTAATAAGTTTATAAATAGATATATCGATACATATTTAAATAAAATGTGTATCGAAACATTCACCTTCGATTAATCTGTCCTTTTTTATTTTTACACATTTAATTTATTTGTCTTGGACATATAGGAGTGTTAAAAAAGTTCAATGGTGGTAATGTAGATAGATTGATTAACTAGCATTTTGATTTTTGAGTAACAATTATTAACTAGTCATAAATCTAGTTGGTGCAACTACATCACCAGCAGCAAGAAAACAAAATTTCCATCATAAATTAGGAGGTAACACAACGAACAACAAACAACAATCAAAACCGGGAGAATTTCCAAGGCTAAATCCGTAATTCACCATTTCTGAACCAACATTTAAAACCCAACGTTCCCTCACCTTCCTTTCTCGCGCTCTCTAAAAACAGAGTAACAAACCTCTCACCACCGTAACAGAAAAATGTCACCGCCGAAACTGAAAGGTAACTTCCCTCCGATAACCGAATGCAACGGAGCTTCTTCGAAATATGAATCCGTCGCTGCTGATCTCGATGGAACTCTTCTCATTTCTCGAAGCTCTTTTCCTTACTTCATGCTTGTTGCTGTTGAAGCTGGAAGTTTCCTCCGTGGCTTCATTCTTCTTCTCTCACTTCCTTTTGTTATCATCGCTTATCTCTTTGTTTCTGAAGCTCTCGGAATTCAGATTCTGATTTTCATCTCATTCGCCGGTCTCAAAATCCGTGATATCGAACTCGCTTCACGCGCTGTTCTTCCAAGGTACAGTGTAACTTTACTCTTTCGTTTATTCGTTTTCTGATTCTGTTCAATTAGGTTCAATTTGATGTGTTTTTGTGCAGATTTTATGCTGCGGATGTGAGGAGAGAGAGTTTTGAAGTTTTTGATCGGTGTAAGAGGAAGGTAGTAGTGACGGCGAATCCGACGGTGATGGTGGATGCGTTTGTGAAGGATTATCTCGGTGGAGATAAGGTTTTGGGAACGGAAATTGAGGTGAATCCTAAGACGAAGAAGGCAACTGGATTTGTGAAGAAGCCTGGTGTGCTTGTTGGAGATTTGAAGCGTTTGGCGGTTGAGAAAGAGTTTGGGGATGAATCGCCTGATGTTGGACTTGGAGATCGGAAAACTGATCATGATTTCATGTCAATTTGCAAGGTTTGGCTTATACTATACTAATTATCAAGTTTTATTTGTTGAATTTTGGTGTGAATTGAATGAATCAATTTTATATATCTCTGCAGATTTGAATATTTTTGTTATTTAGTTTACTGATTATCACTGTGTGGAAAAGAGTTAGTATTAGTTTATGATGGATAAATATTTTGATTAAGAGATGGAAATTTTTTTGTTAAGTTAAATAATCACTGATTGAGTTATCATCAGTAAGATGAAATAGAATATGTGAATTGATTTGATAGTATATACGATTTTTAAGGCACTTTAATTTTTTCTTAAGAAAATGACAATTGAAATTTTAAGAGAAACTTGTCAATGTCAAATTAACATAATAAAAGGTCCATTTTCTTGAATAGTTTTATGGAATATAGGTTCTTTTTTTTTTCTTTCTTCTTTCCAATAACTTAGCTCAAAGACACAATACTGTTTTCTACTGTGTTTTTTGTCGATAATCTGTTTTCTTCTTGATTAAGTGAAACCAAGTGGGTAGGAAAACTGATAGTAGAAAATGGTGTGCTTAATTAAGATATGTTCGGATAGGGATTCAACTCAACTAAGATGCATAATTCACTTTAGAGTGTAGAGTGTAAAATGAGTAATCTTAGTCTGTTTATTAAATTAAAAATAGATATTATAAATGTACCGTAACAAATCATGCAATTGCTAAAATAATAACAATTGAAAATAGGTGTGCTTTATTTCTCCCATAAACAATGGCGTTGAATAGTATTAATTTTAAAAATAGGAGAGATTTATGATTTTTCTAACTTTTTTTTGACCAAAGTATTTACAATATATGTTCATGCATAGCATGCTCTATAATTATTTCATTAACTAACTAATTAGGTTTCCGTCCTATATATGTAAGTTACCTTTTCTTCCAAAATTTAAAATGGCTGTTCTGATTTAGAATCAATTACTAATATATTCATATTTAGATTAGGCAATGAAAGATGAGCAGAATCTAACACAAATGGTTAGTGCACAATGTATTTTAGTGTTGTAAATCAGTGATACCAAATTTGATTCATATCCAAGAAGGAAAAAGATTAGAGAACTTAAGAAGAAGATTGTGTGGGAATTGAAGAGTCCTTATGAGTTACTATGAATTATCAATATTTTAATATAGGAAAGGCTGACAAGTGTTCTTAGGGTACTCCTATTCTTTAAGATCAAAATAGTAAATTTTTATGAAATATTTTCCGCAAAAACGGTAGTTAGCAATACTTATCTTATAGTATATAGTCCGTAGTGTTTAACTTATGATGACATAGGTGTATGGAATAGGTGCAAATGTTCAATGCAGTGTCTGTAGGGCATGGGCCATGATGGGTTAAATTGGAATTTTAATTGAAGTAGCTGCATTAACTTATACGGTTGAGTGAATGGTTTAATTTCCATTTGGCTTATTTTCTCAATTGTAACTTATGTGGGACCCACAGTATTAACCATCCCAACCAACTGCCAGCATTTTCTATGGTCCATTCATCATATACTGTATAATAATCGATCACGATTTAATTAATGCAGTCATATGGTCCATGTAGCATGTACTACTAGTTGTACAACCTTAAGTAGGAAATTTGCCACCTACAATTTTCTTCTCATTTAATTCACTCATATGGTTGCTGAACTCACACCCACCTTTTCTACCTTAGTATACATGAAATTGACCCAAGAAGGATAAAATTCCCGATCTGTATATAGTGAAAGCAAACATAAGAATGAATGAATTGGCAAATTGACAATACCCTTTATCAATTAGATTTTGGGTTTTGCTAAAGCTATCTTTGGCCTAACTCTTACTTCCTTTAACAGAATCTTTTACATATGACAGCATAGCATCACAATCATCATATATAGTTTTGTTTCATCCAATTAATCTTCCTTTTAACATGGTGCTAGCTATCTTGTTTCATCCAAAAAAAGTTATTTTATGGACTCAAAGTCTCATGACATAAAAGACCATATTGTTGTGCCCTTGTCAATTTTACTTTTTGCTTGAATGTTCATTAATCCTTTCTAATTAATCACAATGAGACTTCCACTGTATCTATCGTTGATAAATGAAGTGATCAAGTATTATTCTTATGCATTGATCATAAATATTAGCAACAAAACTATGATATGGTGCAAAAATGCCCTCTAAACTATGATATAATAACATTAATGTTGATGAATAACAGGAAGGGTATATGGTACCTCCAAGCAAATCAGCAAAACCAGTCCCACAAGAGCGTCTCAAGAGCCGAATCATCTTCCACGATGGCCGCTTCGTACAGCGTCCAGACCCACTAAACGCCATTATCACCTTTGCCTGGCTCCCCTTTGGCTTCATCCTCTCCATCATCAGAGTCTACTTCAACCTCCCTCTCCCTGAACGCATTGTTCGTTACACCTACGAAATACTTGGCATCAAGTTGGTAATCCGTGGCAACCGACCTCCACGACCTTCTCCAGGATCCCCCGGAAACCTTTATGTCTGCAACCACCGTATGGCCCTCGACCCTATTGTCATCTCCATTGCCCTTGGCCGCAAAGTCTATTGTGTCACTTACAGTGTCAGCAAACTTTCCCGCCTCCTCTCACCAATCCCTGCCATCGCCCTTACCCGTGACCGCGCTGCTGATGCAGCCCGGATCACTGAGCTTCTTCAGAAGGGTGACCTCGTTGTATGCCCAGAAGGCACCACCTGTCGTGAGCCTTTCTTGCTACGTTTCAGTGCTCTGTTTGCTGAGCTGAGTGATAGGATTGTCCCCGTAGCTGTTGATTGCAAGCAGAACATGTTTTATGGGACCACAGTTCGTGGAGTTAAATTCTGGGACCCTTATTTCTTTTTCATGAATCCTAGGCCTGTTTATGAGATCAATTTCCTTGACCGGTTACCTGAAGAAATGTCGGTTAAAGCTGGTGGGAAATCTTCGATTGAGGTTGCTAATCATGTGCAGAAAGTTTTGGGGGATGTGCTTGGATTTGAGTGTACCAGTTTGACAAGGAAAGATAAGTATTTGTTGCTGGGAGGAAATGATGGGAAGGTGGAGTCAATGTATGGTACCAAAAAGTGAAAAGCATACCACAAATCACTTACTTTCATCAACTATCACTAAAAATGTGGTTCAGTAAGCATATATTAGTTCATTAGTAAGTCAAATTCAAGAAGATTAAACCATTGGAATTTCTGAGTTTGGGGTTTGAAGGTTGGAATTTAAGTACTAAGCTTTTCATCCAACTTAATTGCATTATTTTTGGCCAATAACAAATTCAGATTCCTTTTTAGTTCTATATCCAGCATATTTTCTCTTAAGACAATATTCATCTTATCTACCAGTTTCTTTCTCTTTTTCCTTCTTGTAACTCTTCACTTCTTTCCATAGTAGTAATAGTACTATTGAATTGAGTGAAAATTAATGTGGAAGTTGAGTTTTCCAGATTAATAAGGAGAAGATTTGATTCTCTCCTTGTTTGGAAAAGTTAAGTAAGAGGTATATCTGCTTTTCGATTATGCATTAGTAAAATGTTGATAGCAATTGGTATATTTTATGAACCCTTTGGTATGGGATTGTATAATAGATTACCAATGTCAATGATTTAAGAATTTTGAATGTTCCAAAATTTGATGGTTATACTTATATCCATTTAATATCATTAAGTCAGAATTTTCTTTGATTTCTTTTTTATTTTGTTTATAGATATCATAAATTATTTGCTTTGATTCCAAATAATAAATCTTTTCCGAGCGGTGCTTATACCAAGTGGAATGTATATGAGATCATGAAGAAGATAAGAACAAATCAAAGCAGAAAATAATACATATGGTTTCTAGTTGGTACATCATAAATTTTTAGTCATTTTGCTACTATTTCTTGGGTGCATATTTTGATATTTAAATACATACAATAAAATAAACATGCTGAAACTTTTTATCAAAATACAATAAAAATCTTCATTTCAAGTACTTTTTTAGCTTAGACGGCTCGTTTTTTAGCTGCTTCCTAAGCTTAAGTATTGTCCACTTTGTATTGAACTTATTATTATGAATGACTAATTTTGTTTGCGTAAAAAAAATTGTTAATGGGAAATATAAATATATAAATAAAGACAATACAAACACAAAATGGGGTATCAAGTACTCACAACGAGAGTCTCAACAAACAAAAGACAAGAAATAAAAAAAAAAGGAACGACGAAGAGAACAAAAATATCCACGCAAAAACAAAAGTACCCCAATAGTTCAATGGAAACAACCGGTCTCCGCAAAGAAGGAGAAAGATCAACCACTAAAAAAGAGAAAGACACCAAGGGGCCACCAACCCATCAGAACCCTCTATCTAGCACCACACGTGCTAATGGTTTCAACACAAAATAAGTTGCATTCCCTACTCATAAAAAGAATGGGCCCCACGAACAAAATTAATCTTCCTCCTTATCACTGGCCTCATCATTAGCTGGTTCATTTAGATCAAAAAGAAATTGTTTTCCCTTTTCTTTCTCTTGAGCATTTCCCTTGGATGCAGCATTACTGTTTCATTTATCAAAATTTGGTATTATTGTGTTAGGTAAATAGAAAATAATATGAACATATAGTAACAACACAATAGAATATTTGGATAATTGTCTCTTAAAAAAAATACATTAGAGAGCATACCTTGATTCTCCTCTTTCACGAGTAACTGGAATTCCATCATTCTTGTAAAGTGAAAAAAAAAAACAATAGATCTTTAGATTTAGTAAAATAAATAGTTCAAAAAAAAATATTACAAAATATTAAAATATTATGATTGTAATAGATGAGCACATACAATTTTTTATGTGAAATAATTCAATGACTAAAAATTTCACCCTTAAGTGGGATGATTGGAATTTGAACTCCAGCCCTGCAAACTGACGGGGCCAATCTTTTTTTGTTTTATTTATCGACATTTAGAGACTATTAAATTTATTCTCTAAAGAAAAAATTGATTAAAGACATCAAGATATCTTACCCTTTGAGAATTTGAGGTTTCATGATCCTTACAAAACTTCAAAAGACTACTTGCAATTTGTAGTTGACGCAAAGACAAATTTATTTGTTCATCCATAAATGACTTATACCCAAATAAACCATTAGTTGGATGATGTCTCCAAGCACAACCTTCAAAAAGAAGTGAATTTGCAGTGGTTTGTCTTTGATCTTGTTCCACAGATCGCATGATTCTAATAATGTTACTTAACCCAAAAAGCTCAAGAGCACACTTAAGATCATCATTTCTATGGCCAGGAAAGTACATGCCAAATTCACAATTATTATTATTATTACAAGTTGTTTTCAAACGCCTACATAAAAGACATCTATTAGGATCTATATTTTGTTGGTTCATTTTTTGTATTTGGAAACAAAAATTCTTACAAAAAATGAATCTTATGTAAAATGAATATAAATCTACACAATTTAGTGTGTATATATACATATATATACAGCTGCATAAAAAAAAATTACATATACAGCCATTCAAATATATAGAAAGTAAATTAATTCATAAGCTATAATAGATAATATTTACTTAAAGTCAAAGAAAATCAGATTTGACTTTTAATAAATTCTTTAAATTGACTAAAAAATAACTTTTCAATCTAGAAATATATAAAATTTACGATTTTGGTCAACAAAATTACCATAATTAATGAATAAAATGTATTGTATTTATAATATATTATTTTATATTAATATATAAATTATATTATTTTTGATATAAAATGAAATAATAAATTGTGATTATGACTAAAAATTACCATTTTGTATTTTGGTCAACAAACAACATATTTTATTTTGACTCTACCCACTAAATATTACACCTAATTTTTTTAATTAATTTCTATTTAGTTTTTTGTATAATTAATTAATGTCTAAATTAAATTTGATCCTATCCGCTAAATATTACACTTAAAAAAAATATATATAATTTTTTGTAATTTTATCAAGCACATGTTCTACTAATCTTTTAGATAAGTTAAGAGAATAGTAGATATCAAAAAATCTTTAAGCATACAAACTAGATTGGTACGTCCAAAAAATTTCATCGTCTACTATATTCTTACAATAATATAATATATAAAAAAAGAAAAAATTACAAGAGATGTAAAATTGAGGCATACAACTGAATTTAAATTTTTTAGATTCAACCTATTAAAACCAGACAAAGGGTAGATCAACCCAAATGTCCAACCGTTAGTTAAGCCTAACATTGGACATAGATATAATGTAGAGGGGAAGGAGAATACTCTACATTACATAGAATTGGGCTGAATTATAGATTAATACTCTTGAAGGACTAATTTGACATTCAAAAACCAAATTTAATTAAAAGGCTAATTTGAAATAATTTATATATACTCACATTATTATTTTTTGTACTCACTTTATAGGTTGTTTATTTATTTTTGTAAGATCATATAGGTTATTTATCTTCTATTGTTGTACACCGTTAATTGTACTTGATACACAACTAGAAAGAATAACATAAGAAGAGAATTATGCTAATGCTATATTTCATTCACAAACTTGATATATACAACAATGAGTTTTGTCTAACATGGAAGATTTGATGAAGTTTTTAATGGTGTATAAGTCGTAAAAAATATCATAACGAATATGAATTTTACAAAATTCACTGTTGGATTGAAAGTGTCACTACTACAAAAAACACTTTTTACATCTGGCCACGGTCAGATGTAGACGAACATGATCTAGTAAGTCAGACATCTTTTACATCTGTTTTCGGTCAGATGTAAAATATGCACTTTTTACATCTATTTCGTACTTCAGCTGATGTGCAATTAATCTAGACTTTTTATCAATTATTTTTTTTTAAAATTAAATTGGACTCTTTACATCTGGCCAAGCTTTCCACTGATGTGAAATCTTCACTTTTTTTTTTTTAAAAAAAATCTGTATTTTTTAATTTTATTTTAAAAATTCTGCCAATTAACCCACAGGCCAGCAAGACTATATATAAACATAACTTGGCAACAGACACCATCCAAAATTAAAATCAAGAATATGACAACGTATACTATAAATTCCACAGCATTCAACGTTCAACATCCAAATAGAAATTATCATTAATACAAGTACAAGTTCCGTACAATCTCCAAATCTTGAATCTTCATATTTAACATGCCTTCAAGATCTACAAGTGCAGAATTAAATTATAATAGGGAAAAGAATGAACAAAAAACTAAACAAAACTTTAATATTATTATAACAATACCATTTTTATCAGCTTCTTTCAACTTTTCTTTGATTTCTTGGAACAATTCAAGCACTTCAAGTGTCTGCACATATAAGAAAACAATTATTATTACAACTTGAAAGAAATTATCTAAAACATTTCCTGAAAATGGGAGGAAAAATCACAACGTTTCTTTGTCAAAATTCAAGTATAGAGATAATGTTTTTCTCTTAACTCAACGAGAAAGAAAAGAAAGCATACCAGAAAGGTTTCTTAATGCATTTGAAGAATACATTAAGTCAAGTTGCATCAAATTACACACTACACACAAATATGAAGAGTATTCATACAGAAAAATAGTAATTAAATAAATATGAAATGATGGTATTGCTCATGGCATCAAACAGTTTGTGCTTTATATCTCCACTTATGATCATACCGTGCCACTTCAAACTGTCTTTAAACCACACCGAAACCTAGAATTTTACACCATGCCCATGATATATAGTAGATGCACACAATAAAATAATAGGACCAAATAATCTTGATGAGTTTCAATGGCATATCAAATGATTTTTAATTTTTTTAAAATTTTTTATGGATGATCTATTTGATATAAACTTTCAATCCAACAGTGAATTTTATAAAGTTCGTATTCGTTATGATGTTTTTTTACAACTTGTGCACTATGAAAGACTTCATCAAAGTTTTCAATAAAAGTCCACAAACCGTTAATTTGGAACGGTCTCAATAACATATAAAAAGATTTTTAATTTTTTTTAAAATTTATGAAAGATCTATACGATATAAACTAAACTTTCAATCCAACGGTGAGTTTTGTAAAATTCGTATTTGTTATGATGTTTTTTACAACTTGTGTACCATGATAGACTGGAAGACTTCATCAAGTCTTTCATAATACGTGAAAGACAAGAGATTACTTATCTTCAAGTGGAAAGTGTTTCAAATGTGTTAGTTGACCATTCACAGGAAAATGCAATACTAACGGAAGGATTACAACTTTTTTTAATCCTCTGGTTCCTATAGGGGAAAGGGTCCGTTGTAGTCTAGAGTTCGGCCACGAGGTAAGTAAAATTTGGCCAAAAAATTGTTCCACCCAGGAATCGAACCCGGGTTCTCCCAAAATTTGTCCTTTAGTGAAACTCATTAATCACTTGAACACAATAACTTGATTGGAAGAATTGCGACTTTGATGAGAGGCATTCGAGATCTCAAGAATTCGGATTAGCAAGTTCAATTTAACCCTGTTGGAACAAAATGAGTCTTTAAAGAAACCCTTAAAAAGTTTTGATGATAACAAAATATTAAATGGACAATTGGTGACACTAATAATTTTAAACAAGTGTGCAGATTTTTCATATGGATAAAGTTCTTATTTGAAGCACATTTGATCAGAACGAAGAAAAGGTTCTCATATATTCTTAAAGTTTGACATATTCTGAAGAAGCTGACTTTGAAGAGATTTTGTAAAGAAATGAAGAATATAACTTTGAAGACCTTCAAAAGTTAAACTACCAAAATCCATTAGAAGCCGAACTTTGAAGACCTTCAGATGTTAAAGTCTCATGACATTCAAAAGCTAAACTTTCAAGTACTTTAGAAGATAAAGTCATACTAGTCCTGAAGCATACTCTGTTTCTGCAGAAAGTTTATGATTTGATAAATCCAAAGTTTCTAGGACATTCTTTGATAGATGACAACTAATGGATAAAGGATAACATCTCTACAACGTTATCATTCTCAACCTTATCATCAAGTGGAGCATATTGTACTTTCTTTAATTCAAATGGTGGAGCAAAGTGACAAAGACGAAGTAGTGGAATTGAATTACCTCTTTTGGTATAGAAATTCAATTTCATACTTCAAGCAATAATCATCTTACAGTTGTCCATCTACAACGGAACTCTTTTACAACGTCTCTATTTTTTCTCATATAAATAGACGTCCTTGAAGAATGAAGAAGAGACTATAAATGATTTGAATTGAACACTATTTGAATACACACTCTGAAAAGAACCTTTCTAGTTCATAATTGTCTAAACCTCTGAAGATCAATTGTAATATTCATTTATTGTGCTAAGTGTTTTTTTTTAAAATAAAGGATATTCATTCATTCATTCAAATTGATAGAGTGCATCGATGTAATACAAATTCAAATTCGCTAAAAACAAAAATGATGAATCTGCAAACAAACTCACAGCATCCATGTTAATAGCATAAAACGGAAAATTACATAAGCCTACAAATATGACTATATTGAAGTGCCTGGAATGTCCATGCCTCCAGATCTGTAGCGTTGATGACCAAAAAGTCGACATTAGATGGATTTGCACTTGATCGGATCTAATTCTTCAACCTTAAACAAATGAACACCGCACAAGGACGGGATAACAAAATACACCGCACAGAGACGGGACAACAAATAACACAAAAACAAAACAATATGTGAAAAATCACACTTATTTAATAACAAGAAAGAAAAAACAATTTGGATTTGACCTGAAATCACCCCTCTTTGATAAACTAAGAAGAAGAAGAAGAAGAAGAAGAATATAGGTGACGACTAGGGTTAGAACTTAGGAGAGGAGAGAAAAAGAGAGAAATTTGTGCTAAGTGTTTTTTAGTCTTAGTAAGCTTAGAAATTAAGTTGTATACTATTGTGTGAGTTTTTTTTTTAGAAGTCTCTTGTTAGTAGTAACTTGAGCATTTGAGAATTCTCTTGCTTGTGTGCTTGAACATTAATTTTCTAATCTTGTGTGATTATAGTGAAATCCCTTAGAAGTGCAAGGGGACTAGAGTACTCTCGGTTTGTGAGGGGAACCAGCATAAATCTCTGTGTGTTCTCATTCTCTTTTCCTTCTCTCTGTTTTATTGTGTTTTTGTTTTTATCCGCTGCCAAAAGACTCTGATAGATTTGTTTAATCTTTAAAAAAAAATTATTTTCAAAAACACAATTCAATCTCTCTTCTTGTGTTTTTCACACCTGCAATCTCTATCTAACAAAAATGAAACAAGTCAACTAATTGATTATTTGATTCCAGTCTAAATTAAACTCTTTTGATGGGCATATTTTTGAAATTCCACCTCGTAAGCTTTGAAATCTTATTTTTTTATAATGTTGGTTAAGTTTCTTAATTTTTGTTTCTCTTTTAAGGCTATGCCCCTCTTTTGGTAATGATACTAGTTTTTTTATGGATTTGGATCCTCTATTTTTTTCTCTCTCTAATTCTCTTTTTTGTGAGTGTGAAGAGAGAAATTAAAAATAAAATATAAATAAGCGATGATGAGAGAGAAAAAATTATGAAAGAAAGACACATAAAAAAAATTGAAGAGGAAATTGGAGAGAATAACAAGGAGATGATTCAAATCCGTTTTTTATTATTGAAAATTTGCAAAGGAAATTTTTTGTCACTAATTAATTCTTTCTCAATTCCAATTAAACATAATGAATAGGGAAATAGAAGTGCGGATTAACCGAAAAATTTTAATTTATGAATCTTAGTAAAATTTTCAGTCTTCTCTTTACTGACTTTTTTGGAGCGTTAGCCTTCACCTAAAAAAAATAAACATAATGACAAAGCACTTTTGATGTTGGATAATAGCCATGGTGCATAACCAGAATATTCCTGGGCATGAAATGAAAATACCATCAATTCCTAAAGATTTTTCAAGAATAAAATAAGTCACGAAAAATATTAACAATAATAACGACAATAAGAATTTCCATTCATTTTCTCTGTCAAAATAATAAAAATATTTTCATTATTTTCTCCAATTATTTTCTTCAATATAGGAGTACGCACTTTATTCTGACGTTGACAAAACAGTTAATTAATTAAAAAAAGTAAAAGCACTTTTCAAACTACTTCCACGTCTAGTGGAAGGGTATGTCAGCAATTTATAAATAAATATTTTGTCGAGGATGATGTACCTACGTGTCTTATTCTGGATCCTTCCTATCTCTTGTTTATATCGCCACTAGAATTTCATTTTTAGTATTTCCTTTTATGGATTTCAGTTTTTTTATTTTGTTTGTTTATTGATTTCTAATTTATCCCACTCCTAAAAATAGTTTCTACATTTTAAAATTGAACGGCTTAATATTTTCTGATTTTCACTTACTCACGAAATTCGTTCTCCTATTTTAAAATACCTAATTTTAGTATCTCGATCAGATTTTTATACTTAAAAAATCAGTGATTTAATAATTTTAAATGACATGACATAAGACCTGACAATGTAGATATATCCAGGTCGATTAATATTTACATTTCATTGATTAAATTATAAAAATAAATAATTTCTAAAATTGAAACTAAATTTGTTAATGAGTTTTCTTATAATTTTATAACTTTTGATCATTAATATTATCTGATTGTATGTCACATCGCTTAAAATATGTTAAATAACAATTTTAAGTACAAAAGTATGATGGAGGGACCAAAATAAGAAACATCAACCGCAATTAGTGGCAAAGAGACTGTATTTTTAGAGTGGAATTCGAACTCATCTAAGTGGTCTTAAATAATTTTTTGTCTATTTATTATCACATTGCATTTGTTGTAATTTTCATCTTAACCAAACTTTTGACCAAAAAAAGTGAAGTTTGGTCATAGACAAAACAATAAATACCACCTAAATTTACACACGCTACGAAATTTTAAATTCAAACTCAAAAAAATATGTTCAACTTAACAATATCAGCATTAATTGTTGAGTTAAGATATACGAACGTTATCAAAATACATATTTTAATGGCAACAAACAAATAGGATAATCAAGAATAAATATTCTATTTTTTAAGAGTCATTTTAGAATTATGATAAAATAGAAGATCAAAATTACAATTATATCTTTTGATTATTATAAATTTATTTATTTATAGTTTATATTCATTCAATAAAAAAACAAGTGGAAAATAAAAAATAAAAAAGAAATGAAAAAATAGAATCGTTTGGAAACATACCAAACTGGAGAGTTTCTGTGCTTTCTTTGCTTATCCTCTTGCTTCTTCTTTAACAGAAGGGAAAAACAGAGTAACAGTTTTATCTAAGAAACGACGTCGTTTTCTGCACTTTTCAACACTCAATTCTCTCTAAAGTACCAATGGCTATGAGCGGTTTGATTTCTAACCGTAATTTTGGTTCCTTCGTTACCTCAGGTTCACACTCAATTGTCACTCCTTTTGGTAGTTATAACTAATTACTTGCATTTTGTGAATTTTGCATAATTTAGTTACAGGATTTGGTTATTTCCTACTCATATAAATGATTTTTAGTTTTTTACATATTGTTGAAATTTTTCTAGTGTTGTGTATATTTTATTGGTTAATGAGTTTTCATAGCAATGGAATTTATGCTCATAAATATAGTAATTATACACTAGTAATGGACATAAATACATACATTTAATTATGTTTTTTTTATTTTGTCACAATATATTATTTATGCTAGATATGAAAATATGAATGGACGGTTATGTTTGTTGTAGTTTTTTTTTTTTTTTTACTTCCACCTGTGACATTTTTGGGCTTTGCCCTCTTTTATTCACCAAAAAAAAAAAAAATTATATTTTTTTTACGTCTAGTAAAGGTGGCTCAGTTGGTAGCTACTAGAATATTATTATTGGAGGGCCGAGGTATGAATCTCGAATTTCCCATTTCTCCACACTTATTGTGTGTGAGTCTAATCATTAGGCTATTGGACCAAAAAGAAAATTTAGTTAAACTGAAATGCAAGTGGTCGGGGGTTTGTTTCCTGACTCTTTGCGTCACCTGATAAGGGAGAACTCATCTTGTGTGCCCCACGAGTTCTTCGATGGAGATTAGTCACTGGTAAATGGTAGTGAAAAATCGGTTACCAAAAATTAGAGTTTTGTTATATCAGTCCCTGAAAAATGAAATTTAGTACATATGTCCCTAGAATATGCTTATGTATGTAAGTCAATTTAGTTTATTCATGGACTAAATGTATGTGATGCTTTCTTTAAATTATGTACTAGGATAAGCTTAGGTTTTATCTGTATTTTTTACAATTTTGCTCAAGCTTCGTTTTAGTAACAATTAACAATGATTTTGTTAAAGTTGAAAGCCTTTTGAGCTTGGATTATGTTGATCAGCGACCATGATTGAAAAGTACGAAACATTTAGCCATTTTTTGGTTTTGGCAGGGAATTCATATAGATCACAAAAGGATCTGTCGATTCAAAGAGGGGGAATTTCTGTTTCGGGTGTATCAGTTACACAGTATGATGGCAGGATTGCGAAGGATCATCTTTCAAGATGCCAGAATGGGATGCATTCTCATATTGATTCTTCTTTGGAAGAGAGAGTTTCAAAACAAATACAAACATTCAATAACAAAAGGGAGTTTTTTTCTCCATTATCTCGACAATCCAACCGCTGCTCGAACTTCAAATTAAAAGCTTGCAAAAGAAGTCATTCTTACCTTTCTTCAGCTCCCTTTAGCAGTAGCTATATCGAACAATTTGGTTTGAGCAAAAGAAAGCACCGACAACCTGAGGTTGGTAAAGCAAATAAGTTTCGTGTTTGTTACAAGTCTGAGGAGTATGAATTTGCAGAACCAAATATAGATAAGCTGCAATCAACTGAAGGGACTGGTGAAGCCATTCTTTTGGAAGGAAATCTGCATCAAATATCTCCTTGGTGGCAGCAGTTTCCTAAGCGTTGGGTTATTGTACTGCTGTGTTTTACAGCTTTTCTTCTCTGTAATATGGATCGCGTGAGTAATGTTTTCTTTTGCTTATAGTTTCGACACAATTCAGTTGGTAAATTTGGTTTATCATATTCAATTGATTGTTACTGCAGGGTGTTTAGTTACATGAATAGAGACAAGGTTTTTGGTTGATCATTAACCCTATTAGCCTAATTTGTTTAATTAATTGTTTCTAAATTTCTGCAATCTAACTAACCTAGTGTTACTGATATGCTGTGCATTTTGATTTGTTTATAGGTAAATATGAGCATAGCAATACTTCCAATGTCTCAAGAGTTCAACTGGAACAGTGCAACAGTTGGCCTAATTCAGTCCTCTTTTTTCTGGGGTTATCTACTTACACAGGTGTAACTGATATACATAAGACGGTTAACTTAACTAGAAATTGGTTTCGTACTTTCATATAACAACCCTAGAAGTATATGCTAGTAAGCTAGCAAGTTCTAATGTTGAAAGTGACTTTTATTTCTCCCACTGTACATAAAATGTTCGGATTTTATTGCTTTGAAACTTACAGAATGATTTTTTGGGTTTAGATTGTTGGTGGCATTTGGGCAGACAAAGTTGGTGGGAAGCTAGTACTAGGTTTTGGAGTTATATGGTGGTCAATTGCAACAGTTTTAACTCCTGTTGCTGCAAAACTTGGGCTGCCATATCTGCTTGTTATGCGTGCGTTTATGGGAATTGGTGAGGTTAGTCCATTCTATTGCAGTACTAAACTTGTGATTTGTATATCAGGTTCCTGTAATTGAAATGATATTTGCTCTTATAATTTGATAACACGTTCTTCGGATTCTTTATTTTCAGGGTGTTGCGATGCCTGCAATGAATAATATACTTTCCAAGTGGATTCCAGTATCAGAGAGAAGCAGATCACTTGCGCTAGTATATAGTGGAATGTACCTTGGTTCTGTCACAGGCTTGGCCTTCTCACCTTTTCTAATTCACAAATTCGGGTGGCCATCCGTGTTTTACTCATTTGGATCACTCGGAAGTATCTGGTTTGCCTTGTGGTTGAAAAAAGTAAGTCAGCTGTGTTTCAAATTCGGGTATCATGGTTTCAAATTCGGGTGGCCATCTGTGTTTTTCTTCATATGATGCATCTGTTTCTTATTGGAAAAATGTTTTAATAGGAAAACAAGCATTTCTACTTTGCCAACCATATGAAGTATATTATCATGTTTTGTGTTGATTTGTTATCGACTGTCTCATAATGAATTGTTGCTGATTTGTTATCGACTGTCTCATGAAGTGCTTCATAACATATGATGAAATATATGACAAAGAACCAATTATAAAAGTTATGTTTATGCGAGTTAGTGTTCCCTCGACTGGATGTATGATTAAATAGGTTATTTTGTACAATATGTTTAGCATTTTACGATGAGATGTATAAATGTAAGGGTCAATTTGTAATTCCTTATGTTGGACTCTTCCAGGCATATAGCACGCCAAAAGATGATCCAGATCTTGGGGAGGAAGAGAAAAGGCTCATACTTGGAGGCAGCGTATCAAAAGAACCCGTGACAGTTATTCCTTGGAAATTGATTTTATCAAAAGCACCTGTTTGGGCTTTAATAGTCTCTCACTTCTGCCACAATTGGGGAACATTTATTCTATTAACCTGGATGCCTACATACTACAATCAGGTACACCTTTTCAATTTTATTTTAGTAATATTTTTTTGTTCGGTATTCGTATATGCATTTTAGAATATGAATGTTCTTGATGATAGTTACTATAATATTGCAAATATTTTCAACTTTAGGTTTTTTTATATTATAAGACTTTAGGTTTTTTTTATATGAAAGTCACTAAAATATATAGGCATATACATTCAACTGTCTGTATAATTCTGCTCCTATTCGCATGAAACTTGTAAAATTTTGTACATTACATTTCGTGATTGTTTTCAATCAAGCTGAGCGTCAATTGGCTGCACTGTTTTGTCGATTTATAAAAATGATGTTTGTAATTTATTTTGAACTCCTTGATGTTAAGGTACATCTCACCGTCTTCTCTCAACTCTGTTAAGTAGCAGATTACTATTTAACTTGGTAATTTCTTTAAAGATAAGTGAAGGAAATTTACTTCACGCGAACTACTGATAAATGGATAAATTTGATGAATGAACTTTATGTGTTATTTTCTCAGGTTCTGAAGTTCAACCTCACAGAATCGGGGCTCTTATGTGTCCTTCCATGGTTAACCATGGCCATTTTTGCAAATATAGGAGGTTGGATTGCCGACACACTTGTGAGCAAAGGCCTTTCCATAACAACTGTTCGAAAGGCAAGCAAATCACTACTTTTGTTACTAAATTTTTTCATGCATATTCTAGGCCTTTCCATTACTAAATCTTTCTTTTATTTGGCAGATCATGCAATCAATAGGGTTTCTAGGTCCTGCATTTTTTCTTACACAGCTAAGTCATGTCAGAACACCTGCCATGGCAGTACTGTGCATGGCTTGCAGTCAGGTTTGAGCATATACATCTTCCTCAGGTTTATAATTACTTTGTATGTTTGTATTCTTAAACAATTTATTGTTTCTGTTACAGGGATGCGACGCATTCTCACAATCTGGTCTATATTCCAATCACCAAGACATTGGACCACGCTATGCGGTGAGTTTCTTTTTTAATTTCTTGTACAAAAAATATAGCTTTAGAGACCGAGAGTTCTGTATTTTTTAAAAGAAAAAATATAAAAACCAGAAATAAAGTGACCGATCGTGTTAAGACTAGCGTGCTATGGTCTTCTTGCGCAAGTTAAGTATGGTGACCCTTTATTGTTAGCCAAACTTCTGAGGTTTTTGGCAACACTCAACACCAATTGCCAAAATCATATGTGTCTGTCCGAGTCAATCACTTAAAACATATATTGTTCTAGTTTTTATTTTTTTGTACATTATTTTTATATATGAATGCTAATTATTTTAAAATACCAGGGAGTTCTGCTGGGACTGTCAAATACAGCAGGAGTGCTTGCCGGTGTCTTTGGTACAGCTGCGACTGGATACATACTCCAACGAGGTAAGAATTCTTCACCTGTTGCATTCAAAACCTTTTTTCTCGTTGAGTTCGTTCATTTAAAATCGATTTGTTGTTGCAGGTTCATGGAACGATGTATTTAAAGTCTCTGTTATATTGTACTTAGTTGGCACTTTGGTCTGGAATATCTTTTCAACTGGTGAAAAAATTCTCGACTGAAGAATTTTATGACGACGTCATGGAAGGTCTAGGCTACAATATAGGCCATAGAGATTTTCAAAGAGAGAAATGAAAAGTTGGAACAAAAATCACATGACCAAATATGTCAAGAACTATGAAGCATAAAAGTACCATGCCAAAATAGAAGAGAGCCACTATCAATTTTTTTGATCATATAGCTAGCTAGGCCTTAATATTCTTAACAGAAAGAAATCTTGGATTAACATTCCTTGTCCCATGATCTAAATGCTTTCTGTATAGATAGTCTGTGGGTAGTTTCTGCCCTTATAACTTCATTCAAGCATATTTATATTTATACGTAGAATAATACTTGTTATTCGGCTGAGAAAATAGGTCGCAGACTCGCAGTTTCTTTCTGATTCAATGCATCTTGTTATAGGTAAGGTTCCTAGAACCAGAATTTAACTAAGAACTGGGATTTCTAAACTATATTGTTGAATTATAGTGATTTCATTTCATAAACTAAAAGAAGGAAAAACACAACCAGGATGAGTGTAACAAACTTGTTAACATACCATTAGGACATTGAAATTCAATCAAAACTTAAGGTGTTCTTTTATGAACATAAACATTCAACATTGTTAAATGTGAGTTTAGCTCTTACATAAAAATGTCTTGAAAGCAATAAAATTAAAATATAATCATGAAAATAGAGAAGAAATAAAGAATTACAATTGAATATTTGCAAGGATTCTACAAGCAAGATGAATTGAGAGAAAGCATGCATCCACCCTACCATAAAAGAAATTAATCCATTGACAATTCTCATATGAATTATAATAAATTTATATAACATACCATGAATAAAATATACCCTGTTACTTTTTATTTTTTTCTCTTCTTTTTTCCACCCTGTTCTCTCTTCTATAAATTAAAATTCTCATGTTTTGAAACACAAGACTAACTTCCATTGCATTTCAAATCATTGGACACTTTCCCCTGAATCTCTCCCACCTTTTCATTTTCTATATTTGCAAAAACACCCTTCAAATCCCTGTTGTAAACATTAACCTTGAGCCCATTTTTCATGAACAAGGTGAGTGACATCTTTTGCTCCACCTGGTGGCCGGGAACCACTGCAAGACGGTGGCGGAGCAGAACAGCAGCGGCAATTGACTTCATCTGAAGATATGCCAAATCCTTTCCCAAACATATTCTAGGGCCAGCATTGAATGCAACAAACTTGAAAGAGTCATGCATGATGAACTTTGTTCCATCCAATGACAACCACCTCTCAGGTCTAAATTCCAAGCAATCCTCACCCCATGTTGACTTCAATCTCCCAGCTGAATATATCGAGTATGTCACCGATGATCCTGCCGGAACAAAAGTTCCATCCGGCAACACATCATCGTTCACCACATGCTTTGAATCCTCTGGCACCGAAGGATACAACCTTAGTGTCTCCGACAAGGCAGCTTTAAGATAAACCAAACGATCAACTTCTTCAAATCCCAACGGTTCATCTGTCCACTTTTCCATGTCAGCTCCACGTGTCTCCTTCAAGACCGTGCAGATCTCATGTAGGATCTTCTCTTCCACCCTTGGATTTTGAATCACCAGCCAGAAAAACCAGCTCAATGCAACCGATGACGTGTCACGTCCAGCTAGGATGAAGTTCAATGCCACATGTTGAAGAAACTTGTCCGAATAGGATTCTTTCTTCCTCATAAACCTAGTCAGCAAGTCATCATGAAGAAGGGACCCATCTTTTTGCTGACTCATCAATTCGACTTTACGCTTCTCAATCACACTTGACAAATGCTCGTCCACAAAACCAAGGCTTCGGGTCAAGCCGACTTCCATACCAAGTCCAAGCCATTTCTTCACCTTCCATAATACCTCAGGTAAAATAAACCGCTGAAGCGTGGCTTCTGTGGCTTTATCAAAAGCAGCTGCAAAGCCGTTTTCAGGCAGACCCGTGGCACACGTCTGCGGGTCTCTCCCAAAAGCCAAGCCACAAATATTGTCAAAAGTGAGCCGAAGCATCACGTCTTGTAGATCCACCGGCTCACCTTGCACCTCAGCTTTCTTCAAAATCGTGCAAAGCCGGTCCTTGATGGCTCGGCTAACCCATCGAGCCATGGCTTGGCGCAACGTCCGGGTGGTAAATTCCAGTGCGGCAGTCTTACGCTGGAACAACCACGTGTTACCATCAGAGTTAAAGATTCCATCACCCAACAAATCATGAAACACTGCTTGCCATGTTGGACCTTTGGGGTAATTGTCGAACCGCGTCTTCAGTATATGCTCCAAGTTCCTCGGGTCGCACGTGACCGTCACGAGACCTTGCTTCTTAGCTAAAAAAGGGATTGCACAGATGCAAGTTTGGTACGTGCCACCACACGCGCGGAGGTTGTCACAGATCCAATCATGCATACGTTCACAATTCTCGATTAGGCCTGGTAGACTGCCCAATAGTGGCCAGACACGTGGACCTCTCAATGACCGTGAGATGAAAGTGAACCACAATAAGTAAGCTGTAATAGCCGTTAAAAGCAATAGAGCCGTACAAGTTTCCATATTTTTGACCAAAGCCACCAAACACTGTCTTAAACCTTTGTTTTGTAGTATAATGTTGTCACAACCCAAAAATCAAAAGCTCAAACCTACAAGAAAATTCAATCAAAAGTTTAATCTTTTTACATAAATAATAAAAAATGGAATATAGTAATGTTGTCACAACCCAATAGAGAAAAACCTAAGTAAACAAAAAAAAATAATCAAAACTTTAATCTTTTTTCATAAATAAAAAATGAGTTATAGTATAATGTTGTTACACCCCAAGAATCAATCAAAAGCTCAAGCATACAACAAAATTCAATGAAAAGTATAATTTTTTACTTTAATTAAAAAATGGGGTGACAAGTATATATCATATAGTTTTTCTCAAAAAAATTATATATCATATAGTAATGTAAAAAAAAAAGTATATATACCATATAGTAATGTTATCAACCCAAGAATAAAAATCTCAAGTCTACTAGAAAATTTCATCAAAAGATTAATCTTAAGTACAAAATAATGTAGTAATAATGTTATCAACCCATGAATCAAAAGCTTAAGCCTACTAGAAAAATAAATGAAATTTTTTTTTTTTTTTACATAAATAAAAAATGGGGTGCTTAGGAAAAATGTAAGAGAAAGAAATATATGTTGTTTACCTTCAAGAATTAATGGGTTGTGAATGAAGATAACTTTGTTGAGAAGGTTGAGCTATATAGTAAGTAAAAAATTGGTAGAATGAAGAAAAAAGGAAAATGTGAGGAAAGAAAGAGTGAGAGAGTATTATTATTAATATTATGATGCAATAGAAATGTACAATGTGAGTGTGTTATGGAGAAAGAGATTTATAGGTGAAGAAGTTAATAAGGCCAGACTGGTTTTCTTCACATTACACCGTCTCTTCTTAATCTCATAAGATGTGTCACTATAAATGCTCTGAAAGGTTGTTGAAAAACTTTAAAGTTGAAATCACCCCACCTATCTAGAGTGTATTTTTTTACACTCTCAAAAAAATTTGAAAAAAATAATAAGCAACTAGTTAGTGTTTTTTTCTTTGTAATTTCTCTCTCTTTCTTTCTAAGAAATTATTATAGAGAAATCAAATTGGGTGTTTAAGTGTGGTAAGCAATGAATGTAGAGAAATAAATGAGAGTAGTTGAGGAACATGGAGAGGGAAGAGAGGAAGAAATATAAGCATAAAGTTTTGGGGTCACATACTCAAATTATATACAACTTTTTAAGTAAAAATGGAACTTTTTTTAAAGTAAGAGTTGTCATGTACTAATATTACAGTAGTACTTGTAATATTCACATTATATATATAGTTGAGAAAAATAAAATAATATAAGATTATAATGTTTTGCTATGTGAGGTTTGGTTATTGTTTTGGTGAGCAACCTACCAACAATTTATAACATTTATGCGGTTGAACGGTTTTCTTATCTATATGTATCCATTCCATTTTTCATTTCTTGTAAAATAAGTACTATATAAAATAGTTTAATTTTCATATGCACCTTATGTTTAATTTTTTTTTTACATTGTTAGCCCCGTTAAATGAACTTGAATTCCATTCTTAAAAGTTAACTTATAAGACGAAATTGTTCTACCACATAAACACGTTCGATAGATAAAGTGAGACTTCGATACAACTTCAATAAACACACAACAAACAAACATGATTTTATAACGTATTTAATTAGTATACAGTTATATTAACATGTGTCTTTAATTACTTAAATATAGTACTTCTGTATTTAATAATATAAAATATTTAATGCTTAAATTGTTGAATGATAAGTTTCAATATAATCTTTTTGCATTTGCTTCCTTAACATGTGTGTGATCGATCATGCTAACAATTTTGTAAAAGTCAAACATTATAAATTATCTAGCAAATGTGATTGTGGACAATATAAAAACTTTTTCGATTACAGTGTTAAGAGTCTTACATCGAATGTGAGATGACTTAAACATGAGTTATCTTCATCTTAAGGCGATTTTGTAGGATTAAATTAGATTCAACTTCAAATTGCAAGATATTAAAATCACTTTCAAAATCTGTTGTACCATATGCTATCACGTGGTCACAATTTTAAAAGACAATGTATACAAATTAAATTCTATATAAAATTAGTTGAAAAACAAAATGGAGAACAACAACAGCAGTAACAATAATAACAACAATTCTAGGATTCATCACAGTCGCAGAGTTGACCTACCTTGCTCATTTATGATGAGATTTCAATGGCCATATGCCTATATGGTTGGTTTGAGAGCAAAAAGTCAAAGCTAATATCACAGAATAATTCAATAAAAACATTGGCTCAACCCTTTGCTCATTTCAATGTAGTATTCTTCACGATAGGAAATTTAAATTTTATTATTATTAATTTTTTTTAGTTTTTGGCTTTTTTTTCACCTCTTAATCTCAAAGAAAATGAACCTTGACTTATTCAAACACTAAGGGAGTAAGTAAGACAAGAAAGATATATAAAGTGAGAAGCACACGCTAGAAAGAAAAAAATAGTAATCTATAGAAAAATTTAAGTTTTATAAGTTAAGTATGTTTGTTTATGTTTTTTATACTATATACTAATACAATTGATTAGTGTTATGATTACTTTATTTTTTAAGAAATCAACTTAATTTATGGTAACTTAGCAAGGTAAAACCTCTAATCTAGAAAATGATTTAAGTGAGTTGAGCAAAAGTTTAAGCTATTGAACTTTGAATATCACATTCAGATTATGAGTGAAAGTGATTAGGAAAATGACAAGGACATTGATATGAAATTAATACCTTTAAAAAAATATGATTCATTTGATCAAGT
This sequence comes from Trifolium subterraneum, assembly GCA_951799995.1. Lineage (NCBI taxonomy): Eukaryota > Viridiplantae > Streptophyta > Magnoliopsida > Fabales > Fabaceae > Trifolium > Trifolium subterraneum. The sequence goes on from OX637462.1 coordinate 55,540,174, forward strand.
TAAAGTGACTTGTGCAATATATACACAATATTATGTTATTTTGATTTTAACATGGGAAAGCAATTTGGCAAAGTTTCTATACAAAAATAAATAAATAAAAATACTGTTCTTATAAAAACAAAGTAAAATCTAACTATTATTAGACAATGATTTGTGTTAATTAGACCACACCTATATAATATCCCAAATTGCCTTTCTTAAATTGCTAATACTATCAACACATACACCTCAATCTAATTTCCTACTCCCTCTTATCCTTAATACTATAAGAAGTTGAATTTTTAGATATATTAAAAAAATAAATGTATCTAGTCTATAATATAGTCTGGATACATCAATTTTTTAATGTATATAAAAAGTGAATTTTTTCTTATATTAAAGACGGAGGGGCATATTAAACCTAAGCCTCCATTGATCTCTCCATTACCCCTCTTCATCATTATTTTTTTTTGACACAACCTTCCTCATCATTATTAGACAAGAAATAACTGAATTATATATGACACAAATATTTCTAGTATGTTTAATTTGGGAAGACAAACTTTTGAGCTTATAACGATTAAAAAAATACTTATATGGTAATTTTTATTTTCTTACGAGTTTATAATTTAGTTGCTACTAATTATAACTTTTGATAAAGTTAATTCAGTTAATTTTTAGTTATCAATTTTTTTAAAATTTTACTCATGTTATCTTACTTGAAAAAATTAAATATTAATCAAATGTATATTTTTTATATTATGTCATATTGTTGATACAAAGTGTACGTGGGTTAAGTCTCACGTTGATTGGATGAGTTGTTGTTGAACAACGTATTAGTGATATGATCCATAAACCTAATGCCTTAAGGCATTGAGTAAAAGTGTGGTGTCAAAAGTTATTTGTGTAATTGTTCTTAGTCCAATGTGTTGATATAACCTAGTGAAGTTCCCCCTAATGGCCGAACAATATGGGATTAGAGTAGATGGTTCGACAAGGGTTAAACCAACTCCTTGTATATATTGAAATCTTCCTAACATAGGTGGTCATGCGACCTCTCCTGTTGAAGGACGGTGCAAGTGTATGGGTGAAAAACAACATTTGGTCGAGGGGGAGATAATACTTGAATGACTCACACTTGATGGGGAGATCTTTGCAGCAAGTGTGACGTGAGTTAAGTCCTACAATGAATAGCTAGAAAAGTGAAGTTTGAGTACTTCATAAGTGAGAGAGGACCAATTTTGTCAACAAAAAAAATAAATAAGAGAGGACCCAATAAACTAAATGTCTAAGTTTTGGATAAAAATGGATGTCCAACTCACTTATTCGGTTCCTCTTAAGTCTGATGTGGATGATCTAGTCGGCTCCCTCAAGACCCAACACATATTTATAAGCTAGTTTCACTACTAATTTTACACCAAACACTACAAATATCATCCCATGAGAACAAGATGATTGATACCAAAAAAAAAATGCTTCTAAAAATGAAGGGTTAAATATGTTTTTGGTTCCTATAGTTTCACAAAATTTCGTTTTTAGTCCCTGAAGATTTTTTTCACACGTTTTAGTCCCTGAAGTTTTTCCCGTCAATGTTTTTAGTCTCTACTTTTCATTCAACTCGAGCATATCATTCGAAATTTTAAACTTTATTCCGCGGTCATGTTTAGTACATTATATGAATCTCTCTTACAAAAATTTTAATTTTTTTTAACAAGAGATGAATTAAATATGAATTTTTTAGTTTTTTACACATAATAATTCTAAATTTTTTAGTTTTATGTTAAAAAATTCTAAATTTTTATCGGAAATGTTCTTATAATATTATAAACATGAATACAAAAAATCATTCAAAAATTTGAAATTATACAAGAGTTTCATTAAAAGTAGGGACCAAAACCATGGACGGAAAAAACTTTAGGACTAAAAAGTGTGAAAAAAATCATCAGAAACTAAAAACGAAATTCTGCGAAACTATAGAGACCAGACACATATTTAACCCAAAAATGAATATGCCTTATTTTTTGTTACCATGATATAATGAATATGCTTCTTAAAACACTTTTTTTTTTTCTTTCTTTTTCACAATTCACAAAAATATCTAACTCTTTCTAAAACTAAGCTAAACTATACGAAAATGTAAAAATTCTAGCTTAATTGCTCTTAAAAAGGCCTTAAGTAATTGACAATCTCGAACTTAAACCGTTACTTATTTTTATAAACATGAACCTCAATTTTTGAAATTTTTACTTGTTTATTTTTTTTCAATTATCATGCTCGGATGTTACATCGAATTCACAAAGACTTCAATTGAGGAGAGCAAAAGGGACCTTCACAAGTCACAACGATTAATCAAGCTTAACTCTCAAATGTTTAATCTGGGTATCCTCACACACAAATGCCATCCTGCCATAAGTTTTTAAAGATTCTGTTGTGAATTCCATTAAATTTCACACCAATATCTTTTGATGTGTAGAACAAATCAATTGAGCAACCAAAATAAGCAAGACCGGCAATAATAATAATAACAAAAGTAAACCATGAAAACGTAAAGAACACAAGCGTATTGTTTACCCAGTTCGGCTAATACCACCTACTCTGGGGGAGAGAGCTCTCCGTTCCACTATCGATAGAAAACTTGGTTACAATGAGATTATCACAAAGAGTTACAAGAATCAGCAAACCCTAATTCTACCCTTGTCCCAAATCTATTCCCGTAACCAAGAGATTTAATCAATAAGTGTTTCCAGTGTTACAAAGATTATCTCAACACAAGAGAAACCCAAGGAACCCCCTTTTAACCCTAGATTGATGTTGGATATAAAACCTCTTTGAAACCCCTTTTCTTCTCTCTCTTGCGGCTACATATCTGATGAACAACAAATATATAAACACGCACGCGCGTCGCGCAGAAGCAGTTGCGCGTCGCGCCGGCTGCAGATCAAACACGCCCCCACCTTCTGAAGGTTGCGCCACGCGCATGGACGACGGCGCGACGTGCAAGGCACAAACCATGATCATAAATCCTCCATCATCCAATTTCAAGGTAATTCACAACAATCTCCACCTTACCTTTAAATTGATGATGGTGCCAACTTCCCACCAATCATCGTGTTGCTCCGCAAGATTTAACACACACCCTCTTCGAACCCCGAAGTAAACCACTCCGTACTCTCGAAGAAATGCTTGCCTCCAATTGTCCTTGGAATTTTAGGACAACTCACAAGCTCCACCATACATTCTTCGGCCCCTAGATTGTTCATGTCCATACTCCTGAAGAATTGCTTGCCTCTGAACTTAACCATGGAATTTGAGGTAAGTTCTACAAGCCACCCACAAGGTCTCCATAGCTATACACTTCTTTGGTCCAACAATATCACTCTCCTCCCTATCTCCTAGATAGCCAAGAGCTATTGTTGATTGTTTGTCTTCCTCTAGTCTCACTAGTAACAAACTCCACCTCAAACCAAAATTCCTCCATCAAATATTCAAACCGGTATTTCCACTATGACTCTCACCTTGTAACGCAAAACGTTTCCACTACTTTTCAGTAGTAACATGAGTATTATTCCACCGCCTCTCCAGGCCGAGCCTGAGTATTCTTATCACCGCCTCTCCAGGCTGATGTTGAGTATTATTCTACCGCCTTTCCAGGCCGAACACTCATCTATGGTTCCCAGCTTGTGACTATGAGTGCTCCCGCACTCTCATAGCCTTCCTCATAAGCTTCATCACTCACGGCAATCTGAGCCGACGAATTACCACTGCCCCCTCTCCGAGGACAGACCCTCTTGAAGTGACCAGGTTCTTGACAATAGTGACATTTGAACTTGCCACCACCATCACCCGTTGCCTTAGACTTGGACCAGTTCTTCTTCCCCTTCCATCTTCCGTCGTTCTCGCTTCCACCCCTCGCCACACTCAAACCTTCTCCACTATCATCAACTCTCAAGTCTCTGAACTTTGTCAACTCCTTAGTTCTCAAAGCCGATTGAACTTCATCCAGAGTGATGGTGCCTTCCTTGCCATAAAGCAATGCATCCTTAAGGTTTTCAAGGGATTTGGGTAGAGCACACAACAAATGTCCTCATCTTCTATTTTCACATCAATGTTCGCCATATCATCAATTATCTTATTAAACTCCATAATTTATTCCACCACAGACTTGTTATCAACCATACGAAAGAAGTACAATTGTTGCTTCAATAACTGTTTCTGTGCCAGGGACTTGGTCATGTATAGCTTGTCAAGTTTGGCCCACATACTAGCTGCACGTTTCTCTTTAGCCACTTCCCTCAACACCTTGTCTGCAAGACACAAGATAATGGCACTCTTTGCTTTGCCATCCATCTTGGCCTTCTCCGCGTCTGAGAGATTAGCCGGCATACCCACCTCTCCTTTCAACGCCTCATCGCACTTTTGTTGAGTTAAAATTGCCCTAACATTCACCTTCCACAACCTGAAGTCGTTACTCCCGGTGAACTTCTCAATTTCCCACTTAAAACCCATGGTACTCAATTTGTTTGATCCTTGCCCCACGGTGGGCGCCAATTGGTGTGAATTCGATTAAATTTCACACCAATATATACCTTTTGATGTGTGGAGCAAATCAATTGAGCAACCAAAATAAGCAAGACCGGCAATAATAATAATAATAATAATAATAATAATAATAATAACAAAAGTATATCGCAAAAACGTAAAGAACACAAGCGTATTGTTTATCCAGTTCGGCTAATACCACCTACTCTGGGGGAGAGAGCTCTCCGTTCCACTATCGATAGAAAACTTGGTTACAATGAGATTCTCACAAAGAGTTACAAGAATTAGCAAACCCTAATTCTACCCTTGTCCAAATCTCTTCCCGTGACCAAGAGATTTAATCAATAAGTATTTCCCGGTGTTACAAAGATTATCCCAACCCTAGAGAAACCCAAAAGGAACCCCCTTTTAACCCTAGATTGATGTTGGATATAAAACCTCTTTGAAACCCCTTTTCTTCTCTCTCTTGCGGCTACAGATCTGATGAACAACAAATATATAAACACGCGCGTCGCGCAGAAGCAGTCGAGTGTCGCGTCGACTGCAGATCAAACACGCCTCCAGCCTTCTGAAGGTTGCGCCACGCGCAAGGGACATACCATGATCAGAAATCCTGCATCATCCAATTTCAAGGTAATTCCCAACAAATTCTAAACAATCAATCAAACTGCAACAAAAACACACACATTTAAGGTCTTATGCGTTTTAATTGAGCTTAGTTCAAGGGTAGATGTTTTTCTATGGTAGTCTTAAACTTGGAGCAAAGTGAACTTTCTTGTCTCAATGCTATCAATTAACACAACAAAGTCAAAGGTACTCGATAACTTTTTATTTCTATTTTTGTTTTTCAAACAGTTAAAGTTAATAATTAGTTAATGTTAATATCTTTTTGTATTCATGGAGATTTGAACAGATCAAAATTCAAAATCCTCTTATGTCCTTATCCAGTTTTGTCTCCGGTGCAATTCTTAGACGTTAGATGTGGTCCAATGGTTGACTAGAAAAAAAAAAGATTTGACATAATTCTTAATCATAGATTAATTGAAAGGTTGTGATTGCACCAAATAGAAAACTGACAACAAACTGGCTAGAGAGGATCAATATTCTATTTTAACCCTGATGCATGCTTTAACTCCTTAACTTTGTTTAACCCTTAGTTTAAACTAGTCAAAGGTACTCGAGAATATTTTATTTCTAATTTGATTCTCATTTAATATATACATATTTTATTTCCTTTTTCCTTCGTTTCATTTTGAAGAAGTCAGTTTAACTTTTATTTGCGAACAAGTTACTTTGTAGTTGTCATTTTCTAAGTTCTCTAGTACTCCAATCTCAAACATAATATATTGCTAGTTCTAAAAGCAACTCCTATTAGAATTTATAAGGCATATACATAACCACAAAAGCTATTTTGAAAGTTGAGGTTTGCACTACACTTATAAAAGTTATCTTTGTCATATCTCTAGTCAATGTGGGACTTCTAACACACCCCCTCACGCCCAGCACTATTGCGCTTAGTGCGTGGAATCAACAACAACGGGTGACTCAAATATGGGAGGTCTCCACAACAAACAACAAATGAATTTATGATAGACTCTAATATCGTATTAGAATTTGAGAGACATATACTCAACCGCAAAAGTTAGCTTGAGAGTTGAAATTTGCACTACACTTATAAAGATTATCTTTGTCATATCTCTAACCAATGTGAGACTTCTAACAACGATAAAGAAATTCAAATTTCTATCTAATTCCAACGAGGGTTGAAAATTTACTCCAAGTCAAAAGACTAATGAATATGGTTAGTAACAAAATAAAAAGGATATACGGTTCAAATGGACTAATTAATAATCATAGGAATGGCAATAATCATAGGGGTGACTTCAACATGCTTTTAACAAGAATTCCTTAGTGTGTATAACTTCTACAATTGACTAATTAATAATAGAAATGGCAATGTAATCCATAATCGCGGGTACCCGTCTGTCCTGTCCCGATTTTGATGGGGAAAAGCGAATTGACTGAGTTTGAGTTCGGGTTTGAGTTTTCCCCCATTTTAAAAAACGGGTGTGGGGCGGGTAATGAGGACATTGATACTCACTCTGAACTTGTTCCCGAACCCGTCCCGCTTATATATAATTACATTTTATCTCTCTTAAATTATAAGTGCTTAACAAAGTCTTAAATTATATTCATATTGTCAAATAACCGATTATCCCAAAAGCTTAAGCTTTTAGGATAATCGGTTATTTGACATGGTATCAGAGCCTCTATGACTAAGTGGTCTAGAGTTCGATCCCCGCTCCCCTCACTTTCTAATTAAAAAAAAGTGGAATTTAAGCATATGGTAGGTGGGCCTATGCATTATCCACGCTTCAAGCCCAAGTGGGCTCTTGCGTGATGGGGCGTGTTAGAAATAATATAAAACCTTTGATGTAGTCTTTCCTAACAGCTTAAGCTTTTGGGATAATCGGTTATTTGACATGGTATCAGAGCCTCTATGACTAAGTGGTCTAGATCAATGGTTTTATATTATTTCTAACACGCCCCCTCACGCAAGAGCCTACTTGGGCTTGAAGCGTGGATAATGCATAGGCCCACCTACCATATGCTTAAATTCCACTTTTTTAATTAGAAAGTGAGGGGAGCGGGGATCGAACTCTAGACCACTTAGTCATAGAGGCTCTGATACCATGTCAAATAACCGATTATCCCAAAAGCTTAAGCTGTTAGGAAAGGCTACATCAAAGGTTTTATATTATTTCTAACACGCCCCATCACGCAAGAGCCCACTTGGGCTTGAAGCGTGGATAATGCATAGGCCCACCTACCATATGCTTAAATTCCACTTTTTTTTAATTAGAAAGTGAGGGGAGCGGGGATCGAACTCTAGACCACTTAGTCATAGAGGCTCTGATACCATGTCAAATAACCGATTATCCCAAAAGCTTAAGCTTTTGGGATAATCGGTTATTTGACACATATGTTTGTAAGTTGAGTATTAAATAAAGTTGTTTTTTCTATTTATATTCTTTATTTAAAAAAATTATATTGTCAAAAAAAATAGTTTTTAACTTTTACCCCTTTTTTAATAAAAAAAATTACCAAAGCTCAACCATGATCATATGGAAGTGAGGCGGAATGGAGATACCCAAAACCTATAGAGATACCTGAACTCCGTTGGGTATGGATTTGGGGTTCTACTTTTCATACCCGGTGAGATCTGGACGGATTTGGGGAAACCCGAACTTTATAGGCTTGGATTTGGGAAAGGCAAAATCCGTCCAATCCACCCCGCTCCGCCCCATTGTCATGCCTAATTAATAAGATTCAATGAGAATTTGCATAAGTGTGAATATCGGCAAAAGAGAGAAGTGTTTGGCACAAATTCTCACAGCTGGGATGTCAAGAGAGTTGAGTGATCAAAAGTTGTAAATTACCCTTCTTACTTGCCCTTCAATCCATCTCTTGAAAATGCCATGACATCGTGAGCATTCACAAATTGATTTCCAGATTTTCTTTCAATGGTCTATACTGGAAAGTTATCAACTGTAAAATTAACTTATAAGGCAAGGAAAATCATTAAAAAAACAACTAACAATTAATTTCATTCAATCAAAGTAGCATTACAAACTTTTCCAACACAAAACAGAAACGAATTTGCAATCGATGTGACACATCTTAACAATAACTTCTATTATGTCATAGGACTTAAGATTATTATATTGAAATATTGTTCTTCAAAATTACATAAGTTTATCAAAATATACATGAGTTTGTCATCATAAAAAAGGGAAAAATTGTCTTAATGTAGTTGTCTTAATTGTAGTTGTCTTAATATTAATTTGAAAGATGACTTGAATATGTGTTTATAAGTAAGGGTAATCCTCACCTTACAAATTAGTTTTGATAAAGGTTCTAACTCCTATAAGAAAAGGTTCTATCATATCTCTTCTTAGTCCATGTGGATTCATATTCTTTTCATTACAACGATATACTTGTGCACTTCCGAGCGTATCAAGTAACATGGTTTGCTTGTTTATTCTCCCAAATGCATTCATTACGCGAACGATAAAAAAAAACTCCAAAATTATAACATCAAAGAGAGGTTCTTCTTCGGTCTCTTTCCATACTTGAGACTAGAACTACTACTTTCACTTATCATCTTGGCCATGATTTTTCTATCTTGTTGTTTTTTAATTTTGTATCTATGTTAAGAATCATTGTTAATTTGTACAACTTATAATAAAAATTATAGGCATTGATCGAATAGAGTAATTACAGAGTGCTAATCATTATTTTTCAAATTTCTTTTTGGGGTTTAGTATTGATGAACTAGACTAGACCATATCGAAAAATAACTCTGGAACAAGCTCTACGACAATCAATCATATAGGTGTCCAAAGAGTTTGTTTAACTAGAAAACTCTGGAATTGCAACTTTGATTAATGGAAGTTAAGGAAACTCTTGTGGAAAAAAGAAGAAAGAAAGAATCCACCAAAAAAAAAAAAGAAGAGAGAGAGTGAGTGAGAGAATCTTTAATTAATTAAGGGTAAATAACTTTGTACCCCCGTAAAATTAGTTATTTTTCATATACCTCCCTGAGCAGATTTTTTTTTGCTTTTTACCCCTTGCAATATAAAAATTCTGTCATTTGCCCCTGCATAGTCAAGTGTGCGTCTGACTGTATAAATCTGCTGACGTGTCATGTACACGTGGAAAACAAATTTTATTTATTTTAAATGACACGTCAGCAGCTAATAAACAAAAAAAATAAAATCTGAAAACTTTAAAAAATGTATTTTGAAATTAAACCTTAAAAACTTTAAAAATAAAATCTATTTTTTTTTGGAAAAAAAATCTGAGAACTTTATTTTTTTTTTATTTTAATTGAGAATAAAATTTAGAATTTTGCTTCTTCTAAACCAAAACGCGTATTCCTCCATCCACATACCCTTGTCTTCATCCTCACCTTTCTTTCCTATATTGTTGGATCTATTTTTTGCTTAACATACCCTTTAAAGTTTTTAAGGTTTAATTTCAAAATACATTTTTTAAAGTTTTCAAATTTTATTTGTTTAAAATAAAATAAAAAATTTGTTGTAAAAGAAAATTTATTTTTTTCTAAAAAAATGTATTAGTTGTTGACGTGTCATTTAAAATAAATAAAAATTAAATTGTTTTTCACGTGTACATGACACATCATCGGATTTGTACAGTCAAATATACACTTGACTATACTAGGGGAAGATGACATAATTTTTATATATATTTTAATATGAAAGTAATTCCGACCACTTCTGATACTGAGATTTCTGCACTTTTGCAGGGGGTCAAAAACAAAAAAAACTGCTCAATGGGGTAAATGGAAAATCACTAATTTTGCAGGGGGTAAAAAGTCATTTACCCATTAATTAATGATATCACGTGAGCTTTTAATAGCCGCTGGATCAAAATAAAATCAAGCGATATTAATAAATCTAACTATTTTAAAGTTACACCGGTGTAATTTGATTCATCCTCTAATAATAATAATAATAATAATAATAATAATAATAGCAATATATGTGCAGGAACCCTTCACTTATTCACTTAAGGTGATTTTCTAGCCAGTAGGCTACTTGACAAAAAAACAAAATCACAAGAGACACCAATAAGTGACCGAAATATTTGGTCTTTCTCCAAATGGAAAGGGACCCAAACCAACAATAAGTTAGTCAAAATGTCACACATATTAAAAAATTCACTTGAAATAACTAATTTTATATGTTCAATAAATTCTATTATTCTCCCTCTGTTTCTTTTTATTTGTCGTTTTAGAGAAAAAAAATTTGTTTCAAATTATTTTTCGTTTTGAAAATTTAAGGTTATATTTTGTCTATTATATATAACATCATTTTAATAAAATTAATTAATGCTATATATTTGGAAAACTAAATATTTTTAAAAAAAAAATTTGTGCATAACATATTAAATTTGTTGTTCTTTTTTACATAATATATTAAAAATTTTGGAAAGAGAAAATGTGTGCAAAAAAAAATTATTGGTGGTGCAAAAAAAGAAATTACATACGGTGCAAAAACACATTTTCTTAATTTGGTTTTTTTTTTCTAAAACGAGAAATAAAAATAAACGGAAGGAGTAATAATTAACAACCATAATGGTAATCTAAGTAGCTTAATACCCAATAATATATGCAAAGTAATTTTATAATAAATCGAAAATAATTCATGCGATATTCCATATGAATAAGGAATACTTAAACAAATAAAGTAGATATGCTAAAATTCAATCCTATATGGTTTAACCGATTGATGCTAGACAACACAAAACATTGAATAAATACTTGGTTGATATGTCGACATAAGAGGCAATTTTAAAGACGAGTAGCATTTTTTTTTTTGAGACAAATTAAAGACGAGTAGCTTTTATTAGGTGAAAACTTGATGAATCGTAGTTTTTTTTTTTTTTTTGAAGCATTGATGAATCGTAGTTGGACAGTTGTTAATTCCTTATTTCTTTTGTAACAACGAAGTAATTTAACATTTTTTCTGTGGGTGATATGCTTTTATATGTACCATTGCATGTGCATCATCATTTCTCACCTATCAAAAAACCTAGTATATATGTTTACACATCTGTTTCCTTCAGAAAGGAGTGCGTATACACACTTTTTTGCAGTACAAAAAACAGCTTCAATACAATTTTCATCCTCTATTTTTACTATTTTGTAAATTTAATTCTTCTATTTGAAAATCTGATAGTTTTCATCTCTTAATTATATTTTTAAACTAAATAGTTAGTTTGTGATATGTTTTAAATCACATGGTTTATGATTTGACGATGAAAAAGATCAACATCGATAAAATTGTAAAACAAAATCACCTAATTTTTTTTAATTTAAAACATGTTATATTACTATATTTTGCTAGGAAATCCAAGAAGAAGTGTCTTATTTTTAAGGTGAATTTTGAAAAGACATATGACTTTATGAATTGGTCTTTTAAGGTGGGTTTAATTCTAGGTGGCGTAGCTGGATTCAAGATTGCGTCTTCTCTGGGAAATTATTGTCTTGGTGAATGGTTGTCCAACAGGGTAGGTGAACATCAGGAGAGAGTTGAGGCAAGAAGATCCATTTGCGCTTTTCCTCTTCCTTTTGGTGGTTGAGGGGTTGAGTGGGGTAGTTTGGAGAGTGGAGGATCGCTCATTGTTCACTGGTTTTAGGATTGGTTGCTCGGGATTTCAATGTTGTGGAGATCTACCTTTTAATTGGATGAAGTAGAAAACTAAATGGTGGACTCTGGAGCTTGTGCGTCGCGCAGCTCCCCCCCACGCGCCGCGCAGATGCTCGAGAGAAGAAGCTGGTGTGCCTGGCAGCTGCGCGCCGTGCAACCTCACTGGCGGAGCGCACAGGAGTGCGAATCCTATAAATACAGGTTATGTTTTCTGCTGTGCCGTCACGGGAAAAAGAGGTTTTTGAGGGTTTTCTCAAACAACAAAAGGCTAGGATTATTTCTTAGGGTTGATAATCACCTATTTCATCTTGTAAACACATATCATTGGAATCTCTTGGTCACGGGAAGAGATTTGGAACAAGGGTAGTTTTAGGTTTTCTAATTCTTGTAACCTTTGTGAGAATCTCATTGTAATCAAGGAACAAAGTTTGATAATGGAACGGAGAGCTGCCCTCTCCCCCAGAGTATGTTCATTAACACTGAATTGGGTAAACAATTGTCATTGTGTTCTTTACGTTTTCGCGGTTTATTTTGTTGCCAGTATTATTGCAGTATTATTGCCATCATTCTTGTTTGATTGCTTTAATCGTATTGCTCCACACACTAAGGTATTGGTGTGAAGTTTCCAATCGAATTCACAACAATTGGCGCCCACCGTGGGGCAAGGATCAAACGATTAAGGTATCATGGGTTCTAAGTGGGACATTGAAAAGTTCACCGGGAGTAACGACTTTGGTCTGTGGAAGGTGAAGGTTAGGGCAATACTTACTCAACAAAAATGCGATGAGGCGTTGAAAGGAGTGGTAGCCATGCCGGCTAACCTCTCAGACGACGAGAAGGCATAGATGGATGGCAAAGCACTGAGTGTCATTATCTTGTGTCTTGCAGACAAGGTGCTGAGGGAAGTGGCCAAAGAGAAAAGTGAGCAGCTATGTGGGCCAAACTTGACAAATTATATATGACCAAGTCCCTGGCTCAAAAGCAGTGTCTGAAGCAGCAACTCTATTTCTTCCGTATGGTGGAGAATAAATCAGTAACGGAACAACTATCAGAGTTCAATAAAATTATCGATGATTTGGCGAACATTGATGTGAAAATAGAAGATGAGGACCAGGCTTTTCACTTGTTTTGTGCTTTACCTAAGTCTCTTGAGCATCTCAAGGATGCATTGTTATATGGCAAAGAAGGCACTATCACCTTGGATGAAATCCAGGTGGCTTTGAGAACCAAGGAGCTGACAAAGCTCAATGAATTGAAAATTGATGATAGTGGAGAAGCCTTGAATATCTCAAGAGGAAGAAGTGACAACAGAGGTAGAGGGAAAGGGAAGAAGCACATGTCTAAGTCTAGGGAAAAGGGTGATGGTGGTGGCAAGTTCAAATGCTATCACTGTCATGAACCGGGTCACTTCAAAAAGGACTGTCCTCAGAGAAGGGGCAGTGATAGTTCGTCGGCTCAGATTGCTGTAGTGAAGAGGAAGGTTATGAGAGTGTAGGTGCACTGACAGTTACTAGTTGGGAACCAGAGAAGAGCTGGGTCATGGACTCCGGATGCTCTTATCACATTTGTCCAAGAAAGGAGTACTTTGAAACCTTGAAATTGAAAGAAGGTGGAGTTGTGCGTCTTGGTAACAACAAGGCGTGCAAGGTTCAAGGTATATGTTCTATCCGTCTCAAAATGTATGATGACCGCGACTTTCTTTTGAAAAATGTGAGGTATATCCCTGAACTTAAGAGAAATTTAATTTCGATAAGCATGTTTTTTATAATCTAGGGTATTGCACTAGAATTGAACGTGGTGTGTTGAGAATTTCTCATGGTGCATTAGTAATATCTAAAGGGTCTAAAATGAATGGTCTTTACATTTTAGAAGGTTCCACTGTTATCTCGAATGCATTAGTAACTAGTGTTGAAAATGCAGACATAACTAAACTATGACATTTGAGGTTAGGGCATGTTAGTGAGAGAGGTTTAGTTGAGCTAGCAAAGCAAGGTTTGCAAATGTTCAACCCGCGGGCCCGGGAAAACCGACCCGAATATGCCTTTTCGGTTTGGGCCGGGCGGTTTCAAGTGGGTTGGGTCGGTTGTGTCCAGCCCTTGGACCGATCACCATCACAGAACGAGTACAAGAACCATCAACTCCCTGCAAACATATGACATCAAGGAAACCGACTCTTTTGAGCCAAACAGTTCAATATCAAACTATAAGAAATTGATGAGGATATCAAGTCAGTCGGGACCGACACGATAAAGGGCATATCGGGACCTTGAAACCCGCAAATCATGTATGCCAAAACCAAACACGACAAGAACTAAAACCCCACCAACCAACAACCACCACCACGAGGGTGGAAGAGCCAATTGAAGCAAACACCAATGTCATGAGAAAGAGAAAAATCATCGAACACCAGAGAACGCATTGGAGTTTGGTGCATGAGGTCGATCTAGAACAAAGAAGCCCAATTCTTGAATATCATAACAAGAACTTAGTGGTCCGCTGCAGCAAAGCTACGCTAGTGGCCACTTGAAACATTCCCATAAGGGGTTAATTGTGGTGGCGCCATAAGAAGACGAATGCACCATAGAACCGTGTGTCTACATTGATAAGGAGAGGTTTAGATTTAAGGAGAGAAAAAAGCAATTTCTTGTGGCCGGTGGCTCGTGTTGGTCATCAGTAGTGGAAATTAAGAGAGAAGGAAGGGCGACTTTCGGTGGTTTGTGGTGGCGAGGTTTGCGAGAAGGGAGAGAAAGCAAAAGGGTAGAAAAAGAGCCTCACTAGAGGAAAAAAAAATTGTGATGATATCCTATTTGTTCCAACATAACTGACTTAATTGTCTAATTTATGGAGATTAAGGAAGTCATGTGTATAAATGTGATTTCTCTTCTATTTCTTCTCTTCTAATTATAGTCATCAAAACTTTTCTCCTCTTCTTGATCTATTAGAGAGGGGTGATGTATGGTCAATTTAGGCCTAAACCATCCCTCAAAATCGTTTCTTTATATTTTAGTTAAATAAGTGTGGTTTTCACATATCTCTATTTTTTTTTGTTGTTGTGATTTCATCATCTTATAGTGCGATATTTTTTGTTTTGATTTTTTGTGATAGTGTAGTGTATTTTGTTTTCGCGTCTTAGTGCGGTGTATTTGTTTTCCCGTCTTAGTGTAGTGTTTATTTGTTTTAGGTTGAAGGATTAATCTAGTTCAAATTCGGTCAATGACTTTAGTGTCATCAACGCTATAAATTTTTGGAAGCATGATACTATTAATATAGTCAACTATGTAAGTTTATGCAGTTTGTCGTTTTATACTATATTAACACATATATTGTGAATTTGTTTGCAGATTAATCATTTTCATCTAATACATTTCAATTTTAGTAATCCATTTCAAACATCCCAATACAATTTTTTTTAGTATTAGATTTCTTTGAGATACATAATAATACTAGTATTAGATTACTAGTTATTGGGCATGCAACTAATATGCATTAAATTAGGTAAGACAACGGATAGCCATGAATGATTATAATTTTTGTCATGAGATTTCAACATCATATATAGAAGTTATTAAAAAAAACATCATAGATCTAATTATTAAATAAAAAATAAATGTCATTAATATGTGGATTTTATTTGGTAAGCCTCTAATCTTTGTTTTATGCATTTATGGTAATAGCAAGATTCATAGGAGCCAACATGATCTTGGTGGCAAATGCATGTGGTTGAATTGGAATTTTTCACAGCCTCAAGCTCATGAGCCAAAAATCCGTGATGGCATTCAAAATTATTGTAATAAGATTTCTACTTCTATTCAGATAAAACTTTTTATTTTTCAAACGTAGTTTGTTAATTTTTATTGAATAGTTATCCTTTAAAGTATACGTCTTGTGTTTTGTAGGAGATTCTTTCAATAAAATTTATTTTGCTTTCCTTAGAAATAAGATAAAATAGCTTTAGGAAGTTTTGGTAATTTTCCAGTGTAAAATGGTTGTAATGGTACTTGGACCAATTAAATCCATGATTCTTATTACTTAGATCACTTATATTTTTTAATAAAAAGTTATAATATACTTGTTTTTTTTTAAGAAGCCAAATAAATATATTAAATAATATTAAATAGGCACAAGGAATGCCTAAGAAAGTACAAACATGAGGTCTAAGAACACAACTCAAAAATTAAACTCCACCATCTCTAAACAAACCTTTGGAATGGACAACCAATAAAGTAAATCAAAACAAAAGCCTTTTTTTCTGCCTTTCAACCACCACAAGTGTGTTTTAATGTTATATACTAATGCATCAACTGAAAATACATTATTATTAAAAACACAATTATTATTACGCTCTCTCCAAATAAACTAAACCGTTGCTAGCATATTATTTGAAGACGTGTCCTAGATGATTTGCCGAAGGTGTGCGCTCCACAAAGTCATATCTATAGCATTGTTAGGAAGAACGCACAGAATCGCAAATCAAGGAATAATATCATACCAAACCGCCCCAGAGAAGATAGATCAAGAATAAATGGTGGCGTTACAACCGATCGAATACAAAATAGAGTCATCGTGAAGGCACCTGCGAACAAATAAGTTATACTTCGTAAGTAACCTGTCACTCAGAAAACAATACATAAAGGTAGAAATTTTTATCGAAACAAGCTTGTTCTAAATGAGGTCACAATGAATGTTCCTCACTCTGATTTAATATGTATCATATGATATGTTATACACATTTTATTTTATGTAGTGTATATGTAAATTAGGGGGAGGCCTGCCCCCAATCAGATCCGTCCTGTACGTAAGTTTTGTGAACACATATTGAGACATTTATAAGTCAAATTTATTTTCAAATAAAAGTCGATTTAAAAAGTAGATTGTTAACAGCAACCAATTTGTTTTTTATGACACAAACAACCACAAATGTAAAAGTCTGAATCAACATTTTTCATATTAATTATGTTTTTAGTTTTTAAATTTTGCAAAATTGTTAAGAATAGTTCCTACATTTTAAAAATGGTTAAAAAAAATCCTATAAAATTTTCTGTTATCAAGATTAGTCCAATCAGTCAAGAATAGTCCCTACATTTTACAAAATTGTCAAGAATAACCCCTACCTTTTAATATTTTTAGTCCCTATATTTTGTAAAATTGTCAAGAATAGTCCTACCTTTTAATATTTTTAGTCCCTACATTTTGCGAAATTGTCAAGAATGATCCATACATTTTATGCCACAAATTTTTTTTTAACGGATTGAACTAATTTTGAAAATGGAAAATATTTATGGTATTTTTTTAACCATTTTTAAAATGTAGAGACCATTCTTAACAATTTCGCAAAATGTAGGGACTAAAAATATATTTAACCCTTTTTTTATCAAACAATTTGGTGATTAAAATTTTATTTTTAAAATAAATAAGTAGAGTATCTCGTCTTCAAACTCACCAGAAGTAACGTTTTTCATATCTATTTTAACAACATAAGGAAAATTTGCAGAACCCGTAGAATAAGCAAACAGCACACTGGTCATTAATTTCTCATTAAGTCTCTGGAAACACACCCACATGGTCAACCAAAATCACTATCAATGGCTGATAAATTTGGTCATTTCACTATTTGTTTTTTACAACAGAAGCAATTAATAAAAAAAACTACTCTCAAGTAGCCATTCCTCAAGGCATCCATATTATTAAGAAGGGAAGGGAGTCCGGAAAAGAATCATGCCAAATGTGAAATTTATTGTGGCTAGAAGATCCATCTTAACAAAGAGATCAACATCTTCATTATCTTCTTTTAATGTGTGAATTAACTGAACATTTCAATTAAGCTTCATAAGTTGGTTAAGGTGTGTAGCTAAACTGATTTGAGTTAAGAGTGAAATGAGTTAAGATGTAAACGTCCAAGATTCAAATCCTGACAAGATAAAAATTAACACTAACAACTAATTATCAATTTTGACCGTTTCAAAAAAATTAAGCTTCGAAAGGTCCATATTAACTTTTTAATTGTCCCATAAAATAAATTATACAAGTATCAATGGATCGAGATATTAGGGTCATGGCACAAGTTTTGTTTTATATATATAAATGTCAGGATTAAATAATATTAAGGTGTCAAACTTTTTATATGACATCTTCGATATATTTTACCGGATAATTGATAGGATTATGGAGGTTAATTTAGTTAATTAAATAATATTGATATTAGTTGGATATTTAGTGTTTGGATTAATTAGTTGGGCTTTATTACCTTTAGGCCCAATGAGAATATTATCCATTATGGATACTATTTTTTTTTTATGCTATTTTTTTTTTTTTTTGAAGCAATTATGGATTCTATTTATATGTACTTCTTTAATAATTTGTAATCAATCAATCAATGAAGAAAATGAATGAATTTATTATCGTATTTCTTAGTTAGTTTTTAGTGTCTTTTTTCTAGTTTTAGTGTAGAACCCTAGTTAGAGAA
Organism: Trifolium subterraneum; assembly: GCA_951799995.1. Classification (NCBI taxonomy): domain Eukaryota; kingdom Viridiplantae; phylum Streptophyta; class Magnoliopsida; order Fabales; family Fabaceae; genus Trifolium; species Trifolium subterraneum. Next base: position 55,558,390 of record OX637462.1, read on the forward strand.
TTAAAATCCACATGAGATATGATTTCTCTCATCCCAATATTCATAAAGGATACTCCCTTCGTCCCAAAATATAAAGAAAAATTAGTCAAACAAAGTCGATGTATTTAGTCCAAATTTTTAATCAAATACAACAATTTTTTTGACTAATTTTCTTTTATATTTTGGGACAGGGGGAGTACTCAATAATAAGTTCACTTTGAATTTTCTAAAGCTGCAGTATATAATTGGTTGAAATTTAAGTTCTATTAAGTCTCTGGTTGCATGATATATATACTTCCTCCGTGACACTATATAATCAAAATTCACTTTTTAAGTTTATATTATAAATTAAATATATTAATTATACTTATATAATTAATGTATACAATGAATCTAATAATGTGAATTTTTTTTATTTTTTTATTTTTCGTTACAAATGTGAATTTTACTTATATATAGTATCACAGACAATATATGAACTGACTTTTAAGAGTAAAACTTAAACTTGTTTAACATGAACCTCAGACCCACAATTGCATGAATAGTTTATACTATTGAAGTTGTATTAGAATTCTACATTGTAGTCCTAACTTGTATGGTTTAACTTAAATTTTTGTTGTAGATTATATATCTTTACCAAAGTTTGTATTTAGTGTTTACTATCTATGGACAAAAAAGAAAGTCCTACCATGTGGCAACTTGGTCCCTCGATGTACAAGACAAGTCTGTTCACTACCCTTGATTTACTATCTATGGACAAATTTTGTCCCTGTGAAATAATTAATAATTAATAACTCAACTTGTACGTAGTACTTGAAAAAATTAAACTTAGACCATTTAGTCTCTCTATCAACAATTATTTTGTTTACATGTACCGTACTCTTACACATTTCAATTGAGTCCAAGTGCCAAATTTTTCAAGACGTGTAACATCAATTATTTTAAGTAATTATTACTCGGGTACTTCAGAGTTAGATATCGATATATAAATAAAATTCAATATCATGTTATATTTTATATTAATATAAATTTTTCAAGAAAATACAATGAGAGAATTATTTTTATGAAAAAAATATGATGATTCTTTATTTAGATATTTAATATTAAAAAAAATAAAATTGGGTAACCCACGATCCAACCCAATCCAACCCGAAAATTAGTGGGTTTATCCAATTCAGCTCAATGTTGTAACGGGTGGTTATTTTATTAGACCCAATCCAAAATATTCTATGTGGTTCGGGTTTTGGTTTTGGCCAAACCCAAACCGGCCCACGTACACCCCTAAGTTTAATGGAGGAAAGTAACATGCATGTGCTTGTTTGATGGAAACTAAGGAAGAATGTTGAAGTTATATGGGTGGTGGTGGTGTTACACGACAAAGAAAGAAGTAAAAGAGAAAGAGTTTATGATGTCTTTCTTTCTTTTTTTTTCATAATATTTATATATATTAGAGTATATAATATATAAATACTTTTTTTTAACCTACTCTGCTCCTTTATAATTTAGGAATACCCACAACTAACTTGTAACAAATTTTTGAATTTGCATGTGGATTTACAAATTGCATATGACTTGTTCTCATTAGTTGATTGATAAATATCTTCAAATTATAAAGGGATAGATTAGAAAAAAACCATAAAATACTTTTTGTATAAGTTATTAGTATCTTTTATATTTATTTAGACATTACTAAGGCATAACTCAACATCATTATATAAATATTCATTGCTATATAATGAAAAATATCATAGACATAATTTTATCGTAGGAGGTGGATTAGTTTCTAAAGCCAAAAATGCTTCATGGCAGCTAGGACACACATGTTTAAGGTTAAGATATATTCTGAGATATTCGTACTGCATTTTACACCGATGGCAAATAGTCCAAAATGTGAATTTTGATTTATTGGCAGAAGATGAGGTCTGTTCTTTAGCAGTATTTTTCTGAGATTTTACACTTGAAAGGGGTTTCTGTTTGCTATTGTTAGCCCCATAATTATAAAATTAAGCATTTAACTTAGATAGTGGTATCAAGAAGTTCAACTCTAAGATTTTGAACTTCTGGTAGAGTTAAACTTCTCGATACCATTGTCTAAGTTAGATGCTTCATTTTAGAATTATAGGGCTAACAATAGTAAAAAGAAACTCCATTCAAGTGCAAAACCTCAGAAAAATACTGCTAAAGAACAAACTTCATCTTCTGTCAATAAATCAAAATTCACATTTTGGACTACTTGCCATCGATGTAAAATGCAATACGAGTATCTCAGAATGTATCTCAACCTTAAACTCGTGTGTCCTAGCTGCCATGAAGCATTTTTGGCTTTAGAAACTAATTTGCCTCCTACAATAGAATTATGTCTCTCATCTTATTCATTATACAGTAATAAGTATTTATACAATGATGTTGAGTTGTGTCTAAACAATGTCTAACTAAATATAGAAGATCATAATAATTTATACAAAGAATATTTTATAGTCTAACAATGTATGTTAATCCTTTTTGCAAGTGGTAATTGTCTCTTTTTGTCCTTTAATTTACTACCAATCAACATTGCACTCCTTATGTTTAATGGTGGTCTTGGGTTTAGGAATATCAGGATATTCAATAAAGTTATGTTAGCTAAGCAAGTATGGAGGCTCTACAATAACCCCGAACTTTTTGTTGGGTCAGTATATCAAAGCAAAGTTCTATCCTAATATAGACATCTTAATGCTCAGATTGGCCAAGCTCCCAACTACGCATGAAGAAGCATTCAAAAAGTTCAAAAGATCATTAAGAGATAGTGTTGTTAGATGGTGGGTAATTGTCATTATGTCCAAATATGGGAGGATAGATGGTTACCAAACCAGAAAAAATATAAAATTATTTCTTCCCAACCCGGTAATACTAATGTTGTCTATTTGAAAGATCTCATAAAGGATGATGCGTCAAGATGGAACAATGACATTATTGATCAAAACTTCACTCCTTTTGAAGGAGAGCAAATCAAGCAACTACCTATCATTATTGGACCACATATGGATCAATTAATGTGGATGCACTCTAGGGATGGTCACTACACTATTAAGACCGGGTATAATGCTATTCATCAATAATGGCTTGAGATCACAAGCAGATCGGATCTTCATTTAATGACTCCCAAACCCAATTATGGACAAAAGTATGGGATCTTCGTATTATTCCTAGACACAAGGATCTACTTTGGCGCATTCTCAACAAAGTTCTACCTCTCAAAAGTGAGTTCAACCACAGAGGCATTCCCTATAGCATTTTGTGTCCTAGATGCAATCTTAAAGAAGAAACTATCAAGCATTTATGTTCTAGAAAAATTCAATAGCTTCAAGCATTGGATGGTGGATAACTATGGATCAAGCATTGTCCTAGGATGGTGGGTAATTGTTCCATAGTGAGCTCAACCACAAAATGCTTGATCCATACAAAAATTTGGTTTGAGTCTAAGTCTGGTATTAAATTCAATAGCTATCACCAATATAGCTTTATAGACTTGTTACAACAAGTCCTGAACTTGGAAGAGGATCAAATTATATACAAAGTTATGATAAAATGTGGAATATGGTATGTCGCAATTAGATGGCCTTTGAGGACAAAGACATTACAAAACTGATTATCACTACAACAGAGAATAGTATATATGACTTCCAATTACACAACAATTTCAATGACGACGAAAACCAAGCAATTTCCCAAATAGGGTGCAACAACACCAACAATTCTAACAGCAACAATCACAGAAACACCGATAATAATTTTTCTAGCTCTAATATTTGGAAAAAACCTCTGACAGATCAAATTAAAAGAATCTATGATGCAAACCTGTCTCATGATGGTTATTGGGGATTAAGTGCAATTTTTTGTGATGAGCGAGGACAGCTGCTAGCGGCTGCAACTTAGAAGTATCCTGGTGGCGATGACTCGGCTATGGCGGAGGCACTAGAGCTCTATAACACCATCAACCTCGCTGTTGATGACGATTTCCAATCGGTGATCCTTGAAAGCGATAACGAGATGGTAATTTGGTTTGTGAATGAAACGGCGCAGCTTCCTCGTACGTACATGAGAACCCTAATATGACGAATCAAGTGTAATATAAATAGGTTTAGAAACTTTATTTTCTCTCATGTGAGGCGTGGCGGTATTAGACTGGCCCATGCTCTGGCCCAGTTAGCCTATAATGTGCCCAATCAAATTTGGATGGAAGAGGTTCCACCATATATTATTTCTTTGGTACTTTTGGATTTGATTCATTAATAAAATCTTTTTCATTAAAAAAAATAAAAAACTAAGATGTGACAATCTCCAAAACATCAATTAAAAGCAAAGAGAATTTAAATTACTAGGACAATTATCATAAATTTTTAAACAGGGGCCATAATTACACCACATATCCACATGAGCAATCACACAAAATTTTTGAGAACCAATAGCTTATAAAAACACAAACAGTCGGTTATGCTTTGATCCCAATAACTATATAAACTTTATGAATCTTAAGGAATTCCCAACGATTTAATTCCAAAATATATGAACTTTGTACGAAGTTTTTCAATATAGTACGTAATATACTTGAGATACCATTATGCTATCACATTTTACTATGATTTTACACCGTAAATAACACTTAATACAATCAATTATTTTGAATGAATGCTATACACAACTTTAAGTCGAAAAAATAAACTTAATACAATTATATTTTTCACATCAAATGTAAATACTCAATGATTTTTCAAAACGTGTAACATCAATTATTTTAAGTAATTATTACTCCGGTACTTCAGAGTTAGATATCGATATATAAATAAAATTCAATATCATGTTATATTTTATATTAATATAAATTTAAATTTTAAATGAATTTTACGTATAAATATTAGTCTCCAACTAAATTTTAAAGATATCAAAGAATTTATCTTATTTTAATGTACATTGTGTGGTTCATGTCGATAATTAGCTAGAAACATATATTTGGGGAATTCGATATCAAACATTTGCGCACTATGTCCGATAAAAAATGAGTGGATTAGATAAAAACAGTGTTAAAATGTTAAATGAATAGTGAATTTACAGCTGAGATTGCCTACTGCATTAAACAGCTACATGAGCGAATGCGCGCACATCCAATATTTCGTCTTATAATTTTAAATCTGTATTCTCTTCCTTGCTTCCCCATCAACCTTTATTTCTCCTCCCTCTAATACTGAAGAACTTTAAAGAAAGAGTTCTATGTGCCCTCTATAATGCTAAACCGGGTATTTTAATGGAGGGGTATTGAAATCCTATATCGCTATTGTTTTTAGATTGTCAGATATTCCTCCGGACACTATTATAAGCGAATTTGATTTTTTTGGTACATTGAAAAAATCATGTATATAGTTCATATTATAAATCAAATACATCACCTTTTCAATGTACCAAAAATGTCAAATTTATTTATAATAGTAATCGGAAGGAAGTATGTATATTTAGATATTCTTGTTCCTTTGAGCAAGTTTTTGGAGTGAGATGCTTTTAACTAGATGAGAAAGATATATGAAAAAAGAAAATAAGGAATATAAATTTTAATCAATTTTGAAAGAAATCAGATATTGTGAATTCACTATAATTAATGTTACATTTACATATTCAGCACATCCTCGATCGGTTATTGGATTAAGATCAAATGGCCCATAATTCAAAATTGTTTCACTATACTATCTTACTTTCTTGATATTGCGTAGAAGGTTAAATCAATCTTATTAAATGTTAGTATAAAATTAATTTACACTAACAAAAAATATATACTTTCTTTAATAATAGAGGAATTAATGTTTGTGCAATTGAGAACAATTTGGTAAATGTTGTGTGATGTGGGATATAAGTGTAATATATAAGATACATTAGGTAGTTCGGTATCCCAAATTTTGTCTTACATGGTCAATGATAAAAAAGGTACTCGAATTCGGATGAAGACCTTCTCAATTTCGGTTCAACCCGAGTTAAGGTGTCAAACTTAACAATATTGATATTGTCAGTTGAACTAACGATTATGAACAGATTAACCATATTTTATTAAAAAGGCTGTATATTATAATTTACATAAATTCTAGAGTTAATTAACATTTTAGTTCCTATAAGTATATCAAATTTTGTTTTTAGTCTATAAAAAATTTATTTATATCTAAATTCCTAACAATACATTTATTAATTTTCTTTTGTAGATCAAGCATCTATTATTATAGATTAGGGGTGTTCATGGTTCATGAACTGGATTTTTCTTAAAAAAATATTCCTGTTCTTTTAGCGTTGCTGTACGCTGCTTTCTTTTTTTTCCAATTTTTAATATTCTATATTATTAATTTAAAAATCAGTTTTTTTTACTATTATAGTGGTTTTTTTTTGGTATTCTACTACTATATATGTGGTTTTGTTTCCAAGTTTTTTATACTTTTTTTCAGTTTTTATTATATTATTAAATAAATAAATAAACAATAAATCATGATTAATTAGTTAGATTATTTAGCCATTTTTTTCACTTTTTTTATGTTTTTGTGTATAAAACTATAAATGTTATATTTTTATTTTTTTTGTAATTTTATAGAACAAATTATTTTGGTTATAAAATTGTAGAAAAATTATTTTTGTTAAAGGGTATATAAAGTAGATCATAAATTTGAACTAGTTCTGACCTAGTTTTAAATTGAACTATAATTGTTTTTAAAAGTGATTCAGCTTGAAACTGTATCAAGTTGTTCAGTTTAAAATATGGTTCAATGCAGCTTGAACCACAGTTCAGTTAACTGTATTTTTTAACACCAATACAGATGCAGAGAAAAAGAATCTGTTATCTCTCGAAAAGGATATATTTTATTTGGATGCAATTTGCTAACTTATATAGTTGCTACTATTGACTTTAACTTATGGTATAGATAACTGATCTGATAGCTTACATATGAAAATATGGGATATAAGATCATTTTGACCATGTCCTTTTAATAAACAAGCTTGAGAGAAAGGTGGCACAAATCAATTAAGAAGGATATGGGAGCCACGGAATTAGGTAGTAGTGTGGAGAAAAAATCATAGTGTGAAGATGATTATATTCTTTAGGTTTAATTACATTGATTTTCCTATTTTTAAATCACACAACTTCAATCATTCTATTAGATTTTTATATTTAAAAATGATTTAATATATATATTTTAAATGACATGACATACAATATGACATGCCATACAAAAATGTTAAAATTGGATGTTATGACTGGGGTTCGAATCTCGGTCCCTCCATTTTGTGTGTGTGAGTTTTCAATTACTTTGTCATTTCGTCTATCTACAAAAAAAAATGAAGTTTTTAATGAGTTTTCATGTAATTTCATAACTTTTGATCATTGAATATCATCAGGTTGTATGTCACATTATTTAAAATATGCTAAATCACAATTTTTAAGTATAGAAATTTAATGGAGGGATCAAAACTACGTAATTTAAAAATAGAGGACCAATTTCGTGAATGATTAAAAATACGAGGTCGGGGTGCAAAACTATCCGATTTAAAAATAATTTAGCCACACTGTTAATATCAATATCCGATTTAAGGACCAACTACTTTGAGAGCACCGATCCACACCCCTCTTGTGGGGACCTATTTGAAGCCACAACTTTATTTTTTAATGTTCTGGATGAATTAGTCCACTGAAGTTGGTACTAGAGGAATCGAACTTGGTATCTCGGTAAATAAAACCAACATGAACATGAACTTTTTTACTTAAAAAAGTTTACCACAAGCAAAAAATTGAACTCATTGTTTTTTGACTAACTATTGGAGAAATTAAATCCAAATTTAAATCTTAATTGAAATTATTTTTAATCTTACTTTTATTTTCTTAAATCCTAATCAAACTTTAGATTAATATGATCTTATTTTCCTAATAATCAAAGAGTTTAAAAAAATATGAAAACATTACCACCTATTATGAATTCCTAATAATCAAAGAGTTAATTAAAACCAAAAGAATATAAAAAAATTACCACCTATTATAAAAGTGATAAAAAAATATATAAAGAGAACATTTGTCTCTCCTCTATTCTCAAACCAACAGATAAAATAAAAAGTTATGATTCCATGCATAATATTTTCTCTTTTGCATTTCTTGGTTATCTTATCGTTTTCTTTCATAAAAGACTGCTTTGAATAATGTGGTTGATGGTTTCATTAAGAAAGAGAAAAATATATGTAACAAAATAACATTTTAAAATATTTTATCACATATACATCAGTTCTCTTTCCTAATGAACTCATCATTACGGAAAAGATCAACACCTCTTCTCTTGTATTGTTTTGCAATCTAAATTGATTTTCTTTTGAATCTCAAATATAACATTAATCATGTTAACACCCACAAACATGCATATCTTATATATATTCAAACAAATTTTTCTAATGACTATTATTGTACACGAAAGACTGCCTTGAAGAATGTGGTTGATGGTTCCACTAAGAAAGAGAAAAATATCTGTAATAAAATGACATTTTAAAATATTTTATCACAAATATTTTTCTCTTTCCTAATGAACTCATCATTACGGAAAAGATCAACGTCTTTTCTCTTGTATTGCTTTGCAATCTAAATTGATTTTCTTTTGAATCTGAAATATAACATTAATCATGTTAATACCCACAAACATGCATATCTTATATACATTCAAACAAATTTTTCTAATGACTATTATTGTACACGAAAGCGAAGAGGAGTTTTTTTGGTAGCTTAAGGGAAAAGGAGTTGAAGGCTAGAGATATATATGGCACAAATTGCTTCTTATGAAAGAAACTATCTTTCGCTTATCTCTATTTTTTGGTTAAAATTTTAATTGTAGACTAAAATTCTTGCTTAGTTTTTTTTCTTTCTATTTTCTAGGATGAGTTTGTTATTTTTTATTATCTTTTTTTAGGAAGGATATGTTTGGAAGTTGTCTATCCAAGGCTGATCCATTGGATGCATAAGATAAAAATTGTGTTTACTGGGGATGCAGATATATCAAATTAGAAGTGATAAAATAAAATATTTTAACAAAAATAATAATAATAATAATAATAATAATAATAATAATAAATTGGTTATAGAAATTATTAGGCTAAAAGAAAAGGAAGAATAAACTGCAACATCTTTTTGGTTTTATGAATATAAGATTGAATACAGCAAACAAGTGAAGTTTTTCAAATGAATGTTTTGAACAAAACTAAAAATAAAAAAAAATAAGACTACAAGAGACTCAATGTTAACCTTCCCTTCTCTTTAAAGTTTAACCAAAAAGTCTTCAATCTAAATACAAGGATGATTAATCTCAAAAATACATCAACTAGTCTAAGAAACAGCTACCCTCAAATTAAAAATATGAGCAACCATATTCATTCATTTGTGTCATCTAACAAACATCTTCTAAAACTTAGAATTTATAGACAATTAGTAACAAAAACCTATAAAATTAAGGACACATAAAGAACAAGAATTTATATAATCGACTAAGGTTTAGGAGTCACTTTCAAATTCAACCTCACTGTTCACCCTGCAGTACTACCATCTTCATTATTGCAAATGTTAACCCAAATAAAAAATATTTCACACATACACAATTTTAAAAGTTTAAATATAAAATAATTTAGTCACATTTTCTAACATACCAGAATCCGACCGAAGGACCAACTAATCAGAGAACACTAATTTCACCGCCCAAATTAGGAGCCAGATTTTTTATTTTTTTTCTCTGTACTGACTAGTCCACCAAAATTAGCACTAGAGGGAATCGGAATCTGATATCTCGAAATTAGCACACACCAAGGTCCCAAGCACCAACACCACTGGATCAATCTAAGTGGGGTTATCTAACATCATTTAATTATCTTCCAATCATGATTTTAACATAACAATGAGCTTGGGGTAAGAGGAAGCTCGTCATACACCATTCTTACATAAATTAAATTATTGTTTAATAGTTACATGATAAAATTGGGAAAACTAAGAATTATCATGCATGTCTCTTGTTCATCAAAATCATCATCCTAATGAACATTAGGAGCATATTGGGAACCTTGTACTCCAATTTATCATTGTTTCTAAACTTATAGTTTACGGTTAGTTACTAATTTGGCCAAAATTTATAAAAGGGTAGGCTAAAGGAACCCACCACTTGAATATCAAAGAGAGAGAGCTTAAACTTGCTATAATAAGAGGAGCAAGTTGGTAGCTTAAATAAATAGTTCATTTGGTGTACTAGAAGTGAGTTTAATTAGGGGTGTACATGTATTGGACAAATCTGGTCAAACCCACCCAATTCAATTCAAAAAAGTGGGTTGGATCGGACAATTGAGTGGATATGGATCTCAAAAGTGAAAAACCCATAAAAAAATCGGGTTCCGGGTAAAACCGGACCCAATCCAAAAAACCCACCAACCCACTAGTGCTATGATTTTTGGAATATTTTTTATGAAACTACTAAAAATTTTGTCATTTGATCGATAGATATTTTTGTAGTAAAATTAAGTTATACTATTTTTTTAAGAAAATAAAAAGATTGAATAATTTTTATAAACAAATATGATAATTCGTCGCACTATTTTAAAAAAACATAAAAAGATTGAATAATTTTTATAAATAAATATGATAATTCATTGCAATATTTTTAATAGTGAAATAAAGTTACGCTATTTTTCAAGAAAATACAATGAGAGAATTATTTTTATGAAAAAAATATGATGATTCTTTATTTAGATATTTAATATCAAAATAAAATAAAATTGGGTAACCCACGATCCAACCCAATCCAACCCGGGAATTAGTAGGTTTATCCAATCCAGCTCAATGTTGTCACGGGTGGTTATTTTATTAGACCCAATCCGAAGTACCCTATGTAGTTCGGGTTTTGATTTTGGCCAAACCCAAACCGGCCCACGTACACCCCTAAGTTTAATGGAGGAAAGTAACATGCATGTGCTTGTTTGATGGAAACTGAGGAAGAATGTTGAAGTTATATGGGTGGTGGTGGTGTTACACGACAAAGAAAGAAGTAACAGAGAAAGAGTTTATGATGTCTTTCTTTCTTTTTTTTCTTCATAATATTTATATATATTAGAGTATATAATATATAAATACTTTTTTTTAACCTACTCTACTCCTTTATAATTTAGGAATATTTATCCACAACCAATGAGAACAAGTCAGTGGATGTAGTACCCACAACTAACTTGTAACAAATTTTTGAATTTGCATGTGGACTTACAAATTGCATATGACTTGTTCTCATTAGTTGATTGATAAATATCTTCAAATTATAAAGGATAGATTAGAAAAAAAACCATAAAATACTTTTTGTATAAGTTATTAGTATCTTTTATATTTATTTAGACATTACTAAGGCATAACCCAACATCATTATATAAATATTCATTGCTATATAATGAAAAATATCATAGACATAATTTTATTGTAGGAGGTGGATTAGTTTCTAAAGCCAAAAATGCTTCATGGCAGCTAGGACACACATGTTTAAGGTTAAGATATATTCTGATATATTCGTACTGCATTTTACACCGATGGCAAATAGTCCAAAATGTGAATTTTGATTTATTGGCAGAAGATGAAGTCTGTTCTTTAGCAGTATTTTTATGAGATTTTACACTTGAAAGGGGTTTCTGTTTGCTATTGTTAGCCCATAATTATAAAATTAAGCATTTAACTTAGATAGTGGTATCAAGAAGTTCAACTCTAAGATTCTGAACTTCTGGTAGAGTTAAACTTCTCGATACCATTGTCTAAGTTAGATGCTTCATTTTAGAATTATAGGGCTAACAATAGTAAAAAGAAACTCCATTCAAGTGCAAAACCTCAGAAAAATACTGCTAAAGAACAAACTTCATCTTCTGTCAATAAATCAAAATTCACATTTTGGACTACTTGCCATCGATGTAAAATGCAATACGAGTATCTCAGAATGTATCTCAACCTTAAACTCGTGTGTCCTAGCTGCCATGAAGCATTTTTGGCTTTAGAAACTAATTTGCCTCCTACAATAGAATTATGTCTCTCATATTCATTATACAGTAATAAGTATTTATACAATGATGTTGAGTTGTGTCTAAACAATGTCTAACTAAATATAGAAGATCATAATAATTTATACAAAGAATATTTTATAGTCTAACAATGTATGTTAATCCTTTTTGCAAGTGGTAATTGTCTCTTTTTGTCCTTTAATTTACTACCAATCAATATTGCACTCCTTATGTTTAATGGTGGTCTTGGGTTTAGGAATATCAAGATATTCAATAAAGTTATGTTAGCTAAGCAAGTATGGAGGCTCTACAATAACCCCGAACTTTTTGTTGGGCCAGTATATCAAAGCAAAGTTCTATCCTAATATAGACATCTTACATGCTCAGATTGGCCAAGCTCCCAACTACGCATGAAGAAGCATTGAAAAAGTTCAAAAGATCATTAAGAGATAGTGTTGTTGGATGGTGGGTAATTGTCATTATGTCCAAATATGGGAGGATAGATGGTTACCAAACCAGAACAAATATAAAATTATTTCTTCCCAACCCGGTAATACTAATGTTGTCTATTTGAAAGATCTCATAAAGGATGATGCGTCAAGTTGGAACAATGACATTATTGATCAAAACTTCACTCCTTTTGGAGGAGAGCAAATCAAGCAACTACCTATCATTATTGGACCACATAAGGATCAATTAATGTGGATGCACTCTAGGGATGGTCACTACACTATTAAGACCGGGTATAATGCTATTCATCAATAATGGCTTGAGATCACAAGCATATGGGATCTTCATTTAATGACTCCCAAACCCAATTATGGACAAACGTATGGGATCTCCGTATTATTCCTAGACACAAGGATCTACTTTGACGCATTCTCAACAAGGTTCTACCTCTCAAAAGTGAGCTCAACCACAGAGGCATTCCCTATAGCATTTTGTGTCCTAGATGCAATCTTAAAGAAGAAACTATCAAGCATTTATGTTCTAGAAAAATTCAATAGCTTCAAGCATTGGATGGTGGATAACTATGGATCAAGCATTGTCCTAGGATGGTGGGTAATTGTTCCATAGTGAGCTCAACCACAAAATGCTCGATCCATACAAAAATTTGGTTTGAGTCTAAGTCTGGTATTAAATTCAATAGCTATCACCAATATAGCTTTATAGACTTGTTACAACAAGTCCTGAACTTGGAAGAGGATCAAATTATATACAAAGTTGTGATAAAATGTGGAATATGGTATGTCGCAATTAGATGGCCTTTGAGGACAAAGACATTACAAAACTGATTATTATCACTACAACAGAGAATAGTATATATGACTTCCAGTTACACAACAATTTCAATGACGACGAAAACCAAGCAATTTCCCAAATAGGGTGCAACAACACCAACAATTCTAACAGCAACAATCACAGAAACACCAACAATAATTTTTCTAGCTCTAATGTTTGGAAAAAACCTCTGACAGATCAAATTAAAAGAATCTATGATGCAAACCTGTCTCATGATGGTTATTGGGGATTAAGTGCAATTTTTTGTGATGAGCAAGGACAGCTGCTAGCGGCTGCAACTTGGAAGTATCCTGGTGGCGATGACTCGGCTATGGCGGAGGCACTAGAGCTCTATAACACCATCAACCTCGCTGTTGATTATGATTTCCAATCGGTGATCCTTGAAAGCGATAACGAGATGGTAATTTGGTTTGTGAATGAAACGGCGCAGCTTCCTCGTACGTACATGAGAACCCTAATATGACGAATCAAGTGTAATATAAATAGGTTTAGAAACTTTATTTTCTCTCATGTGAGGCGTGGCAGTATTAGACTGGCCCATGCTCTGGCCCAGTTAGCCTATAATGTGCCCAATCAAATTTGGATGGAAGAGGTTCCACCATATATTATTTCTTTGGTACTTTTGGACTTGATTCATTAATAAAATCTTTTTCATTAAAAAAAATAAAAAACTAAGATGTGACAATCTCCAAAACATCAATTAAAAGCAAAGAATTTAAATTACTAGGACAATTATCATAAAGTTTTAAACAGGGGCCATAATTACACCACATATCCACATGAGCAATCACACAAAATTTTTGAGAACCAATAGCTTATAAAAACACAAACAGTCGGTTATGCTTTGATCCCAACAACTATATAAACTTTAAGAATCTTAAGGAATTCCCAACGATTTAATTCCAAAATATATGAACTTTGTACGAAGTTTTTCAATATAGTACGTAATATACTTGAGATACCATTATGCTATCACATTAGAGTAAAATTTCTCAAATCACAAAATTTATAAAATAAAGGCAAAATTAAATATATGGATATACATAATAATACAATTAAGGTCAAGTTAAAGTGGACTCATCTTATCAAAGAAACTATTGCAACATTTACATAATAATAAAATTAATTACATTATACTCCAATTAATAAATCAAAATTTATGAAGTGGTTTCACTCACAACAATTAATTTTTGAAATTTAATATATAATTAAATTAAATCAATATGAAATGATCTTAGCCAACAAGGATCACAAAATCAATACCCAAATAATATCACAATTTTATGTAAAAGATATATACAATCATCACATAAAGGGTAATAATCATACCTCGTGGGCTTGTATTTTTTATAATTGAAGAATTCATAATGCGTCTCTTAAATACAATCAAGAATGCACAACAGTCGATGAATGTCACGCAATTTAATTTCTTATACTTTCACCAAATCTCGATAATCTTATTGACACTATGACTGAGTGCCGCCAAACCTTAAGGTAGGAGAAGATGTGAAGAGTATGAAACCGATTAACAACACCTAATCTATAAATGGTACCCGGTTTTGTGTTTTTGGAGTTGGATGGATCCAATTTGGTTTTTAAAAAAATATCTTGGTTTTGAAAAATGGATCAATTTTGTAAATGGGCCAGTTAAGGTCATTACCCAATTTTTTTAGATGGTTACTCTCCCCGTTTCTCTTTCCCCCCTCAAAAATACCAAAAATATTCGGTATCTATGTTCCGAAATGTGTTTTTAGTATAAAATTTGCACTAAAAAACTTCGGAAAACATTTTTCGAAGTCGAAAAGAGAAACTTCGGGGGGAAGAGAAAATTTCATTTTTTTTTATCCTACCAAGCCAAAATACTTAGACAATGCTTTTATTATTTGGGTATTGATTATTTGGGTATCCTTAGACAATGTTTTTATAATCCTTTTCTAATTTAATGCTATTAAAGGATAAGACAACTTTTTCTTTAAATGAAAAAGCTTTGTTAAAAGGTTACTTTTTGAAATTTTGTTCTCTGGTAAACAGATGTCTTACACTATGTCTGGGACAACTATGTATTCTGCCAGATGTCTAAGACAATTGGTTGGCAGGATCAATATGATAAATACTGAAGTAATAAAGAAAGCAATAAAAACAACACAAATATTGTTTACCCAGTTCGATCAAATTAAAACCTACTATGGGGGTACTAATCCAAGAAAGGAAACTCACTACTCCGAATTAATACTTAGTCTTATAATGCACACCAAAGTCTCATTAATGTGTATGCCTTTTCTTAATCTTAGTGTTTTTCTACCCAAGAGCCCACTCCCCCTAGATATGAGTTACTGCCCACTTCCCTCTCACCACTAGTCCCAAGTGATAATAATCTTCTTTGTCGTTCTTCGATGACGTTGAATACACATTCAACAAACTCGCAATCTAAAACTTAGCACCTAAAGACTAAAATCAGATAATACTTTGGACAGTGGGTTGGGTCGGACAATTGAATGGAAAAGGATCTCAAAAGTGAAAAACCCATAAAAAAATCAGGTTCCGAGTAAAACCGGACCCAATCCAAAAAACCCACCAACCCACTAGTGCTATGATTTTTGGAATATATTTTATGAAACTACTAAAAATTGTGTCATTTGATCGATAAATATTTTTGTAGTAAAATTAAGTTATACTATTTTTTTAAGAAAATAAAAAGATTGAATAATTTTTATAAACAAATATGATAATTCGTCGCACTATTTTAAAAAAACATAAAAAGATTGAATAATTTTTATAAATAAATATGATAATTGATAACTCTACATGAGTAGTGTGTTTTTACTCTAATTACAAGACTTATTGACGCAGTTTAGGATGTTTTTACTATGTTTTTATGCAATAGTTAGTAGAAATTACATCAGGTACAAGACTGGTGAAAGAAACAAGAATGTGAAGAAAAAACACTTTCTAGAGAGGTATTCTGTCAAATGGCGCGCGGCGCCGGGATATTGGCGCGCGGCGCCAGATCAGTGCAAAAAAAAGAAGCTGTCTTCTGTTGTTTGGCGCGCGGCGCCGGAAGTTTGGCGCGCGGCGCCAGCACGTGACCTAAATCTATATATTTGATTTTCTGAATCAAAAACGTACAGAATTTGACGGCGAGAAACAGAAGACTTTTGGAAGACACTCAGAGCTCTTTTGTAATGCTTTCTTTCACTTTTATTCTTGTTAATTTGTTTTTAGCTATGTCCGGCTAAATCCTTATGATTGGCCTTAGGGGATTCTAATCCCGAATTGTCTCGAACCATGTGATTTCTTTTATGTTTATTAATTAATTACGAAGTTAGTTTCATCAATCTTTCCTTGTGCTTAATGCTTTACATATGTGACGACTTGTGTAATTGATGTTTATAATTTGTTTTACTATGAGGATAGGAATAAATTATTGATCTAGGAACTATTGTAAAATTGGTTTTCACTTAAGAGATTTTGGGTTGCTAATTGAGATCAAGGATTAAAGCGCGAATTCCTCACTTGATAATAAATCACCTTAGAGATTTGGGATTTAGGATCAAGGGAGAGGACTATGTTACCAAGACATTGGGCATAGTTATTTAATTTAATCGATCATGAAACTAAAGTTGTAGTTCGTTAATAAACATGGAATCACCGAGATGAATTGGGATTAGATGAACCAAAAGGTCCAATCGCTTCTCCTTCTAAAAGTCAAACCCTAATTTTCAAAGTATTTTCTCCAACAAACCCTAGAAAGATCCCCCCTTTTATATTAATGTCAATTGATCTAAATATGTTTTCAAACTGCAATTGTTGATTTATCACAATCCCTGTGGATACGAATCTTATAAATTTTATTACTTGCGACGAGTAATTCCTTCACCGGAAGTCGTGCATCGGCAAATCCATGAATCTAGTGATGAGGGAGATGTTGACAAAGAGTGGGAGATCATTACTGAAACTGAGGATGAGAGGGATGAATTAGTTGAAAATCAGAGGGAGGAAAAAATTGACAACAAGAGTGCTGATAAACTATTTGCACAGGAGAAAGGTAAGGGGATGGAAGAGAAGGAAATTCCTAAGGAGAAAGAAACTTCCTATCATGCCAAAGTACCCTTTCCGCGCAAGAAGAAGGCAAAGGCGAAAGATCACCAACAGTTCAAGAAGTTTATGAAGATGCTTCACAGCCTCCAAATGAACATACCGTTTGCAGAAGCATTGGAACAAATGTCTGTCTATGCCAAATTCATGAAAGAGCTCTTGACGAAGAAAAGAAAACCTCTGGATGATGACACAGTGGATATGACCGAAGAATGCAGTGCTATAATTCAAAAGAAGCTTCCCCAAAAGAAAAAGGACCCCGGAAGTTTCACTATTCCATGTTCCATTGGTAACATTGTTGTCGGTAGAGCGTTATGTGACTTGGGAGCTAGCATCAACTTGATGCCCTTGTCAATGATGAAGAAGATACCGGGTGCTGTGGTAAAACCCACCAAGATGCAACTGTCCTTGGCTGATCGATCTATTGTGCACCCATACGGGATCCTTCATGATGTCTTGGTACGTGTAGCTGAATTTGTATTTCCGGCTGATTTTGTGATCCTTGACATGGAAGATGATGCCGAGATAGAACCATTGTTGCTGGGACGACCATTCCTAGCTACCGGAAGAGCTCTAATCGATGTCGAGATGGGAGAGCTCATGCTAAGAACACACGGTGAGGAAGTCATGTTTAATGTGTTTCAAGCAATGAAACACCATGATGATGAGCCACAATGCTTCCAGGTTGATGTGATTGAGGAGGTGGTTGACGATGTTCTAACTGAAGAAACACCATCACCTCCATTAGAAAGAGTCATTGTGAATTCTATCGATGAACTAGAAGAGGAATGAGAGCGTGAGATCGAAATATGCCTTCGTAATCTCGAAGCATGCAAGGTAGAAGAAACACCGGCTGAAGTGGAGAACGTGGTTGTTCAAAAAGAACCGGAAAGTTTAAAAGAAGAATCCAAGACCACAATTCCCGAGTTGAAAGAACTTCCAGCTCACCTAAAATATGTTTTCTTAGGGGAAGATTCTTCACATCCAGCCATCATCAGCAGCGAGTTGAATACGCTCGACACGGAGAAATTAGTGAGAGTCTTGCGAGAAAATAAAGAAGCCATGGGGTGGAGCATAGCCGACTTGAAAGGGATTAGTCCCGCATTTTGCATGCACAAAATCCATATGGAAGATGAATACAAACCCGTGGTACAACCACAAAGAAGACTCAATCCAACTATGAAGGAAGTGGTAAAGAAAGAAGTGCTGAAACTCCTCAAAGCAGGTATGATTTATCCAATCTTGGATAGTGAGTGGGTGAGTCCTATCCATGTGGTTCCAAAGAAAGGTGGTATGACGGTTGTGAGGAATGACAAGAATGAGTTAATACCAACTCGCACCGTCACTGGCTGGAGAATGTGCATAGATTACCGACGGTTAAATTCCGCAACGAGGAAGGATCACTTTCCTCTTCCGTTCATGGATCAAATGCTAGAGAGGCTTGCTGGGCAGGCCTATTATTGCTTTCTGGATGGATATTCCGGGTACAACCAAATTGTTGTGGACCCGGCTGATCAAGAGAAGACAGCGTTCACATGCCCTTTTGGGGTATTCGCTTACCGAAGGATGCCCTTTGGGTTGTGCAATGCACCGGCTACGTTTCAGCGGTGTATGTTGTCCATATTTGCGGATATGATGGAGGACACCATGGAGGTGTTTATGGACGACTTCTCTGTTTTTGGTAAGTCTTTTGATCACTGCTTAGCTAACTTGAATGCCATATTGAAGCGATGCATAAGTACCAATTTGGTTTTGAATTGGGAAAAATGTCATTTTATGGTTAAAGAAGGAATTGTGCTTGGACACAAAATCTCTTCAAAAGGCATTCAAGTGGACCAAGCAAAGATAGAGGTTATTAAGGAATTGCCCCCTCCGGTGAATGTAAAGGGAGTGAGAAGTTTCTTGGGGCATGCCGGTTTCTATCGGCGGTTCATCAAGGACTTTTCCAAAATAGCAAAACCCTTAAGTAACCTCTTAGTCAAAGAAAATGAATTTAATTTTGATAATGATTGCTTGAATGCTTTTGTTGTTATTAAAGAGAAGTTGGTCACCGCGCCCATAATTGTTGCACCAAATTGGGAACTTCCGTTTGAATTAATGTGTGATGCAAGCGATTATGCGGTTGGAGCGGTGCTTGGCCAACGCCATGCGAAGTTTTTCCATGCCATCTACTATGCAAGTAAAGTTTTGAATGAAAACCAAGTGAATTACACTACCACTGAAAAAGAATTGCTTGCCATAGTATTTGCTTTGGAAAAATTTCGCCCTTATCTAATCGGTTCCAAAGTTACTGTTTTTTCAGATCATTCGGCACTTAAGTATCTCCTTACCAAAGGCGATTCCAAGCCTCGACTTTTGAGGTGGGTACTACTCTTGCAAGAATTTGACTTGGAGATTAAGGACAAGAAAGGTGTTGAGAATGTAGTAGCGGACCATTTGTCTAGGTTGGAGAATCCTATGGTGACCAAGAAAGAGAAGTGCATTAATGAGGAATTCCCGGATGAAAAACTGATGATGGTTTCTCAACGTCCTTGGTTTGCCGACATGGCTAATTTCAAGGCGGACAATGAGAAACCGGAGGAGTACTCATATCAACAAAAGAAGAAGTTTTTCCGAGATGCAAACTTCTATTTTTGGGATGATCCATATCTCTTCAAAGTAGGACAAGATGGTCTGATTCGTCGATGTGTTGATGACACTGAGGCGCAAAGTATAATGTGGCATTGCCATAGTTCGCCTTATGGAGGACACCACAGTGGACCGAGGACTGCAGCAAAGGTACTTCAAAGCGGTTTCTTTTGGCCTACATTGTTTAAAGATTGCGTTGAGTTCGTCCAACGATGTGATAATTGCCAAAAGACGGGGAATGTGTCGAAGAGAGACGAGATGCCCCTGAATAGCATGCTCGAAGTGGAGCCATTTGATTGTTGGGGAATTGACTTCATGGGACCGTTCCCGTCCTCAAAGTCAAATCTCCACATTCTAGTATGTGTTGACTATGTGACAAAGTGGGTTGAAGCTATCGCCTGTCAGGTTAATGATGCCCACACAGTGGTAAAATTTCTAAAGAATAACATCTTCACTCGGTTTGGGGTGCCCAGAGTTCTCATCAGTGATGGAGGGAAACACTTTTGCAATAAATATTTAGAAAATTTGTTGGTTTAGTACAATGTGAAACACAAGGTGGCCACCCCTTACCATCCACAAACCAGCGGACAGGTTGAAGTATCTAACCGGCAATTAAAGCAAATTATTGAGAAGACGGTTTCGACTTCGAGGAAAGACTGGTCATTGAAACTGAATGACACCCTCTGGGCATATAGAACCGCCTTCAAGACGCACTTGGGGTTCTCACCGTACCAATTAGTTTATGGCAAGGCGTGCCACTTACCGGTAGAGTTAGAACATAAAGCATATTGGGCTGTTAAATTTCTAAATTTTGATGCAGGTTTGGCAGGTGAAAAAAGGTTACTAAAACTGAATGAACTTGAAGAGTGGAGGCTCCAAGCCTATGAGAACACGGTGATTTTCAAGGCGCGAACAAAGAAGTACCATGACAAAGGTCTGGTTCGGAAAGAGTTCCACAAAGGGCAGCAAGTTTTGTTGTTCAATTCCCGCTTGAAATTATTTCCAGGTAAACTGAAGTCTCGGTGGTCGGGGCCATTTGTCATTAAGGAAGTCTTTCCACATGGGGCAGTGGAAATTTTTAAACCGGGAGAGGAAGGTGATTCATTTAAGGTCAACGGGCAAAGAGTGAAGATCTACAAAGGAGGAGAGTTCGATCGCCACAGGGTGGCACTGCTATTTCATGATCCGTGAGGACATGGAGCGTCAAGCCTCGGGACGTTAAACAAGCGCATAACCTTATAGGTTATGGACCGTCAAGCTAATGACGTCAAAACAAGCGCTGCTTGGGAGGCAACCCAAGGTCTTTATTTACTAACATTTATGTTGCAGGTACAAAAAAAATTGGATACAGAGACAGCCTCTGGCATTTCGGCGCGCGGCGCCAACGAAAGAAATCCAAACTGGTGATTCTGTTGTTTGGCGCGCGGCGTGGCCAACTCGGCGCGCGGCGCCAACGCGGGATTTAAGAAAGGTGCTCACGAATTTTGCTTCTTCTTCCCCAAATCCTAAACCCTAGCCGCGGCCATATCATCTTCTCCACCAAAATTTTCACTCTCCAACACCCAATCATCCATTAACAACCCTCCTTAAGCCCCAATTCAACCCTACAAATCTTAGCCTTCATCCCCTTCATCACAAAACTACCCAATTCCTCCATACCCAACTTCACAAAATCACCAAATCCTCCATAACCACCCACTCAATTCCTTTCCTTTAAACCTTCAAATCACCATAACCACCCATAAACCCAAACAAATTCACCACCCACGAAATTTCCATCCACCTCTCCACAAATACAATATGAACACTCAAGCCGGAAAGGGGAAGAAGAAGTCTTCAACAAATCCAGCGGAGAAACCACCCAAGAAAACTCGGGCAAGTCCAAGGAGTGGACCGGGAGGCACCTCAGAACCAGCACAACCAGTGCCCCTGGACTTCATTGATGCACGGTTCATCTCAGAAAAAGCGTCACGACGGTATGCACAAATCACTGCTTTCAATTTTGTGCAAGAAAAAGGCTTTTCTGTTGAATTATTGGGGGCAGTGCCCGAGATTTATGCCGAGTTAAGCAGGAGGAGGTGGGAACGGTTCAATGAGTTATTATTGAAGGATTCTAAGAAACCGGGAAACGCAACCCTTGCAAAGGAATTTTTTGCCAATGCATTTGCTGGGTATGCGGAAGACGGAACTCACTCATACCGGACACTTGTTCGGGGTATAGAGATTGATTGGTCACCGAGGGGACTGAATGCATTTCTGGGTACTAGGGGTCACCGATCATGTCCCCTGGTTATAGCACGGGCGGAGTTAGCCGCTATCATCCATGCCGGAAGAAGGATTGAAGCGAAGAGTGCCATTAAGGATGCGGTGTGTTTTCCAGGCACCGACTGGTTAAAGTGCAAAACCCCCACCAATCCCACCAAAGTTCATTTGCAAAGATTCCTGCTAGTTGCTCGAGCTTGGGCCGAGTTTTTTGTGAAGTCAGTTTATTGTTGTGCCAACTCCTCAGAAATCCAAATTGATAATGCATTAGCCGTGAGAATGATTGTGGATCATACAGATTTTGACCTCGGAAATACCCTCTGGTCCAGTTTGGAACGAATAGCCACCAACCAAGAAGAAACTTTCACTTTAGGGCACTGCAATCTGATTACAGCATTATGCAAAGCCAAGGAGGTGCCGGAATATCAAAGTGATATCAGAATATATTCCGTCAAAGCCCTTACGGTTGGGCAGTTTCGAGGGTATGCCAGAGCAGGTGGCCCAGCAAGGGCTAATGAAAGAGAAGAGGATGCCGAGATGGCGGAAATAGACCGGTATGAGCGAGGGGAGCATCCAGACCAGCAACAATCACAAGAAAGGCATTCTCACCCTCACTCCGAAGACGAGATTGCAGCACTCATGACTCAGCTAGCAATTGCCAATTCCTGCAATGTGCCACATGTGTTCTATAATGAGGAGTCGACACTGTATCAGGCAGCCAGAGCACGACAAGCAGCTTTTCAGCCACCTCCCGTATTCCCGCGATATCAGACACGGGCACGATTGGTTGCTTACCAAGGGGTTGAGGCCGCACAGCTCAATGCACGTCATATGGGGGAGTTAGAAGATTGGGACCATCTCTATGCCCAACATCAACAGCAACAGTTCTTCACTGAAGAAGATCTGCACTTTGGGGACCGTGATGCAGGAGGATCGTCCCAGCGAGACCCAGGCGGGTCATCCCATTATTGATGATGTCACTACTGGTTTTTATCGCTTCCCTTAAAACTTGAATTTCATTTTGTCTTGGTTGAATATTTTTGTCTGTTTGAAAACTTGTGCACTGCTGAAACAGTTTTTGTTTGTACGTTATTAAATCAATTCGGTTAGCATCACACGATTCCCTGATAGTTTACTTGCATATTCGATTCCAACAAAAGTCAAGGAAATTCTCTAACATTGACCACTCGATAATCCGGCCAAGCCGTGAGAAATTGAGCCCACACACATAAAATGTTCTTGTCATGAGCGAGTCCACGACTTAGCTAATTCTCTAGAACTTGCTTTTGTTCTGATAATTGATTGATTGCTATGAGTTACACACCGAGGCATGTTGTTTGTACCCTGAGCCTGATTGAAGCCACCATGACTTATATTATATCCTTCGTTAAACCCCATTTGAGCCGAAAGAAAAAAAAAATTTATATAACCCAAGTTTGATAATATAAAAAGAAAAAAAAGATGATTTTCTTGGAGTTAGATCACTTTACTTATGATTCGAGCACAACGCTCATCATTAAGTTTGGGGTTGCTTTTGGTATTAGCAACTGATTAAGTTTGGGGTGGGGTACTAGAGAACTACAAAAATTAGAAAAGAAAAGAAGAGGCATTGATGTATGAAAAATGGTGTACAAAAACAAACACTAAGGAAATTCCGAATCGAATGAACCTCTTCCAAAAAAAAAAATACACAAAAGAAAAAGTTCTCTAGTATAACAATACATCAATTCTAAGGGGGGAATGTTTGAGTAATATAACTTTGATTAAATAGGTGAACTCTAAAACTCCAAGTTTTTCTGCTTACCATCCAAAAACATCTACCCTAAAACCTCAGCCCCGTTATAACCCTCAAGTCCTCAAAAGGTGTGAACTCTTATGCATGTTGATCAAAAGTTAGAATGATTGTAAGCCTATGGTAGAATGGCTCTGTTTGTGTTGATAGAGTGAAAAATTGAACCATCTTTAAACAGGAGAGTATGTGAGGGAGAGAAGTGATTAAAGTGTGGTCTATAATTGAGAAAAAGTTCTTGACTTTTATTGATAATCTATGTGCAAGAGGACTCATAGTAAGAATGATAATAGGGAATTGAGATTGTCTGACTTAAATGGTTTTGATAACTTAAATGAAATTGTTAATGCTAGTGTCAAGTTTTCCGATAGATGAAGATATTCCTTGAGGACAAGGAAAGGTTCAAGTTTGGGGTTGTGATAACTCTACATGAGTAGTGTGTTTTTACTCTAATTACAAGACTTATTGACGCAGTTTAGGATGTTTTTACTATGTTTTTATGCAATAGTTAGTAGAAATTACATCAGGTACAAGACTGGTGAAAGAAACAAGAATGTGAAGAAAAAACACTTTCCAGAGAGGTATTCTGTCAAATGGCGCGCGGCGCCGGGATATTGGCGCGCGGCGCCAGATCAGTGCAAAAAAAAGAAGCTGTCTTCTGTTGTTTGGCGCGCGGCGCCAGCACGTGACCTAAATCTATATATTTGATTTTCTGAATCAGAAACGTACAGAATTTGACGGCGAGAAACATAAGACTTTTGGAAGACACTCAGAGCTCTTTTGTAATGCTTTCTTTCACTTTTATTCTTGTTAATTTGTTTTTAGCTATGTCCGGCTAAATCCTTATGATTGGCCTTAGGGGATTCTAATCCCGAATTGTCTCGAACCATGTGATTTCTTTTATGTTTATTAATTAATTACAAAGTTAGTTTCATCAATCTTTCCTTGTGCTTAATGCTTTACATATGTGACGACTTGTGTAATTGATGTTTATAATTTGTTTTACTATGAGGATAGGAATAAATTATTGATCTAGGAACTATTGTAAAATTGGTTTTCACTTAAGAGATTTTGGGTTGCTAATTGAGATCAAGGATTAAAGCGCGAATTCCTCACTTGATAATAAATCACCTTAGAGATTTGGGATTTAGGATCAAGGGAGAGGACTATGTTACCAAGACATTGGGCATAGTTATTTAATTTAATCGATCATGAAACTAAAGTTGTAGTTCGTTAATAAACATGAAATCACCGAGATGAATTGGGATTAGATGAACCAAAAGGTCCAATCGCTTCTCCTTCTAAAAGTCAAACCCTAATTTTCAAAGTATTTTCTCCAACAAACCCTAGAAAGATCCCCCCCTTTTATATTAATGTCAATTGATCTAAATATGTTTTCAAACTGCAATTGTTGATTTATCACAATCCCTGTGGATACGAATCTTATAAATTTTATTACTTGCGACGAGTTTAGTACACTTGCTAAATTATTCATCAATAATTCATTGCAATATTTTTAATAGTGAAATAAAGTTACGCTATTTTTCAAGAAAATACAATGAGAGAATTATTTTTATGAAAAAAATATGATGATTCTTTATTTAGATATTTAATATTAAAAAAAATAAAATTGGGTAACCCACGATCCAACCCAATCCAACCCGGGAATTAGTAGGTTTATCCAATCCAGCTCAATGTTGTCACGGGTGGTTATTTTATTAGACCCAATCCGAAGTACCCTATGTAGTTCGGGTTTTGATTTTGGCCAAACCCAAACCGGCCCACGTACACCCCTAAGTTTAATGGAGGAAAGTAACATGCATGTGCTTGTTTGATGGAAACTGAGGAAGAATGTTGAAGTTATATGGGTGGTGGTGGTGTTACACGACAAAGAAAGAAGTAACAGAGAAAGAGTTTATGATGTCTTTCTTTCTTTTTTTTCTTCATAATATTTATATATATTAGAGTATATAATATATAAATACTTTTTTTTAACCTACTCTACTCCTTTATAATTTAGGAATATTTATCCACAACCAATGAGAACAAGTCAGTGGATGTAGTACCCACAATTAACTTGTAACAAATTTTTGAATTTGCATGTGGACTTACAAATTGCATATGACTTGTTCTCATTAGTTGATTGATAAATATCTTCAAATTATAAAGGATAGATTAGAAAAAAAACCATAAAATACTTTTTGTATAAGTTATTAGTATCTTTTATATTTATTTAGACATTACTAAGGCATAACTCAACATCATTATATAAATATTCATTGCTATATAATGAAAAATATCATAGACATAATTTTATTGTAGGAGGTGGATTAGTTTCTAAAGCCAAAAATGCTTCATGGCAGCTAGGACACACATGTTTAAGGTTAAGATATATTCTGAGATATTCGTACTGCATTTTACACCGATGGCAAATAGTCCAAAATGTGAATTTTGATTTATTGGCAGAAGATGAAGTCTGTTCTTTAGCAGTATTTTTATGAGATTTTACACTTGAAAGGGGTTTCTGTTTGCTATTGTTAGCCCCATAATTATAAAATTAAGCATTTAACTTAGATAGTGGTAACAAGAAGTTCAACTCTAAGATTCTGAACTTCTGGTAGAGTTGAACTTCTCGATACCATTGTCTAAGTTAGATGCTTCATTTTAGAATTATAGGGCTAACAATAGTAAAAAGAAACTCCATTCAAGTGCAAAACCTCAGAAAAATACTGCTAAAGAACAAACTTCATCTTCTGTCAATAAATCAAAATTCACATTTTGGACTACTTGCCATCGATGTCAAATGCAATACGAGTATCTCAGAATGTATCTCAACCTTAAACTCGTGTGTCCTAGCTGCCATGAAGCATTTTTGGCTTTAGAAACTAATTTCCCTCCTACAATAGAATTATGTCTCTCATATTCATTATAGAGTAATAAGTATTTATACAATGATGTTGAGTTGTGTCTAAACAATGTCTAACTAAATATAGAAGATCATAATAATTTATACAAAGAATATTTTATAGTCTAACAATGTATGTTAATCCTTTTTGCAAGTGGTAATTGTCTCTTTTTGTCCTTTAATTTACTACCAATCAATATTGCCCTCCTTATGTTTAATGGTGGTCTTGGGTTTAGGAATATCAAGATATTCAATAAAGTTATGTTAGCTAAGCAAGTATGGAGGCTCTACAATAACCCCGAACTTTTTGTTGGGCCAGTATATCAAAGCAAAGTTCTATCCTCATATAAACATCTTACATGCTCAGATTGGCCAAGCTCCCAACTACGCATGAAGAAGCATTGAAAAAGTTCAAAAGATCATTAAGAGATAGTGTTGTTGGATGGTGGGTAATTGTCATTATGTCCAAATATGGGAGGATAGATGGTTACCAAACCAGAACAAATATAAAATTATTTCTTCCCAACCCGGTAATACTAATGTTGTCTATTTGAAAGATCTCATAAAGGATGATGCGTCAAGTTGGAACAATGACATTATTGATCAAAACTTCACTCCTTTTGGAGGAGAGCAAATCAAGCAACTACCTATCATTATTGGACCACATAAGGATCAATTAATGTGGATGCACTCTAGGGATGGTCACTACATTATTAAGACCGGGTATAATGCTATTCATCAATAATGGCTTGAGATCACAAGCATATGGGATCTTCATTTAATGACTCCCAAACCCAATTATGGACAAAAGTATGGGATCTTCGTATTATTCCTAGACACAAGGATCTACTTTGACGCATTCTCAACAAGGTTCTACCTCTCAAAAGTGAGTTCAACCACAGAGGCATTCCCTATAGCATTTTGTGTCCTAGATGCAATCTTAAAAAAGAAACTATCAAGCATTTATGTTCTAGAAAAATTCAATAGCTTCAAGCATTGGATGGTGGATAACTATGGATCAAGCATTGTCCTAGGATGGTGGGTAATTGTTCCATAGTGAGCTCAACCACAAAATGCTCGATCCATACAAAAATTTGGTTTGAGTCTAAGTCTGGTATTAAATTCAATAGCTATCACCAATATAGCTTTATAGACTTGTTACAACAAGTCCTGAACTTGGAAGAGGATCAAATTATATACAAAGTTGTGATAAAATGTGGAATATGGTATGTCGCAATTAAATGGCCTTTGAGGACAAAGACATTACAAAACTGATTATTATCACTACAACAGAGAATAGTATATATGACTTCCAGTTACACAACAATTTCAATGACGACGAAAACCAAGCAATTTCCCAAATAGGGTGCAACAACACCAACAATTCTAACAGCAACAATCACAGAAACACCAACAATAATTTTTCTAGCTCTAATGTTTGGAAAAAACCTCTGACAGATCAAATTAAAAGAATTTATGATGCAAACCTGTCTCATGATGGTTATTGGGGATTAGGTGCAATTTTTTGTGATGAGCAAGGACAGCTGCTAGCGGCTGCAACTTGGAAGTATCCTGGTGGCGATGACTCGGCTATGGCGGAGGCACTAGAGCTCTATAACACCATCAACCTCGCTGTTGATTATGATTTCCAATCGGTGATCCTTGAAAGCGATAACGAGATGGTAATTTGGTTTGTGAATGAAACGGCGCAGCTTCCTCGTACGTACATGAGAACCCTAATATGACGAATCAAGTGTAATATAAATAGGTTTAGAAACTTTATTTTCTCTCATGTGAGGCGTGGCGGTATTAGACTGGCCCAGTTAGCCTATAATGTGCCCAATCAAATTTGGATGGAAGAGGTTCCACCATATATTATTTCTTTGGTACTTTTGGACTTGATTCATTAATAAAAAATTTTTCATTAAAAAAAATAAAAAACTAAGATGTGACAATCTCCAAAACATCAATTAAAAGCAAAGAATTTAAATTACTAGGACAATTATCATAAATTTTTAAACAGGGGCCATAATTACACCACATATCCACATGAGCAATCACACAAAATTTTTGAGAACCAATAGCTTATAAAAACACAAACAGTCGGTTATGCTTTGATCCCAACAACTATATAAACTTTAAGAATCTTAAGGAATTCCCAACGATTTAATTCCAAAATATATGAACTTTGTACGAAGTTTTTCAATATAGTACGTAATATACTTGAGATACCATTATGCTATCACATTTTACTATGATTTTACACCGTAAATAACACTTCATACAATCAATTATTTTGAATGAATGTTATACGCAACTTTAAGTCGAAAAAATAAACTTAATACAATTATATTTTTCACATCAAATGTAAATACTCAATGATTTAACTCACAACTTAAATTATTTTCGATACATATTACATCTATTCGGGTGATTTCTTGTGAATTAACACTCACTTCTATTATATAAAGATTTCATAAATTTTTCAATAACATGTCAGGAGGTAACTTCTACAAATATAAGGAGCTATAATATTTTACATTAGAGTAAAATTTCTCAAATCACAAAATTTATAAAATAAAGGCAAAATTAAATATATGGATATACATAATAATACAATTAAGGTCAAGTTAAAGTGGACTCATCTTATCAAAGAAACTATTGCAACATTTACATAATAATAAAATTAATTACATTATACTCCAATTAATAAATCAAAATTTATGAAGTGGTTTCACTCACAACAATTAATTTTTGAAATTTAATATATCTATAACAATAATCTATAACAATAATAATGGGAAGACATTAGTTTGGTGTAGGCTTTTTTAGAAATCCCAAAATACCCTTAATAGTTTGTTTTTTTATTCTCTTCTTTAATAACTACCAAAACCAACTACTCTTCTTTTAGTTTACACATATTCTCCATATTTCTTCAACAAAATTCATATCCAATTCATGTTTTGTTTTCTCAAATTTTTTTAACTTGAATATTTGCAAATCATTCCATAAAAAAACTGCAATAAATTATCACAAACACAAATATGATGGAGAAAAATCACTACAAAATCACCTATTCCTATTAGCATAAAAAGGAGAAAGGTTTGTATAGACAAAAATAAAAAGCAGAGACAATACACTACTAACAACCAAGGCAGACACCAACATGTAGATTGTACAGGGTCCTTCTTTTTAGTGAAATTTTAACAATATAATACATCATATTATTCCATATATTTTGTGTGACTCATTTTTATTTTTATTTTTACATATAGAATGTGAAGTATGTAATCGAGTGATTAATAATATATAAGGAAATCTGAGAGGAAGAAGAAGGAACTGCCCAAAGGAAAGGAGGGATCTGATATGATTATGATTTGAATTTGTGATGGATGGGAGAAGAGACCACTGATTAGTATGTATCTGATGGAATGTATCTTATTGTTTCCTATTCTTTTTCTATCTCTCTCAACTCTTCTTTTTCATTTTTAAAATTTATTTTACAACAACTTCATCAAGATAACGAGAATGCGATGCATGAATCAACCACTGTCATCACTTTGCCCATTCAAAACACGACAAAAATCAATCATTTTGGTTTTTTTGGTTTTTTCTTCACTCTCTTTGTAGCAGCAGTGAATAAGCCCGCCGACAGTTGGTACTAGAATTTTTGGATTTCGCTAAGAAAAGTTTTGTCTTGATTTGTTTCTATATTCTCTCTTTTTCTTTTTTCTATAATGTTTTCCTCTAAATTTGATTATTTACTGTATTGATGGTATTTTATTCATTTTTTTTTTTTTTGTGTTTTCAACCCCAGGATAAAAGAGAAGAATATGTCACGACGATATTATGGCTATGAAATCACATGAATCAAGGGGAAAAATTGGGTCTTTGTGAAGGTAATTTTTGTGCTTTTTATTTGTAATGTCAATAGATCATCATGAGTCTATACAAAACATATGTGTGTGCAAATATCCTTTTAAATTAGTCAATAAAGTATCTTTGTCAAATTGAATTTATTGATTTAATTGAGTGTAATAATAATATATACCAGAATGATTGAACAATGTTTTCAATAAAAATTAGCCTTTGGTAGTCAATAGGTACATAGATTTTTTTTTCATGAATTTAATTATTGTTTGTGCGTGTTAATATTTATTTTACAGAATATGTGTTTATTTGACATATGACAAATTTGTAAAGGTAAGTAAAATATTGATGGCTAATGGATGAAGATGTTACTTATCGATTCATTGTTATTAAGGTTAGTGCACTAATACACCCTTCCTTCTCTTATTCTAACATGGGTACATAATTGCTTTATTCAAAGGAAATCTATGAAGCATAGTCACTCTTCAAATTATCCGTGCTTTGTGTCCGACAGACACCGACACAACACTGACATTTATAATTACACTTAATTATGTTATTTTCTTAAAATATTATCGATATCAACATGTCATGTCCGTATTGTGTCGGATGTCCGTGCCTCTGTTCGTGCTTCATATAAAAAGGAATCTTCACATTTAATTTCGTTGTTGTTGTCTTATTATTTCGTATTGTTTTAATTTCATTGTTGTGTGAAACCTAATATAACAGGTTTACAATAAGCTTTGTAGTTTGTTTGTTTTTGTTGTTCGATAAGTTGAATAATTTGAGAAAAAAGTACATTTTTGGTTATGGTTACGTTGTTGATTCTTTGATTTTAGATGCTATAAATTTTGGTAACATATATGTTTTGTCAATGAATATTTGAAATTGTAAATTTTGTTTTGTTTATTTTCATTATTTTCCTGTTTATTTTTAGTTTGTATTTTAATACTTCAATTTGCATGAATTTTGTTTGCCTCTAACAAAAGGATCACCCTATTAAAAGTTTATAAATGTTGGTGAACTATTATTTGTTTCAGGTGTAATGTTTAATTTCTTTTGTCTATACTTCTACTTAACATTTTTAGCATAATATAGAATATGAAATTAACTCTTAATTTTGTTGCAATTAATAGGTGTTAATACAATTTACACTACAAATTCAACATATCCAAAGATGATGTTACAGCTCATTGCTGAAGTGATATGCAAGTGAATATAACATTAATCATTGTATGAGTTAACTGCAAGATAGAAAAACCGTGGACATTAATCAAGTATTGCCTTATTATACATTTTAATGAGCTCTTTTTTTCATTATATTGATCTCTTTTACACTTGAAAAACCATGGATACATATAGTTTTATTTGGGTTTTAATTTGTGAATGTTATTATATGAGTTAACATAGCCACCGCTTTCTTTCTTTTTCTCCTCAAATCTAAATGTTTCCGGTCACGATGAAGACCTCCGGTGCTGGTGGTGCGAGGTGTGGCGTAGCCCTCCGCATCACCCTTGATACCCTTCGCATCACCCTTGATACAAAGAGAACTAGATACACCATATTTTAGGCTCCAACTGACTACACATGAAGGAAATTGGTGGTGCTATTTCATATATATGTTTTGTTCATCCATTTATGCTTATATACATTTTGTCTATCAATATCAATATGTTGTTATTCTTTTTTAATTTATTTATTTTTTGGTTTAATTTAACTTTTATTTTTGTTTTATTGTGAAACCTGCTAAACCAAACAAAGTAAATGATTTGTAATTTTTTTATATTTAATATTTTTGTTTTATTGTGGAACCTTTTACTCAAATCAAACAAAGTAAAAGATTTTTAATTTCTTTTTTTGTTTAATACAAAATTTATATTATTTAAAATTAAAAGTAAAATACATAAATAATTCAAATAAAACCAAATTATATAAAAGACTCATGTAGTAAGTGCAATAAAAAAATACAAATAAAAAGTCGGACAAATGCGTACGTTACAACTAATGCTTTGGAATCTCTCTATAGAGTTAATTTTGGTCCTATTTTTTCACTAAGAGTTTTTTACATTGGATTTAAATCTCTGGGCCAGCTATTCCACCCTTTGAGGTGCCTCCAATCTAGCGAAGGAAATAGTCATTGCTTTCGGCAGTGGATACCCTGGTCTCGACAAAAAAAATGTCTCTATATATGTGACTCAGTTTGTTGTTTTCCAAAAATCAATTATTCATAGAAAAAAGATGTATGAAAATGGAGAACAATCTTTTATATACTTAGCATAACAGAAATTGCGGACAGACGGGCACGGGATATTATGTTCGCATTTTTTATTTTGCTAACGTGTATATCTTAGTTAATAATACAAGATAGTTCGTCTGATGACAATATATAACATATACAATGAAAAATCAACTTTTGTTCTTATACATTTTCTTTTCAATTTTAATGCACATAAATTACAATTTTTATTTTGAGGAAAACTGAAAATACAAAAATTAGTTTAAATAAAAATTAAATTTATAATAAACCGCTTTTTATAATTTATATACTTTAGTAGAACAAAAACGTTGATCACACAAACGGGCACGGAACGTGCCCGTTTGGCCACTAGTAATTAAATTAAATCAATATGAAATGATCTTAGCCAACAAGGATCACAAAATCAATACCCAAATAATATCACAATTTTATGTAAAAGATATATACAATCATCACATAAAGGGTAAGAGAATTTAAATTACTAGGACAATTATCATAAATTTTTAAACAGGGGCCATAATTACACCACATATCCACATGAGCAATCACACAAAATTTTTGAGAACCAATAGCTTATAAAAACACAAACAGTCGGTTATGCTTTGATCCCAACAACTATATAAACTTTAAGAATCTTAAGGAATTCCCAACGATTTAATTCCAAAATATATGAACTTTGTACGAAGTTTTTCAATATAGTACGTAATATACTTGAGATACCATTATGCTATCACATTTTACTATGATTTTACACCGTAAATAACACTTAATACAATCAATTATTTTGAATGAATGTTATACGCAACTTTAAGTCGAAAAAATAAACTTAATACAATTATATTTTTCACATCAAATGTAAATACTCAATGATTTAACTCACAACTTAAATTATTTTCGATACATATTACATCTATTCGGGTGATTTCTTGTGAATTAACACTCACTTCTATTATATAAAGATTTCATAAATTTTTCAATAACATGTCCTCAGTAACTTCTACAAATATAAGGAGCTATAATATTTTACATTAGAGTAAAATTTCTCAAATCACAAAATTTATAAAATAAAGGCAAAATTAAATATATGGATATACATAATAATACAATTAAGGTCAAGTTAAAGTGGACTCATCTTATCAAAGAAACTATTGAAACATTTACATAATAATAAAATTAATTACATTATACTCCAATTAATAAATCAAAATTTATGAAGTGGTTTCACTCACAACAATTAATTTTTGAAATTTAATATATAATTAAATTAAATCAATATGAAATGATCTTAGCCAACAAGGATCACAAAATCAATACCCAAATAATATCACAATTTTATGTAAAAGATATATACAATCATCACATAAAGGGTAAGAATCATACCTCGTGGGCTTGTATTTTTTATAATTGAAGAATTCATAATGCGCCTCTTAAATACAATCAAGAATGCACAACAGTCGATGAATGTCACGCAATTTAATTTCTTATACTTTCACCAAATCTCGATAATCTTCTTGACACTATGACCGAGTGCCGCCAAACCTTAAGGTAGGAGAAGATGTGAAGAGTATGAAACCGATTAACAACACCTAATCTATAAATGGTACCCGGTTTTGTGTTTTTGGAGTTGGATGGATCCAATTTGGTTTTTAAAAAAATATCTTGGTTTTGAAAAATGGATCAATTTTGTAAATGGGTCAGTTAAGGTCATTACCCAATTTTTTTAGATGGTTACTCTCCCCGTTTCTCTTTCCCCCCTCAAAAATACCAAAAATATTCGATATCTATGTTCCGAAATGTGTTTTTAGTATAAAATTTGCACTAAAAAACTTCGGAAAACATTTTTCGAAGTCGAAAAGAGAAACTTCGGGGGGAAGAGAAAATTTCATTTTTTTTTATCCTATCAAGCCAAAATACTTAGACAATGCTTTTATTATTTGGGTATTGATTATTTGGGTATCCTTAGACAATGTTTTTATAAGCCTTTTCTATTTTAATGCTATTAAAGGATAAGACAACTTTTTCTTTAAATGAAAAAGCTTTGTTAAAAGGTTACTTTTTGAAATTTTGTTCTCTGGTAAACAGATGTCTTACACTATGTCTGGGACAACTATGTATTCTGTCAGATGTCTAAGACAATTGGTTGGCAGGATCAATATGATAAATACTGAAGTAATAAAGAAAGCAATAAAAACAACACAAATATTGTTTACCCAGTTCGATCAAATTAAAACCTACTATGGGGGTATTAATCCAAAAAAGGAAACTCACTACTCCGAATTAATACTTAGTCTTATAACGCACACCAAAGTCTCATTAATGTGTATGCCTTTTCTTAATCTTAGTGTTTTTCTACCCAAGAGCCCACTCCCCCTAGATATGAGTTACTGCCCACTTCCCTCTCACCACTAGTCCCAAGTGATAATAATCTTCTTTGTCGTTCTTCGATGACGTTGAATACACATTCAACAAACTCGCAATCTAAAACTTAGCACCTAAAGATTAAAATCAGATAATACTTTGGACAGTGGGTACAAAACTTTGGACTCACAATCTTCAGTTATTGTGGGTGATTTGAAACTCTCATATCTTCTTTATTATACTCTTCTCCAATTTTTAGCTCAAGATACTTTATAATGGATGGAGATTCATATCAAATATATTTTTCCAATATTCTTTAAGAACCATTAAAATGCATTATATTGGAGCAATTGAACATACACACCACATATCCAAATATGCTCATATGAGAATCATGTTTATAAACTAAAATTCAAATTGTAAATTCGGGAGGACTTATAATAACTTGTTGGCTTGATGCGAATCAATATCTCAACATACATGTTTGGATGTTCCCAAAATATAAAATAGAAGTTATGATCTCATAAGTATCAGTCATGTAATTAACTTTAGACGTCTAAAGAATCCATTTTTTGTTTTGTTGGATGAACATATTCTACAAGATGTTTGATATCAATTTCATATGATACTTATCAAATGTTTTATAGAAAAATGATATGTAAAATGAGCTCTTAATCAAATTAGTAACGAAAATAATGTCACAAACTTCTGGTTGTGAGTTTACAAATATCATCTTATGTATATTCTCAGGATAAGAGATGCATTTACTTAATTTATCAACTTCCTTTGGGAACTAGTAATACACAAATATTAGATTGAAGAAACTTCGGGCCCTTTAATACATATATCTATAAAACATTTTTTTTTCCTTTTGAAATCACATCACACTTATTGCCAATGATAAATTTAATATGATTTGTAAACATTTGGTTTATTGTGCTTCAATTGCACTAGTATATTTAGAAGTGCAGTATAAACTTCTGGTTTATAACTTTTTCATTACACTTATTTTATTCAAACATGTGTCATAATATACAGAGGTATTCAACATTTTTTTATTCCTTGTTTCAATATATGATATTCATTTAGGTGAATATCTTTATAACTTAATAAATTTCTTTGAAGATTTAGAAGAATATAACATTAGCTGTTCATGAGCCTTGAAAATAATATTTGTAGTGTTAGATATAGTACTAACGTTATTTTCTGTTCGAAAAACTAAAAATATTTAATGTAATAATGACATAATACAAGGAGAATTGTAATCTATTTTTTAAAAAAAAATGTTTTTAAAATAAACTAATAGATTGCATTTTATCTAGAATAGAACTCTCAAATATTAAACTTTAAATACTCCCACTCATTAAAGTAAACGTTTAAAATTGGAGTATATAACAAGAAATCAGTTATAATTATATATAGTTTCTTATTTTATTTTAGAATATTCTGGAAAAACAATAAAACTTTTATATATATATATATATATATATATATATATATATATATATATAAAACAAAATTGCACATTTATCATTTCAAAAGGAGTAGAAAATATTGAAAACAATTGTCTCCTCATATGCAATTATATAACATCGATGACTTTACCATTATCATAAGATCTTTGACGGTGTCATCTCATATCGCTCACAAATCAACGACAAACCGTTATATTATAATAAAATGGCTATAATAGTAAATTAATGCAAGGATAATTCAATTTTTAACTGCCTAATTAATAATTGTTCAAAAGAATAATTTCAATAATAGTGCACAAGCGAGCATGCAATAACAACAAGGCAGTATATAGAATTTACACAATAACTATAAATTCACATACATTATATTTGGTGTCATATTAACAAAATTCAATGAAAATAAAATTGAGTTTTTTAAGTTCTTTAATAACTATATAACGCATATTTTTATGATATAATAATAATAATAATAATAATAATAATTTGTGTGATCCTTCAAGGATGCATGAGTATTGAATTCTTCTAAAATTCAAAAATATAAGCTTATGAATATTCGGGATTCATATTTTAAAATTTCATCATGCTATGAATCTTCAATATTTTAAAAATATCATCACGATGCTTCTGGACCGTACGTAGTTTCATACTTCAAGATTCATATTTCAAAGATTTAACTATGGTACTTCTGAACCAACTTGTGAATCAATATCCAAAAAGAAGAAGGATCCAAAACGAAATAGAATAAAAAAATCATACCGAAAAAATAAAATTAGGAATTTTCCATAGAATTTTTTAGAAGAGACTATCGTGTTGATAACGTATTATGAAACTATTACTAACAATCAACAAGATTAGAAGAATAAAGATAAGGGTCATGCTAACCGGTGCCTCCAGGGCACGGGTTAAGGAACCCAAAAAATGGAAATTTCAAAGTTAAAATAATACTTTTTAGATTTTTGAGGAGTTGAATGCACAAACTCCAATGTCAAATTACTACATTTACTTCCTTAAACAGTGCTCCAGGGTACTGTTTAGCATTTTCCTAAAGATAAATGGGAAAAGAGAGAAAGAATAGAGATAGTATCATTCACTAAGAATGTACTTTATATGATGATACATATATTTTATTTATAAATAAATATAATGGGCTAATAACATGGACCAATAACATATATAGACATCAACTAAATATTCATATATTGTGAAATTTAATGGCTAAAAAGCAATTGATTAAAAAAAAAAGGCTAAAAGCAAGCACACAATATTAATCAAGGGTAAAGTTCGAATAAATATTATTTTAAAGTTTTAAATAAACAATACCTCTGTCTTTTGTCAACAAAAACAATGTCCCTGTCTTCGTTAAAATTTCTCTTAATTTATTGCAATTTTGTTATAAAAAAAAACCTTAGACAATAGAAGAAATGTAGGGTGAGAGGATATGCCTCAACGTAAGACACAAAAGATCTTAGGGATTAAATAACACTTACAAAAATAATTACATTTATCTTCTTCTAAAGGTACAAGCGAAGCTTGAGCTCAAATCTTCTCGATTCTTTTGGGATGGAAAAAGTAGGGAAGTGGATTATACGTTGTAACTGCGTTAACACATTAATCTTTATCAACTGTCCAATAAAAATGAACGGCTGAAATTAAAATTGTGTTAAAACTACGCTAATAAATTAGAACTAGGGGTGGCAAAGTGGGCGGCTCGTCCCGTTTAGGTTTGCCACACCTAAAGACCGTCCAAAAATGGGGCGGCGCGGGTCAACTTAGGCATTCGAGCACAAAAGTCAAACATGCATTGTTTACTAACGAGTTGACGGGCCGGACCGCCAAACAACTTTTTTATTATTTTTAATTTTCTACTTATAGGTTTATTATATAATTCACCGTTTTTTATATTTTTCATGAAAAAGAAATATTAACGCATAATAGAAAATAACTCAAAAGATTAATAAACTCAAATCATGTAGGAAATAATAATAATTAATAATTCAATATGAAACCAAGTTGCTTCATGTAAACTATTAATAGTTAATTTAGTTTCAATTCGCTACATTATCGCAATATCGATGTCATTCTTTAAAATAAAGAAGTATCAATAAAATAAAACACAATAACAACATTAAACAAGTTTCAAAATAAATTCAATCACCTAAGTATGTGTTAAAATCAAAATAAATTGGATTGAGAATTGAAACAATGCAAGAAAAATTTAGTTTAACTCTTTCGTTTTTTGGGTCTAAAAATGTAAAAAAAAATTGGATTAAACTCATCCATAGAGTTTAATCCTTTCATCCATTTTTCATCTCAAATCATAGTAAAAATTATTGTACAAAAAACAAAAAACAAAAAACAAAAATGGCCGCGGGGCCAACTCGGCCCTCCCCACCCCACTGTTTTAGCGGGTTAAGCAGGCAGACCAACTCAAGGCACTGAGCCAAAAACCTAGGTTCGGTCCGACGGGCCTGACCCGTTTTACCACCCGTAATTAGAACTAAGTGGTGGTCACTTTTGAACGGCTGAAATCACTTATTGCATATAACTAGGTGAAACAATTATAACAGACAATATGAGACGAAAAAAATAGCTCACATAGTCATGATTTTATTTATTTATTTTTCGTTATGCTAACCGGTGCCCCAAAACACTGGTTAATTAAGGAATTTATATTCACCGGTCTACTTTACAAAAAAAAGAAGTAAGAAATTAAAAGAAAGTAATTTTATATTAAAAATCATTAGAGTTTAAATGTTGTGCATTGTCAGCGTAATTATTTTTTACACATGTATCCAATGATGTGTTAACATATCATTTAATGAATATAATGATATATTATTGGACATATGTGTAAAATAGACTATATATATATATATATATATAAATTAAATTCAAAACATTATATTAAAAAAAACACATTTAATACTTTTAAGCATTCTTCCTTTTGTCAAAAAAAGAAAAGAAAAGCATTTTCCCTTTTTTTTTTATGATTTAAGAAAGGATAATTCAGTAATTTTATTGAGAAAGCAAGGGCAAAATCTCAAAGGATAACAGAACAAAGGGTCCTCTTAATAATACACTCTCATCTCAAGTTACCAATCTCAACGCTTTCTCTCTCTTCTCTCTACAAAAAAAAAAAAAACAATTTTCTTTTTAAAAAAGAAAGAAAAAAAAAATAGTTAGGGTTTGACCGAAAATTGCACAATCGCGTAGTGGAATTTCCACACCGATTCGGACAACTTCGCTCTCTGTTACCCTTCGATTCCCAAGATCCATCTTCTCCCTAAAAACTCGCCGTTTTTTAGAGAGAGAAAATCGCTGTCTACAAGATTCACCTTAGAGAGAGAAAATATAAATGTTGGAATAATCAAGCAAGTTTTTTGATTCAAAGGAAAATCGTAAATTTTCTGTTTTTATTAGGATTTGAGGTTTTTACTCTTCTGGGGTTTCTTTGATTTTGATAAATTTTGAATTTTTTTGGGGTTGGGTTTGTAGTGTGAGTGATCTGAATTGTGGGTTTTGTGAATTGGTCTCATTGAAATTGTGGGCTAGTTCGTATGCAATCTGGTGGTGGTGGACCTGGCCGGACGGCAGGGCGGGCGTCGACTTCGTCGGCAGCTGCTTCGCCGTCTTCTTCGTCTTCGGCATCACAGTTAGGTTTTGAATCTTTGCAGCAACAGCAACAACATCAGCAGCAACAGCAGCAGCAGCAGATAGGTTCTAGACAGGTGTGGAATTTATGGGTTTTAGCTGAATTTCGATGACACTTTGATTCGAATGAACATTTGTTAGTAATAGTGTTGAATGTTGATGATGTCTAGTGTTGATTTTTTTTTTTGGTTTATGGGTTTTGGGAATTGAGAGTGTAGTGATTGTTGGAATTTGGGTTCTGCTGAAATAAATTTCCAATTTTTTTTTATCGTTTTAATTATGACAACCTCGTACCTGTCTTTATTCTGTCCTAGGTTGTCGGGTCTGCAGTTTGTTTATTTCAAGATTAGTTAATGTTTGATTGTGGAAGATTAGTCAAACTAGGCATGTGTTAATGTTTAGTACTAATTTTTTTAGTGTAGTTGAGTGATGTCATTAACTGTTTTCTAGTTTAGTTTCCTTTCAATCACTGTGAACTTAGTTGTGTTTTTTTTTTCTTTCAATTTTTTAAAACTATTTGATCTTTCCTGCATTTATTTTA
Source organism: Trifolium subterraneum (assembly GCA_951799995.1). Classification (NCBI taxonomy): domain Eukaryota; kingdom Viridiplantae; phylum Streptophyta; class Magnoliopsida; order Fabales; family Fabaceae; genus Trifolium; species Trifolium subterraneum. The sequence continues at coordinate 55,599,550 of OX637462.1, forward strand.
TGTTCATATGTGACATTTACTTCATACTTAATTGGAAACATAACTATTCTGTATTTATTATTTCTTTTCTGAAATGCCTTTGGATTAGAGTTTCCTTTTAGACATTGATGAGGATTATGAAATGTCTAATTGATAAAACATGACACTTGTGTTTTCATTTAAATTTAATTTCCCCTTCTTTTCGTAGCAATTTCTCTTGTGGTGCTGCTGCTGTATTTGTCGTGGTTTAAACATGTTGATTGACTGTAGTTAACAACGAGAATAAGCGGTAGTTGCAAGTTTTATGAGTGTTGTTTCGTCAGCTGATGCATATTGTTGCTTTAACCTTTATTCTTCCTGCTGCTTAAAACTTAGATACTAGTAGAAAAATCTGAGAGATGTCATTAATTTCGAATTGTTTGTTTCATGTTGAAAGTCATCATGGTATCGACTTCTTTCTTAGAATGTTGTGATCACTGTTATAGGACTGATTTTCTGTATGCTATGTCATATTGTTAGTTGGGATTATGCTTTCATGTTCGTTACTTCTTTGTGTTATGGAACCATGACTTATGTGTAACTGTATTCAAATGCAGTCATTTCAACAGCAACTGCTTAGAAAACCCGAAGGGAATGAAGCATTTTTAGCTTATCAAGCAGGGCGTCAAGGTTCATTTGGGAGTAACAACTTCTCACCTCCTAATGCTATGCAAATGCCCCAGCAGTCTCAAAAGTTCATGGGTTTAGGTCAACATGGTTCCAACCAAGATGCCCAGCTCAGAGGTCAAGGTAGCGAGCAGCAGCAAATGCTAAATCCTGTGCACCAAGCATACCTTCAATATGCTTTCCAGGCTGCGCAACAAAAGCAGCCTGCTTTGGGGATTCATCCGCAGCAGCAAACTAAGATGGGAATGTTAAACACTGCATCTGTAAAAGATCAGGAAATGCGTATGGGGAATCTGAAAATGCAGGACATTATGTCAATGCAGGCAATGAATCAAGCTCAAGGATCGTCTTCTAGGAGTTCATCTGAACATGTTTCCCGTGGAGAAAAGCCGATGGAGCAAGGACAGCAGATAAGACCTATTCAAGCACCGGAAGCACAACACGGCAACCAAAATGTAATGAACAGCCAGATTGCAATAGCTGCTCAATTGCAGGCCATGCAGGCATGGGCACGTGAAAATAATATCGATTTATCACATCCTACGAATGCAAATTTAATGGCAAAGCTCATTCCAATGATGCAGTCAAGGATGGTCATACAACCACCAAAGGCCACCGAGAGCAACATTGGTGCACATTCGTCACCTGTCCCTGTTTCGAAGCAGCAAGTTAATTCTCCAGCAGTTGCAAGTGAGAGCTCAGCACATGCTAATTCATCAAGTGACGTGTCTGGACAGTCGGGTTCTTCGAAAGCCAGACATACTGTTCCCCCCAGCCATCTTGGCTCAACAACAAATCCTTGTCACTCCAGTGACATGACCATGCAGCAAATCAATGTTCATGGTAGAGAGTCTCAAGCTCCTCCAAGGCAACAAGTAAAACCTGGAAATGGAACGCCTTCTATGCATTCTCAGCAATCTTCTGCCACCATGAACTTAGGTGCAGCAGATCACCCTTTGAATGCAAAAGGTTCATCTTCTGGTGCAGAACCTCCTCAAATGCAGTATATCAGGCAGTCAAACCAATCTACTACTCAGGCTGGAGGTCCAACTAAAGAAGGGGGTTCGGGAAATTATGCTAAATCTCAAGCGGCACCAGCTCAGACACCTGAGCGGCAAAGTGCATTTACCAAACAACAGCTACATGTTCTTAAAGCCCAGATACTAGCATTTAGGCGGATAAAGGTTATATCTCTGATTATTTTCTCATTATCTGCATCTTTCTAATTCATTCACTTTGTGTGTGTGTGTGTGTATAAATTCCCAGCAAAGATGTTCTATACGTAATGTTAATCCTACTAATTTTCTATTTTCTGTTGGTTGATAGAAAGGAGAAGGTACTCTGCCTCAAGAACTTCTTCAAGCTATCACTCCACCGCCTCTTGAGATGCAGGCAAAACAACCAAACCATCCCGCAGGAGGACAAAATCAAGTCAAATCTGCTGGAAATATTGTTGTAGAACAACCACGGCATGCTGAGGCCAATGCCAAAGAATCACAATCTATTTCTGCTGTTAATGGCCACAGTTCTGTAAAGCAGGAATCCTTTTCAAGAGATGACAAATCTGCTCCACCACCAGTTCATATTCAAGCTGTTATGCCATCTATATCAAAGGACTCTGCTCCGACATCATCTGCAGGAAAGGAAGAGCCAAAAACAATTGGATCCTCTTTGAAGCAAAAGCAGGACAGCGAACATGGAAATAACATTACTCCTGTTAGAAACGAGTCGGCATTAGATAGGGGAAAGGCTATTGTATCACAGGCCCCTGTATCTGACACACTACAAATTACAAAACCTGCACAAGCAAACAGTGTTTCCCAGCCAAAGGATGTAGGACCGACCAGAAAATATCATGGACCCCTGTTTGATTTTCCTTTCTTCACTAGGAAACATGACTCTTTTGGGTCATCAATGATGGTAAACAACAGCAATAATTTATCACTGGCATATGATGTCAAAGATCTTCTTTTTGAGGAAGGTGCAGAAGTACTTAGCAAGAAGCGGACAGAAAATTTAAAGAAGATTGAAGGTTTGCTGTCTGTGAACTTGGAGAGGAAACGAATTAGACCTGACCTTGTGTTGAGACTGCAAATTGAAGAGAAAAAGCTTCGCCTCTTAGATGTTCAGGCACGTTTGAGGGATGAGATTGATCAACAGCAACAAGAGATAATGGCAATGCCAGATAGGCCATATCGTAAGTTTGTTAGGCTGTGTGAACGTCAGCGTGTGGAACTTGTTAGACAAGTGCAGGCATCTCAGAGAGCTGCAAGGGAGAAGCAACTCAAATCTATATTTTTATGGCGTAAGAAACTTCTCGAGGCGCACTGGGCAATTCGTGATGCCCGTACTGCCCGCAACAGGGGGGTGGGTAAATATCATGAGAGGATGTTGCGGGAATTCTCAAAACGTAAAGATGACGATCGAAGCAAAAGGTTGGAAGCCTTAAAAAACAATGATGTTGACAGATATAGGGAGATGTTGCTGGAGCAGCAGACTAGCATTCCGGGTGATGCAGCAGAGAGATATGCTGTTCTTTCATCCTTCTTAAGCCAGACGGAAGAGTATCTACATAAATTAGGAAGCAAGATAACAGCTGCCAAAAATCAACAGGAAGTAGAAGAGGCAGCAAAATCAGCTGCAGATGCTGCACGATTGCAGGTATTCTTCATTGACTTCACTGATCCAATGTTATGAGAAAAAGTCTTTATGTTAAATCCCATTTTTTCTATACAAATTAGTTAAGGATCTCATTTTGATGGTTTCTGATGTTCTATATGAACTTAATATATAAGATCGTTTACGTGTGTCTGATTCATTATTTGTTTGACCAAAGGGTCTTTCTGAAGAAGAAGTCAGAGCTGCCGCTGCTTGTGCCGGAGAGGAAGTGATGATTAGGAATCGTTTTATGGAGATGAATGCTCCTAGAGACAGTTCATCCGTCAACAAGTGAGTTTTTGTTAATTTAGTTTTAATATGTTTGTATGTTGTGAGTTTTGACTCAAATGTACGAGGAAAGGTGTAAACTGAAATTTATTGGCTTATGTGTTTTTTCTTTATTGCGCATTTTGATGCAAACAACTGTTTATATAACTCTTTTCTAAACATAATTTAATTTGCTACTTTCCAGGTATTACAACCTCGCACATGCGGTGAATGAAATGGTCATCAGACCACCATCTCTATTACGAGCTGGAACATTGAGAGACTATCAGCTTGTAGGTTTCTACATTATTGAAATAGTCATTCTTTAAGTGATCTTGAGCAAGTTTTCATGGCTTTACCACATATTTTTTGAAGGTTGGACTGCAATGGATGCTGTCTTTGTACAACAACAAATTAAACGGAATTTTGGCAGACGAGATGGGTCTTGGCAAAACTGTACAGGTTAGCCTTATTATTTTGTTGCTCTTCACTTAGATTGTGAAGAGTGAAGACCATTTATCATAATATTTTTTGGCAGCTGAGTGACTTCATATTTCATAATTAAATTTATTTTTAAGGGCAATGTATAACAGTGACTAAAAATTGTCTGTTCCATCTATTTTATTTCCTCTCTAGGTTATGGCATTGATTGCATACTTGATGGAATTCAAAGGAAACTATGGCCCACATCTCATAATAGTCCCAAATGCTGTTATGGTTAACTGGAAGGTGAGTTTTTAAACTTATTCATTTGATTATTTTTACTATTCTTTGTAATTGTTTTAACAAGAGAAACTATATTTTGCAGAGTGAGTTATATAAGTGGTTACCATCTGTGTCATGCATTTTTTATGCTGGAGGGAAGGATTATCGAACAAAATTATTTCATCAAGTAAGTGTGCCTCAGGTTATTCATATATAATGTTAATGTAGAAAGTAATGGGAAAAACATTTACTTGTTTATTACCTCCATCTAGGACTGTCATAGAAAAAATTACCATAAATGCTGTCCCAATCATTAGGACTACTAATGAACTGAAATAAATCAAATCGTACTAAAATCAAATAAGACTAAATAAGATAAAATAAAAATGGAGAATAAAATCATATCTCATGATTCTTCTACAGTTAAGAGTATGAATTTTGTTAATTACTTCCTAATTTTCTTTTCTAAATTTACAATAGGTTTCTGCTCTGAAGTTTAATGTTTTGGTGACTACTTATGAGTTCATCATGTATGACCGGGCAAAACTTTCAAAAATTGATTGGAAGTATATCGTGATTGATGAAGCACAAAGAATGAAGGATAGAGATTCAGTTTTAGCACGTGATCTTGATAGGTATCGTTGTCAACGACGCCTGCTTTTGACAGGAACACCGTTGCAGGTATGCTTTTTTTTTTTTGGTACAACATACTGCATCATTATAAACAAATAGTGTCTTATTGTCTGTTACGGCATATTATTTTAGTTCTTTTGTGCGCTAGGATCAAACACTACCATTTCTGACGATCAAGTATGCAGTTCTTTATCTTGTTCAGCTCGTGTTTCCCTTTATAACAAGTAGTTGTTCGTTGGCATGTCAAATGTTTGTGCAGAAACGCAAGGCCGCAAAAACAAAACTAACTTGCTGAACTGAGTTAAGATTAAGAATGTGTGCAAAAGTAACACTAATGCAAGAATGTGTGCAAAAGTAACACTAATGCAAGAATGTGTGCAAAAAATAACACTAACACAAGAACGTGTGCAAATTGGAACTTTTATTTAGATAATCTCAAGAGTTGTTGTATAACATTCCAAATATGAGGATGAGGGGCTGTAATGTGCAGTTATCACTCTAGGCGATGTGGACATGTGAGAAGCAAAATATATACATTCAAAATTAAAAACCAAGGTTTAAAATATTGTCTTTACATTACACATTTTCAATTTAGGCCTTATACATGCAATTGTTTTCAATTTGGTCCTTATTTGTTCGAATTTTGACATATTGTAGGGACAAAAATAAAATGTTTGAACTTGTAGTATTTTGAGACTATACATGACAGCCACTTTTGATCCGGTCCCTATACTTCAAAGTAACTCCATACAAATGTCAGTGTCATAACAGCGGCTTTTGAAAATGAATATTATAAATGGGGCCCAAAATATATATAACCAAAAATCAAATTTGCTCCAAGTGTTTGTCACCAATAAAGAATATTACCTGATAAGTTTAGATTAGATTTTACAGAGCTTGCAATCCTAGTTGTCATGTATATCTGAAGGGCAGTGCTAAGTGTGGTGCTAGGTCAATTAACAATTGTACATGCAGTTTTTGTTTCCTGTCACAAGTTACTATATCAGTTAATATTCTTTGTTGGCCTGTATTTTAATGACAGAGCAATGCTTGAATGTTTTCTTGGTACTGTATTCTTTGGTCGAATAGATCTCAGATTATGTTAATTTTGCTCGCTTAGTTGTTGCTGGCAGTGTGTTAGAAGTTATCTTACAAGTGACTCCTAATTATAATATAAAGCAGTTTTCTTGACAAAATATATGATTAATGTTAAGAGTGAAAAGTAACACCACCCACAGGAAAAGCCTTTCCACACTAGGCGAGGTTGGATGCATGGATTAAATGATGACATAATGTATTAATGTAAATGTGTCCAATGACAGACTGCCATTTAATTCCAAATCTTCTATAATGGCTTGACCTATAATTTTTCTTGGTTGCCTCGTTCTCCAAGTTAATGGAATATTTTTAATGGAGTTGGTGTCAAGTATTTGCTAATTGATAAGTCATATAGATACTTGACACTGTAAATTTTGTTGATGGGATTGTTTGTGGTGTGATTTTCTCTGCAGAATGATTTGAAGGAACTCTGGTCACTTTTAAATTTACTTCTTCCTGAGGTTTTTGATAATAAGAAAGCCTTTCATGATTGGTTCTCAAAACCATTTCAAAAGGAAGGTCCTACTCAAAATGCAGAGGATGATTGGCTTGAGACAGAGAAGAAAGTCATCACAATCCATCGACTTCATCAGATTCTCGAGCCTTTCATGCTCAGGCGTCGTGTTGAAGATGTTGAAGGCTCACTACCGCCAAAGGTGTGATTATAGCCCCCTAATTTTACTTGATCACTTGTTCTAATTCTTGTGGCTCATACCTAATGTTATTACTGCATTGCAGGACTCGATAGTTTTACGATGTAAAATGTCATCTGTCCAGAGTGCTATTTATGATTGGGTCAAATCAACCGGTACTCTTCGTCTTGATCCCGAGGATGAGGAACGTAAGCTTCAGAGGAATCCTAACTACCCGGTGAAGCAATATAAAACTTTAAACAACAGATGCATGGAGCTGCGGAAAACTTGCAACCATCCGTTGCTTAATTACCCATTCTTCAGTGACTTATCTAAAGAATTCATTGTAAAATCTTGTGGAAAATTGTGGATCCTGGATAGGATCCTCATAAAACTTCAAAGAACTGGACACCGAGTTCTACTTTTCAGTACTATGACAAAACTTCTTGACATCTTGGAAGAATACCTGCAGTGGCGAAGACTGGTGTACAGAAGAATTGATGGAACAACTAGTTTGGAAGACCGTGAATCAGCTATAAATGACTTCAATTCCCCTGATTCAGACTGTTTCATCTTCTTGCTTAGTATTCGAGCTGCTGGGAGAGGCCTTAACCTTCAGTCTGCTGATACAGTTGTTATTTATGATCCTGATCCAAACCCTAAAAATGAGGAGCAGGCTGTTGCCAGAGCTCATCGCATTGGACAGAAAAGACCAGTCAAGGTTATCTACATGGAAGCAGTTGTCGACAAAATCCCAAGTCATCAGAAGGAGGATGAAATGAGAGGTGGAGGCACTGTTGATCTGGATGATGAACTTGTAGGCAAGGATCGCTACATAGGATCTATTGAGGGCCTCATAAGGAACAATATTCAGCAATATAAGATAGATATGGCTGATGAGGTAATTAATGCTGGACGTTTCGATCAAAGAACAACGCATGAAGAAAGGCGGTTGACTTTGGAGACATTATTACATGATGAAGAGAGGTATCAAGAAACTGTCCATGATGTTCCATCATTGCAGGAGGTAAATCGCATGATTGCTAGGAGTGAAGAGGAAGTTGAACTGTTTGATCAAATGGATGATGAACTGGATTGGATTGACGAGATGACGCGTTACGATCATATCCCTAAATGGATTCGTGCCAATACAAAAGAAGTTAATGCTGCTATTGCTGCTTTATCAAAAAGACCATTAAAGAAAGCTTTATTGGGTGGCAGTGTTGGCGTGGAAACAAGTGAACTTGGTTCAGAAAGGAAAAGAGGGAGACCCAAAAAGCATACTAGTTATAAAGAGCTGGAAGATGAAGATTTGGAATACTCTGAAGCAAGCTCTGAAGAAAGAAATGGATATGCAAATGAAGAAGGGGAAATAGGAGATTTCGAAGATGATGGGTATAGTGGAGCTGATGGAGCTCAGCCCATTGCTAAAGATCAGATGGAAGATGGTAGATATGAATTTCCTCCAACTTTAGAAATTGCCAGTAATCAGGTGGTTCAAGAAGCTGGTTCCTCTGGCTCGGGGTCATCCGCAGAGTGTCAAAAATTGAAACAGATAGTATCACCATCAATTTCCTCTCAGAAATTTGGTTCCCTGTCTGCATTAGATGCCCGACCAGGTTCTGTTTCAAAAAGGATGGTATGTGGCTTCACATTGTATTTTGAACTATTTTTTTTGTGTGTGGTTGTTTTCTATCTCATTGTGATAAAATTACGTTAATTTTTTGCAGACAGATGAGTTGGAGGAAGGGGAAATTGCAGGATCCGTTGATTCCCACATGGAGCATCAGCAGTCTGAAAGTTGGATTCATGATCGTGATGAAGGTGAGGATGAACAAGTTCTGCAGAAACCAAAGATTAAACGCAAACGTAGTCTTCGTGTTCGACCCCGTCATGCCACTGAAAGACCTGAAGAAAAGTCTGGTAGTGAAATGACACCTCGTTTGTCAGTTCTAGCAGACCGTAAATATCAAGCACAGTTGAGGACTGACCTAGAATCAAAATCACACGTAGATTCCAATGCCAGCAGGAATGATCAAAATTCTTCTATAAAAAATAAGCGAACTTTACCTTCAAGGAGGGTTGCTAATGCATCCAAATTACATGGCTCACCAAAGCCTACTCGTTTGAATAGCATATCTGCTCCTTCAGAGGATGGTGGTGAATATTCCAGGGAAAGCTGGGAGGGGAAGCCTATTAATTCAAGTGGATCTTCTGCTCATGTCTCTAGGATGACAGAAATCATCCAGAGAAGGGTATGTGTCTTTAATTGAATGATCTTTTTAGTTTCTTCTACGGTGGTCTTGTGTTTTTGGAGTGTGTCTCATTGCATGTCTTACAATGACAAGAAGCAGAGATCCATATTATCTTTTCTTGATTTACAACAATTGTTATAATGTAACTATACAAGGTTGCAAGCCTGATAATATTTTTCACTGGTGGAAATCCTGAAAATATTTTTTAAATTCTTTCATTTTCCATTTTTCACGGAAACTTTCTGTTGGCTATATTAATTTCATCTCAGTTCTCGATATGAGATGTTACATTTCACATTCTTGTTTGTCTTTACTCTTAGCATTTGAACTCATACAATTATTGCATTTGCAGTGCAAAAATGTAATTAGCAAGCTCCAAAGGAGGATAGACAAGGAAGGCCAACAAATTGTACCTCTCTTAACAGATTTGTGGAAGAGGATTGAGAATTCTGGCTACAGTGGTGGATCTGGGAATAGTCTGTTGGATTTACGAAAGATTGATCAGCGGATTGATAAATTGGAGTATAATGGAGCAACAGATCTTGTATTTGATGTGCAGCTCATGTTAAAGAGTGCGATGCATTATTATGGTTTTTCCCTTGAGGTGAGATTTCTTATCTTTATCGTCATACAAAATGGTTCACTTTTATGGCTTCAATACTTTCCATGATTCTTGCTCTTTGTATTCATAAAGTGATTCTTCTCCTCTATACTTTCCATGATTCTTGCTCTTTGTATTCAAAGTGATTCTTCCCCAAATGTTGAACAGTTTATGTCTGTCTTTTACTGTCTTAAGTTCAAGGTTGCTGTTTATGTGGAATTCCCAGAGGATCCACTATATCACATATTTTATGAATGTTAAGTGTATCATTATTTTCAGGTAAGAACTGAAGCAAGGAAGGTTCATGATCTCTTTTTCGATATATTGAAAATTGCATTTCCTGATACCGACTTCCGAGACGCAAAAAGTGCACTCTCTTTCACTGGTCCAATTTCTGCCACCACCAATGTATCGTCTCCAAGGCAAGTGGCTGTCGGCCAAAGCAAGCGGCACAGGCTGATAAACGAGGTGGATACCGATCCACACCCTCCACAGAGACCACTACAGCGTGGATCAGGTTCTAGCGGCGAAAACAGCAGGATCAGAGTCCGTGTGCCACCAAAGGAATCAAGATCAGGATATGGTAGTGGTAGCAGCATGCGAGAGCAACATCAGGAGCAGGATGATTCTCCTCCGCTGCTCACTCATCCAGGTGAACTTGTCGTATGCAAGAAAAGAAGAAATGATCGGGAGAAATCATTGGCGAAAACTCGGACTGGTCCTGTTTCACCGTCTATGAGAAGTCCCGGGTCCGGTTCAGTCCCTAAAGATGTTAGATTATCTCAACAGACTCAAGGATGGGTTGGCCAACCATCTTCTCAACAACAAAATGGTTCAGTTGGATGGGCTAATCCTGTAAAGAGACTAAGAACAGATTCTGGTAAGAGGAGACCAAGCCACATGTAAGATGGTATATAATAAAATAATAGACAAATTGTTGCTAGTTTCAGCAATGAGTTTTAGTGGCACTTTGCATAGAGTTTACCACCATACTGTTAATATAGATTTAGATTTACATGAATGTGTTAAATGTAAGTTGTTCTTCATTATTTTTTGGTTATCATATCTGTATCTTGCAGGTGCTACTTTTCTTTTTATGTTGCTGAAACTATTGTATTTGTATAGTAGTAACTCCTTGGTTCATGTTAGTCTGAAATAATCATCTTGCAAGGTCCCTCTTGTTGGAGTTCTTCCAAAATGTTAGGGACAAAAAACTACACACCTCTACTTTTGTGTCAAGTGGAAAGAGAGAAGTGTTTGAAGCCTAGTAAAGTATATTAACATATTAATAACACAAATATATATAGGGCTTGTTTGGATAAACAGCTTATTATGCAGCTTATAGCATAAGGGCTTATCATGATAAGCGCGCATAAGGGCTTATCATGATAAGCACTTACGTATAAACTTATCACAAGATAAAATAAAGATAATTTTTTTATATATATGCTACAAGTTTTTTTTTTTTACTTAAAGATGCTTATAGCATTTCATTCATAATAATATGATTGATACATGTCGGTACATCAATGAAAATATTTGAGCTAGCTAAAGATGTGGCTACCCTCACAAGAGCATGAGCTGCCTCATTTGCTTGTCTCCTATCAAACTCAACATGAGAGTTTTCATGCTACAAGTTGTTCTTGTGAGTTATATTGGAGAACTAATGAAAATAAGTTGAAATAAACTTGTGAAAATTGTCATAAGCTATTTTCATACATTTTCCCAAACAATGTTGCAAAACTATTTTTCGGATAAGTATATCAATTAGTAGATAAGTTAAAATAAGTCAATCCAAATAAAAACATAATTAATTATTTAATTTAATTATGTTGTATTTGTCCTTCAAAGAGATCCACAGTTTGTTTATTATCATCTTGTAGATTCGAAGTATTCATTCTATATCCGCAGTTTGTTTATAATCATGTTATAAATTCGAAGTATTCATTCGAGTTTACATGACACCATCAAATATAAGATTGGGATATTCATAAGAATGTTGCAAAGTGAGGATTTCTTTGCAATTTTTTTTTTAAAAATTGATATTACAAATCATTCAATAAAATACTAACATTCAACAATAAATAATGTTGATGCATAGTGAACACCTAATGTGATATACTTTTCCTCAAGTTTACAATTATGCTTCCTTTATCCTATTGACATAATAATTGGCAAATAATAGGAAAGACATAACATATCTACAAACCGTCCTTACTCCTTTTCTTGCCAAACATTATAATAGACAATGTTGCCCCTGTTACCAAATTGTAGTCTTGATTCAATGTAAGATGGATTTCCCCTGTTGTTTTCATTATCACTCATGACAAGACTTATTCAAATATAATTAAGTGATTAGGTGAAAGAATATCATTTGTCTCAATCCTAACTTTTGTTGGAATATTTTTTATGCACACATGACATGATACAAGCCTCTTGTTTTTAGATCGTTTTTCACTTGCTACTAGTATTTCAGAATAAATTAAGCCACAATTAAAAAAAAAAAAAGAATAAATTAAGGGACTTGGTTAAACAATCTAAATTTTTTTTTGAAGGAATCTAAAAATTATTGTCTACTACAATCATTAATGATTATTGAATTTTACATTATAAATGTGTGTAATACTTGTTTGCAATTTTGTTAAAAAAATGACATTTCTCATACCAGAAGCTATTGTCCACCGAAGAGCTTGAAACAAATCTCAAATTTCACATTTAATTACTTGAAGGTTGAAAGTTCATATGACTTTAATTAGTTTTTTCCCTATGAAGGTTGAAAGTTCATATCAAGAAAATAAAATGATTTTTTATTGAATTTTTATTACTAATAGTGAATATTGAATTCTTTATTTTATGTAAAAACATAATCAATGAAATTGTGATTTTTCTTATGAAATTATTTTATGTTAAATACAATAGTCAGTAAATAACTTTTTGATTCATAAAAATAATAGTTAATTTATTAATTTAAAGATTAAGTGTACTCTCGTACATTCAAATATTTCAATATATCATAGAAGCTCTCTTTCAAGTCACTATAGTAAAATATTATTTTAAAGTATGTAATTAAATTTTTTTGATGATCAATTTTATATTATTATAACTTCAGTTTTATATTCATATTTAATTTATATATTACATTTTTTTTACTAACCCGCCCATATATATTTTTTTCTGATTCGGCTACTAACATTATAATATTTTTTTTTTGTTAACATATGTCAAAACACATGTTAAAGAACTCAAATTAAAATTTTTTTACCGAAAAATTTTTACTTCTAAAAAATTAACTATACACAATTCAATTCCTAGTTAATTATTCCCTTCGGTCGTTATTATAAGTAAATTTGACTTTTTTAGTACATTGAAAAAATGATGTATTTGGTTTATAATATGGATCACATACGTTACTTTTCTAATGTACTAAAAAAGTCAATTTTGTTTATAATAATGATCGGAGGGATTACACTACTACTCCCTCCAGTTTTGTATATAAACAAAAAAAAAGCACACTTTAAGGAAATAGATAAAGTACATTGAGTAATGAGAAAAAATATTTCATTTCCAATTTTACCTTTACTTTTGAGTTTGTTTATGACATTAGCAGTTGCATAGATTGGTGGAGTGGAGTAAAACTATGTTGGAAACCGCACAAAATAGTGTAATTATTATAGGTTTATAAAAAGTTGTAATAAATGTAATAACTTTTGCTTATATTTAAACTTTCAATTTTTTTTATTTTGTTGCTTATATTCGAGATCGGGGAGTACCTTAACACTTTCTAATCTTATTATTCCATCAAATCAAACTACACAATTGTTAATTACAGTATGGCAGTAGTTTTTGTTTTTCCAATCAGTTAAAAAGTCACATCATAGATTTGTGAGCCTCAAATAAAATATCTTTCGTATCTATCACGTCTCTATTATATTACAAACTCCAATGTTTCTTTGGTGCACTTTTTCTATGGTTTTTAAAAGGATTTTAGATTCTACTCTCACTCCCACACACATGATAATTATATGACCAAATTATTAAGAGCTCAAGTATCTACCACTTAAGTCACACTATGTTAGGAGTTATTACTATTGGTGAGAAATAATATAACCAGAGTTTTGGAGAGTATTGCTAATGATTGTTTAAGGGCTGTTGTTAAGCATTTGTAAATGTAAAATTAAATAAATAACAGTAACATTGATTCTATCTTTGCCTTTTGGCTTAATTCCTCTCGGTCCAAAATAATTGTTACATTTGACTACCGTACACTTGCATATATATGCATAATTTTAATAATTAATATTTTTAGTTGTGTGTTATTAAAAATTACTAAATATATATTAGTAAAAAATATGGTCAAAGTAGTTTGTATAAATAGGCACACGGTCAAATTGTGACAATTATTTTGGGATGGAGGGAGTACATATTTAGTCCTGTATGTTTATTTTATGTTTCAATTTGGTCTCTTAAGTTTAAAAAGTTTCAAGTTAGTCTTTTTTTGTCACATTTCGGTTTAAATCGTTCATGTATTTAACAAATTTGCATATTGGACAACTTAGGAGGATGTTACATGGAAGTTTTAGACGAAATTAACTCAAAATTTAACAAAAAGTTAGACGATATAACTTAAAATTTAATAAAAATGACGAACATAACTTGAACTTAAGGACTAAATTGAAAATTTTAAAATATAAAGGACCACCTTAAAACCTAAAATAAAGATAAGAGACCAAATATGCAATTAAACGTTGAACTTTTTTTTGACAAAAAAAAGAAGAAGAAGAAGAAGAGACAATATGCAATTAAACGTTGACCTTTTTTATATGCTTAATAATGACTCAAAGAAGCATGACTAATGCTATAAATGTAAATTGAAATACTTTCTTTTAATTTTTTACAATAAAATAAAAGAAGCGACAATACATCCATAAATATTAGCTCAACTGATAAAAATACCAAAATTATTAAGTTGGACATCATGACCTGAATTTAAACTTCGGTCTCTCTGCTTTGTGTGTGAAAGTTCTAATGGCTTACTTTTTCGTCTATGTAAAAAAAAAAGACCAAAATAACTTTAAAAAATGGTTTTAATGAAATAAGTTTCAAATTATTTTTTTGGGTTTGTGGTTTTGCTTTGAATTTTTTATATTTGTTTGTGATTTTATTTTAGATCGATTTTATTTAAACAAATTTGGATATGAACACTTCTAATAAAGATTAAAGATTAAATATTAAATATTTACTTACTAAATAAGTTTGTTTGTAAAAAATAGGAGTGAAGACTCAATCTTTTCTTTGATATTTTTATACTATCAACAAATTAATTTGTCTGTTTTAATAAATTAAAGACTAATTTGTCTTCTGTATAATGTAAAGTGAAGGAGTAATATGTGTATTATTTTTTATCGAAGATTAAAATTGGACTGGTGATCAAATTGAATCATCACTCGAAAAAATATAGTTTGGTTTAAATATATCCTTCAATACTCCAATAATAATGGAGGAAGATTGTGATGATAGCAAAAACCATCATCATATTTTTGAAATTTTCAAAACTTAGAAGATTAATCAAATTGTTGCTTAAAAAAGAAATAATCAAATTGAAGTGTCAAAGAGGTGATAATAGATTACATTGTCATATTATTAATACATTCTTAAGTGCTTTTTATTTTATTTTGATAAAAACAAAAGTTTAGCTGACTTATATTTCACTGTTTGTTTCAGAGCTCACCAGAGTCGGGGCAAACTTCAAAGCTTAAAGAACATTTACATATCACTCACTAAAGAGATCATCATGCCGGTAGCATAAATTGAATTAACGCTCTCGCAGGGTATGAACCAACTCCTTACCAATTGGATGAATCTAATAAGTTGAAGTTCAACCAAGAGGTAAGTAAAATCTGACAAAAAATTATCCGGCACAAAAATTGAACTCGAATTTTTCTAAACAATTCTTCCTTAAATGAAACTCATTAGCCACTTTTTTTTAATATATATATATATATATATATATATATATATATATATATATATATATATATATATATATAGTTAAAGTCACATTGTGATTTGAATATGCTACAACACTAAATTAGATATTAAAAAAGAATATGGTTGATAATGCTAACTAAAGGTTGCAATTTGACTAGGTGATGGAAATGCTCCTAACCATTTTCAACACCATGATCAATTATTTCTACTAGAATCCAAATTAAATGTTATGATGAAGGAATCAATCCTCAATAATGTAATGTTACTATTATACCCTAATGTTTGAATGTTTTGACACACGTTTGTGACGAAATTATCGTGTCTGAAAGTGTTTTCAACGTAGAAATAAGAAGCTACAATATATAGCAACAATATCGTAACTTCTTGTTTCCACGTTGAAAACGCCTTGAGACATGAAAAATTCATCACAAACGTACATTGAAACAGACCATTGTTATGGTAGAAGTGGTCCACCAAGAATCAGTTTGAAAACTGTTGAATCAAGTACACTCACAACAAGAAAACAAGCTACCTACAGTCAGATGCCTTAAAAGATACCAAAAGTTGCCGGAAAAGCTACTTTTCCAGTGGCCAAACAAGAGTCATGTGACCCTCAATTATCAGCGCGTCATAAACCATATCCGCCATACATTCTAAAATAGGCCCACGGTAATTTCCAGCTACCATAAACCGCTGGAAATTACCTGAGGGCAAGGCTGTTGAAATGACACAGAAGGGCTAGAAATGTAAACAAAATAATCTCGCAAAAAAAAAAAAAAATTGAATACTAATAATATAACATTTTTACAAACCTCTAATTATATTTTATATCATGATTAAAAGATGGTACATATGCACGAAAAAAAGATTGTATAAAATATATGTATGATTTTGAACTATTAAGAAAACAGCTTAATCTATGGGACAATTATAATCACCACACTAGGCTAACAGCTTAATCCACAAACTCAAAAATAAGTTAACAACAAATAAGATTGCATCAGGAAATCAATGGTACATTATTTACAGTGAGAAACTTAATTAACATGAAGGAGAATTTTTCCCCTACCAACATCCAAGTACATTCATTTGAATGAGGTGAAAACATAACTAGAACATCATGTACAGATAAAATACAGAAAGAACAGGACTTGCATACACAAGACTAAGGGTCTGCTTTACCAGCAATCTGTTCATCACTTGAATCATATTCGTCTTCAGTTAGCTCCTCGTCTTCTTCATCACTGGATTTCTCTTCTGTGGCAGCTCCAATGTCTTCTGGTTTGGCATACTTCTCACAGTACTCTGAAAATTGGAAGTCAAAGAAGACATCAGTAAATGTTGAGAAGTTATTGTTTATGAAATACATGCCGGAATTCATGCAACAATTCAGGATTTTAGATAAACAACTCAAATTATCAAAGATCGAAGACGTGAACACACAAAACGCACCACAAAGAAAATACGAGAATATATAAAACTTGTGTGATTGGACACCTCTTATCTACATTCATATAAACACTTCAACAACAAAAAAAAATTGAGTAGGTTTAGCACAAGTAATTTAGCTATGGCTATGGCATGGAGCACACCCTGATTGAGTAGCTCTTACACATAAGATCAAGTACAATATGTTGAAAAAGACAATATGCTAACCAATTAATTTCGTTTGAATATGGAGTTGTATGACTCAAAATGGAGATGAGAGGAAATCTCCATTACCACAACATTAATATTTATATATTCAACAAGCTAGTGTGTCAACTATTGAGCACAGATGATAAAATATTTATTGATACTATAAAAAAAATCATTGTGTTCAACACACTTCATTTAGGATGTCATTCCTTCCTCTGTGCATCCTTGTATCTCTCGCACATATGTACATATATAGCGGGAGGATGAAATGAATATGTAAATGAAGATAGTTTTGAGTTTTGACCACACAACCATACATAAATGATCATGATCAAATGAATGTGTGAGAATAAATCTCTACTAATAGACTCCAAAAACATACACATTCCGTTGTATGTATCATGTCTCGATGTCCTACATTTTCGACAATGCCCATGTAAATAGGGTTAGTATCAATGTCATACTTGGAGTTGGTGTGTGCACTTCATAGGTTGACACTAGACAGTTGACAGATAACAGGAGTCCAAATGGCAAAGAAGAAATATAAACTTTCCTATGGATAAGGAGTGAGCTTGAGTGAACAATGGATATGTATGTATGATGATAGACATTTAGGCCTCGTTAATTTTGTGAAAACATTTTTTTATTTCCATTTCCTAAAATTTGTGTTCATTTTAACTTGCTAATAAGAACATGTGAGATTCTTGAAGTGAACCATTGTGATGGAGAGAAGATAAAATGCTAAATAGGGATGATGCATTTCTTGAAATAATGAAAACAATTCTTTTGCATTTTCATTGTTTAGCACACAATTGTTCACTT
This sequence comes from Trifolium subterraneum, assembly GCA_951799995.1. NCBI lineage: Eukaryota > Viridiplantae > Streptophyta > Magnoliopsida > Fabales > Fabaceae > Trifolium > Trifolium subterraneum. Next base: position 55,617,492 of record OX637462.1, read on the forward strand.
CAAGAACCTATTATCTCGTTGTTAACAAGTAAAATTAATACAGCTAATAAAGAATGATAATATAGAATGTTTTTTTTCACAAAGTATCGTGGTGTTAAGTTTTGACATCATTAACATCTTATATTCAGCTAATCCCACAGATCAACACAAGTTAGATTTGCAAGACGAAATGAGCCAGAGATAACAAGATAGCACCGTATGAGTAAACCTTCAGTTACAAAGTCAGTTCGTTTGCAAATGACAACTTGTTATGGTCAAGTATATGATGCAGACTGCAGTCAATAGAAGATGAAATCCTAGAAAGGATGAATACCTTTAACCCTTTGGTCATAAGTAGGTCTGTCACGCATCATTAAAGCTGCAGCTTCTCCATTCAAGGGGTCCGATGGATTGGGATACAGAAGGAGTTGAGGCAGAAACACCTCAAATACATTGACAAGATCTGTAAGAATGCAGATTTTGACATATAACAACAATCAGAAATTATCAAAATGAAAAACTTGAATGTTAAATGGAAGCCATGGCGGAAAAGAAAAGCATGGTGAACTTTTGACAACCATCATAGGCAATTTGTTAAGCGATGCCTAATGAAGCACGGACACGGACACTGACACCGATAGTAATTTAGAAAATGACATAATTCAGTGTAATCATAAGTGTCGGTGTCCGACACCGGACACACCTAATTTGAGGAGTGTCCGCCATAGGCCGCAAACTGATGAAAATGAAATCATATTTTGTCAAAAGGATTGAAGACAGATCATTACCGAACATGGGGCTCCAGGTCTGATTGATAACATCAAGACAAACCGATCCTGACCTGAAAGTATCATTATCCAAGACAATCAAACATATGCTTAAAATTAAATCAACATGTTAGGTAAACTATTCAACATACACAGTTTAATTTAAGTGCATTAAAACAAGATTCATACATCTCATCAACATTAGGATGATAAATCTTATTGATGAAGCCTATCGAAGGAGATTTATAAGGATAAGCATCCGGTAGCTCAACTCTTACTTTCCACACACCACCTTGATAAGGACCTGACAAAAACCATCACATGGATTAGAAAGAACATTGAAAAATGCAAGGTGCATAAGATAGTAACAGCACCTTTCACATAATTAGATATCATAATTAGATATATAATCTCATTTTAACATCTAAGACCATGACAGAACAATAATTAAAAGTGTAAATCATCAAATTAAGTAAACAATATAGAAACACAAAAATAAAATCATGCTAAAATTCATGCTTTATTCAACTAAGAAAACCATAACAAACAAAAGAGAAATCAATAAGAAAACTAACACAAATTGATTTTTGATTTATTAAATAAGAACCAATCATTTATTTATAGACTATGAAAAACCAACAGAACAATCAAAACAATAAACAAAACAGGAATTAAGAAAACATAAGATTATATCTTTTGTATGTCTCATATGAGAATCTTTCAGATTATACACAAATCTAAATCCATAATTATCAAAGTCAACATCTAGTCAAAAATCAAATACTAATAATAGAAGAAAAAAAACCAAAAATATTTCACAAGAATCACTGAAACAAGTCAAAAAAATTGAGAAAAAAAATTAAGAAAAGGGGAATTTACTTTCATTGGGTCCATGAAAATGAACATAAAATTCTTGCATTCCATCGTTAATCATCTCCACCTTGTAATCACTCATCATCCTAATTTTTTATAGAAAAATGAAAAACAAAATCAAGAGTCAAATTCAGATACCCAATTGAAAAAAGATGAGAAATTTAATGAAAAAAAGTGAAATTGAAAAAGTTTAGGATTAACAATTTCATCAGGTCCATCTCTCGTCGCTTGCTTGGAGAAGACATGTTTTTTTTGTCTCTCTCAGTTGGTTGCGTTTTCTTTGTTCCTTTCTTGCTTTAGAGAGAGAGAGAGAGAGAGAATAGGGAAGAAGAGAATTGTGGAACAGCCTTTGCTTGTGCAACTGAAAGAAGCAAAATTAGCTCAGACAGCAATCAGCAAAATTAGGAGTTATATAAACATTAAGTTCTAGCTCAATTGATAATGACCAATATTAAACTCGAGTTTAATTCATAATAACGATATTTAAGTTTTATCTCAATTGATAATGACGATATTAATTTATCTGACATCATTTATTTAGCTAGAAATCTCGTTAAGTGATATTTGTCACATTGTATACGGGAAAAAGTAAGTAATGTTAATAATCCTCTAAAAATGTTAGTATGTGTTAACATTTTGAGAGATAATAGTACAATAATGAATAATGGACGGAGAAGCAAATTTACAATAAAAGTCCTTTAAGAATATTTTATTTTGTTTTTTGTCAAGTCATATAAGAATATTTTATTGCAACTTATATGTGCGGATAGTGGATTTGAGTTTCTTGCACACGGTAATTTTTTTATCTCAGCCGTTAATTTGATATTTGATTGTTAGGCGATTATATTTGATAATATTGTAGTTACTAATTATTTACTTGAAATTTATTTGGTTTTCATGATAGGATAGAGACAAACAAGATAAAAGAGTAATTATCTATTATAAATTTGACATTTAGCATATAATAAAGACAAATAAAATAAAAATTTGGATTCGGTCAAAAATAAAATGATAAAAAGAGTTGGACCGAGAGTGATAATAAATTAAAAATAAGTTAAGCACAAAGTATATAAATACAAAAGCGGGACAGAGAGTTAATATGATTTTTTTTACGATTAAAGATACAATATGATTTGAATATAAATTTGTATCTTAACGTGGTATTAAATTTAATATATATATATTAAATATCATATTAACTCATTTCAATAAATTGTTACATTAAATATCGTATTAACTCATTTCAACAAATTATAATTTTTTTTTTGGTACATACAACAAATTCTAATATTAAATCAAATATGAAATAAAATTTTGTCAAAAAACATATATTAAATAAAATAAAAAATAATATGATATTCATATACTTCCTTCATCTCATACCGTAAGTCATTTTATCAAATGGTCTAGTAATTATATTGCACCTTAATTGGCAATTGTATGAATGTTAGATATATGAAGGATTTGAATTTGAATATAGAATTATTCATTTCTCTACAGTAAAGATATGTGATTTTAGTCACTAGTCATTTAAGCAAATGACAAAAATTAATAAACATAATTAACTTTATTAATCATATAAAAATTAGGATATACCGTATATGTTTATATTATTACGAAGAGTTCAACAACGAGAACCACAATTAACACTACTACAATCATCCGCGATATCATCAAATTATAATATTATGTTTTCTCTTATTGTCGTGGTTTTCGTTATTTAGTTTGTCATGTAAAATAGTATTATTGATTCAAATTATATAAAATTACCATTTATTGATGATAGAGAAAAGGAAAATTACACAAATTAATAAAAGAATAAGGAAAATTACCATTTATGTTACAAATTTGTTAAAAATAGTACTTTTTTAATAATAATTTTAGTTATAATTTTATTTTATTTTTTAAATTATATAAAATGGTTAACTGATAAAATTGTACATGTATTTTGAATTACTTATTATTGTTTATAATTATCCATTTCAAACAAGCCGACTTAGCTCAGTGGTAGAGCGCGTGGCTTTTAACCACGTGGTCGTGGGTTCGATCCCCACAGTCGGTGATTAATTTTATTGTGAAAAAAAAAATCCATTTGACATATATATACTTTATTATATTTTATTTTTTATATATAAATTATATTTTATCAGAATAAATGAGGAAATTTAGTCTATAGAAATTAGGATTTTTTTTTACTAAAATAAAATATATTTGTTTATTTAAATTGGTAGAGTACATTAAATTCAAGTACAAAATCAATATCGCTAAAAATAAAAAAAGGATAAATGAGGAAATTATCCTTTTTTATCAGAATAAATGAGGAAATGAGGAAATTTAAATTATATTTTATCAGAATAAATGAGGAAATTTAGTCTAAAGAAATTAGGAAATTTTTTTTTACTAAAATAAAATTTATTTATTTATTTAAATTGGTAGAGTACATCAAATTCACGTACAAAATCAATATCGCTAAAAATAAAAATAAAAAGGATACTTTCATGTAAAAAAAAATCCAAAACTACCTCTTTTATTCATAGAGAAGAAGGAGCTGCCATTCAAAAAAAAAAAGCTTTATCACTCTAAAAAGAGCATGCTCATGAAAACTTTTATTGATGAGTTTATTCTATATTACTACGGTATTAAATTAGGGAATTACCATTTCGTATTCTCATTGATCACGCATGATTACTATTTATTGTTTGACTGGTATTAATCACGCATGATAGTAATTTTAAGTACATGCATTATGCATATATAAAATGTGAACACATTCTTTCATTAATTAACTACAATTTGATCCCTCGCAACTGCGATCAAAAGACACTGAAATCATTTGATGTTAGAAATGACCTCCAAATCAGATTCTACTAGTGGTAAAACGGAAAGAAGAAAAAAAAAGGCCAAAAAGAAAAAAAAAAGTACGTGCCACCGTACTCTACCCAGATTTCCATAATTGTGCACTTCCAAGATTCCTTTCTATCTACCGTACTCTACCCATATGCATGTAAGTTAACTTTGAAATGACCACACGTTTTAGGTGTTTGCTGGTTTATGTTTATCATTTTTTTTATCTTTATATTTGTTGATGGGTCTGACCATATCACTGATAGAATATGGTACTATTATTTTCAAGTATAGCCTTATAATTTTATTATTTCATGTTGATGAATGATGATGTTTGTTCTATTTTGCCTCTGTTTGACAAACATAAAAAGCTAGCTTATAGCTTATAAGTTAAAAGTTCTGTTTGGTAACGGTAATTTTGTTACGAGCTTATAGTTTATTTTGACTAGCTTATAACTTATTTTCAAACGATATTTAAATTAGCTTATAACTTATTGTTTTTCTTTCACTTTTACCCTTATTATTTTAACTAAAACCCAATTTTACCCTTTAGTACTTATTTTGATTATTATTTTGGATTAATATAATTTAGTCAAAATTATCTTGAACAAGCATAATTAACATTATTTTAATATTTATTATATTTTTATTATAAATTTATATAACACTTGTGCTATATATGACGAGTAAACATCCTCACAATTTTTTTGAACTAACTTTTCACTCTCTACTCTTACAAAATTGACTTTTTAGCCCAGTTAATTATAGGAGCTGTATATTTTTTCGACTTGTTCACAAAATTGACTTTTTATTTGTAAAAGTAGTATATTTCTGCACTCACAGATCAATACAAACAAGTTAATTTACTCTATTAAATATTTTTTTTTAAAAGTAATATACAACTCACATAATGTACCAAAAAAAAAACTCACATGCATTATCTCGAATCAAATTAGTATAATATTATTATTATCTATTCATTGTATAGGTTGCAATTAAGTTTTACAATAATATAATTTATATATAAATATTAATATATTTTACTGTAATGTTTACTTTTTTAATAAAAGGTAAAAATATTTAAAATCATTTTTTTAAATAAAATATTTTTTAATAATATCTTAATATTAATTGATATAAATTTTATTATAAAGTGATAATGCCCTTTCATGTAATTTTACATTATCATCTAGTTATACCGCTAATTTTACCAAACACTTCGATTAGCTTATCAACTATAAGCTATAAGCCATCAGCTATAAACTATAAGTCATCAGCTATAAGCTAGCTTATCAGCTCACTGCTATTTTTACCAAACAGATACTCCCTCGCCTCTAATTATAAGTACTCTTTCAAACATAAAGTTTGCCCTAATATAAGCTCATTTTCAAATTCCTAGACACATTTATTAATACTTTTCCAAACATAACCATACTTTGCCTTGGAATCCGAAAAGTCAACTACAAATACATCTTTTCACCAAGGACAATTTAGTAATTTTAATACCAAAAAATACATATTAATTATACTATCAACTTTTCTTAATATGCTTGAAAAATACCAAGAGGTGCTTATAATAAAGGACAGAGGGAGTATGTGAAGAAAGAGACATCTATAAACTTTTTTTTCTTCTTTAGTGTAATCTGGTTTGGGTGTCAGTTTTGACATAAAGTAGTTTTAGCTCCTTCCCGAACACAGTTGCGGGGAATCGAACTTGGTCCTCCCTACCAAGTTCAACGTCAATCATTATTAAACTAACAAACGATTGGTTGAACTTTTTGATTAACTCACAATAAGTTAGTTGGATTATATCTTCTGGAATTTAATGAATAATAAATTAAATAAAAAATAATAATAAAAATAAATAATGGCGATTAAGATGTCTACCTATCTCACTTATCTATCTTAAGAGTGAAATTTCTAGTCATTAGACTATTTGATAAAATAATAATAATAATAATAATAATAATAGGGTAAAACTAACGTGTTCCCTAAGGACACATGTTAGTGATTCAAAAAAGGAAATATTTTATCATAATTCATGTATCTATTTCACATTTTGAACTTGATCACAAATTAATTACACAAAATTTAAGAGAATATTATCATTAAATAAATTAAAAACAGTTAAATTTTGTTTATAATGGTGACTAAGATTTGTTTCCAAAAAAAAATAGTGACCAAGATTTTATGTCTTTTTTTGTGTCTGTGCTTATAACAGTGATTAGAAGATATTGAATTCAGAGTAGTACATGTATTATTAATTATGTTAAATAGATTTCGATTTTGCTCTAAAAAATTAGCTCAAATTATAAGGGTACCCAAGTTCCAAGCACATATGTTTGTCAAACAATCTAGGAACCTTAGCAGTGTTGGATGCTAATACAACTTCAATACTCAGCGCATGTTGAGGGGAAAAGTTATGGTTGTTTATGCACATCATGCATAAATATTTCAGACTATTTAGCGCATCCTCCAAATTTTTCGAGCACTACCTAGATTGTTTAGCGCACCCTCTAATTTCTCACGCACCTCCTAGTATTTTTTCCCTCCTCCAAATTTCTAACCAAAGCCATTTTGCTATTGGAATGGTTTCGGAGGGTTGTATTTCAAAACTAATAGGTGGATAAAATGGTTTTAGAGTACAACTCTATAAATATGCATTAAACAGATTTTCCCCCTAGATTTTTAGCCAAAACCATTTTATGCACTTAATGATTTTGGAGTGCGAATCTTTGAAATCATTCGCACATCAAAGTGGTTTTGACATGATTTGGGGGGGGGGGGGGGGGGGGAGTGCGCAAGAAATCTGGGGGCGCACGAGAAATTTGGGGGTGCGAGAGAAGTTTGGAGGTGCGCTAAGCAATTTTCCCTTATTTATACATGGTGCATAAGCAACCACTCCCCATGTTGAGTATATCTTATGGATTCAATTCATATTACATATTCATCTTAACTCAACTCTGATGTTAAATGTTAATCTGACTTGGATTACACTCTCAAAAGTTAGCTCAAATGATAGAGAGATGGGAAAGGGATATATGGAGTTTGAATTTAATTTTTGCATCAAGCTCTCAAGAGTAGTGGAGTAGTTTTTAGGTTCATTCAAATTTAAATATATATCGACCTTATTATAAACTAAATTTAAATATATTAATAATTGAATGAATTTAAAAAGTAAAAATTTGTTTATATATGGGACAAGAGGGTATATGTAGTAGAAGACATGTTTTTTTATCAAACGTCTAGGCACTTTCAATGTAGTTGAATGGAATAATCATCATGATTTGGTTTTGGAGACATACACCAAATTGTCAAGATTAATTTTAGCAATCCCCACAAGAATTTTCTTTGTAGTCACATAAATATGTTTAAATTTGTTAGAAGTTTCACATTTGGCTAGAGATATGACAAAGATAGTCTTTATAAGTGTAGTGCAAACTTCAACTCTCAAGCTAGCTTTTGTAGTTGAGTATAGGTTTTTCAAATTCTAATATAATATCAGATCCTATCCTAGATCCATTTGTTGATTGTTGTGGAAACCTCCCATATTTGGGCCACCCGTTGTTGTTGATTTCACGTACCAAGGTCAATAGTGCTGGGCGTGAGGGAGTGTGTTAGAAGCCCACATTGGCTAGAGATATGACAAATATAACAATTATAAGTGTGGTGTAAATTTCAACTCTCATGCTAGCTTTTGTGGTTGAATATAGACCTCTCAAATTCTAATAAATTTTTTAATTAGATAACTTCGAACTAACTCAAAAGAATAGCATAATAATAAAACATAGATATTTTCTTTTTCTTTTTTAAAATATAATTAAGAATATTTGTTTATTTTTAATATTAAAAGTCAACAAAATTTTAGATGCATTTCTTCATTTTTTTTCAAATATATTCATTGTTAATACTACTAATTTCTATTAAAATATGAAAAGACAATATTGAATGTATTTTTATATACATATACACATTAGTTACGGTGTCAAATTTTCTTCTTATGTCTAAAAAATCCCAAATGGTTTCATAAATAGAGTAGGAAGTAAATTTTAGTTTGTTTTGCAGTGTAGGACAAAACAACTTCAGTAGGAACATATTTTCTGGTTTTTTACAATCCCATTAGATTTATGGTCTGTTTAATAAGCACAATAAGTTTAATTTTGACTTATTTTGATAACAATGACTATAAAATACTATTTGATAACATCATTTTCTTCATGAGCTTGTAAATTATTTTTATTAGCTTATAATTTATTTATTTTGACAAGTTAAATTTTCTCTCAATTTTATCACAGTTATCTTAATTCTAAAATAATTAAATATTAGTTAAACATATATTTTTCATACCATGTTATATTTTTAAGTAAATTCAACCGCTAATTTTATCAAACACTATACACTCAATCAATTACCTTAATCGCTATAAGCTATTCTCACCATCCTAAATTATACTCCTTTACTATCCCTCCATTTGTTTTTCATTTAGAGAGAAATAGACACAAATAAAACTAGTGAGACCCATTAAAAGTGAGTCCCACTAATTAGTAGGTCCCACTAATTTTTATTTATGTCTATCTCTCTAAATGGAAGACAAATAGAAGAATAATAAACGGAGGGAACCCAAACCCTTTATAAGTACTCATCCAGATTTTTGACATATGTTATGAAGAGAAGATAGTCCAATTGATCTGTAAATTATGGATACAATTATTACTAAATAACCTTTTGAATATAAATGAATTGATAATTCACTTTTCATATTCCAAAATAAAATGGTATACTATTAAATATATTTAGTAACTTGAAAAGAGATTTTTATTTATGATTTTTCTCTCTAAAAAGATGCTTATAATTAAAGATAGAAGACCAATGAAATACTTAATGTTATTTTTATTATCACCCTTAACTATGCATTACTCTTTTCTTTCAATTCTTTAATTTATCTTTCGTACAAATCGACCCATATGTTTGGGTCATGACATAGGGCCTCATAACAATGGAGGATCCAACAACAAATTACAGGGTAATAATATTAGTAAAAGAGGGGTATAAAATAAAGGATTGTGGACCTCAAAATAAAGAATTGTGAGATTTAAGTATTTGAGATTCTCTTTATTCTAAAATGAAGAATTTATTAGTTATAAAAAGGTCATCAAAGATATTATTCTATTGTGAAGGGTGTTAAAGATAAATTTTATAGACACTTTACAACTAATTGATATACCATAGTTTTTTCAAATGGAGAGACGTATGATAGAGACCGACTTGATTATCAAACTTTTCTTATGTCAGTGAGAAGGATGGTTATTTTTAATGATATTGATGTAATTTGGAATTTAAATCAAAGATTTTTATTATTATTTTTTTGCATTTTTTCTATTAGTGTCTATTTGAAATATTTTCATAGGGTCTCCAAATAGTTGGGGACGATTCAGCCTTCGCATATCATTAATGAAGAATAATTTTGTAAAATAACTCATAATTTCTCTTTTGCATACAAAAATAATCACATTTCTTAATTTGTGTGAAATAGTCAAAACAACTTATCATTTAGAAATGATATAATACTAATAATGAATTAACTTAAAAGTCTCCATGAGCTTAGTTCAATTGGTAGGGACATTGCACTATATGTACAGAAGTCCGAGTTTGAATCCGGGACACTCCACTTATTCACGTGAATTTTCTAGCTACTAGGCTACTTGACAAAAAAATCTTATAACTTATTTGTTATTTTTTACCAAGACACCTTCTCATGCTCAAGTATTTGCCTTTGTAGTTATTGACATGTCTTGGACTAATGTAAAATATGTTTAACAATCTACCACTTCATTCATACCATGTTAAAACTCTAGAGATAACTTTCTGGTAGATTAGTCACCATAATTACAAGCACTATACTCATTATATATCAAAGATTCTATAACTAACTGTGTTCAATAAATAGTAACCATTTAAATCTAAATATCTTTTATTAATTTAACTAATAATTTTCTTTGATGATCCTTCACCTGTATGTATACAACTATATTCTACCTAGTCTATACTCTTGACATGTGCTACTATTCTTGAAAGAGAATATGATATAATTTATGTGAATATCTTCCGCACATCCGGAGAGATTAATCCATTGAGTCGGGGTAAGGTCACAATAGACAACAAAACTCTCCTTCAAAAGTTTTTATTTTTAACGATATTGCATTCTCAGAACTAGATTCAAATGGAACTCAAAATCTATGATTAAGTTGGCAGAGACAACCTATTTCATTCGAATGCTCTCGATGAATATGATAAATATGCCACAACGTTAGAACATACAACTTAGAACAATGATGTGGACAACAAATCTCTCGTACAAAAAATTTAACGATATTGCATTCTCAAAGTTGGATTCAAACTCAACATCTCTTATTAAGTTTTTAGAGACTCGAATCATTCCATCAGATTGCTCTTGGATGAATATGATGTAAATATGCCACAGCATTAAAACCGGCAGTTTAGCATGTGTTAGGAATAACATCGCGTTTTGCAAAATAGCGGCATGAAACTGCGTTAACGTGAAAGCATGCATACTTAGCTTCTCCATTTGCACAGCAGATACTCATTTAGACGCACAATTGGACATTCCACCGCTAAACCAAACACAACATTATATACCACATTCAAAGAAAGAAAAGAAACATCAAATCAAACAATGAACTCACATAAAATGAAAAAGGTCCAATTTGAATTGCAATGTGATGTTTTTGTTCATGACCCTCTACAATAAAATCTCCCTATATTCCTAAAAAGCTTCTGTTTCAAGTAACTTTTGCAGTCAAAACCAAGTGATGAAAAAAATGAAAATGTGCAATCTATGGCCACAATATATCACTGTAGACAGACAAAAGCTATACCTCAAAATCTGAAGCATATAGACTAAAAAATCCAATACCTAAGCTGTTCAAAATACCATCTCTCCTCAATTTGACCAAAAAACAAACAATCCTTTTAAATTCCAATCTTTTACCTTTAAAATCTATGATGTATATTCTAAAAAATGAGAAAAAATTACTGTTTTCCCTTCTTAGCTGGCTTCTTCGGGCTCAATAACGAATTCTGTGTCTGATGTCCAAAAACATTCCTCAATGCAGATTGTGATTCATCGTCATCGCTATCGATGTCATCAGGTGTATGCCTAGTGTGATATGCTCTGCGCTGCAAGAGATAGACATTAAAGTAGTAGCTAACCAAAGTTTCCCTGCTCTTGTTAGGAAATTTTCGGAAAATGTGATCCCAGAAATATCTTTCAGTTGATGGATGGTTTGACTGTATGACTTCCCAGAATTTCTTCTCATCTTCATAGGTCCACAAACGTCGAACATCTTCACCGACTTTATCGAAATGCCAGTGGTAAAAAGCAACGCCTAACTCCAGCTCAACTTTAGACTTTCTCTCAGCAATGTGGAATCTGACACACTCAACAGAACCTGGAACTGCACAGCCACATGAATCTTGTCGTCCCTTTCCTATAGGATCCCTTTCAATAAGAAATCGAGAATTAGCTGCTACCGATGGCCATATTTGGGTCCCGAGCCACTTAGGATCGCTTTCCAGAATCGGACCAGTCCACTCAGGAACATCAGCTTGATGATTTGGCCCCACAAGGATGCGCTTTGATGTCGCAGAATCAACCGACTGTTTCTCAGCACGAGGACTTGAGGTTCTGTCCGAATTTCCTGACGAGCTTTGCGAACCTGGTTTTTTATTTTCAAATAATGGTTTCTTCTCACGTTTCACCCTCTCCCTAAGATTGTAGGCAGTCGGAGCGGGATCATCATACATGGAAGGGTGCATCTTCTGACTCTGCAAAATTATACAGGGTTTTGTGTTAATGCAATATCACAAGGAAAATTAAAATTCTGTTTAAACAAAAAAAATATATACGAGTAAGTAACAGCATTTATTGAAATTTAAGGATTCTTGAGAACCAACTAATAAAAATAAAAGACCTTTATTACCCAAAAAACATGCAATTACTTCTATCGTGCAATTCAATATAGTGAGAATCTTTGCCTTGACACCTTTAATATAAATAATAATAATAATAATAATAATAATAATAACAACAATAATAATAATAATACAATATTTAATTAGTAGTAAGGAAACTGGATAATTCACAGGAAAAAACATTATAGCATACATGCAAACAATAACAAACTAAAAAACAAGGCATTAATAGATTCAGATACTATTCATAAATAAGATAAACTTCCCAAATACTATGACAATATCTCAAACAGAAAATTCTGCATCCATGCTTAAGCGACAAAACAGCGTCTGAATATTTTTCAATCCACAAACACATCAGAGTTACAATATAGTACAGAAGTAGTTCCCCACAAAAAACTTAACTTTCATCGATTTTTACGGTCTATTTTCTTCATTTTTTTCAAATAAAGACCGCTCAATCTGATTAGCATTGCATTATATGTCAAAACGATATAAAAGAATCACATAATCAAATAATGAAGGATATGAAAATAGAATTTAAGCTGGTCAAAATTAACATCAGTTTGCAATAGCTAGCAGCCAAAAAGAAAGATTCAACAATAAGAATGTTTCAGAAAAAAACAATGACAAGTGGCCCCACATCAAATTTAATAAGCCATCAGTGGTCTACAAGACAAACAGAATCTGTTTTGTTTCCTCCCTCAACAAAAAAAATCAAACTGTAACAGTTGACATTAAAACTTGGCAATAAAAATGAAACAGAATTCTCCACAGTAACAAGTGCATCCAATTATCATTATTCATTATACATGAAAGTACAGATATCTTGAGAAACAGAATAATATTAATTGCACAGAATGAAAAATACATAAATTTATAGTAAACTTTCACTTGAATTAACTTCTTTTTGAGTCTACTAAATTTCAAGCAAGCATCAACATTCAACAACATGTGCATTTATTAAAGCAATTTAAGTTTGGCTAACTAAAATTAATAGCATAGTTTTATAAGATTACCTGCCAATTCTGCTGCTCAATGCTTGATTGTTTCTTGTGAAACACAGCCTCTCGATACAGCAAAACCCGCTTCCAAGCCTCCTGATCACTGTAAGACTTCCACTTCGACTTTTCAGGCAACGAACCAATTTCAGGATCACAAGGGTTATTCGCGACACTAGTAACCCAACTCAACAAATTAGACAAAGACTCTCTCTTCCTCTTAAGACCCCCTACATTACCACCAGACGAATCCCCTACATTATCACCATCACGAGTCTCGCCTACATTAAACAATCCAGACGCACCAATCTTCACCGCACCACATACATTAGCCGTCGTCTCAGCAGACTTTTTCCCTCCATCAGCCTCTTCCACTCCCTGCATTGCATCACCATTACCCTCACCGAACTTTCCGACATCTTTCTCCCCATTCTTCACCGCATTAGCACCATCAACTCCAGCCTTAACCCCCTCTCTAGCCACCGCAATCTCAGCCTGACCCGACAACAACAACTCTTTCAAATCAGCCTCAAACCCCATCAAACCACACTCATCAGACACCTTACCACAACCAGATTTCTTCAAACATGACTCCAAAAAACTCTTATACTTACTGAAAACAAGTTTCACAGATGAACCAACATTCACACCTAACCCACATTCTTCCCCAACTAAATCCCACAACTCACCATTACAAACAGCTTCAAACCCACCTTTCCCCTCAACCACAGTCAACAGCTTCTTATATAAATCAACGTTCTGTCCATCATCAATCATTGGAAGAACAAAAAAAAAATAACAATCAAACACAAAAACAAAAGCCTCAAAACGACACAATTTTCTGTCGTATAACAACACTTCAACAAAAGCTATCATCTACAACAATCTCAATAACATAAAACAACTACAACGTACAACCCTGTCAATGTTTTCGAATTCAAACCCTAGAAACAAAAAACAAAGCTTAAAATCAACCATTACTTTGAGAAAAAAAAATTGAAAATTATTATTAACCCTTTTTTTTTCAAACTTCTTTTGTTACGAATAATCGATGAAAATGAGTTAATGGGTGTGAAATTGACACCGATTAAGAATATGGGTTTAGCTCAAAATTGAAAATTGGCGGGAAAATACAAAAGGGTAAGATCTGATACAAGCTAGGGCTAAATTTGAATGAAGCTCTGTGTTTTTTGGTTGTTCTGTCACCTTTGTGTGTGGCCAAAAAAAAACGATTCATTTCACATCTGGCACTTTCTTTCTCTCTCTAGAATATAGAATTTAATTGCAGAGAGAGAGAGAGAGAGAGAAAGGGGTCAAAATTCAAGTTTTCAACAGAAGCAGACCCTAATCTTCAAAATCTGAATTTTTTTCATTGGAAGTAAAAAAAATAGAAAAGAAAATAAAAGAAAAGAGAGAAAGACATACCAGGTTTTTTTAGAGAGGAAAATAGATGGACCCCTTTGGTGACTTGAAATTGAAAAATGAAAAAATGAAAATGAAATTTTGTGTTGTTACTTCCTTGACCTTTTAGTTTTCCTATGTCTCTCTCTCTCTCTCTCTCAAAACTAAAATCCTTTTTTTTTTTTACTTTCTTTTGTTTTGGTTTATTTGATTTGGGGGAATTTAGAGGAGAATAATTTTGTTTTGATAAAAGTAATAAAAGAAAAAAGGAGATTTACAAATAAGGGTTTGTTTGTTGATGAGGTGCATGTATGTACAAACCCTTGTTTATAGAATATAGGGGATAGAGAGTTGGAGGATTCATGTATTCACTAACCTTGGTTAATAATTAACTATATGTATGGTTGAGTTGGGGGGTATAGATTGGTGGATTATTATTTTTTTATCATTATTATTATTGGGTTTGATTTATTTTTTTAATAAAGATGTGGGGAGAAATATAAAATTAAAAGAAGCTTTTATGGGAAAAGAGAATGAAGGGGCATGAGAGTTTGTCATCAACAAAAACACATGGGTACCCCTTTGGATGGCTATAAAAAAATCTCAAGATTTATCATCAATTATACCCTTTTCAACTAAGGAAGATACAAAAAATTCATTAAAAAAAATAAATTAGTTCAAGTGATAAAAAAAATTGAATTCTATAAGCAAGTGGCTAGAGATTTAGGGTCCGTTTAGTTTTATTGAAAGAAATTAGGAGGAAAGAAAGTTACAGAAATTAATGATTGAATTTGAACTAATTTTAGTCTAAGTTCATTCATTGGTTTCCGTAATTCTTCTTCCTCCCATATTCTTTATAATATATCAAGGAGACACTTAATCTATAGCTCTTGTGTTTAGAAAAATTCGACTAGAAAACAAGAATTTATTTTGTGTGTCTAACAATTCAATAGAGATAAACTACCTATAGAAACGGTGAAAGCTTTGTAAATAAAATATGGTAACTCAATATCAATTGTTAGTTGGTCTAGTGGTGATTGACGTTGGACGTGGTAGGGATAACCACGGTTCGACCCTTTACAACTGCGATAGGAAGGGGGCTAAAAACCACTTGATATTAGAACTGACCTCTGAATCATATTAGGTGGTCTAGTGGGTCAGATGTTAGTGGTGAAAAAAAAATCGTTACTCACAAAAAATTCTAAACTAATTGAGTGCATTCAATATTATACTAGTTTTACTCGAATTATGAAAAGGAAACTAACTTTTACTATAAAAATCATTTTAATATTCAATCATTTATTTTTTTCAATATTTATATAGAAAACATATATTATTTTGTGATTTTTTAGAATTTGTAATTTTCTAGATAATACACTCAAAGCCACTTGTCATCGTAAGTGGTTTTTAGAATTTGTAATTTTCTAGATAATACACTCAAAGCCACTTATCGTCGTAAGTGGTTTTTAGAATTTGTTTTTTATATTCTGTTTTTCTTTATAAAATTGATAATTTTGTGTAGAAATGTGATTATTATTTTACAAAAAATTATTATAACAAGCGAGCTAATTTTAGGACTCTGTAAAAAACAAAAATTATCGATAAATAGTGTTCTAAATTTTAATTCATAATAACTTATAGGGGTATTTTTTTTAGGCGTATTTTATTTCTTAAACTATTTTATTGTCAATCTATATTCGTAAATTAAATGATTTTTTATTTGTTTTTATAAATCATTATATACATATTACATATCTTTGACAATTTAGTAATTATATACCGAATATATTCGTGTTTAACTATATAGATATTTTCTTCGCGTGTATTTGGAAGTAATATTAAAAGTTTACATATATTGATATATGATTGAAAGTATATATAGAAAAAGTTATTTTTATTATCAAAAAAAGAAAAAGTTATATTTATACTATATCAATTTTAAAATTTTCTGTCAAAAAAATATAGATATTAATCTTTAGATTAAAATATTACAAATGTTTGTGATTGGGAAATTAAATAGATTGATATTAGATAAAAATTAAAAATATAGATATCAATATTTATAATTAAAAATTAAATATTAAAAATATCAAATTAATTTTTTGAAATTTTTTATGTAAAATTAAAATGTTTTTAAATTTTAATTAATATTTTGTTTTGGGCCTCTAAAACTCGGTTTGACTTAACATTAGCCGCTAGTATTTGCTAGTCAGGCCCAATAAAGAGGCATTTACCTAAATCATAGAAAATTGATTTTCACCGCTACTTAAGTAGTGGATTATGTCTGCTACTTAAGTAGTGGACGTTGTAAAAACAAGAAATTTGAAGGAAAAAACATCATTCTTTATACGCTCGCTATTCATAGCGGTGCGGGCATTATTTTTTCACCAAAAAAGCAGGCAAGCAAGCAAGAGAATCAACCTAAAGTGGTTAGTAGGGAGTCAAAAAGGAAGAAAGTAGGTGGGGTACTGTGTCACACTGTGCAGACTTTGAAGAAGGTGGCGAGACTACCTGGCAAAGAACGGAGGGAGGTTCTTAAGATTTTGAAAAAAGAGGTTAGAAAACGCAGTGGGAGCCGTCGACCTAACAAATTTGTGACCGGGGTTCAACAGAAGAGTTCAGGTTCCGATGATTCTTCGGTGGCATCAGTTAACAAGGATTGGGAAAATTGGGTGGTGATGCACGGGGATGAGAAGGTGGCGGTGGAGGATGTGCGGGGTATTGGGGAGGCCATAAAACTTAAGTTTAAGGGGGATTCGGCGAATATGTTTCGTGTGTTGTCTAGGGGGGGACGAGGGTTAAAGAAGGTGGATGTTTCGGTGGTAGGGGAGGGAACAGGGGCGACAGGTGAGGGGTGTAGAGCGGGGGAGGGGGTAGAGAGGGGTGTTGGGGGTGCACTATGAAGATTCTGTCATGGAATGTGAGAGGTTTGGGCGGGCTGGAGAAGAGGAGGGAGGTTAGGAAGTTGATTGGTGAGAAGCGTCCGTGGGTTGTGTGTATACAAGAAACTAAGTTGCGGGCTTGTGATGATTTTTTATGTGCCTCCATGTGGGGGTCTTCAGTTCCAGGTTATTCTTTTCGCCCTTCGGTGGGGGCATCTGGGGGTATTTTGGTGATGTGGGATACGGAAGAAGTGGAGGTGTGGTCTACGATTAGTTACCCTCATGTACTAATTATACATGGTCGGTTCATTCGTGCTCAGGAAGAGTTCTTTTTGTTTAATGTGTACGCGCCATGTGAGAACAATGCAAAGGTGGAATTGTGGGAGAGGTTGACTAGAAGGTTATTACAGTTGGGCAGGCAAAAGGTGTGTATATGTGGGGACTTTAATGCGGTGCGGTTTGATGCAGAGAGGCGTTCTGTGAGCCCAGGCCTGCGATCCCAGGATCAGGCTTTTTTTAATCAGTTTATAGAAGATAATGATCTGATAGATTTACCACTATGTGGGCGAAATTTCACTTGGTACAGGGGAGATGGCCTATCCATGAGTCGTATTGACAGGTTCTTGCTTACAGAGGACTGGTGCTTAGTCTGGCCTAATTGTGTGCAACAAGCTCAGCTACGAGGTTTGTCTGATCATTGCCCTTTGTCTTTATCGGTGGATGAGGAGAACTGGGGCCCCCGACCGTTACGGATGTTGAAGTGTTGGCAAGATATACCTGGGTACAAGCAGTTTGTTATTAGCAAATGGCAATCCTTGCAGGTAGAGGGATGGGGTGGATTTGTGTTAAAAGAAAAGCTGAAAATGGTGAAGAAGGCGCTGAAGGAATGGCATGATACTCACACTAAAAATGTATCGGGCAGAATAGACTCGTTAAAAGTTCGATTGTCAGCGTTGGATAGTAAAGGGGAGGAGGAGGGGTTGACGGCAGACGAGATTGTAGAGCTGCATGATGTTTCATCTGATATTCACTCTTTGTCCCGTATTAATACAAGCATTAGTTGGCAACAGGCGCGTCTTTTGTGGTTGCGTGAAGGGGATGCTAATTCTAAGTATTTCCATGCTTTATTGACGAGTCGTCGGCGAAGGAATGATCTGACTTCGATTATGGTCGATGGCCAGAGGGTGGAGGGAGTGCAGCCCATCCGACAAGCTGTGTACGCACATTTCTCTTCCCATTTTAAGGCAGGACGTGTGGATAGGCCGCAGGTGGATGAGCTACAGTTCAGTACATTGTCCCCGTCGGAGGGAGGGACGTTGGTTAAGCCTTTTTCGGTTGAAGAAGTACAGACCGCAGTGTGGGATTGTGATAGTTATAAGAGTCCTGGACCGGATGGTGTGAATTTCAGTTTTCTGAAGGAGTTCTGGGCAGAGTTGAAAAGTGACATTATGCGGTTTCTTTCAGAGTTTCATCAGAATGGTCGACTGGCTAAAGGCATAAATTCTACTTTTATAGCTCTTATTCCGAAGGTTGGTAACCCTCAAAAATTAAATGACTTTCGGCCTATATCTCTGGTGGGCAGCATGTATAAAATTCTGGCCAAGGTTCTAGCTAATAGGCTCCGAAAGGTGGTTGGCAGTGTTGTATCTGAGGTGCAGTCCGCGTTTGTGGCTGAGAGGCAAATTCTTGACGGGATCTTAGTGGCGAATGAGGTAGTGGATGATGCCCACCGACACCGAAAGGAACTTGTTTTATTTAAAGTTGATTTTGAAAAAGCTTATGACTCAGTGGATTGGGGGTATTTGGATGATGTTATGCGTCAAATGGCATTTCCGGTCTTGTGGCGGAAGTGGATCAAGGAGTGTGTCAGCACGGCCAAAGCTTCTGTTCTTGTTAATGGGAGCCCCACAGATGAGTTCTCTCTAGAGAGGGGGCTGCGCCAGGGAGACCCTTTGTCTCCTTTTTTGTTTTTGTTGGCCGCTGAGGGTCTGAATGTTATGATGAGAAGCTTGGTTAATACAAATCTCTTTACAGGTTACCGTATTGGCACAGGGTCTCCTATAGATATATCTCACTTACAGTTTGCTGATGATACTTTACTTCTGGGAGTTAAGAGCTGGGCTAATATCCGCGCCCTCCGGGGTATTCTTGTTTTGTTCGAATCTGTGTCCGGGTTAAAAGTGAATTTTCACAAGAGTATGTTGGTTGGGGTAAATGTGGCTGAGTCTTGGTTGGCAGAAACGGCAACGGTCTTGGGTTCGTTCAGTGGGCAGGGTGCCGTTTATGTATCTCGGCCTCCCTATAGGAGGTGATCCTCGCCGAGTGTCATTTTGGGAACCGGTGGTGAATAGAATCCGATTTCGGCTAACCATATGGAAGAGTCGTTTCTTGTCTTTCGGCGGTCGTCTGGTTCTACTTAAGTCTGTCCTGACTTCTTTGCCTGTCTATGCTCTTTCTTTCTTCAAAGCTCCGTCAGGTATAATCTCCTCCATTGAATCTTTATTAAATAATTTTTTTTGGGGTGGGAGTGAGGACCGGAGAAAAATTTCATGGATTCGTTGGAGTGATGTTTGTCAGAGGGAGGAGTGTGGTGGTTTGGGGGTGAGGCAGCTGAGGGTGTTTAACACAGCTCTGCTAGGGAAGTGGTGTTGGCGGATGTTAGTTGATAAGTCTGGTTTGTGGTATCGGACATTGGCTGCTCGGTATGGGGAGGAGGCGGGGAAAGTGTTAGAGGGGGGGAGTCGAGGGTCTTCATGGTGGAGGGAGATAGTAAAGATCCGGGATGGCGAGGGAGCTGAGGGGGGGATGGGGTGGTTTGCGCAGGGCATTGAGCGTAAGGTAGGGAGTGGAGCGGAGACGTTTTTTTGGTCGGATCCGTGGTTGGGTGGTGTCCCTTTGTGCGTGAGGTATCGGCGCCTGTTTGATTTGTCTCTTAACAGGATGAGTACTGTTGCGGAGATGAGTGCATTAGGGTGGGGTGGTGGGGGTGAGGCATGGTTGTGGCGGCGCCAGTTGTGGGCTTGGGAGGAAGAGATGGTAGAGGAGTGTAGGGCTTTACTTGCTGACGTTGTATTGCAGGATAATGCTACAGATTATTGGGTGTGGCGACCGGACCCGAGCGGTGGCTATTCGGTGCGAGGTGCGTATGATTTGCTTACGTCTAGGGGAGATCAGGGTGTGGCGGCTACAACAGACTTAATTTGGCACAAACAGGTGCCTTTGAAGGTTTCCGTGGCGGCTTGGAGATTACTTCGTAACAGGTTACCTACTAAAGATAATCTGGTTAGGCGTCATATTATCCCACAAGGTGCTCATCTGTGCGTGGCTGGATGTGGGGTACCGGAAACTACGCAACACTTGTTCTTGTCCTGTCCTGCATTCGCACCCTTGTGGGGTTTAGTTAGAAATTGGGTTGGCATCTCTGCAGTTGATCCGTCCCAACTACATGACCATTTTGTTCAGTTTATGCATTCCGCAGGAGGTTCTCTTGCCCGTCGTTCTTTCCTGCAGCTACTATGGCTGTGTACCATTTGGGTGCTATGGCATAAAAGAAATTCTAGAATTTTTAAGACAAAAGAGATGACAGTTCATCAAATGCTAGACAAAGTCAAGAATCATTCCCTATGGTGGATGAAAGCTTATAATGTATCTCTCGGTTTAAATTCTCATATGTGGTGGTCGGGCCCTTTTGTTTGTTTGGGTATTGGCTAGCCAAAGTTTTTCTATTGTAATTATTTGGTGTTCTGCTTGGCACGCCTTGTGTTGCGCAGGACTATTGGTTTAATGAAATCCATTTTTGCTTGTTCAAAAAAAGTTAGCAAGACCCTTTTTACTAAGTAAATATTAAAAATAGTTGAGTATGGTAAAAGTTTTCCCTTTCTATATTTTGTAAAATCTTAGCCTTTTGGGCTGATGTTCGGTGGTGAGGCCCAACATATATCAGAAGTATTGGTAAAATATTTTGTGTTGACTGTTTTTAATTTTTAAAATATTTTTTACAACTTTAAATTTTAAATTATAAAAAAAGTCAATATCAAATAAGTAAAAAATATTAATTTTTTTGACCAACTTTTTTTTGAAGATTGTTTTTTTGACAAACATATAAGGGTAGTTCAATAAACTTAAAAAGGGTTCAATGATTGTACTAATGTATCTACTACCTACCACTTCGGATGCACCTCAGAATTAAATTAATATTAATTTTTTTATTCAAGATCATTGTTGACTACCTACAAAGCATTTTCACAACGTAAGATTAATTTCCTCTCACATGACAATCAATTAAAAACTTGCACCACATATTTAACTATACGAGGGTCGAATCTAGGATCACGAGAGCCTCCAAATCTCAAAACAATTAGCAATATTGTTAAATTGATTTTAAAAAGATGCGAGTTGGTGAGTTTGGGCTCAAAATATTTACATCGAGCGTGAAATTGTGATTGCCATTTTGACATGAGTTCAAACATCAAGAAACATGTTAGACACACACGAAAAACATCATTACATAAATAATTCAAACAATTTATCACTTGAAAATCACTTTAGTTATCACATATATAAAGATTATTACATTACACATTGCGTAAGAATAAATAAAAAATAAATAAAAGGTTTATCTTTATAAAAAAGAACACACATGAAAATATCATAGACGAATGCTGAAATTAACGATTAGATGACAAAGACAGTCGATAATGAAGAAGGTGCAAGAAAGGAAGCACATACCTTGAGAGGAAGAGAATTCATGTCGTAAGGAATAGAACAAACACAACTCATGTTGTAAGGTAAAAAAATTCAAATGCTATTTATTAGAAATCGAACCACTTGTCACTATTTAAATGGTCTAAAACTCTTATCACTTAAACCAATTCAGTCAAATTTAGGATCACGAGACAATTATTGGTAGATTATGTGTGATTTTATTCAATCAAAACCTTGATTATTTATGCAAACTTTTATACAAAGTGTAGTCCACATCATTTCGACAGATAGAACTAGTATTTGCCTATAAATACCTGACTTTGTAAATATTTTCAATACACAACCAAGCTACTTTACATATTTTTATCCATTTATATTTCTCTCTTTATCTTTTATTTCTGCATTTTTTTAGTTTAGTAGCTCAACAAGGCAAAACATCATATTTAACACACATTGAAGTAGTTAAGAATCCACAATTGAGGGATAAAAAAAATTTGCCAACTTAACTGTTTGAAGAAAATAGAATCACTATTAAGAGTTATTAATCATACCTCAGCTAAAAAAATCATATACCTCAACCAAGTTTTATTTTCAACAGAATGAACTAATTAGACTCATATATTATTAAAAAAAAAAAAACTCAACTCATATATTATATTCTTAAGAACCATATTCATATTTTAAATTTCTTAAGGATTAATTATATTTCAAACTCCAGGTATTTCTTAATTATATATCATCATGCCACAACATAATTCTGAACAAAGACACGATTTTTATCCGATCCGAATTCATATTTTTAGAATTTAAGCTATTTTATAAAGGATGAATTCTTTGGCAACCAATTTATTTACATAGTATGTGAGATTGTAATGCTTTTAAGGTGGAAAGTTTTACTTCGATGTGGAAATAAATTTTGTGGTTAGTGTCTATGCACTTTGTGATGTCAAGGGTAATGGAAAAGGTGATGTGCATAAATATTTTGATAAAAAGTTAAACAAAGAAGGCCAAAGCTCAAAAGAAAAGGTAATGAAGAAAGACTAGAAATTAATAACAAATATAAGAAAAGACTATGGTTAATATTCGTACCTGAGGAAGACCTGCCCCTTGCATATTCTTAGCTTCTGTATTAGACATTAATCCTTTTCCTATTTCATAAAACAATAACATTATTATATTAATTAATATTAAAAGAAAAAATATTATAATTTATTTTTTATATTTAGTAAGAAAGATTTACATAAAAATAGAAGAACTCATAAAAATAGCAAAACAAAAATGCTAGTACTTTCCGTAAAAAAAAATGCTAGTACTTAGTAAAAAATTATTTTACAAGAAAAATAAATTTTAAAGTGTCAATATTTAACCGTTACAATTATAACCACTTTCCCCCCATATATGGTAGCCAATTTCTAATCGGTCAATCAGTATGAAAGAATATTTCTATTTATAAGAAATATTTACATAAGAAAGAGAAAAATTCGTAAAAATAAAAAATTTGACTAATTAAAAATTGTTTAACCATATACGAAAAAGAAAGTAGTTATAATTTATAAATTTATAAATGTTAAATGCAATTGTATTCTTGAATCATATGACCTTTTGCCTTAATAGTAATCAAAATCGAACCGCAAACCTCCTACTTATCTTTTTTATGGATTTGGTTTCAAGCACCTAAAATCACTAAAGTCTGCTTGATGGCAACCATTACTAATAGGCATGGCAGCGAGGCAGATCGCACATACGTTTTTTTTTCTAGATCCAATACATGTATATAAAATAATTTTAAAAAAATAGTATTCATAATAAATAATATAATTAACCAACCAAAAAAAAATTAAATAAAAAGTAGAGAATAGTAAAATATATAACTTTATTTTCTATTGAAAAGAAATTCAAATATATAAAAGTATTAAATAAAATAAGTGAGTATCAACCAATGTTTTAAAAACTGCCGTGGAGATCAACCAATGTTTCACCATCGGTATTCGGTCTATTGGACCGTCTAATATGATTCGGGGGACAGTTCTGATTTCAAGTGGTAACAACCCCTCCCGATCACAGTTGCAGGGGATCGAACCGTGATCATCCCTACCAAGTTCAGTGACAATCACCACTAGACCAAATAACGATTAGTGCTAGACCAATTAACTTGTTATTGAATCGTTGAATCCAATACTAAATAAATAAAAATTAAATATTTAGTGTTAATTTTTAAAAAATGTAAAAATGCATAAATCCATATCAAATCTACAGTAGTATCATGATAAATACACTACATTCATAACAAATATGAGTGTTCATCGGATAAAAGAAGGGAAAATAGTATTTATTTTGTACAAAAAAAAGGGTTAGGTAAATTGGGATTTGTTATTTTTTTTTTGAAGAAGCTAAATCAGCCCACCCAAATTGGCACCGGCGGGAGTCGAACCTGAAATCTTGAGAGGAGCATACTTCACGGACCCAAGTCAACACTATTATGGGTTAATTGGGATTTGTTATTGGTTTACCTGTTTCCACTAATTCCCACTACCCTAATTATGTAAACCTCTGATTTTACTAAGACGTCTAAATCGATGCTAGGCTCGACTCACAATTTAGTTTTTAAATCATTGGTAACAACAGTCTAATCCACATCTCTGACTTTGGAATTTGGGGAAAACCCAAATCTGCACTCGTCAAAGCGATTTTTCCGCACCAAAATATGCGGGATTCGAATGAGTACAATGCAGGTCTCTTGTCATGTCTACTTTCTAGAGAGATATCCTGACATCCATCAATTAGTTCGTTGAATAAATTTCCTTAAGGGAGATTAAGATGTCTAGTTCTAATGGGCACAATTAACCGCACAACAATTTTTGTATTAATATTAATTTTTTTCTACAAATAATATTGATTTTCTTGATTTGATTATTATCATATATACAACGGATAAAAAAATACATACCTTTGTCAGATCTATGATATGGGTCTTCCAGAGATCCACACAACAGTCAATAGCAATATTCTCCTGACAGAGATCTAGAGTGATTTGAAAATTTTCAATAATTAATGTAGAATAATGAAAAAGAACGCTGAATGAAAAAATGCTAATAAATTAACCAAAATATTAGGCTCAAGTGAGTGGCTAATGAGCTCTACCATAGAACGAATCGTTCAGAAGAATCTAAGTTGAATTCATGGGTGGAACAATTTTTTTCATACTTTACTTACCTCACAATCGAACTCCAAATTAATAGCGTCCCCTTCCCTGGGAATCGGAGATTTAATGCAAAAAATGCTAATAAATCTATTTTGAAACAACAAATATAAAATCATAACCTTGTACCCACACTAGGTTGTTGAATAGAGCCGGGGATTGTCGAGGTTTTCAATCTTAAAATACAAGGATCTATAGATTGTTGGAAATGACGTATAATGCTTATATACATAGTGGATCATCAATCCCATACACCAATCTTAGAGTATCCAAGTGCGCTTATATAGATGAAGAAATAAATTAAGGATTTTGCTTTAAAAAAGCAGTGACGGAAAAAGGGGAAGTTGCACCATAATTTACTCAATAAAGAAGGAGAGAAATGTAAATTGCAATTTGAATAAAAACCATAAAAGTCAACAACATTAATACAACATGAAAGATTTCTCTTAACGTTTCACTCGTCGAAGCATCAAGATTAAGAATTTTTTTTGTTTCCCACATATTTCCTCCACTAGAGATAATCCTAATCGAGGCTCGTCAAACACAAATTGTAGGTATTTCTCTCATTCAAAATTTGAACTTTGTCCATAATGTTTGAGAATCTAACCCCTTCTGATAGACCTAGCCCCAATCGGTGATAATAAGCATTTAATATTTCATTTCATAACCACATTAGTGAAAAGTAAATAAAACAAAAAAGGAAAAATTCGGTCACACGTTTAAATAAATCAATTATTCAGAAGAAAATCAGGTGAACGAGGACGTGACAAGAATAAAATTATACTATGATAAAAGGAAAAAAAAAACTCATGATAGTTTGATTTACAATTTTGGAGAAAAACTAGGGGGGATGAGGTGTAACAAGGGTTAAATTCTACTATGACGAAAAAACTTTGAATAACTTGTCAAATCTTTCTAAAAGTCCGTTTTTAAAATTTGTAAGTCGAGAATAAATTGTGTCATAAAGTTAAAAAGAAATACAAAAAGATTGAAAAAATAAAATGTGTCAAAAAGTTTTTTTTTGACAAAAGAGAAACAATAGAAAATGTGTTGGTGCCGTGGTCGTAAAATTAAATAAAAAAAAAGCATTGGAAACTGTTGTTTCGGTGTGCTAGCGCATAGTGTAAAAAAACAGTACACTAGGGGGTCAATGTAGTTGTGCCGGTGTAACTATAAAATGTTAGGAAAAAAAATAAGACACTTATAAATATGTTCCTAATTGATGAGGTGTTAATTGAGTCAATTTGGTAGTAGTTTGATTTTATATAGATGCATTAGATTAGCTAGATAGATAGATTATATGATATGCAACAAACAAAGCAAACTACTTATAAAAATAACTGTTTAAAGCTCTTCATAATTATGTTAGGTTTAAGTTTAGTAATTAAGGTTTTGAATGAATATCTGATATTTTATATAATTTTCTTGATATTTAGACGAAATCAGGTTTGACCTCATGGGATTGCAGGGTGAGTCACCGCATAGGGCCTCAAATATTTGTGGTCTTCAAATTTTAAATTTAACCAAATATTTCTGTTATTGTGTTTAATGAAACAAATGAATATAATATTTGGAAAAAAAATGTTGTAAATCGAACAGAATCGGTTTTGTTTGGTTTGGTTCGGTTTCATTTTTGAAAACACAAAAAACCGAATAAATGAAAAAGTTCATCAATTCGAACACTTTTTTAACCAAAAAACAATCCAAATCGGTCCAATTACCCCTACTGGTTTATCTGTTTTCAGCAACTCGTATTTAATTTCGCTAATTATACAAATCTTCGATTTTCGTAAGTCATCCAAACCGGTGCTAGGTCCGATCCACGGTCCGATATTTAAAACATTGGTAACAATAGTCTCATCCACGCCCCCAACATTAAAATTTGGGAAAAACCCAAAGCTTCACCTCGTCAAAGCGAGTTTTCCCCACCAAAATTGTGGGGATTCGAGTTTTTACGTGTGAATGTAGGCCCTCTTGCCATGCCTACTTTCTAGACAGATATCCTAATATCCAAAAATTAGTTCATTGAATAAATTTTCTTAAAGGAAATTATGATGTCTAGTTTTAATGGCACACTTCCCCGCACAACAATTTTCGATACTAAAATTAATTTTTTCGCAAGTAATATTATTTTTTTAAATATGATTACTGTCTTGTATACGACGCATCTAGACATACATACCTCTATCAGATCTATGATATGGGTCTTCTAGAGATCCTCACAGCAGTTGATAGCAATATTTGGCTCACAGAGATCTACAGTGATTTGAAAAATTTCAATAATTAATGTAAAATGATAAAAAGAGTACACAATGGAAAACAAAATGCTAATAAATCAATCAAGATATTAGACTCAAGTGATTATGAGCTCTTGTTAAAAAAAAAAGTGATTATGAGCTCCACCAAATAACATATCATTCAGAAAAATTTGAGTTCGATTCCTGAGTTGAATAAATATTGACAAAACTTTACTTATCTCACGGCCGAACTTCGGATTAATAGAGTCCCCTTGCCCTTAAGCCCAAAAAATGCTAATAAATCTATTTTGAAACAACAAATAGAAAATCCTAACCTTGTACCAACACTAGGTTGTTGAACAGAGCAAGAGATTGTCGAGTTTTTCAACCTTAAAATACAATGATCTATAGATTATTGGAATTGATGTATACTGCTTAAATATATAGTGGATCATCAACCCCATAAACAAATAGTAAAGTATCCAAGTACGCTTATATAGATAAAGAAATAAATTAAGGATTTACTTTTAAAAAGTAGTGACGGAAAATGGGGAAACTGAACCATAATTTAAGGCATAAAGAAGGATAGAAATGTAAATTGTAATTTGAAATGATAAAGGTAAATAGTCCACAACATTAATACAACAATAAATGTTTATTTTAACGTTTCACTCGTCGAAGCATCAATATTATGATGTACTTTTTTTTTGGTTTCCCATAGGTTTCATCCGCCAGAGATAATCCTAACCAGGGCTTCTCAGACACTAAATGTAGGTACTATTCTCATTCAATATTTGATTTTTGGTTCATCATGTTGTGAGAATCTAACCCATTTTGTTAGGCCAACCCCAATTGATGATAATAATGCATTTTCATTTCATAGCCACATTATTGAAAAGTTAAAATAAAAATAAAAAAAGGGAAAATTTGTCACACATTTAAATAAATCGATGATTCGAAAGACAACCGGGTGAATGAGAACGCGACAAGAGTGAAATTATACTATGATGAAAGACAAACTTGGGAAGGAGGTGTAACAAGGGTAAAACTCTACTATTATTGGAAGAAAAAAAACTAGGAATAACTTGTCAAATCTTTCTAAAAGTGAATGTTAAATTTACCCAAATAATTTTTATCCTTCGTGTGTTTAATATAATAGTAGAACTCTCAAGTAAAAACAATGTTTTCATGACTTTGTAAGTGGAGAATAAATTGTGTCAAAAAGTTAAAAATAATTAAATGCAAAAAGATTGAAAAAATAAAGCGTGTCAAAAAGTTAAAATGAAAAAAAAAAAGAATAGAAAATGTGTTGATGGCCGTTAAATAAAATAAAACATTTGAAACTATTGTTTGTTAGTGTGTCCAGTAAATAGTGCAACAATAAAAAAAAAGTATGCTAGTGCGTCAGGGTAGTTGTGCCAGTGTATCAATGTAGCTGGAAAAAGCTGGAAAAAATAAGAAACTTATGAAAATGTCCCTGATTTGATGAGGTGTGAAAAAATGAGATAGGGTCAGTCGAGTGAATTTGGTAGTAGTTTGATTGTATATCCATATATTAGATTAGATTGATAAATTGTAGGCTAAATTGGACAATTGGTCCCTTAACTTATTTATTGGTTTCATATTGGTCTCTTAACTATTTAACGTTACAAATTGGTCCCTTAACATTAATTTTGTTTGCTATTTGGTCCTTTCCATTATTTTTTCTCAAAAAAACGTCAACTTTGCTTACGTGACTACTGATGTAAACACATAACACACTGAAATGGATGGTTTGTTGATAAAAAAATGTCAATAGTTATTTCCTACAAGAACACTCATTTTTTAACAAGTTGAAAGACTAATATGACAAACAAAAGATAAGGGACCAATTTGTAACGTTAATTAGTTAAGAGACCAATTTGTAACATTAATTAGTTAATGGACCAATATGAAACTAATAAATAAGTTAAAGGGCCAATTATCTAATTTAGACTAAATTATTTGATATCCAACAAACAAAGCAAACAACTAATTTATAACCACAAAAATAAAATAATAATAACCGTTTGAGATTCTTCTTAAGGTTTTGAATGAATATGTGTTATTTTATATATAAAAAATTTATAAGTAGAGGAACCAAGGCCAACCTTGTGGGAGTGCATGATGAACCATGTAACACTCAAACCCATTATTTAAATATTTGTACCTTTATTAAAATCTTTTCAAAATACGCAACGGAAAATTACAATTTATTTATAAAATGTTTGGTTAAGGTATTACAAACTTCAATAAACTTAACTAATTGATTGATTAATTAGGCTAAAACATCGTCTACAAAATCATTCTTATAAAATATACATTTTTCAAATTAAATACATTAAGTCATAAAGGAACTTATATCCTAAATACAACCCTTTCCCCGTGTCACACTCAGAATGGAGCTTCACCAAACACTTGGGCATCAAATAAGCACATAACCTGTAAACCTGGACCACCCAACGGTCCAGAAGTACACAAAACAGAGAGTTAGTAAATCATAACCAACAAAATACAAGTGTAAGAAATATCTTTAACACTTCATCATATTATCATGCATAAACTAACTATCATAAACATAATCATACATATTCTCTCAATCTTAAATCATACATAAGATTATCAATATATCACATTGAAATAACAATTTTAATCAATGTTAAACCGTATAACTCACTCATATAATCCACGTCACACACACAATGTCACATAACAATTACCACGTAATGTGCACATAATCCTAATGCAATCTAATGCCACAACTCATGCTATGTCACCCTAGACATATCTAATGCATGTGGTACCATCGTCTTTATTAGAGTATCTCACCTCTAATATCCGTCTTTTTCGAATAAATATAATTCGATATCCGTCTTTATTAGAATCATAGATTCTAATATCCCTACTCAATACATGAATGCATGAATGATTCATGTATAACCACAAACACTTAATATAACACAATATTAAGTTTTACTCTATGATATGGAACACTATCCATATCCGTCTTTATTAAGATATCCCACAATCTTAATATTCGTCTTTATCAAATAAAATTCGATATCCGTCTTTATTAAGATAACATAATACCTTAATATACTTCTTTATTAGAATA
The DNA here is from genome assembly GCA_951799995.1 of Trifolium subterraneum. Classification (NCBI taxonomy): domain Eukaryota; kingdom Viridiplantae; phylum Streptophyta; class Magnoliopsida; order Fabales; family Fabaceae; genus Trifolium; species Trifolium subterraneum. Next base: position 55,648,504 of record OX637462.1, read on the forward strand.
ACACAATTCTAATATTCTTCATTCATATATATACATATCATACATTCAACATCATTTATTGAAATACATTTATCAACAATTTTAAAAGTATAGAAAGTATACAAAAATATAAGAAACTTCATAAACTAAGCCTCATCTTATAAAACTAACTTCGGATTCGGAATCTACGCGAAAAATCGAGTGAAATAGGTTCCGGGTGCATAAACCGTCAAAAAGTCAACCAAAAGTCAACTCTGGTCAACAAGCTGTCAGTCTCCTGCGCGCCGCGCAGCAATCAGAGGAGAAAGTTGAAAAAGCTGCGCGCCGCGCAGGGATCAGAGTGACATGCAGAAAATGCGTTTTGTGTGCGAAAAATCACTTATTTGACCCAAAATCACTTATTTTCAGTTCCAGAAATTATACCAAGCATGGGTTATGTTCATACATGTTCAAAACACATTAAAAGTAACTTATTAACACAAATAATCACTTATTGTTCATGGATCTTGTCATATTTGTAAAAACTCATAAACATTCACAAATCTTAACAAACATCTACAAATACCCATTTTTACCCATTAAAATTGTTCATACATATGTTAAGAGTATATTAAACATACTATGAACATGAGTTTTCACTTTCATTAAGAAAAATCATCCCAAAAAGCCCACGAAAATGAGTGGAGAAAGTTTGGGTTCGGAGAAATCGACATTCTCCCCTTTCTCTAGTCACTCACGATTATGAATACTAGCTCTCTTGCCTTAGATCGACGATTCCACGCGATTGCTCTTCAAATCTCCTCAAGAGCTCCTTGCCCTAGCTCTCCTCTTCCTTCTCTCTTCTTTCTCTCTTCTTTCTCTCTCAAAAAGAACACAAAATGTGACAATTGTGATTTTCTCTCTCACACATTAGGCTTATATAGCTCTCCCCATTTTGTGATTCACTTAGCCCAATAGCATCCAAAGCCCAATAAGCCCACACTCGTGTAATTCTCACAAATTCGCCCAATTAACTAATACTCCCAGTAATTAATTAATCGCCACAAAATAAAATAATAATAATAAGCCACATCAATATATAAATATACACATATATACAAATAACGAATAAATGAAAATCGGGTCGTTACAAACCACCGTATAGGGCTTCAAATTTTTGTAGTCTCCAAATGTGTCTTTTGGTTGTTCTTTCGCGCATTTTTTATTAGGAATTCACTTTTAATATTCAAACATAACTCGAACTAGTCGGGTTTGTCCCAACAATATAGTGAGGAAAAAGTAAAAATTTCAAACTATAAAAAGAAGGGTGATGCTAGCTAGTGCCCTAAGGATACAAAAAAACAATTTTTGTATTGAAAACAATATTTTTTATACTTTATAAACATTAACTACACAAGTTCCAATGTAATTTTACTATTTTAAGGATCTTTAACTAGTGCCCCGGGACACTAGTTAGCATTTTCCTAAAAACAAACATTACAAGCTCGCGTTTATTACTTGCAAAAAATTAAAACAAAATAAGAAAAATTGATATATAAAATCCAGAGACATCTACTTAACCTACTTGTGTTTTCCTATATATATCAGGGTCATTACGTCAAAAGTCCAAAAGTAGGATGAGCACGGACCTGCGACCTAACTCAAAATCAATATAATCGATCATAGATCGAAGCATTCGGTCGGGTGCCAGTCGGGTCTCGGGTCAACAATTGGAAAAACTCGGACATGAACAGTTGCATACGGGCGGGTGTGGGTTTCTAAAATTCTATCTATTGGTAATCGAAACCGGTCGAACAACCTTTAAGATTCAAATTAATTTTTTACTTCTCTCTCTCAACCTCATATACTCTTCGCTTTGTTTTTTATCCATCTATGACATAGGAGATACATGTTATATTTTACAAACTTATAATATGTTGATGAAAGAGGTGTGAAAGATATTCTAATATATTCTAGATCTATTTTAATTTATACTTCTCTTCTACTTGATCTATTATTGTCGTTATATCTACAAATTTGAAATAAAGTAAATGCATCCCACCTTTTTTGTTTTTTCATATTATTTTTTTTGAATCAGCAAATGATTTTATTAGAACTACCTCCAATACAAGAATTATATGAGGAGCAAGGAACCAAGGTGAGAAACACTATACAACAAACTTACAAACCAAAACAAAAACAAGGCAACTCCCATACAAACCAAATCAGCCCCTGATACAACAAAAAAGCCCAAAAACCCCTACTAAACAGCAAAAAACTAACCCAATCACACCAGGGGGAGAGACACCACAGAGCGGCCAATACCAAGGGGCTACACACCTATCGCACAACCACCAGCAAGATCACCGAAGAAGACACTCTCCTGAGTCACAAGTCCATTCATAAAAATACAAGGAGACAATTTTGTTCTTGCTAAACACCATTTCCAACTTAGCACTTTGATTTCCTCTACAATCACCTTAGGATTAAAAATACCATTTGCGAAAAGAGCATTATTACGCGCCTTCCAAATACACCAAAGAGAAGCATGCCAAATCATCAAAAAACTAAAGCGGCTCTTCCTATTCCTCGCGGACCCCGTCAAAACCTCAAAGAGCAACAACATAGATGGGGGATTACTAAGACCACCCCAAGCCACCGGAAAACATCATACCAAACCATCATAGTACTTGGACAATGCAAAAAGAGATGAGTAGAAGTCTCCACCCTTCCCACACACCCCACACATTTCCATGGCATATCCAATCCAAGAAGGCCTCAAGCCTCTAAGTTCCTCCTAGTAGAGATCCGGTCGTAAAGTAATTGCCAAGAGAAAGCTATTACTTTCGACGGAGCCGGACTATCCCAAATTTGGTCAAAAACCAAAGCCACTTCTTCCTCCAACTCTTCACCCAACCGAAGCTCTTCTACCAATAAGAGGTAAGCGGAATTAACCGAGAACTTCCCTTCCAGATCCGGTCTCCAACTCCAAGAGTCATCGACTAAAGAAAGAGCAACCGGCTCTAAAATCTCTCTCAACCGAGTTATCAAATCCTCCTCCCATTGAAAAAGATCCCTACGCCACGAGAAGGACCACCTCCAACACACCCCTTCTTAGGCACAAAAATCTCTTATCATACAATTCTTTCGATTCGAGAGGGAGAACAGCCGAGGGAAGACTACCGAGAGGGGAGCCTCACCAATCCAATTTTACATCCAAAAGAGAGTAGATTTTCCATTTCCCACCTTTCCATCCATCGACTCCACTAGCCAATTTTTGTTCTATACCACCTTATCTAGTGAACAAATATCCTTCCACCACTTTGAAGCCAAATTAGGAATCCTACAATCACTCCAATCCACCCCTTGTAATATGTGATTACCATATTTAGCTACAAGGACCTCTTTCCAAAGCGAACTCCCCGGAAGTAAGAGACGCCACCGCCACTTAGCCAAAAGACTTAAATTTACTAATCTAACATTTCTCACACCTAAGCCTTCCATCCTTTTAGTCTTGCACACCACCGACCACTTCACCCATTTAATCTTATTCCCACCCCTAAACCCCTCCCCAAAGGAACTCCCGTCGAATACGAACAACTTTCTTCCAAATACTAACCGGCATTTTCAAAAGATATAGATAGAAAATAGGGATCGCATTCAACACCGCATTAATCATCACAATCCTACCTCCAAGACTTATATGCTTATTACGCCAAGAGAACAACCTCTTCCGGAGATGGTCCAAAAGAGGTTCCCGGTTCCCAAGTAGACCCACTTTTCGGATTAGCCCCAATCGGGGGCCCGACATAAGTGAACGGGATTGTGCCAAGTCTACAATTTAAGAAAGTAGAAGCCATTGTCAAAAAAGTCGGGGAAACATTTTCCCCCATTAAACCACTCTTCCAAAAATTGATTTTAAGACCGGAGGAAAATTCAAAACCTCTAAGGATAGCCTTAAGAGCCCATAGATTTTTCACCGAAACTTCTCCTATGCACAAAGTGTCATCCGCATATTGATGGTGAGAAATGACCACCGAATTCATTCCTATCGAGAACCCTTTGAAAAGATTAAGAGCCACCGCTTTCCGCATTACCCCACTAAATCCTTCCACAACTAGCAAAAAATGGAAAGGAGCATTGTGTACGAGGTATCAAACTAGTTGAAAATTATGCATTTTTAGATAATAGAGTTTTAGATATAAATAAAGTTTCAATCTAACACGTAATAACTGACTCGTTCTACCCACCACCTGAACAAAGATGTAAACGATCGAAATTGGGATCAAATTAAATGGTTGCGATTTTTATTAGTTTAATAATTTTCGTCCCGAACCCGACCGGTACTCAGACCTATCCAAAAGTTAGCACTGAAAAATTACCCCTCTATCTCGAGTCTGGACCACACAAATTAATGTATTACTTTTTTGTAAATAAATTAATAATTAGCATAAAAAATTACACGTGCAATTACAAAGTTTTGAATTTAAAATCCAAACAAAAGTATTCAATCTAATAATATCGATATTTACCGGTTAAACTAAATATTGCACATTGCAATATTTTTAATGGAACAATTGACACAACCATTGATGAGAGAGCAATCCTAGATTTACATCAATTACATGTATCACATAATATTCAATATGGTATTAATCAATTACATGTATCACATAATATTCAATTATAAATCATAATATATCTAAGAATACTCTTATATGCAAGTCTTTCTTAATAATTTCTCTTATAACTTTTTCTCGTGCGTGTATACACCCAAATATTAGAAACGATCTTGTCACACATTTGCCACAACCACATAATCTAGACCATTAAACGACTCATGTTTCGACTATATGTAAATAAAATTTAACACAATGTCGAAACATGAATTTGGTCTAGATCATTTGATTGTAGTTTCCTTATAAAGAAACAAAATATACAAAGATTTATGGAATATTTGATCAATACAAAACAAATGACATGGACCCCATAATCTACCTAACTATACTAAAAATACAAATGCACATGCAATTTACAAGGCTATATCCCACTCTATGTTTCACAAAATGGAACATAAGAATTTAAATACTGATACATTCATAAAAAACCAAATAAAAGAATAAACCATAAAACAACAGAAATTATAAGGCCATAACCAAGCATGTTTTTTGTGCTTCTGGAAAAGATTCTGCATGTTTTCACTAGTAACATTAACATTGAAGAATTTTCCAATGAGACATGCAACATATATATTGAATTATGAATTATAAAAATGACTGTAGCTAATCAGCATCTAACCAGTTGTTAAACAATGTGCTTATCTCATCATTGTAATTATATTATAATAATAAAACTAAGAAACAAAATCATTGGTTGGTCAAATCATACCTTGTAACATCAAAGGAAAAAAATAATCATTGAGTTGAGAGTTTTTGGTGAACAACTTTGGAAAGATTTCATCACATGGTTGTTGTCTGTTAGCAACTAGATACAGTCAAACTAAACAATACAAGTATATTCCAATAAACCCTTAGATCTGATGATCAGCCACTAAATAAGCATAGTAATCCAATAGTACTTAGATAAGATGACACACGTCTCTTCTAGCTTAACCAATGTCCCGGGTTCAATCTCTGATTTGAGCATGCAGCAACGTTAAAACTCTTAGGGAGAGTTTTTCGCTCATTTGGGCTCTACAAGGCTTAAAGGATTAGTATCTGCAGTTGCGCAAAGAGGATACCTGATTTATAAAAAAAAATAAGCATAGTAAAAAATGATTATTGTAGCTTTGCTGGTATATGAAAAGTAAAAGTAGTACACTCTAACTTAACTTGTTTCCTTTTGTCAAAAAAAAAAAAAAAACTTAACTTGTTTCCTATGATGCACGGACTCTTCGGATTAGGCAAGTCACGGTGTAGGACACACGTCGGTACCAAACACATATGACACATATGATTACATTGAATATATTTTTTTCAAATTATTATCAGTCTCGATGTGTTAGTCTCCATGCTTCAAAGTTCATAGCTTGATTCCAAGGACAGTATCAAGTAAGAGTATTTTATTACTAGCAAAGAGCAAAACTACAGTAAGTTGGAATGATTGATTTTGAGAAACCATGGTCTCTATAGAATCCAATGCCACGGAACTTGTCTCAGCTTGCAATAAGTCAAAATTATGCTATTTGCAAAAGTCCATGCTGTAGCAGTGTATCACACAGCTAAAGTTATAAAGTTGCAGAAAAGTTTTCACAATTTTATAACATAACTTTTGAGAATTTTAGTGATGTTTTAAGAACTGAACCGACATCGAATATGAAAGACTTTTTGGTTATGATTCAATTGATTTAAACTGTTCCAACTGAGACAAAATTGAAGTTGAACATCTCAAATAACCGAACCGTAGACAGTGTCAGTTCACAGTTCAACCGCGCGCTTGAACCGTACGGTTTGGTTTTTAAACCATTGACTTTAGGTGAGAATAATTTACAAAGTAAAAAACATTTTGCCATAATATCATTACCTCTTCAATCATAACTGTCCCCCATTGAATCTTTCATCAGTTGGGATATCAAAATTGAATCATCATAATTGCTTTTATCATAATTGCTTTATTACATGTCAAAGTCAAACATAAATTTACAAGAGTGGTCAAACTCAAAAGCTATATAAAAGTTAATAATTTCATTTAATTTAAAAGAATATTAGAAATTAGAAGCAGGGAATCCACTTTTCAATATTTAACATCCTAATTTCAAATAGCCAAAAGTTGTCTAACAAAGGCAATTAATTTACATCAAAACATCTAATGTTCTTTTTTCTTCCAATCCCTCTCCTAAGATAGAATGAAAAAGTGAGCGAAAAGGTGGAGAAGAGGTATACTAACTTACAATGCTATAATATGGAACTATGAAGCTTCAGATTGAATGCGTGTTTGGTGTCTGACATGTGTTAGTACCTGACACCGACGCATGCGGTACATTTAAATATGTCACTTTCTCAAATTCCTATCACGAGTGTCAATGTGTCAGTATTGTGTCTTTGCTTCATAGATCTGGACTACACTCAGCACTTTGTTATCGAATATTGACAATGCAATCCAATGGTGAAAAAACATCTCCTGTACATGATTCTGAATCAGCAGCCGACACTTCCATGTTGTCGTAACCAGAAGAACTGCCAAAAGTAGAAACTGCATTACTCGAATCAGCCTTGACACCATGAAAGGATTCTCCGGTAACCAACGCTTGTAGCAACTTAGGCGGCGGTGGAATAGCCACCTCCACTAACCCTTCTAACATTTTCACCACCATACCCATGGTAGGTCTCATTGCCTCATCATCCTGAATGCACCAAACTGCTACCAACGCAACTCTCTTGGCCTCCTCAATGTTATATACATCTCCAAGCTTCTTATCAACCACAGCAGCCATATTATCCTCGATTATCAGTTGTGCTGCCCACGGAGGAAAGAACCATTTCTCCTCTGTCTCACAACCACTCTTTCTATCACCAGACAAAGGTGGTGCCTCCACATTCCGGCGACCACTTACGAGTTCTAGCAATGTCATTCCATAGCTGTAAACATCAGCTTTAGTTGTAATTTCAACGCCAGAAATCCACTCCGGTGCTACATATCCCCAAGTACCCCTCATGGTTGCCAACACCCTACTGAAGTCCCTGCCAATTAGCTTTGCCAATCCAAAATCAGAAACCTTGGCAGTGAAATCACCATCCAAAAGAATGTTTTCAGGTTTGATATCACAATGTATAATGCAACTTCTACATTCCTCGTGTAAATACGCAATGCCTTTAGCAGTTCCAATCGCCACTCTGAACCTAACATCCCAACTCAAACACGGCCCATCCTTTCGCAGATAACCGCTAAGAGCACCATTTGGCATGTACTCATAAACCAAAAGTCGATGCGCATTTTCAGAGCAAAAACCTCTTAGCCGCATAAGATTAACATGGTGAATGTTCCCAATCGTTGAAACCTCGGCCCTAAACTCTTTCTCCCCACCTCCCGGCCTCTCCAAACGCTTCACCGCAACAATCGTAGAATCATTCAACTCCCCTTTAAACACCGTCCCAAACCCGCCATGCCCAACTTTCTCAGAAAACCCTCGAGTCGCCAATTGAAGCTCCTTGTAAGAAAACACCTTCAAATTCAAAATAGGAACAAACCCATTCTCCTTCTCTTTCTTCAATCTCTTCCTCTTTATCAACACCACCAAAGTCACCACCACCACACCGAAAACCAAAAACAAAATACACCCAATTACAATGCCACTCAAAACCTTACCACTCAACCTCTTAATCTTCCCCTCACCCCCGCCGCCAGGAACCCTAACATACAACACATTCCCATTACCACCGCCACCACCACTCTCTAAAGTGGTTAAATTTTGAAAATCAAAAAGAGACCCAAAATAATTCTTACAAAAGCCATTCTTTTCATTGAAAGACAAACCAACACAATCACAAGAACCCAAACAACTACTCTCACACAAACTTCTAGATTTAGCCTTAAAAGTACTCACATTACCAAAACCAAACCTAACAACACCCAAATCTTCAAAACCATCATTTTCATCACAAACCCTCTCCCCTCTCCAACAACCTTCCGAATAATCACCAGAATCCCAACCACCACCGTCAACCGCCACAAAACCTTTAACACACTCACAAACCCTCGACATATCGCCTGTACAAACACCAAACCTCCCACAAACACCCCGAACCGAACAAATCGATTCAGGTCTCGACCAAAACATATTCCACGAACCAGCCTGATTCGACCAAGTATACTGCCGAATCTGACCAAATGGCTCAACACGAAACATCGTAGGCGGCCTAACACCATTATCCATCGCCCGTTCGGAGAATCCAAACGACGCAGTCGGCAAAAATGCGTCTTTAAAATCAAACCGATAAAGATATGGAATCATCATCTCAGGTACATCACTAAATGATCCACCAGTCCAATTACCAGTAGACCAATAAGAAACAGTTTCATTGAAAACTAACTCAAATTGACCATAATTCGGTGGTGTCAACCTTAATGAGTAAAAACCGTTACTAGGGTTTGTTAAAGTCTTCCATGAAAGTAAATTATGAACCCTAGTTAGATTCATACCTGGTAGCCACGTGTCAGTTGGTTCATCAAAACTTTGCCATAAAACGACACCGTTTTGATTAACAAGAATCAAGTTACCATTTTCTAAAAGCTTCGTTTGAAGCATGGTGTTGTTGTTGCTGTTGTTGTTGTTGTTGTTGTTGTTGTTTGTGTTTGTGTTGAGTTTGGTTTGCCATAAAACGACAGCGTTTTGAGTGAGTTGTAATTGACCGGTTTGGGTTAATTGAAGAACTGAACCGGAAAGAGATGAAATGGGTTTATTACGGTTTGCAACCCAAATGATGTTTGGTGAAGGAAGTGAAGTGAAACGAATAACTAGATAATAACGAGGTTGTTGTTGGTTTTGGTTTTGGTTTTGATTTTGTAAATTTAAGAAACAAAGTTCAAAGGTTTGATTTTGGCTAAAAAGGGTTTGGTTTGATGTTAAAATAATGACATTGGAGTTGTTTTTGTTAATGGGTGAAGAAGAAATGAAGAGAGTGAAATGAGATAAGAGAAAGAAAAGGAAAATGAAAATATGTGACATTATTTGTGTTTTTTGATGTTGTTAAGGTTGAGTTTAGTTGTTCATGGTTGTTTTTAAGGTTGTTTTTTGAGGTTGTCGGAGAGGAAAGAAGGATAGGTTTATGTGTTCTTCCTCCTTACTAAAATGGGAGGCAATGGAGGAGATAGTGCTTTTTGATATCTTTTATTTTCTTTCTTTTTCTAATCTTCAATTTTTCAAACTAGTATAAAGACATTCATACATTGTAATGTCCAAATTATCCTTGTGTACGTATAGGAATACATTCAATAAATTATAAATTATGTTTTTGAATTAGGATACGTCATTTTCAAAAAATATTAGGTAAGTGCTATGGTGACAAAATTTCTATATTTGTTAGTCAAAAAATAGAAATAAAAAATTTTGGTTTTTTTTTTCTCAAATTATAACTCACCTTATACTAGCAATGAAATATTTTAAATATATTTTTTCTATTATACATTTAACTATTTATTATTTTCTCTTATTTTAATTATTTAATTTAATTCTATTAATATTAATGAAGGATAATTTACCAAAAAAAAAAATTAATGAAGGATAATTTTGTAAAATTACTTATGATTTTTCTTTTTCTAACAAAATTACTTGCTTTTTATAATTTATGTGAAATAGTTAAAATGATCTATAATTTGAGACGAAAATACTATACTTCTATTTATATATTTAGAAGTATCATATTTGAGCTTCTTTTTTGTTTACACCCATTTGAGATTTGTTAATGCCTTCAACTAGCGATAAATAAATGTAAAGGACAAAACTTACATGCATTTCTTATTTTTTTCTCTCACAAAGAGGTAGTTTTTTTTATTAAAAAATAATTTTCTTTTATTTTTTCAAAATGAAAAAACACAAATAACCACCTCTCTGTGAGTGGAAAAGTAAGAAATGCATGTATGAAAATGCATGTAAGTTGTATCCAAATGTAAATATATAAATGTTACCAACGAGAGTATAAGTCTCACGTAGCAAAATTCCACCCACAAAAGGTGATTAAGTGACCTCCTATATATATAATGTAATGTCTTATTAACTAAATTAAATTTACGAGACTGTGTGATTTTTTCCTAAAGACAAAGTAATATAATATATGGAAAATGCTAAATAGTGCCCCCGGGGGCCGGGGCACTCTTTAAGCATCATAAATAGTAAGTTTTTGTTAAAAGTTTATGGAAACGTGTGAAGTCAACGCATTGAAAATTGCAATAGTTCACTTTTAAACAAATTATTTCTTTAAATGAAATGCTTAAAGAGTGTCCGGGAGCACTGTTTAGCAAGACCCACAATGGTTGAGCGTGTTAAAATAGAAAATTTGTCTCGAAATACGTGCATTTAATATCTCAAAAGTATAAAAAATTGACTTTTAAATATTATTTTTATTTTTTATTTCATTTTTTGTATACTTAACAAGTGTACCTAGAGCACTGTTTAACATAACCCATATAATAATACCGCCGAAAATCATACATAAAATTGCAAGGGTTTGGATTCAAATTCAAATAAAGGCATTCAGCTTATTAATATTGATGATATTATATGTTTTCAGTTAAATTAGATCTTATAGACTAAATCATCATATTATTAGGCTAAATCATCCTATTATCATCTTATAGAATTGGATTTGTAATTCTTTCCTTTTTTCTTTTATTTTAGTAGGTTCTTGCTTCCGCTTCGGGTTTGGGTGGAAACACCCGAACCCAACAGATATGGGTGTAAATTTTAATTTACCACCCGAACAATATTTGGTTTGGGTTTGAGTGGTCATTTCGGGTGCGGGTTTGCGAAATGTCAAACCCATACCCGTTGCCATCCCTAACCAAGTGTGACTCTTGATACAAACATCATATCATTGATCATGTGAGAACACCGATTATGGAATGCATATCTGACATCACAAAACAATAACAAGAGACACACCTATATATACCTTCTCTCCGAATTAACTTGCATTTTTTTTTTGAAGTAAAAAGAAAAATGCAAGTTAATTTGGGGAAGGTATATGTTGCATTTTTGACGTCCCAAAGCAAGTCATCATAATTTTAAATAAGCTATAAATCGTAGCTTTTAACTTGACACGCATTGAAGATATTTTCATAATAGAAACTAAAATAAGCACTAAATAAAATACATAGTACAAAATTGCTTTGCAGTTTTGAAAAGACAAAATCTTAATTTTTTATTTAAAAAATATTAGATCATTTGAAAGGTGTGAAATGGTTTAGTTTTTTTTTCATTTTTTTTAATAACTAAAAGTCACATTTCTATAAACTAAACAAACTAAATTAACCGTGTTAAATCAACTTTAGTGTAGACCAATTTTTTTTTATATACGAAATGACAAAGGCATTGAAAACTCGCATACATAAAGTGGAGTGATTAGAGTTCGAACTCTGATCATGGCGTCCGACACTATCAATTTCGGTATTTCTACCCGTTGAAATATGATCTGTGGACAGTGTAAACCAAGCTCTATGCTAATGAAATTAATCATGTGGTTTAAAAAATCGCTTAAGATACGTACTTTTGGGGCCAAATTAATTGCTAGAAACTCAATCTTATGTATAAAGGATATATGAATTCAACTCAAAGTCTTAAAAATTCACTTAAGAGTTAAGATACTTTTAGGGCCAAATTAGTGCTAGAAAAACTAATGTCTTAAAAAACATAACTTTTTGAGCTAAAAAGACATAACTTTATTATCTAATGATCATACATACTCATAGTATGAAACAATGTTTGAAAAAACATAACTTTATTAATTACTTGAGTTGGGGAAGAAGAAAGAATTCGAGTGGTCAATTATGGTCATCATGCAATATGAGATAGCTATTCCCCACATCAATCCTCATCCTCATAAAAGAATTAAAATATCACCATCTCTTTTGCATGCCAAAGAGACAGTGAAGAGAGAAATAAGAGAGAGTGTCCCCTTCGTAATAAAAAAAATGAGAAAAGAGAGATAAAAGAGAAATTGGATAGAAATTTTATATGGTTTGGATGAATAACAAAGTGAAAAGAGAGAAATTAATAAAAAAAATGGAAAAACAACAAATTTACCCTTTTTTAACGAAAATAAACTAATTGAATGAAGATATTGTTGTAAAATTTATTTCACAGTTAATAACCATTAAATTTCTCTCTTTTTTCTTTTTTTGTCAAGTATTATAGTGGCTAGAAAATTCACCTTAAAGATGAATAAGTGAAGTGTCTCGGGTTTGAACCCGACTCCTGCACATATGGTGCGATATCCCTACCAACTGAGCTAAGCTCACGGGGAATTTCTCTCTTTTCTTATTTCTCTCTTCATCCAAACTATAAGAATAAAGATCGCAAAACTATTGGTTTTTGCCTAGTTTAACAGACTAATATATTTTGATTTAAAATATAGATTTTTTTTTTACTGGTTTCTTAATAACTGATACTATCATCTTAGATGATTCAGATTTTCTAGTTATTATATTAACTTGACATGGTATCTCTTTTTAATAATAGATAATTAGGGTGACTTCATAAAAATAACTTTACAAGCGACTTTTAACAAATTGATGTCGCATAGTTTGAACTTTTTAATTTTTTTTTAGTTTGAACTTTTAAATGTGTACTCCAAATTATAATAAATTATAAATACTGCACGGTTTACATTATAAAAAAAATGATCGAGTATCTCTAGTACTCCACTCCTCCCTTATAATACCATTTGCTTATATAAAAAAAATATTATAAAAAAATACCACGTGGTTGATTTAATAGTAGGAATTTACGGTCCTATGCAAAATGAAAATAATTTAATTTTTATCTTTATATGTGAAAAGAATTAAGTTGGAATAAAATATTATGTTATGTGCACGATAAAGTTTTTAACCGAAATTAGTCACAATTACTTAAAACACATATTTCATGCATATTCCACGATAAAAGAAAACTATAAGCAATGTATGACATAATCCAAGGAAGAGATGAATTTGCAAGAAGTATGTGTTTTAAGTAAACATGACTTAAATATAGGGTCACTAAATTTGTTTGTATATATGGTAGTAGGTGAATTTGTTTGTTACATCATGTTCAATTAAGAATTCAGATCTATAATTAGTGCATTTGAATGTGTACATGCTCAATCGGTAACCCTTTATAAACAAATTTCATCTTTCTAGGTTTCATATATAATTATTGCATATGAACTATAATATAGTCAAAATACATTAATTATGCAATGAACATATAAAGATAAAATTTGCTTATAAAGTGTTACTGAGGGAGTAGCTTACATGTTCACTTATTTTAAACTTTAAATATGTAAATTATATTATTTAAGTAATATAGTAATTTATTATTTTTGTAATATTAATTATTAAAAAACATTGGCCCCTATCTCATAAGTTTTCGGATTCGCCCCTAAATATAAAACACTTGCTTAGCTTGAAAAAAAATAACTTGCAAAACAAAATCTAAGGAAGAATATGGTTAGACACCTTGTTAAAAAGAAAATTTTAGAGTTACAGTGTATTAATACTTTCTAATGAAGGAGAAGCGGGGAGATGAAAGACATTTTTTTTTTTGTGCAATGATAGAGAAAATTGTTTCTCCATGTTGGTTTCTCATTGCTTTGTCAAATTGCATGCGAGTTTTAAGAGTCATCATTGTATTTAATAGTATCATTAACCCTTACTCTGTTATCAATTTCCTATGGTATAAAAAAAAAGGGCAAGATGTCCCTAAATCCTAGCTCAAATGATAGAAATACCAAAATTACTAGTGTCGGGTGCCATGATCGGGGTTTGATTCCTGGTCACTTCACTTTGTGTGTGAGTTTCCAATGACTTTATCATTTCGTCTATCAACAAAAAAAATGCAAGATAAAAAGCACCTTTAGTTTATATATCACTTAATGTCACACTTTTATATTTAAATTTCCAAAACTATATAATAATTAAAGAAATAGAAATAATAGGAAATAAAGAGGATCTTAACTCTTACGGTAGTTTATAATATCATAGGGATTTTAACACCAGCATTAATGTAAGTTTTATTTTGGGCCCAAGATGAGTCACTATTGTTTGGGCGAAAAAACGGAGGGATTAAGGTTTGGATGACTATACATGATTTAGAAATAAGGGATAAGGTATAATTATTATATTAACATGGTTGTATTTAGATAAAAAATATCTTTCACAATTTTTTTACTATCCAATTCAATCATTCATAAAAATAATATCTAAATTAATTTTAAATTTTTAGAATGGTCCAATTCACTTGCTTTAACTACTCACGCTATGGATGTGGGAACATCAACTCCGAACAGGTTGAAGAGAGCTCTAACAGGCCTTGGAGGACCGAACCCACGACTAGAAGGACTCTAAGGGAAGAAAGATGTCCTAGTGAGGTGCAATAAACAAACTCTACAAAAGAGTGAAATATATTGCTTGGGCTTCCGTCACTTCTATAAAACGGGCCCAACTTTCTCCTCTCGAGAACGGTAACAAGCAGACGTAGCACACGCATTTTACTAATAACGGGAATCACAGACCAGCCCTACATACAGTTCCTCTCTTTCACTTCCTTGAGAAGAGGGAGACAAGTAATGTAGGTTGTGGTTGTTCCAGAAATGTAGCGGTAGCTCAACCAAAGCCAGTCAATAAAACAGATTCCGATCCTAGGCTCTTTCAAAGTCAACTGCAACAACTACAACTAAAAGAAGAGCAAATAATTTCACGGGGGATGCATTAAACGGAGAATATGTCAAAACATCAAATTAAAAATGCAGGATAAGATGAAATTAATAACTATAACACAACCAGCCTCGAAGTAATATCACCAGAATATAAGGATATTGTAGGGGCGGAAAAAACAGCTGGAGACGAACATACTTCAGGCTACCGGGGCAAACAAAAGCTTCCTTTTAATCTATCCCATATGTAGCTTTCTTTCATGTAGGAATTTATCCCGCTGTAATGTAATATATAGGAGTTCTCCCGACTTTTTTTATGAAAGGTAAGCATGACTACTGTATCGATAGATCCCGGGATCAATGCAAAAATCACCAAAACTAATTTATCTCATAAGCAGAAAGAAATTTGAAAGCAGAAAATTTTAATCTAAAAAACTAAATCGTTAATCTAAAAAAGATATTAAACAGTAGAAACCATGATAATAAATTAATATAAATTACCATTTTTATAATTATTTTTCTTGTCAAGTGACTAGAAATTCTACCTTAAGATGAATAAGTGAGGTGATCAGGATTCGAACCCCAAATATTACATACATTATGCAATGTCATACCAACTAAGTTAAACTTCCAGAAACAATTTTTGTAGCCATTTTTAATTATTTTAAATTATAATGTCAAATAACTAAAGAAAAATGAGAGCAAGGTGTTGAGGGGTATTTTGGTACAAGAAAAGTTGGAGTGAAATAGTGGTGGGCAGGTGGCAGACAAATGTACTCAAGTCTACTCATCAAGCTGTCTGTTTTCAACGCAAGAATGGGAAAAATAATTAAAATATAGGGTTCAATGGAAAAAAGTAATAATATTTCTTTAATAAAAAAGAAATATCTTTACTTATTTATAACAGAAAAACTAAAATTATAAAGCATGTAAAGAGAAGGACCATTATTAAAAAATGGGAAAAGAACAAGTGAAAGAATGGACAAGCATGTTAAAGCAGACCCCAAAAGATGAATGTGGCCAAAACAAAAGCTTTTCACCAAGAAACGCGTAAATCACTATCACTGTGGATACTACTTTCAAAAACAGTTTATTTCATCAAAACATCGTAGTAATTTCCTCGGCACAAGATGTACTGAGATAGACTACAAGAGATTACAAAAAATTAATCAAGCAAACAATACGGACAAAAATTTCATATCAATATTATGGTATTCCAAAAAAATATAGTAGAGAGTTGGTTCATAAATTGTATCTCAATTGACAACGTTGATTTGTTAGATTGAACAACCGATAGTAATGTGAATTTCAATAGTGTTTGTTTACATCTAGTTCAAGTGATAGCCTCATAGTCATTAATTTGTGGGGGGTTTAAATTCAAATATGAAATTATCCACTTCTCTATACATAAAATGACATCAACGTCTATGTGAGCTTAACTTAGTTGGTAGAAACTTTGCACTATAAGTGTAGGGGCCGCGAGATTCGAACCTTAGACACTTCACTTATTTGTCTTTAAGGTGAAATTTTTAACCACCAACCTAGTTTACCAAAATAAAAAAATGGCGTCAACTACGTATATCGCTACTTTATACTACATTATCAATATAAAAATTATATATATAATTTGTTGCCTAATATAAGTTTTAAAATATATTGCAAAACTTATTAAAAATAATATAGCATAACATTATTAGATAAAAATAGTATGCTTTATCTTTTAAGAGGTGTCAGTTCAATAGTAAGAATTTGATTTTTAATTTTAAGAGATTTGATTCAAATCCCACTTAAACAGCTGTAAAATGGTCGTTATCGTACAAATAATAATTTTTCTTTCTCTAATTTATTTTTAAAGTTATTTTATATATAGTTTCCACATATATAAATTAAATCATATTGCTAAAAATCTTATTATGAAAATCTGTACCCTACTTACATTTTCTTGAAATCCCAGGTCCCAAACTTGTGGGGTGTTGTAGCATGTGGAACTTTTCAAATCTGAGATATTCTCGTACAAAAAGATATTGTACTACTATTGTTAATTAGGGATGGTTGTTCGCATTGGTTAGGATTAAGACGAAATTTATAACAAAATTAGTCAAATTGAATTGAAAGTGTGTTTAGTCAAAAATAGAAAGGAGGGTACCCCTTGTAATGGCTAGCAACCTATCATGTGGGAACTTGGGAAGGGTTATTGTTAAAATAAATTGCAAAAGTGTGGGGACCTTGTCAATTTGTCTCATAATGATGGTACTAAATTAGGAGTTTTTGTTGATCATTGTAAGAGAATTTTTAGTAGTAATCAAAACTTTGTTGAATTTTTTCTCTTTTCTTTAATTGATTTTTTATTTTTCTATAAACAAGAATCATAGATTAACTAGTTCAGTGGTGTTTGACACCGAACTTGGTAGGAAGAACCATAGTTCAATCCTGCAAATGCGACCGGAAGGAAGCTGGAATCACTTGACACCAGAATTGACTCCCGAATCAGATTAGGTGATCTAGTGGACCAGATATCGGTGGTAAAAAAAATTTTGATTTGAGGTTTAATAGGAGGTAAATAAATTATGTTGTTAATTGGTTGTATTTGTAAATAGTCTCCAAGTACTTTATTATCTTCCTTCATATATTGCTCCTTTACTTGTTAATGAAATGACTTGAATTTTTTTTATTATTAAAAATAAATTATATTCATTTATTCAAATCGATAAAATACTTTGATATAATAAAAATTCAAAATCGTTAAAAATAAAAAGGATGAATATGAGAATAAAACTCACAACATCCATTATCCGTATTAAAGGCTTAAAACAGAAAATTACAGAAGCTTACAAATAAGTATCACATATTCACTAGGGATGTCAACGAGACGGGGAATGAGCAGTGAATACATCACCACACAATTCCCCACCATTTAAAATGATCTCCATTGCCGTTCCCATTCCCCGCTTCAGGGAGAATTCTTCCTACATTCCCATCCGCACGAATCCTCACAGTTCTCGCGGGGATCCATCAACATTAAAAAAAAATTAACAAATTTCTATTAATTTCAATCAAACTAGTTGTTAAAAAAGTTTAATCATAAAGAAAATAGAAAATTAAGACATTATTGTGAATCTTGTGAGTTGTGATAATAATAAACATCACATAAAAATAAGTTTATGCACACATTGTATGAAAATATAAATAAATATAACATATAAAGTATTTAACACACATATAAAGGTTATTTTAACAAAATTTTCGGGGACGGATTCTCCGCGGGGCAAAGGATAAAATTTTATCCCCATTCCCAAATCTCCTTCGAGGAAACTTTTTCCTCCATCTCCTTTCCGGTAGGAAAAAATTCTCCGCCTTCAGATTCCCAAACGGAGTAATCCCCATGTGGATCCTCATTTACAGATCAAATTGACATCCCTAATATTCACACAATTTATTTGGATCATTTATTTTTTACTAATATATAAAGATAAATGTTAGTATATAAGATGTTCGTTTTATCTAGACCAAATTTTTTAAAATATCAACTTTTTGTAATTTTTAATAAAAAGATAATTAAATATATTAATGGTTAAAGATATACATTAATATGTGTAAAATAGTCATCTGCAATATTTATATGCCTTGGGCAATAATTTAAGAGGGGGAATAAAAGGAAACATTGTATGAGTTTGATTTGATACAATCACTATTTGAATAGGGATAGAAAGATATTAATTGTACTATTGTATCTGTTGAACTGATTGTGTCGTTAGTTTAATTCTCTGACTCACATGCAATTTGGAGTTTAGAGACTAAGCCAAACTGTGTACACACATGCACACAGAAATACCAACAGCAACAAGTTTAGATCTTGTCATCACTTTCAAATAACATCATTCATTCATTAACAATGTTCATAAGTACCCTTTAAGCTCAGAATTTAGCTTCTCTTAAATGAACAATTTACTTCAAGGGTAAAGTAGTATACAATCTCAACTCAACCATTGTTGAGAAAATCTTGTGTTGTTAATCCTAGATAACGCCGCGTAGCACCAACACGCTAAAATGCTATAGCGGCATAATTAGTATTGGAAAGACTAAAAATCAGTGTACAAAGTGAACATAAAAATACTCAAAAATAAAAAATACACAAAATTAAAGAGAACATAACATAACGATTGTTTGTGAGCAAGAACATATCATTATGAAGAACTGAACATTACCCTTAAAAGGATCTGAATTGACATTTATACCATTAGTAAAAACACAATGGTTTAAAAACAAGATTTGAGGAATTTCACCCGGAAACACTAAAAGCACACGCTATAGCATATGTTGTGCTCGCAAGCCAAAAGAATTGCACCAAACCCTACCACCGCTGTGCTATTACGCTATAGCATGTGATTGACAACATATAGAAAATCAATCGATTGATATTCCATTATAACAGTGTTGCGCATGTGCATATAACATTAACAGTTGATTTATCCATTATATCGGTGTAGACATATCAGTGTTCGTGTCGTGTCCAACGTCATGGTTAAATGCATAAATCGTTATTACTCATTGAACATACAGTAAAAATGGTATCCAAGCTTCCAGCATAATATATACATTGAAAATGTAGAAAATATAATAAAATGTAAAGGCATTATTTACAAGACAAGTAAACATTTGGATTTTTCACAACGAAAATAATAAACATAGAAAAAACAAATAAATGAGCAATTTGTACAAGAAAACAGAGAAAAAAAGCAATACAAGGAGAGAAAAAGCCATTCTGTGAACATGAATTTCTTTGTCTTGAGAAATGCTGCACTCTTTCGCTAATGAAAGGTAAATTCCAACATGAGTAATTGCAGTCAATGAGACATAATTGCAGTCAATGAGACATGCAAAGTGGTGTATACATAATGAATTTGACCTACTAAAACAGACCTTTTTTAAAAATTTGTAGATTTGAAAGTGAATCAACAAATATCATCATCAAACCAGTTATCCTTCAAGTGTTTAGCTAGCTTTTCTTTTGAAATAACCAAACTAGTCGAGTGCCTCATCAAATATCATCTCCTGTAACAGAAGAGGAAGAGTATGGTCAGACAGATTGTATTTTATGGTTAACAACAGCCAATAATTCACATCTAACAGAAACTGCTAGTCGGAGTTAGCTACAGTAAGAAAAATAATATATAATGATTAAAAAAAGCGTAGATACATTGTTAGGTTTTGAATGAGGTCAAACTGATACCAAAATCAGTAGAGGTTAGGTTTGTTTGGTTTGGTTCAGACACGAACATGGAAAAAAACCAAACCAATATAATTGGTTTGTATTGGATTTTCTAGTTCATCGGATAATTGGTTTGGTTGTTACATCCCTACTCTTTTCATGAAATACAGTTAACAAGAAAATTAATGTAAAATGACAAACCTGATCACATATAGGACAAGAGTCACTTCTTTCCATCCACTCAAGAATGCAAGCTAGGTGAAAGTCGTGTTCACATTTTGTAAGAGTTTTAGGATTCTCATCATCATATTCTGCATTAAAAACAAATTCAAATTATAGTTTCCGGTTTGAATCACTCATGCATTGCAAAAAAACAGCAGAATGTTTAAATTCTGCTGTGCTATAGCGCTAGCCACTATTTGACAACATTTTGTACTAAAGAGTGTAACACGGTATAATAGCAATTTGTTTAAATTCCGCTATGCTATAGCCGTTATTTAACAACACTGATCTGAAGCACGAAAAAATATATATTTTAAAAATAACTTCTGCACACCTTCAAGGCAAATTGGACAGCCGTCCTCTTCTTCTATCACCAATGCATGCGGTTCACTTGATTTCCACAGTTCTGCCTTGGTTGGAGATATTGGTGCAGATTTAGCTTGAGCTTTAGGGTCAGATTCTTCAATATCTTCTGTAATTAAAGTTTCAAAACTACTACCACTAACAACAGTGTCTTTTCCTGACTCAGAGTCTGTCGACACTGTACCTCCCAAGACCACATCATAAGGGAGAGGTGCAGGAGGAGACTGGTAAGTATCAGGTGTGGATTCTTCCACGTTCAAGCCTACCAGCAATCCAGCAGTGAGTGAATCGGTCGCACCATCAGTAGAGGTTAAAGCGCCGCGCTCTTCTAAAATCGGTGGACACTGAAAAAAGAGGTTTTTCATATGTCATATTATATGGAAACTGGAAAGAGATATAGTAAATTGCATAATATAATATAATCCATCCATAAAAAATTGTTTTAACTCCCAAGAAATCTTTGAAAATTGCAATATGACAAAGAAGTTGTTCCCTTGTACTCATTTGTAAGTTATCAGAGCATAATATTGACAAAAAGTTAAGTCCAAACACAAAACTTACAAATTGGAAGCAAATTACGGATTTTATTTCACTTTCTTGCCATCACAAAATTTTTGTAAGAAATTAAAACAATCAATCAAACATTAATTTTAAGCTTTCTTCCATCACTCTCATCCATTCCAGCAATGCTTTTTTGGGAATTTTTTTATCTTTCAATTAAGTGACAACTCCCAGAGTTGTCTTTCTGGATCGCTCCTTCCAGGAGTAAGATTCTAATTTGTCAATTTAACTATTGAGTTTCAATTCAGCGGTTTATGAGAATATGTGGAAAAAAAAAGGAAAATGATAATAGGTGGTGACTGGTGAGAATTGCCGCAATTTTTGTGCAAGCCTGCATCAAAAGTTTATAATCACAAGTACCTTGCACATAATGCAACAGTGCTCTTATGATTTCTTTCGAAAAATGAGCATGTTTTCGAACACAGTTCCACTTTGGCATTTGCAGGACAAAATCATACTTTAAGGCTTCGATTAATACATTACATCCAATTTTAAAAAAATCTATTACTAATTCAGAACAACGGCATTTGACAAGCAGTTCATGGCATTAGTACATTAAGTTTAAATAGAACAACCATGATTTTAAGATTAAAATCTCAGCCGTTTCACTTTCATCTATAACATTAAAATAGTGATTTTTGTAAATGAAATATGCAGAGGTATGATCTGGTTAACGTGAATCCCCATTCCCCAATAGAAACTATTTTGACAGCTTCAACAACACGTTGACTGTGAAATAGTTTCAAGTTTCCTTTAACAAGTAAACATAACTCATGACAATTATACAAGCATAGATGAGTGAGACTGTAGAAAGTAAAAAAGTATGATAGCAGGAGTAACAGATTTACTTGATTGAATTTGAATTATTATGGTGAATTTGGTTTCTTTGATTTATTATGTAAACTGATTTCTACTTGCTTTTGCTGAAGAGGGCAACTTACAAGATAAAACCTCAAACTAAACTAACCTTCACCATTCAACAATTTCATCATTAAATTTAAATTATTTTCCATGGAGTTTATGAGCATATTTTATGGATCCGTCGTGTTTGTGCGGCTAAGCTCTGTAACTATGAGTATGAGGTCAGTATTTCGTGCATTGTGTAACCTTATCATTCAGCAATTGCATTTTGGTTGTTTTTCAAAAAGACAATGAATGAACCACATCACTTTCGGCATGTCATATAACCATTTTGTTTTGACCGGTTCAATCATCCGCAAACTCAGGATTCTATGCAAGTTTACCCAAGTTTACTGAAACTTTATACGCAAGTAAGCAAGTTGGATCAATTTTGATACCTAGAGTCATAAGCATCTACAACTCTACGACTTAAAACTAGAATGTGATAATCATGAAAGTAGGGAAACTTTTATTTTCTGTTTTTTGGTGTCATAAACGGACTTGTGAATTAAAAGATATATAATAGAAGAGAACTTAAGGAGAATACAGTACAGGCAATATTCACTTAGCATCAATATGTGCAGTATCTTCCATCATAAACATATCTTCATTTAGAATGGTAAAAGGGTTCGTGACATAAACTAATAGTAAACTCAGTGTTGTCAATTGTGGATCACGGAAAAGAGCAGTTTGTTTAAATTCTGCTACGTAATGGTGCTATAGAGCCTCTACTTGACAATATTTTGTACTAAAAAGCGTATTGCGGAACAATAGCAATTTGTTCAAATTTTGCTATGCTATATCCGTTATTTAACAAAAACTAAGTGAACTTACTAGATAGATGCTTATTAGATACCATATATCTATTTTCGTTGAGCAAGGCCAAAGGGTTCATTAATATGTAGCACTGGCACTTCAGGTCAAAGGCATGTCTAGTGTTCGACAGGTTTCAGTGTACCCCCATACACGCAGTTACATTCAATAACTTTCATTTTCTCAAACTATTACCGGTGACTATGTTAGTGTTGTCTGTCGTGTTTGGTGTTCAAGTTTGTGTCTCTGTCAGTGCTTCATCATGACATAAACTAATAGTGACATTACTAGATAGATTCTTATTAGCTACCGTATACATCAGATAAAAGAGGATATGAAATTACTAACATAGTAATACACCGGAGTTCCATGCAGATGAGGTTTTCTGGCAGAACAACAGCAACCTCCCATTTTTCAAGCAATTCTTTTCAGTTATTTAATCAAACATACCAGCAACATTTTCACTCTCTTCTGTTATTTAGGATCAAAAGTGGATCAGAAGCCACCAAACTTTACGCATCTATTCTGCAATCACAAATATAAAATGAGTATCTACCAATATATTTCACATTAGTATGGACTTAAAAATATATCCCATAAAGCCATTGCATCAAAGATAATTTGAATAGTGTAAACAAACAAAAAGTGAAATCATTAATCACACGTTTAGGATAACCACCTATGAAGCACTGACACGCACACCAAGCACAACACTGACACGAGTAGTAATTTAAGAAGAAAAAATTGAATGTAACAAAGTGTCAGTGTCAGACACGCCATCAATTTGAAGCTATGAAACACAAACAATCCTCGGATTAGGCGTGTCCCAGTGTCGGATAGGCCTCCGTATCCAACACTAACACAACACCAATACACATGATTACATTGAATTACTCCCTCCAGTCCTTATTATAAGAATTGGAAAACCTTATTTCCTTAAACCAGTCACTAGTCAATAATCCAAATTCATGATCATTCCAATTACACAAAATTAGAAAGAAAAAAAAAAATCATACACTAAACAATCCACATAATCAATAGAGTATTAGCAATACCTAAATGATGAATAACAAGAACCATTAAACAATACAAGAAAAGGGTAAGAATTGAAATAAAAATTAAAAAGTATAAACCCTAACCTTAACCTTTGCAGTGAAAAAGGGTTATAATTATTATTATGAGAAAGAAAAGAAAAAACGTAGTAAGTTATTTAGGAAAGGAAGAAATAGGAATTGGGTACGACGAAAAGGAATGATTACTTACGCACCCCACTTAACTCGTTTATTTGTTTTTTGTCGTGTTGTTGGGTTTTGAGTGTTTACAAAAGTCAACTCGAATATTTTGTTGTTCACTCACTCAGGTGAATGAATGTGTAACTTTTGGTAGAAGAGTAGAAGAGAACAACAACAATGAATGTATCAAGATGCGGCAGGTAACTGTAACTCTTTTGGGTGAGTGCTGGAATACTAATTACCAAACGCACTTTTAGGACAAATGATATTCGGACATTAAAATTGATGATTCCTTACAATAAAAAAAAATATTATTAGGAATATTTTTGGTAAGATTATATAATTGGAGGATATATTCTGATATGATTTTTTTTTTAATCCGCTAGTGACTAAAAAATCTATCTTAAACGTGAATAAGTAGAGTGTTCGGACGATATCCCTACCAACTGAGTTAAATTCATGGGGATAATATGATTTATACTGTTGGAAGATATCTTCTGGTAAAATATGTTTTTGTGAGAAATTCTTGTGTAAGTAAGTCCACACCTAACCATTAATGATTAGGGCACAATCAATCACATAATTATTATTTTTCACTAAGAATTGTAGCTTCACTTTAAATCGATTATGATCAGGATACATGTGGTCACGGTGGCAAGATAAAGGAGTTCCAAACATCACGAAATCGCGTTTCCGCAACTGAGACGTGCGTTCAACCCCTCCCACCACGTAACCAAACATAGACTCAAACTAGTATAGTATACTCCCTCCGTCCCAAAATAATAGTCGTTTAACGTTGTTTCACACATATTAAGAAATGTAATAATGTCAAAAGAAATAATATTTTTACTAAATTACCCATATAAGTTATAAGTTTTGTTTCCTTGTGAATAATGCATATAATAATAACTACGGGTACAAATAGAAAACATCACATTGAAAAGTGAGAATCACAGTAATTTTGAAACAAATTTTTATTCAAGTGACGAATATTTTGGGACTGTATAGTATTATTTTCATTTACCATTGCCACTTGACCCTCTCTCTCAAACAAATATAACTCTCTCCCGAGTTGGGATCCTCTCCATTTCTCATTATTTCCATTTCCTCCATTAGTGTATAGTTTTGGAAATATAAATGTAAAAGTGTGACATTAAGTGGATCCAAATGTGTTTTATACACCCCAAATCATTTAAAAACTTTAGTAATGGAAGAAATGGAAAGAAGTGAAAATGGAGAGATCCTAACTCCTCTCTCCCTCACCACCAACAACATGTTTTCTTCTATTTTCTATCCATCTTCTTCCCAAAATCACCACTTCTCTCTAAGATTCTAGCCAACTCCGGCTAAATCACACAAAATAGAAACCATTATTGTGATCCTTTCTTCTTCCTCAACAAAACCCCTAAACTTATTTCATGGTCAAAGCATCTTTCTCCGGCGACCATCACGCCGGAAACCACCTCAGCCATGCCGGAAAACTTATTTAATGGCCACTTCGCCTTCTTCTCTTCCTCTTGGTGAGTTTCCTTTCTTCTACTTCTCTAAATTTGTTTCTCTCGATTTTTATTACAACCCTAAATATATGTTTTCTCGGAGCATGTTTCTTATTGTTATAACCATAGCTATCACTAATTGGGTGCGTATTACGATTTTTTTTGAAATACCCCTGTGCACACAAAACATCACCAAAATACCCTACCTGAGAATTTTTTTTCCAAAATACCCTACTTTTTCTTTGTGAGTGGAACGCGCCATTGGCAGGTTGGCGTTCACCTGAAGAACGCGCCATTGGCAAAGCAGCGTTCATAGGCTGAACGCGCCATCCAGAAAGTGGCGTTCAATTGATGTTTTTTTTTCCTAATCGTATAATTATATTATAAGGAAGGGTTAGGGTTATTTATAGGGTTAGGGTTTTTAAGGGTCATGAGGGTTAGGGTTTTTAAGGGTCATGAGGGTTAGGGTCTGGGTAAATTTTTTTATTTTAAAATTAATTAAAAAATTATAGAAAAATAATATTAATTTATATAAACACATGTAGCAAAAAAAAAAAATTACTTTTTGGATTTTTTTTTTTAGGGTTTAGATGGGGTTTGGGTGATTTTTTTTTAAAATTTAACGGTGTTTATGTAATGCCCTTAAATTGAAGTAAATGTAACACAAATGACAATGAAAAAAACACTTGATATAATATATAGAATACAATACAAAACCAACCAACCAACCAAAATAAAAAAATATCATACAATACAAAAAGTGCTAGTTAATTGGAGGACCCAGAAGCATATGGACAATTGTTACGATTATGACCCAGAGTTCGACATAACTCACACTTATTCAAAGTTTCGGTATCATCCATTTCCGTCCTAATGCGCGTACTTTGCGGACGACATTTCTTACATCTTTTCATCTGTGGGTTGGGACAGAGTCGACGACCTTGATATTGGGGCCAATATGATTTGTCTTGAATTACTGGGAAGGTGTTATCATATACGCATAAGACGCTGGCAGCTTTGTAGACATCATTGATGTAAACCTTGTAATTTTGTCGAGCATGGGAGCATGCAGCAATTACATGCGAACAAGGCAAATGCAAAGCCTGAAATTTGCCACAATCACACCATTTTTCGAGCAAGTTCACCATGAAATCACCCATTGGTCGACACTCGTTGTGATTCAATGTTTCTCTGACGTTGAAAGTTTGTGTTTGCCGATCAAAAGTTCTGACGTGGTTTGTGTTAGCTTTTTCCATTTCCTCTGTAAGCCGATCTTAGCAAGCTTCTATAAATTGTTGACCAGATTGTAATACAACTGTTGATTGAGTGGCTTTTCTTTGAAATAGGTCGACGCACTTATAGAAAGTTGATTCGACCAAAGATGTGATGGGCTCTTTACGGATACCTTTAAACACTGAATTCATTGACTCGACAAGGTTGCTTGTCATGTGTCCCCACCTACAACCCCCATTGAACGCTTGAGTCCACTTCGCTACGGGGATATTATCAACCCACTTTAATGCTTTGTCGTTCTGCGCAGCAATTGCGGTAGTATGCGAATAAAGGACGATTTACTGCATATCCTACATTAGGAAAAAAAATATCAAAAAATTGTTAAGAAATTTTAAAGTGAAAATTATATAAAAGTTGTAGGCAGTTACCCATATTAGTAACCAATTTCTTCAGTTTTTTGTCTTTGATTTCCCTCACAAAGTTTTGTGCAATGTGTCGGATGCAGTACACATGTGTCACGGTAGGATCATTCCAGCCATTCTCAGGATTTTCATAAGCACTTTTAATGGATGTGTGTCTATCTGAAATCAAGCAGAGGTGTTGTTGTGGAGTGACATAGGTTCGCAAGTTTTTCAAAAAGAAGTTCCAAGCTTCTTTTGTTTCACCTTCCACAATTGCAAAAGCGACTGGAAATATATGGTTGTTTCCATCCTGGGCAACAACTAGCAACAATGTCCCTTTATACTTCACATATAACCACGTCCCATCAACCTGCACAATTGGTTTACAGAATGCAAAACCTTTAATAAGTGGCTCAAAAGACCAAAACAGACGATGGAAGATCACATCGTTGGGAGTGGATGCCGGCAAGGTCTCTAGTATTGTGACGACATTTGGAAGATAATAATGCATTGTCAACAACCACTGAGGAAGAGCATGATATGAGTCCACCCAACTCCCATAGATGTATTTGATTGCCTTATTTTTTGCAATCCATGCCTTTCGGTATGAGATGATATAATTGAACTTGTCTCTTATGTGTGCAACTATAACTTTCACTTTAATTGATAGGTCATTGTACAAAAGTGAGACAATGCTTTCACCTATTAATTTTGAATTAAGTTTGTGATGATCCTGTGACAAAGCCGAAGACGTGCATGTGTGACTCTCGATGATGCGACCAATTCTCCAACGTTTATCAACTCTCTCAGATGCTCTCAAGCTAAATTTGCACGGAGGTTGGTTACATGTTATGACATACCTTTCTTTGTCAGATTGTTTTACCTTATAATCCAAAGATTGTTTAATGTGGTACGTTCTTATCGCACGCACACAATCTGCTTTGGTATGAAATTCCATTCCGACTGCAATCCCTTCATCTACTGGAAGTCTCTGATTTTGGTAGCGTAGAACTTCTGTCTGTTGGTCAATGGTTGCCAAATCCAACGTACGCATGCGGGGCGGTGGATTGTATGAATTTATAGGAGTTGGATTAAATATGGGCTGAGAGTCGTCATCGTCGTCGTCACTGTGACCGAATACTTGTTCAACATAATCTTCCTCATTTTCGCTCTCCTCGCTGTCTTCTTCATCTTCATTGTCTGGTTCATCTGCTTGATGAGTCAATGGTGTAAACGTGGATGACGATGGTTGAGACTGAAAAGGTTGAGTATCTTGTTGTGATAATAACTGATAATATTGTGTAAAATCGTTAGACGGTGTTTCAATCTGGTGTTGGTGAGTTGGAATTTGATGTACATCTTCCAATGTAACATATAACTCGATAGAGCATAGAGCTTCAAATTGGCTATGAGTCGCAAACATATATTGAACATCTTCGTTGTCTTTAATTTGGTACGACACAAATCGTTCATTGGGAGTGCCAAAAATCACCGGGTGCCGATAAAAAATTTCAGATATAATTTTGGTGCGTTCTAATTCCAGCTTTCGTAATATTCTATCTTTTAAATGAGAAAAGATGCTTTTGACACTGATCCTAAAACCTCTAGGGTCATCACTCTGAAAAATAACATTATTGTCATTTATATAACATTGTCCATTGTAGTAGACAATGACAGAAACATTTTCTGGAGGGGCCATTAGAAAAGGGAAAAAATATAGAAGAAGAAAGTAGTAGTAAAATATTTGATGAAGTGAAAAATATTTGATGAAGAAGGGGTAAATATCAGTAAGTATATAATGAAGTAAGTATATAATCAGCAAACCTTATAGTCAATGCGTGCAAACCTTGGTCAATGTGTGTACTGATTTTGCCTGCAAAAGTATATGGACGCTACATTGCAGATGGCGCGTTCAGGTCTGGAACGCCAACCTGCCAATGGCGTGATCAGTTCATGAAAGCCAACCTGCGAATGGCGCGTTCAGTGAATCTGCAAAAGCTGGAAAAGCTCTGAACGCTACATTTAAGATGGCGCGTTCAACAGTTAAAAGCTCCCTTACAGATGGCGCGTTCAGTACTAAACGATAAACCGTGCAATGAATACAGGTCCAAAAATTTCTACAACCACACAAATTAATTTCTACAACCACCACTATAAATACAAGTCCGAAAATTAAATAAATACACTCTGAAAATTTACTTCTTCAACCAACACTTTCTCTTTATGAACCGGTTACATAGTTCTTCGTTGACTAATCATATTGCTCTTATCGGTGTTTATTATTTTTTCGTTTAATCTGCACAGGGGGATAAACGAAAATTCAACTTATTTTGCAGGGGGTAAATGATCATTTACCCTGAATTTAATTAAGAGCGATATGATAGTCAACGTAGAATTTTTGTGATCAAGTTAAGAGCAATATGATTAGTCAAAAAATATCGGAGTAATGTGGTGGATGATCGATCCAAAATGAAGGCGATGATGTATCACTTTACGATTTTATTATCCTTTACACCTTTCCAAGGGGGTGGTGGGATGAAAATATGTAACATTTGTATATAAATATGTATTTTTTTTATCTGATATTTGTAAAAGTGATTGGGTGAAAAGTGAAAAGTTGTAATTAATGTATAACAAATATATGTGTAAAGTTGTTGAAGTTTATTAATGAAGTTGTAACAATTTCACTCTATAAATACCATATATCATAACCTTCATTCATCACACAACATCTACACTCTTTCACTCCACTACCTATACAACTCACATAACTCTCTTATTTCACTAATCACTTCCACATATCACAAAAATGGGCGATCAATTATGGGTTGGAGAACATCACATTTCTAAAAATATCACAAGAGAAGTAATACTAATTTCACTCATCACATTTTTTTTATTCCACTACCCATGTATTTTTTTTTTTTACGTTTTTTTTAAAATAAATACCATATATATTTGTTCTTTTATTATATATTTATTTAACATACATGTTTTTTTCTTTATGTGTTACGTGTAGAACCAATACGAAGACTTAAGATTGCGCTGTCACAAACATCAAGATCCAAATCCAGTATTGGTTCCATTGTTAGAACAAGCAGGTTTTGGTGATGTTATCAAAATCAAACATGCTATGTTGGACCAAAATCTTTGCACCGCTTTGGTTGAAAGATGGAGACCCGAGACACATACGTTCCATCTTCCTTCTGGTGAATGCACAATAACATTGGAAGGCGTTTCAATGCTATTAAATTTAAAAATAGATGGTGAACCTGTTACCGGAAGTACCTCAAATGAGATACTTCCGGATTACTGTCACTTGTTGGGAGTTGAACTAGAACAAATTCGTTGCGATGGGAACACCATCTATATTAAATGGTTAAGAGAAAGGCTTAATGTTATGCCAAACGAAACAACACCCAAAATTCGACTTCAATATTTTAGGGTGTATCTTCTATATTTCATTGGGTGCTTTTTAATGCCAGAAACATCAGGTAACCGTGTGCATGTTAAGTATTTACCGTTGTTACTGAACCCCGAAACAGTTCGCCAATATAGTTGGGGTTCAGCATGTTTGGCAGCACTATACAGAGGGATGTGTACCACAACAGACACTTCAATCAAGAAAAAAGCACCGGTGAAGACATTAAGTGGGTGTGCCTTCCTACTTCAAGCATGGGCACGATATCGAATAAAGTGTTGCTCCCGTTTAAGAGTACTTGAAGCACCCGATGGGCCTATGGCAATTGAGTAAGTATAAAACTATTTTATTTTTAATTACTAATTATGATATCGTCTTACTAATTATGTATATTAACTCATTTCAGAGTGTTATTTCGTGGAACGATTTACGTAGGAAATCCATCACACGATATAGTTTCAATGAGGTCTAGGCTCGATGAAATGAAGGAAGATGACATAAATATTATTTTTTCTTAATTGATCACACATATTATTTTTTTATTTGTTTAATTGAAAAACTATGTGCACTAACAAATATCTTAATCTTATAAACTTCCAGTTTATTTGGAGGTCTTATCAAGACATAGCCAATTTTGCTATACAAGAAGACACTCTTTGTTGGTCGGCAAAGACTTACCTTATATGTTTTGAAATTTTGGAGTACCACCAATCCGACAGAGTGAAACTCCAATTTGGCTTTAAACAAACCCGACCACACCCCGCAATGAATTTGAATGATTATCACAAGAAGTTTAGGCGCGGACAAGGCATAGATTTGTGGGATGTTGAGTTTGCAGATTACAATGCTGATTGGAATGACCGTCATAATAAAGTGCTAACTGGAACACCTGTCACCGGTCCTATTAAACATCCAAGATCATATTTTAATTGGTATCTTAACGAATTTCACCCGTTTGTTTTAAGGGGCCACCATACACTAGACAGTCCATCTACCTCAGCACGTGAATTTACCCCTGACCCAACGCCCACGCAAACCACCACACAAAATCAATCGGCGCCATACGAATGTTACACCCCTCACTAATTCCAAATCCCCGACAGTCAAACATAAATCTCACCAATTACCACAAATTTCAACAACCAACACAATTTTTACCCAACACCCCCACCCCCACAAATGTTCAACGACCAACAAAACTTCCACCCACCTCCCCCACTAAATTTCAACCTCAACCTTCCAACCCCACAAGACGAAACCAATTTCAACCTCAACCAACAGGCCACACAAGACGACCCTTTTAGTAATCAATGGGATGCAGATTTGTTAAATACCGATTACACACCACAACACCTTCAAGAATTTTTACGGTCGTGTCCCAGTCAGTCGTTATCTCCATTTTTCAGTGTCTTATCCCCACAAGTCGGTCAACCAAGTTCGAATAATCCCATCGGACCTCTTCAATATGACAATGAAGAAGACAATGAAGAGCACCGCGAAGCACTTTGTCGAGACAGTCGTATTCGTCAGCCTACTCGCTGCGTACCGGTGGTCATTTGCAAAACTGTGGTGGTCATGGTCGTGGTCGTTAAATTTGTGGATATTCAATAATGTATTTTATGTTCTCGTTGCCATTAATCTAATTATCATTTTATATATGTATTTTGTTAATTAATAATTATAATTATATGTTATTAAAAAAATATTCCAAAATAAAAAAATTCTAGTACTTTTGCTATATAATATATTCCAAAAAAAAACTCCAAACCCCATCTAAACCCTAAAAAAAAAAGTAATTTTTTTTATACATGTGTTTATATAAATTAATATTATTTTTCTATAATTTTTTAATTAATTTTAAAATAAAAAAATTTACCCAAACCCTAACCCTCATAACCCTTAAAAATCCTCATAACCCTAACCCTCATAACCCTTAAAAACCCTAACCCTCATACCCTTAAATTTAAAACCCATATATCTTCTTTCTCTCATTCTCCCTCATTAACGGAAAAAAAAAATAAATAAATCAATTGAACGCCACATGCTGGATGGCGCGTTCAGCCTATGAACGCTACGTTGCCAATGACGCGTTCTTCATGTGGACGCCACATCCTGGATCGCTACTCTGCATAAAACGCTATGAACAATTCAAAATAAACAATCCATTGTGAACTAGTGTTAAACACAATTAATAAATCTCAGAAGATAATAACCATAAATTACGCAAAATAGTGTTGCCTCTTTCTTTATTCTTTGGCATCGTCTTTGAGAATTTTAGAGAACCTTTCATCTGTTTTGTTTCCAGTAGCATCATCTTTGAGAATTTCAGAGAACCTTTCATTTGTTTTGACAAAGTTCATACACTTTTCATCTGTTTCCAGATTGCCTTCAAGATGGATCTCTTTATTCTTCTCGATGGCGATCCTAGCCAAGATCGATCGCATGTACATCTTTCAAATCCAACGGTGTTACTTTTTGAAGCTCATGATGAACTATGGCTTGCAATTTCACTGACATTGCAGTTTCACCTGTAGCTTGAAGATAATACTTATTAAAAATCATAATAATTTTTCCGTTACTGTCCCGTAATATGTCACCTATATCGGCGAATGACACTTTTTTACCTCTTTCTTGAAAAGACTCATCAGTGTTCAACGCATACTGACCGATCGCGGTTTACGATACCTCTGTTGGGAAGGTTTTTTCTTCCTCTGCAATAAGAAATTACAATATAGATTAGAAGGAAGAAAAGTACGGCGGCTTTGATTGAGTGAATGGAGATTAAGTTTAAATTAAAACTAATTATTATTGTAATTCATTCACTCGAGTAGATTGGGTCGAAGTCTAGTAATAATAATAATTAGAGTTTTAACCTAAAATTTATCTCCATTCACTCGATCAAAGCAGTCATACTTTTCTTCTTTCTAATCTATATTATAATCCATCTTCAATTTCTTATTGTAGAGGAAGACAAACCCTTCCTAACAGAGGTATCGTAAACCGCGATTCAGTATAGGCGGTATATTACGGGACAGTAACGGAAAAATTATTATGATTTTTAATAAGTATTATCCTCAAGCTACAGGTGAAACTACAATGTCAATGAAATTGAAAGCCATAGTTCATGGGCTTCAAGAAGTAACACCGTTGGATTTGAAAGATGTACATGTGATCGATCTACAACTTCGTAGCGACTGCAAAAATGCCATCAATGAAATAAAGAGGAAAAGGGACAAGAAAGTCCAATGTTGGAAAATGTATGAGCCGATCAAATTTTTGCAAAAAAAAATTACCTCAAATCAATTTTAGATTTGTAAGGAGATCCGCCAATCAGGCGGCGGTTCAATTGGCTAGGATTGCCATCGAGAAGAACAACACAAACATCCATCTTAGAGGCAATATGATTTTGTCAAAACAAATGGAAGGTTCTCTGAAATTCTCAAAGATGATGCTACCGGAAACAAAATAGATGAAAGGTTCTCTAAAATTCTCAAAGACGACGCCAAAGAATAAAGAAAGATGCAACACTATTTTGTGTAATTTATGATTATTATCTTCTGAGATTTACTAACTGTATTTAACCCTAGTTCACAATGATTGTTTATTTTGAGTTGCTCATCCTCTGTCATTATTCTTAGAGTCTTATGCAGATCATTTTGGTGCTTAATCAATCAGCTAAATTGTTGTGATAGTTTGCTAGCGATGATTATCATATTCTAGGCCATAGAAAGTTTTATGGCACGATCTTTTATTGGTTGATTGCTTGATTTACTGTACTTAATACATCTTATACCAACTTTCTTCATTACAACATTCAAACATCCATATAGATCACAAGTAGTTGATTTCATCATCCAGATTCTCAGCTCATTGATCCACTTATGTAGTGTTCCCCCCGTTAAGAAGACTTCTAGTAAATGTTTTGAAAGCGATGATAGAAAGATGAATAAAAAGATAATGAAATATCGATCTAAAACCTGTCAAAAAAACATTAACGTTAAAAGAGACGAGTGTTTAGTATGACATGAATATAATTAACTATTTGTGATTGAAGTGAAAAATGATAAATTGAACTCATTGTTTTTACCTTAGGGTACAAGGGTATTCCATTTAGTAGACAGAGCTGAGGGATGGTAGCAAAACACCAAAGGGGCAAACAATAAAGAAGGAAATATGTGAGCTCTGCAAAACATAGAGTTTGGAGTAGTGACATCCTTAAAGGTCCATATATATAAGGGGGCAAACCTTACTTATACCATTTTCAAAAAAACCTGAATACCATCTAGTTCCTTGGATAAGTACATCATTCAAGTTTGTCATAGTTGTACCAAGGAACTGCGGCCTAGATGGTTCACAGAAAACTGAAGTCCATTCGTTACAATGCAAGATAAATCCGGTCAAGAAGTCTTCTACAACACTATCATATAAGAAACCTAGCCTCTGTGCTGTTCAGAATAATAGATGTTTCACTTTTTGTAATTTTTTTTTTGTTTACAATGAGTATCGAACCCAGGACCTCATGCAGGATGGTAGGGTTCATTTAGCTTGGACCAATTCATGTATTGGTCTAAGTTACACCAATTTTTTCCACCTTAGATTATATCATCCCACCTAATATTATCATTGTCCAACAACACAAAATCTGACCCATCAACTCCATATTTCTCTCTCCTTGCTTCTCTCTCATTTCATTTCCCTTTCAAAGTGGCTGCAATTCCAGCTCTCAATGGCTCTACTGCTAACCTCAATTACAAGCTGAAGAAAGTTCCATATCATTTTCTCAACCAACAACATAAGACTAGTACACACTTGGATTTTGATTTAGAATTGCATAAATATATTAGAGAAATCTTATTCAATAAAACTTATTTTGATGCATTATCAAGGCTACTAACAGCAACTCAAATAGCTAACACATTTTTAGTAATAAATGAGAAAATCATTTATTACTAAAAATGTGTTAGCTATTTGAGTTTCCATTTGAAAAACTTATAGTGTTGAGGGCTATCCTAAATGCCTTAAATATCTTTAATCAATGTTCTAATAGCTACAACTCATTTTAGTTATCTTATAGTACTTCATTTTTCATTACTATAAGTTCATTTTCCACATCAACTTTTCATTTTGACTTGGAAACCCCTCAAATAATGAAAAACTTATGAACTCAAATAATACTTAACTCAAATAAAAATGTGGTCTAACACAGATAGTCACACAACAACTCAAATAAGAGGGCTATCTATGTAAGACTACATTTTTACGCAAAACCTTAACTCAAATAAAAATTGAGAGTATATAGCGCATCTACTTGACAATATTTTGTATTAAAAAACGTATTGTGGAACAATAGTAATTTGTTCAAATTTTGCTATGCTATAGCCACTGCTTAACAATACTAAGTGAACTTAATAGATAGATGCTTATAGATACCATATATCTATTTTCATTGAGCAAGGCCAGGGGCGGCCCAAGTCCATGGGCAACATGTGCCATGACATTGGGCCTCCAAAAATTGAGAGCCTCCAAAAAAAATTACAAGATAGTAGTATTAGTAATTTAGAGGGTGCAAAAATTAATTACATTACAACATTGTAAGGCCCAGTTTTCTAAAGAAAAAAAAGGGAATAAGTAACATTGGAAATTTTGTTTTCAATTTTATTAAAAAATCCTTTGTTCCTAGTTTCAACTAGGGGTGTTCAAAAATTCAGTTAACTGAACTAAATTGTAATTCGAACTGCACTGAACCATATTTTAAACTGAACTATTTAATTCAGTTTTGAACTGAACCACTTTTAAAAAACAGTTACAATTAAGTTTATAACTGGTTCAAAACCTGTTTAAATTTATGAACCGGTTTTTATTATAAAAAAAAAAAAAAATTCGGAAAAAAAGTTCTCGATTTTTCCGAAAAAAAGTTTCCGACTTTTTTTTCCGGAAAAAAGTTTTTGATTTTTCCGAAAAAAAATTTCCGATCTTTTTTCGGGGAAAATTTTTCGAGTTTTTTCCGGAAAAAAAGTTCTCGATTTTTCCGAAAAAAAGTTTCCGATGTTTCTTCGGGAAATTTTTTTCGATTTTTCCGAAAAAAAGTTTCCGATATTTTTTCGGGGAAAAAGTTCTCGATTATTCAGGAAATTTTTTTCGAATTTTTCGGAAAAGAATTTCCGATTTTTTTTGCGGAAAAAATTTCAATTTTTTTCGGAAAAAAGTTTCCGATATTTTTTCGGGAAAAAAATTTCGATATTTTTCTTCAGGGAATTGGTTGAAACAAAAACTGGTTTTAAACCAGTTATCTAAAACTAAACCAGTTAAAAAGTGTAAACTGGTTCTGAACCGAATTGTAACTGGTTTTAAAAATAAACCAGTTTTTATAAAAAGTGGTTCCAGTTACTGAACTGAACCATTTATATGGTTCAGTTCAGTTCACGAACCATGAACACCCCTAGTTTCAACATGACAATGTTTCTTATTCCTATTATTATTATTATTATTTGTAATTTAAATCGATGATATTTTTTTTTTTTAAATTAAGTTTTTTATTAAAGGGCCACTTTTATATTTTGCACAGAGCCTCCTTAAATTTAGAGACGCCCCTGAGCAAGACCAAAGGGTTCATTAATATGTAGCACTAACACTTCGAATCGAAGGTGTGTCCAATGTTCAACAGATTTCAGTATACCCCATACATGCAGTTACATTCAATAACTTTAAGTTAACTGTAACTCTTTTGGGTGAGGTGAGAAATTTAAGTGCCGGAGTACTAATTTCCAAACACAATTTTAGGACAAATCATAGTCGGACATTAAAATTTGATTGCATTTGGATTTATCACATTAAAAAACCATCATTAGGAAATATTTTCGGTAAAATTTACATAATCGGAGGATATAATTTGGTATGATTTTGTTGTACTATTACGAAATATTTTTTAGGTAAAATTTGTACTATTATTAGACTATATCTCTCAATAAATAAAAGGAAACAGAGGGACTTTGATCAATTTAGAGTGTAAAGAGCAACCATTAAGAATATACATAGAGTTGATTTAAAATTGAATGTGTATTGGGATGGTTCATGGTTGCTCTTCGAGCCCATTAAATTGACCAGAGTCGCCAATTTACCAGAAGATATTTTTCGATAGTGCAAATTTTATCGAAATATATCTTTCGGTTTACCATACCGGAATATATCTTTTGATAGTATACAGAGGAGAAGAACAACCATATAAAAAAAAATATTCCCCTTGTTTCATCAAGCTCTGTCATAAAAAAATTGTGACTTGACATGCATTTGTT
Source organism: Trifolium subterraneum (assembly GCA_951799995.1). Taxonomy (NCBI): domain Eukaryota; kingdom Viridiplantae; phylum Streptophyta; class Magnoliopsida; order Fabales; family Fabaceae; genus Trifolium; species Trifolium subterraneum. Next base: position 55,686,949 of record OX637462.1, read on the forward strand.
GACTAGACCACTGCTACATGGACAACAGACACTTGACTCATCCTAACCAGTTGACACATCATTAAAATAATTAAAAATAGTGATAAAAGCTAGTTAACTCATCCTACCAATGTTGAAGACGATCTTCAAGACTGGAGAAGTACTCAAGCTACGAATGAAGAAATGCAGACCTTAGACAAGAGCACAACATGAACTATTTCCTTTACCAAAAGGAAAGAAACCATTATGATGTAAATGGGTATTCTCTATCAAGTTCCAAGCTTATGGGTCTATCCAATGGTACAAGGTAAAACTAGTGGCTAAACACTTTACACAATCATATGGTGTAGACTACCAAAAAATCTTCTCATTTATGGCAAAAGTTGAGCATGGCAAGGATTCTTTTATCTCTCGTAGTAAACCTTGATTGGCCATTGCATATCAATTGGATGTTGAGAACACTTTTCTTCATCGACATCCGAGACAATTGTGAGATTAAGGCGACGTGCAAGTTATAACGGTTTGAAGTAATCTCCTATAGAGCATGATTTGAGAGGTTAAACTTTGCAATGAGAAAATATAGTTTTTTTTTTTTTGAACAGGCTAAAATGAAATATATATTAAGAACCGTCTTCTCAGCACAAGATGTACCGAGGTAGACTCTAAAATATTACAACGGTTTACATAAAATCAATGAGAAGAAACCATATACAAGTCATACAAGGCCCAAACAGAGCAAATGATTAGACCACCAACTAAGGTAGTTTGAAGCTAAAAAAGTGTTCTTTGTCTTCTTGAAGCATCGACAAGGTAAGATTACTATTTTTATTGTCTATGTAGACGATATGACCACTACATGAGATGACTCAAAGGAAATGGTGAGACTTCAAAAGCAAAAATTTAAGAGGGGTGAAAATGAAATATCGTCAAGACATTAAGGTTGCTAGGTTGAAGCATGCATCTTTCTATCTTAATGAAAGTATACCTTTTTTTAGCAGACTAGAGGTTGGATTGTAAGTGTATATACTTCAATTGTTCACAATCACCAACTTAAAGAATATCCAACCAAGTCTCAACAAAAAAAGAAAAGAAAAAAAGAAAAAGGGAAGGTACCAAAAGTTATTTAGTAAATTTATTTATCAATCTCATAAAAAGTAGCAAATAAATCATCAAAACTATGTTCTTCAAGTACAATTTAGAATGCAAAAGGACTCTAATTAATATGATGGGGACTTGTGAATTCCAATCAACATTTTTCGATTTCTAAATAAATTTCTTTTTTTGGCAAATCGACTTCTAAATATTTAACGTATTGAGTATTGCCTCTTTTAGTCTCTCTAGAAAAAAAATCACAATTATAATATTTCTTCTATTTTAAAATGATGATTGTTTGACCAATCGTTAGTTGGTTCAGTGGTGATTGACGCTGAACTTGATAGGGAGGACCACAATTCGATCCTCCGCAACTGCGATCAGGAGGGGACTGGAACCACTTGATGCCATAAATGACCCCCAAAACAGATTAAACTGACGGTGAAAGCAAAAAAAATAAATATGACGATTGTTTAAGATTTTTACACGTATATGTAATGACATTGTTAACAGATATGACACTTTTATTGAATTAACATTATTTACTATTGATGAGATTTGTATTTCCTGCCGTTGCAGTAGAGATCAGGGCCGTCCGATTTAAAATGGACAGCTGAGATTGTTTTTATCAATTTTGATTGATGTATGATGTGTACCATTAGATTCAAAACCAATGGTTGTAATTTGTTACTGCGTTAAACTTTGTGAACTTGCTTCAACAAGAAATCCAAGTCCGTATATCTAACTAAACAAAATAAAAAAATTACAACCATATACTCCCTCCATCTCATACTATAAGCAAAAAAAAAATCATTTTTTCTTGTGCCAAATTATAAGCAAAAAAAATCAACTTTTACTTATTTTGATAAAATTAAATATAAATTGCATTTAATTTACTCTATCTTCTTTTTTCCATGATCAATGACCAATAAAAATTCTTTTTACATTTTCCAATAAAACTTATTTCAAGGAAAACACAAAAAATCATATTTTAAATTATCACATTTTATTTTTCTTAATGTGAAATTTTTTTTTTTCTTATTATTTGAAACATTTTCAAATATTTGTTCATAGTATATTTTGAGGTGTCAACCTTTTTATGTTTTTTTAGTGCCTTTTATCTTATGCTCAATTTCAAAAAGCAGCTCCCTTTCCCTCCATTCCCTTTCTCATTCTTCACAGAATGCTTCTGTTTCTCTTCTCACCAACCCCATTCATTGAACTCCATAACCCGACTTAGAGCTTCTATGCCAATTCCTGATCAAACCCATTTCAAAGACCCTAACATAGTTCATTTGTTCTGTTCCACAGCCCTCAAAATCTCAGCCAAAAAGGGCTATCTTCCTGAAGGAAAACAGTTACATGCCCATTTAATAAAGTTTGGATTTTGTCAAGTTCTTTCATTACAAAATCAGATTTTGAGTGTTTATCTTAAATGTAAAGAAACTGAATATGCACAGAAACTGTTTGATGAATTGCCTGTGAGAAATGTTGTGTCGTGGAATATTATGATTCGCGGTATTGGATCATGTGACTGTGAAAAGGGATTTAATTGTATGGAACTTTGTTTTTGTTATTTTAGAAGGATGTTGTTGGAAATGGTGGTTCCTGATTATATAACTTTTAATGGTTTGATTTGTTTATGTGCCAAGTTTCGTGATATTGAGATGGGAATTCAGTTGCATTGTTTTATAGTGAAAGTTGGTTTTGATTTGGATTGTTTTGTTGCTTGTGCTCTTGTTGATTTATATGCAAAATGTGGTTTTGTTAAGAATGCAAGAAGGGTTTTTTGCGTTTCTCCAGTTAGAGATTTGGTTATGTGGAATGTGATGATTTCTTGCTATGCATTCAATTGTTTACCAGAAGAGGCTTTTCGCATGTTCAATTTGATGCGGTTGGATGTTGCGAATGGGGACGAGTTCACTTTTAGTAGCTTGCTTAGTGTAATAAGTGATGATGCTTTAGAATATTATGATTTTGGAAAGCAAATTCACAGTCTTGTTCTGAGACAGTCATTTGATTCAGATGTTTTAGTGGCTAGTGCTTTGATAAACATGTATGCCAAAAACAAAAATATGATTGATGCACATAGAGTATTCGATGAGATGTCAATTCGAAATGTTGTGGCATGGAACACCATAATTGTTGGGTGTGGAAATCACGGTAATGGCAATGAGGTTATGAAGCTTTTCAGAGAGATGCTTCATGAAGGGTTTCTTCCCGATGAACTGACTATTTCCAGCATAATTAGTTCATGTGGCTATGCTTCTGCCATTACCGAAACACTGCAAGCGCATGCCTTTGCTGTTAAATTATCATGTCAAGGTTTTTTATCCGTTGCGAATTCTTTGATAAGTGCTTACTCCAAGTGTGGTAGCATTACTAGTGCATTCAAATGTTTTGAATTAACTTCAAAGCCTGATCTCGTTACATGGACTTCATTGATATATGCATATGCATTCCATAGTCTTGCCAAAGAAGCAACTGAGATGTTTGAGAAGATGCTATCTTGTGGCATTAAACCAGATCGAATAGCTTTTCTCGGTGTTCTCTCGGCTTGTTCTCATCGTGGGCTAGTGACAAAGGGACTTCACTACTTCAAATTAATGACTGATGTGTATCATATTGTTCCCGATTCAGAACATTACACTTGTCTTGTTGACCTTTTAGGAAGATATGGTCTTATAAATGAAGCTTTTGAAATCTTGAAATCAATGCCAATCGAAGCTGAATCAGATACCTTAGGAGCATTTATTGGATCTTGTAAACTACATTCAAATATGGAATTGGCTAAATTAGCTGCAGAAAAACTCTTCATCATCGAGCCAGAAAAGAGCGTAAACTATGCAGTGATGTCTAACATTTATGCTTCACAGAAACATTGGTATGATGTGGAAAGAGTTCGAAACACGATGGAAGAAAAACATGATGCAAAAGTTCCAGGTTATAGTTGGATAGAGATTGGTAATCAAGTTCATTCATTTGTATCCAATGATAAATCCCACCCTTATGTTTTAGAAATGTATGTTACATTAAACATGCTGCTTAGGTCAATGAAGGAACAAAATGGTATATATTTGTAAATGCTAACATCACATTCACATCATGATATATATATATATATATATATATATATATATATATATATATATATATATATATATATATATATATATATATATATATATATATATATATCTTGTGTACTAAGTACTAATATGAATTATTATTCAATGCTTTGCTTCAAAGATGCATACTGTAAGTGATAGTTTAGCTATCAGTTATCATGTTTGAACTAACTTGGTTTAAAAAACCTCTATCTTGTGCTATTGAGCAAAAACCATAGATACATATTACTTGTTATGTAAATAATAATATATCTAAAGTTTCTTGTTGGTGTTGTTTTTTCTAAGCTACAATTAAAGCCATTGATAATCATAATTATCTAAATCATTGGACCTAACAGGGGTAGTAATTTTATTTTAAATCTATGATATTCATCATCTTATCAGAAGGCAACAGTTAATTCACTTCTAATTAAAGGTACACTGATTGATCTTTCCATTTAGATTATTTTTTTCTTCAATAGGTGCAATTGATATGCCACCCTGAATACAAGAAAATACAAATAATTATTTATTCCTCGGATAAGAAGGAGACTTTCCTTGTAAATCATCATATGATTATAAAATTTTGGTACGTTAGCTATTTAAATCAAGCCAAACTAGTTCGTTATTTCAAATTCATCATTCTTTGAATGACTGTTACATTCGTAGTGAATGTTGTTGATATGTCCGTTAAAGGTAATGTTGTCAACCAAAATAGTTCTTGACTTTGTAAGATGCTCTCATATCGTTCTTAACAATATGAATATTTTAATAATCAACTATGTGAAACTTTTCTCAAATTCATCATTTTGTGAATAATTGTTACTAAATGCCATGATGATGATTATTTGATTGTTAATTGTATTATACTCCTTCCGTGATAAAATATAAGTCAAATTAATTATATCACGTTAATAATATAGACTAAATTAACTTAAAAAATGAATAAAATTAATTGTCACGGGGGGATTATTGGTCAGTGATAGAGAGAATAATAATACAAACCATTTGAGGTCAATAATTTTTGTGTGATAGAGAGAATAAAAAGGGATGATTTTAGAATCTAGTATCTGTCATTCACAAAATAACCAATACTAGTATACAAATATTTTACATAATTGAGAAATGAGAATCAAAATATTGTTAAAATTAGGATTGATTTTGATAGGAGTAGTTTACAGTGAAGAGACTCATTCAACTATTCTAGTTCTTTTGTTTGAAAAGTCTTCTTTAGCGGAGTATACTCCCTCCGTCCCATATTATAAGGAAAAATGACCATTTTTTTGTCCTAAATTATAAGGGAAAAAACAACTTTCAAAAATATTTTTTACTTATTCTTATAAAATTAAATGCAAATTGCATTTAATTTTTTCTCTCTCTCATTTTCTCAATAAACAATAACTAATCAAATTTATTTTTACATCTTCCCATGCAACTTATTTCAAGAAAAATCCACAAAACAATATTTCAAATTCTCAAATTTTAGTTTTTTTAATAAGTGTGTTTTTTTTTTCCTTATAATATGGGACGGAGCGACGAAAACAAAAATTGCAATAGAAAATGATTAGTCAATCGTTTTAAATCATACTTTTTGAAGCAACCACACAGAAATTAAAGATACAACTTGCAAACCTTAACTTCCACGGCGCATTATAGCATCACCCACTTTTATATAATAACCATAACTAAAAGTCAAGTCGTTGTACTAATTTCTGTTGACGCAAACACTTTCTCTCTCTAACTTCTAACCGCCAATTTTTCTCTCTCTAAAAACAATGACTACAACTTTTGTTCATAACCGGAGTCAACACTCCGGTCACCGGAGTACGCCGGATAATATGTCCCGTTCATCTGATTTCAGTACTTCACATCAGTCAACAACTTCCTCATCGTCTTCTTCCGGCAGCCGGAATCCAGTTATTGCCGCCGCCATGTCGGTTGCCGGATTGTTTGCTGCTTGTTTCACTCCGCCGGATGCTAATAACTCTAAGAGCGTTGTAGATTCTGAGGAGTTTAAATCTACTACTTCTGCTTCTGGTAGTTGTTTTGAATTTTGATTATTCCTTTTATTTTTGTGTAGAATGTGTGTTTTTGCTTCTTGTTATTTTGGATCTAGGAGATTTTGGTCTAGTGAATTCAAAAGTTTCTATTTTTAGGATTTGCGTATTATTGGAAAAACCAAGTCCCACGCGGAATAAAGATATAGTCTAAGTTGTGTGAGCTTAACTCGGTTGACATGGACATTGCATTATATACGTATATATATATGTAGGGTCGGGGTTCGAATCTCGGTCATGTCACTTATCCATCTTAAATGTGGAATTTCTAGTCACCAGCTACTTGAGAGTTTATAAAGAAGAGTTTATAAATAGCGACATTCCTTATCTTACAAGTTAGTTTTGTAAGCATCTGATCATTGAGGCCCAATATATAAAAACCTAATACTGATATTAGAGTCTGTTGAAACAGGCCACCCATCATTTATATTTATATGCACGAACGAAGGTCAAGATAGGTTAAATTGGAGTTTAGAATTTGGATCTAAATTATGAAATTAGAAATGTTCAAAATTGTTGTCCAACATGGTATATACGGTTTAGGTTAGGATAATTTTTTTATTTGGCTCCCTAATTATGATAAATGAAATTTGTGTAAGTTGTGAGATAGAAATAAACATTTACAATGTCATTGTCACATACAATGTCTGTATTTTGATGTTCAAATAACACAACTTCTAAATTAGAGTTTTATTAAAAATTAGCATCTGTCAACATAAGTGAAAAATAGCATCTATCTGTGTTATTAGTACAGTTGCATTCTGTGGTTAAATGTTTAAACTAAGATTTACTATATCAGGCCAAGAATTGTTTAGTTCAACATAAAATGCATTTTGCATTTGGGTCACTTGTTTATTTTTTTGTTTCCAAACTATTAGCATAAGAGTGTGTGTGTGTCCGCATCTGAAACATTGTAGATTTTGAAGTGTGTAAGTATATTTATCTTATGCTAAAGGGTGTTTAATGGATTACAATAAGCTGTTTTAATTTAATTTTTAGTTGCATCAAATGCTTCAAGAGGTGGTAGTCAGAGAGGGCGCGGCTCAAACCGAGGTAACAACATCGGTTTATACAACAACACAATCCAGGGGAATGAGCCTGGCGTTGTCAAGTACACCATGGAGGAAATCATCCAAGCCACAAGAAGTTTCTCTCCTTCTTTCAAGATTGGTCAAGGCGGTTTTGGGGCAGTCTACAAGACCAAACTCCGGGATGGAACTATTGTTGCAGTAAAGCGAGCTAAGAAGGTTGTTTAAATTTTTTTTAGCTTATTCTTTTCCTTTGGTCATTTGTGTTACATTTATGTGGAACGAATGAGAGCTTCGTATTACCGACACTTCTGATTGAAGGCATGTCTGTTTTCCGAAACTTGGACACAGCATAGACACATTTAATTGCATTCAATTAAATCATTTCCTCAAATCAGTACCAGTCTCAATGTGTCTGTCATTTCGATCCGTGTCAGTGCTTCATAGAATGAGAGTGTTGTTGAACGAGCATCCAAATGTTGTTGTGTTGTGGTTAATTTACCTTTTTCTTTTACAGAGTGTTCAAGAGAAAAATTTGGGTTCGGAGTTCCAAAGCGAGGTCCAAACACTATCAAGGGTTGAACATTTGAACTTGGTAAAGTTCTACGGATATTTGGAGCAAGGGGATGAAAGAATCATTGTAGTAGAGTATGTTCCTAATGGAACACTCAGAGAGCATTTAGATTGTGAGTTTTTCTGGCCTTTCAACTATCTTATACCTTTGTTGTTTGCCCTTGCCTTTTGGCTTTTTGTGCCTACAACTTAATCAAAGGATTATCACAGGCATTCATGGAAACATTCTCGACCTTGCTGCTCGTCTAGACATTGCAATTGATGTATCCCATGCTCTCACTTATCTTCATGTGTATATGGGTATATAACTCTTTTTGTCATCAAGAAACTTATTTTGGTTATGGCAAAGTTCACATTTGCTTGTCCCTAAGGACATATAAAATGCTAAACATAATCTTATAGTTGCTTCTGCATTTTCTTTGTAGATCATCCTATTATTCATAGAGACATAAAATCTTCCAACATTCTCCTCACCGAGCATTTTCGAGCTAAGGTAGCAGACTTTGGTTTTGCTAGACAAGCACCGGACAGTGACTCTGGCATGACACATGTCTCCACTCAAGTTAAGGGAACAGCAGGCTACTTGGACCCTGAATACTTGAAAACCTATCAACTAACTGAAAAGAGTGACGTCTATTCATTCGGTGTTTTGCTTGTTGAACTTGTCACAGGAAGACGCCCTATTGAACCAAAATTTGAACTCAAAGAGAGAATAACAGTAAAATGGGTGAGTACTGTTTTCCTTCATTTTATTCCTCTTTCCATCTTTTCCGTTGTTTTTCATATGTTATTCCATTTTGTTCTGAAGTTTGGCTCCTCCTCTAATTGATTGTACCTTCCCATTCCATTGTGTTCAAAGCTTTAGTTAAGGAAGGATTGTTTTCTTATTTACTCATTTTTTTCCAGCTATTCAATTGTTGTAGTATGCAAGTAATGTTTTAATCTGTATTGTAGTATTTGCAAGGTGACACGATTCTGAATAAATAGAAAAACGTAGTTGTTTTGCTACCAGGGTCGAGGAGCAATGTCAAACCTCATTAAACTTGTTTTGTCGATTGTTTGCGTTATACTCTATTTACTTTAGATTCCGGTTTGCTATTGATAACAATTGCTTTTCCATAATATGATATTCCACTTTGTTCTGAAGTTTAACACCTCCTCTTTGTGATCGCACCTTCCCGATCTGTTGCGTTCACTCAATTTTTCAGTTATTCAGAAGTTTTACGTAATATGATATTCCATTTTGTTCTGAAGTTTAGCGCTTCCTCTTCATGATTGGAACTTCCCAATCCATTGTGTGCATTTATTTTTTTTGCTATTCACTTGTTTTTCATAACATGATATAAACTTTATCGTTTCCTCTTAATAATTTCACTTTACCAATCCATTATATTCAAAACTTTTATCAAGAAGGATTGATTCTTGAATGTGACTCATTTGCTACAAGTGCAGGCTATGAAGAGGTTTATAGAGGGAAACGCGATCTCAGTCTTAGACCCAAGACTGGATCAAACTTCTGCAAATAATTTGGCTTTAGAAAAGACACTTGAACTAGCCTTACAATGCTTGGCTCCTCATAGACAAAGCAGGCCTAACATGAAGAGATGTGCCGAGGTCCTTTGGGCCATTCGCAAGGATTTCAGGGAGATATCAGCTTCAAACTTTCGATCGTATTCGACTACTTCCCAAAGGAGCGCCTCATTGAGAGAGTAACAAGCATAGAGTTCATCTCAAGAAACAAAATTTGCATCAAAGAGGAATGTGTAAGGGAAAAATAAGCAACAAAAACAAAATCAAGCATAAAAAAATAAGTTAGGACAAATATGGCCACAGGATTAAACAATTCATAAAATTATCAAGTAACTTTGGCAACTGGGGTGGCATATGCTGATAGTGATAGGTAGAATTCATATTTTCTGGAAATTGTTCATAAGAGTTTTGGCTTGTATATATGAATTGGGAGGGAGAATACTTCCATAATGTTTATTTTATTTTTTTTCTTCTTGTGATGTACTTCACAGAAAAGGAAAACTTGTATTATATTGATTGGAATTTTGATTGCTGTATTGTCACCTTGGTTATGATGATTCATTTACGGTTAGTTGTGTGTTTAAGGGCTGATAATTTTATAAAATAGTTTTATACCATCATCTAATAAAAAAATATCAATTTGTCATATCAAGAAAGTGAAGTGAAACATAAAAAAATGTTCCCGCATATGTAACCGCACATAAAAACCGTAACAGGAGCATTGCAAATATTTAATAGATTTTTGCATATAAAATAAATAAATTTACATAAATATAAACAAAAATTTTATAGGTAAATTATGAGACTAAAATCTTCTCTACCTTAAACTAAGATACCATCTACCATTTCTTGACGCTTATTTTTTGTTATAAAAATAAATTATGATATTAAAATAAATGAATTTGGAAAGAAAAAATATTAGGGTTAAATATGTTTTTAGTCCCTACTTTTTGCGAAATTATCAAGAATGGTCCCTACTTTTTAAAAATGGTCCAAAAAAACCCCAGAAAATATTCCGTTATCCAAAATAGTCCCTGCCGTCTATTTTTTCCTAGTCAGCAAACGGATTGATGACGTGGCATATGGTGGGACCCACTATTTTATTTGAGTTGTCACCTACATGGCAATTGTTATAAAAAATGGGGACTATTCTTGACAATTTCGTAAAAAGTAGGGACTATTCTTGACAATTTCGTAAAAATTAAGGACTATTCTTGACAATTTCGTAAAAAGTAGGGACTAAAAATTTATTTATCCCAAAATTAAATAAAATCAAACAAAACTTAAGTTTTGTAAAAATAAAATAAGATTAAACTGAGTTACTTTATAAATTTCGTTGATTATATTATACATGTTGTGAGCATATTTTTCTACTAATAAATAAAAATAAATATTAGCATATAAGATGTTGTTGAATTCGTCTCGATGAATATTTTTAAAATATCAAATTTTTATAATTTTTATTATAATACAATTAAAAATATTAATCGTTAAAGTTATGAATCGGCATGCGTGAAACAGTCAACTGTGTCAATCAATTTGGGACGGAGGGAGTAATCAATTAAAATTTCTTTTACATCTTCCAATAAAACTTATTTCAAGAAAAACACAAAAAGTCATACTTCAAACTATCACATATTACTTTTCTTAATAAGTGTGAAAAAAAAATTTGCTTATATTATGGGATGGAGGAAGTAAATTATAATCAACGAAATTTATAAAGTAACTCAGTTTAATCTTATTTTATTTTTACAAAACTTAAGTTTTGTTTGATTTTATTTAATTTTGGGATAAATAAATTTTTAGTCCCTACTTTTTACGAAATTGTCAAGAATAGTCCTTAATTTTTACGAAATTGTCAAGAATAGTCCCTACTTTTTACGAAATTGTCAAGAATAGTCCCCATTTTTTATAACAATTGCCATGTAGGTGACAACTCAAATAAAATAGTGGGTCCCACCATATGCCACGTCATCAATCCGTTTGCTGACTAGGATAAAATAGACGGCAGGGACTATTTTGGATAACGGAATATTTTCTGGGGTTTTTTTGGACCATTTTGAAAAAATAGGGACCATTCTTGACAATTTCGCAAAAAGTAGGGACTAAAAACATATTTAACCCAAAATATTATACAACCATAAATAAAAAGAGAGGTATTTTGAAATACCTCATATATCTCTAGGTGTTGCCTAGCAATAAATGTACTCCCATCCGTCGTCTTACGCTGGTTTCGATCCGAGCACCAGAAGGTTTAAAGGGCGTGAGTTCAAACCAACTGCCACAAGGTGAAACTGGCACAAAAATTGTTTCTGAAATTGCTTATATTTAAATTGTGCTATACTGTATTTCAAAGCAATAGAATGAGTAGAGCTGGGTATATGGGCCAAGGTCCGCGGGTTGACCTGTTTAACCCGCAGCTCGCGCGGATTTAAGACCAATTTTTTTAGTCCATTTATATTTTTGCCCGTGTAGGTTGGACCGTTAAAACCGCGGGTTATACGGGTTAAATCTGTGGGTTCGTGGGTTAGCCCGTGACCCGTCTTTTTATATAATATATATAGTTAATTATAAATTTTATCACTTACAAATTATAAAAAATGTTCAAATCTAACTTTTCTCTAAAAAAAAATTTAGTCTAAACGTCCTAATTATAAAAAAACAACTCCTATAAAGGGATTTCAAGTGTTACAATGAAGACATCAACCAGGCATGATTATTTTCTATCAGTTTTCAATTAGTTAATTATATACATTACTATTTTGTTTTTAAATCGGTTGATATTTGATTTTTGGTTGTACTCTTAATATTGGTTTGGACTGTTATAGTTCTTTTTAATTTTTTGAACAACACTATTGAAGTTCTTATTAAATACTACCATTTGTGTTTATTTTATAGATTTGAGGTGTGTGTGTGGAGAAAGAATGGCGATTAGAACCGGTTGAATTTGGTTTTGGTTGCTTTACTTGCATAGAGAATAATCAGAAGATACATAAACTCAAAAATGTCACAAACTATATTTTTCTACTTGTTACTTACAACTTATATGTTATAACATAAAATTACTAACAATATAATTTTTTTCGCTTTTATTATATCAATATTTTAGTTTAGTTTTTCATAAAGTGGATTTCTTAATTTTTTTTGTAATAGTCCGCGGGTTAACCGTTTAACCCGCGGGCTTACGCGGACCGGACTCGGGCCTACATATTTAACTCGTTTATATTTGCTGACGGGCTTGTCCGCCCCGTTTAATGTGCGGGCTTATGCGGGCGGATTAAATGGGGTGGGCCAGCCCGCATACCCAGCTCTAAGAATGAGGCCACTTCCATATGACGGTGACCCGTTGTAATCTCAACTCTGGCACTTTTGTCGCTGCTTATTCATAAATGAAAACTGTATAAATAGCAAGGTAGCTAAGAACATAATTATCCATACAACCCATTTGCATTCTTTAAATGGGTCCCACATATTTTTTTATATTATTTTACACTTCTCACTTATTTAAACAACTCAATTATATTTTCTAAATATCCATACAACTCATCTAAAACTCTAAAATGGGTCACATTAGACCCCACATAAACAACACACATATGGTTAAAAGTATGCAATTTTATTATTATATTTGTTTTTTACTGACCAAAACAGTGTAATGCTCGTTCTTGTACAGAGGAACGTTTTCAAGTTTGCAAACGAGCTTCTCTGCCAATTATCTATACAACCCTGACACTTTTTCTTGTTATTTGTGTAGCAACCACCGATGTGCATGCTCTAAGTCATAAGACTCAAGTGGTTAATGAGTTTTGTCAAAATGACAAATTCTGGGAGAACACAAGATTCGATTCTTGGATGGAACAATTTAATAATTAGACTTAGACTTTACTTATCTCACGACCGAACTTTGGACTACTAGGGCTCATTCTTTAAGAATCAAGGGGTTAAAAACCAAATAAGTAAATAAAGAACAACGTAATTAGAATCGGACAGGTCATTCAACATTTTTTATTACATATATATTTTATATTTTAAATAATATTTATAATAATAATAATAATATGCTAACAATCAATATACATAATTTTACATTATTAAAAATTGAAATCCATGAAGTTACAAAGTTTATCTCAAATTTTCATAATTTTGTTAATTATCACAGATGATGTCATGTCATCTCTAACAAAATCTTCAATTTTGTCTCCAATCCATTGGTATGCCAAGGTTGTATAAGGGTATATATATGATATTTTCTTGGCAATGAATGGTTATAGTATTTTCAATTATTATAATTATTATTTAGGTAAGGGACAAGATACTCTCAAGAAAAATCACCACAAATTTCATCAAGTCTAAAGACCAACAAGATGATATGTTTATTAAGTCTTTCAAAGGCTCTCACAAGTAAATTATATTTGTAACAAGCTCGACTCCTATGATATATATGATCCGGTTTAAGGAGAGTCTTAAGAAATCAATCAGGATTAGTTTGTATTTATTTGAATGACTATATTATCTTATTGTGTATATGTGATTTGATTATAAATAAAGACTTAGTGTGATTTCATTTAACATAAAACATTTATACAAAATACAATTCTAACAATATTCAAGCGTTGTGTCAAAAAAAAAAAAAACAATATTCAAGCGTTGGAAGTTTGAAATGCAACTTGGTGGACTAACAAAATTGTTTCCGGCGAGCTTTAAAACAATCAAGGAAGATAAGTTGATAAAAAAAACTTAAATTTAAATTCACAGTAGCAATCTCTTAGCATTGATTTTCCTTAAGCTTTTTAAGGGTTTTTCAGACATTGGCATTGAAAAGCTCAAGTAGATAAACTTAAGATTAGATTTTCAAAAAACTGATAAAAAATAAGATTGGAAATGTTAGAAATAATATAAAATCATTGATGTAGTTTTTCCTAACAGCTTAAGCTTTTGGGATAATCGGTTATTTGACAGCAAACAAAATACTACTCCCTCCAATCATTTTTATAAGAAACAATCTATAGATTCCCCAGAGATAAAAAATCCCAGGGAGGGTTGCGCTAGTGAAGAAGGCCTAGGGCATTCATTAAAAGAAGACAGACGGGCTTTGAAAAAATCGCACAAATCAAGGAAACACATTGTAAATAATTACCTGCATTTAATACTCCTATAAATTTAAATGTTTAATCACTCTTAATTTCACAAACTTACTTACTTTTAAGATTCTCTTATAATAAATAAGGACACAAATGAAATTAAACATCTAATACATTTAATATTGATCTATGAAGCACGGATTCTGACACGGACACCGCGACACGACACGGACACTGCGACACCGCTAAAGTAAAAAATATAGGACACCGACACCGCTACATATTTATAAAAGATATAAGTTTAGAATCAAAATATATACATGTAAATCTAAGTTAAGGAAGTTATGTGTTAAAAAAAAAATTAAACAAAGTATGCTAATATTTTACCTTTATTTATCCATCTACTTTTGAAAAAATTAAAAATATTGTAATCAAAATGTAATATTTTCAATACTTCTTTGATCAATGATGTTATTTCAACACATTTCTAACTCTTATAGGTATGTTTAACATGTGTCTATGAAGAGTATAAACAAAGAAAAAATAATTTTTTTGGGGACACTTGTCCGACACGTCTGTACGAGTGTCTTACAGGTGTCGGACTCCGATCAAAGAAGTGTCGAAATAAAGAAAAAACTGAATTTTTTCGGACACCGATTTGAGCTATCCGACACGTGTCAGACACCGCGACACGCCTAATCGTAGAGGTGTCCGTACTTCATAGATATTGATCAATGTTTCTTATAAAAATGACCCAAAAAATTTTTCACTTTTATTTCTTATAAAAAAAAGGACCTGAGGGAGTATTAGCTTTAAGGGAATATGATTTTGCTCATAGTTTAATTACATAATGACAATGGACCTAGGCCAATACACATAAACAGGTAATAATCACATAGAAGGAAGTTGTTCGTATAATAATAAGTAGATATAAAATGCTTATAAGCAACTATTGGTCAATTTAACAAAAGAAAGAGAAATATTTTTCTAAAAAATAAAAATTAAAGCTAATGTTAAGATCAAAATAAAATTAATCCATAATATATGAGAGTGAAATTAATGGAAGCATACCAATAATGTTTCTATGTCTAATGCCTTTAGCATTAACAAGACGTACTTCAAGAATTCCTGTTTATGTGTTTGATTAAGGGTTTAAAAGATGGAATTAATGGCTAAAATTCAAATATATAATATTATGTAAGAAATTCACTAATATGGTCCAGCAGCTCTTATCTGTTGATACACAGAGAAACATGAGTAAGAATTTTACCATCAAAGATTAAAGCAATCAATTGCAACAAGAATTGCCATTTTATATACCATTTAGTGAAAACAATAGGTGAATGCTCCCATAGCAAATCTCAAATATATGCAGATGAAATACATTCCACAGAGAATATTCAGTTATTTGAACATTAGACACTGATTTTGTTCAATATGTCGGCTTTCTTTGCCTTATCTGATGATACCATCCTCAGCCTGGCCAAGAACACACATATCAAACATGTAGGTGTAGCTATGCCTCATATCAATAGTGACCAACTTAAAAACAGGAATTCAGAATTTACATCATTTGATCCATGTAGGTGTAGCTATGCCTCATATCAATAGTTAATAAACAACTGCTAGAAAATGATAGGGATCGAGATAACTAACATAAAAAACAATCGGTAAGAAAATGAAAAGAAAAGTAAAAGTTTGTTTTCTTTTATAAAGCTAAGTAAAAAAAAATCCTCCCTTGTCAATCAAATACAACCACTTTACAGTCCCTTGGATGCCGACATAATTTATGTAACATCTGGAACTTGGCATTTAAATTTATGTCACAGGCACATTGAATCGTCATGTTAATTAAAACTTTTGAACTGCGCATAACATATTCAGCAAATTTAACCTCGCACTTATTGCCTCTATAATTCCTAAACAAGCAAGTTTTGAGCTGAGATGAAAGGCATTTGGGAGCAATCTTTGGGTCCTCCCACCAACTGTACTCCTTCGCCTCATGATCATTCCCATTTTCTATCTCCTGTAGCAAAGAAAAGTTAAGATATGTAGAGATAGAGTTAAACAAAATATAAATACAAGGAAATGAATGAAATTATATGTGAAACCTCATGAATGATAAGATGTTGAAGCTTGGGAGTATTTTGAAGCATTTCTAGAATCCACATCCACTTCTTAGGCCAACTTCGATGCTTTAAGTCGGAGAATATCTCCATTTGAGTTAGATTGTAAAAAACAGGGACGTGGACAAAGCAGGGCCATGTCTGCATGAATGACAAAACATTAGAAATCAATAGTCAATCATTATATTGCGGCTATGTTGCCTAGGTACAATACCCGATACGGGTGCGGGTACTGGTCCTGGTATAGAATACGGCATTTTTTTAAAATTTAAGGCATTAATACAGAATAACAAAATAAATGATTTGAGTGAATTTGTCCACCGCCTCAACTATTGTTATCAAAAGCAAGATACATAATTAACATGTAATAAAAAATTAAAATATTTTATGTTATTTGTCCACCAACAGCACATTTTTGCTGTATCCGCCGCCCAGAATCAACCAAATTAAAATGGATTTGGATTTGTACCCAAGTACTGTACGTGTACCCAGTACTGGTGGATACATGCTACAGTACTTCACCATTTTAGGAGTACCCATGGTTCATATTTGTTTTGTAAAATCATGAATCAAACAAACAAACTACTATTATCAACTTACAAGCTTTATGCTGAGACTTGTGAGTGCCCTGGAGAGCAAGAATAAAGGAATTTGTTCCTGATTAGAAAGCTTGGCTGTGACCAAATTCCGCAAGCATTTGATCTTGTCTGCTTTTTTTGGAACAAATATACTCCAACCAGGAGTTACACGTACATCATTTGCTTCCAACTCCTCAAGAAGGGGAAAGGATAAGAGAAAGTTGAAGAGGTGAGTATGAGTTTCGAAGTAAACTGACTTCAAATGAAGAGTTTTGAGCGGTGATATATTATTGTTATTTATTTCAAGAGGAATGTCGTCGCAGATATATAAACCTTTTAACTTAAGAACAGTAAGCGTCCTACAAGTGAATAAGTTGGAAACGAAATTGTTGTCTGTATAAATAACCTTCAAGTCAAGTTCTAGTGTTTGGGTTCTTCTTTGTATTGCTGCAATAATAAGTTGAAGGATATCGTCGTCGTCATCCATGTTTCCAGAAGAACAACAACTGAGGCGGAATGTTTGTATTGGGAGTGTGTTATGACGCGATAGCATGACTGAGTATACAGTATCGCATAGATCGGATGGTGTTTTCATCTCTTTAATATCGAAATCGAGAGTGAAAACTGAGAGCCATAATAGTTTCCATCTCTTTGAGAGTATGGATGCGGCAACTGCTTCTTTTGTTGGGAGAAAGGAGAGAATGTGACATAGAATTGAGTCCGGAAGAGAACTAATGCGGCTATCGTCTTCTTTTCTTGTTGGATTTGGAGTTGGAATCGATGATAATCTCCGCTTCTTGGACGACCTAGTAGTCATCGTTGATGATAATCGCTGCTTCTTAGTAGACATGGATGGAGCTTTAGGAGTTTCAGATCGTAACACCATCTTCTCTCTGCAAACCCTAATCCCCTTTTGATTTTTCATTATTACAGTGTCTTTCAGGTTGAAATTGAATGTCACTGGTTTTTGGCTTTAAATAAGGATACACAAACAAACTGCTACTAATTCTGAAACAAATCTCAACTGAATCCAAATCTCAAACTCAATGCAAGATTTTGAAGTTTGTGTTTGCTCTAATTTCCAATCTCCCGCCCAAATTCGTTTTTTTCTTAACATGAAATAAATAATCTCCGTCTCATATTTTTTATATATCTTTGAGTGCGTTTGATCTGCTAAAAAATAAGGGACTGGACAGGACAATTTCAGTTGTACTATGTTTGGTGTTAAAACTATCACTAGGACTGGACAAACTAATGGTCAAGGGACAGGACAAAAACAAATATTTTTGTCCCTCACTGAACCACGAGACAACTTTTTGTCTTCCGCACAAGTTGTTTAAATCACCGAAATAACATTTTCTCCATCAAGCATCGTATAAAACAAAATTTGTTCAACACGATAAATGTTTGTTCTGTGCTGTTTTGTCTTGTATTGTCCTGTTCTGTCCACATTTCTATACATGTATTTCTTACTTTTCCACTCACAAAGAGGTGGTTATTTGTGTTTTTTCATTTTGAAAAAATAAAAGAAAATTACTTTTAATAAAAAACTACCTCTTTGTGAGAGGAAAAGTAAGAAATGCATGTATGGAAATGTATGTAAGTTTTGTCCTATTCATTTTACAAACTTAAAACTAATTACTTAATTTAATTTGTTGAATTTTTTATGGAATAAGTTTGTTAGAAAAAAGACTGATATTAATGTATTTATTTATCCGCATTTTTTATTTGTATTATATCGATTATAAGTTAATTTTATAATATCTATACCACTGAAGAAAACTATTAACTCATATTTTTCGTTAACTAAAAAACAACCTAAGAACACTTATAGGAGATGATACATATCTCTTTTAATTTAACCAAAATTTTGACTTTAAACATGAACTTTTAAGTATGCAACATCGTTAAATTTTTTAAGAGTTATTGTCATATGAGTCTCACAAAATTTGAGAAATTAATTTTTATAATTTTCCATAGTTTACAATAAAAAAAAGGAACTTTAACAACATATATTGTTTTGTTTTTGGTTGAACAATTTTTTGACAAATTTTTTCTCCATTTACAAATACTCCTAAGAAATATTTTACTTTTTAGATTCATTGTACGATTGATGTATTTAGACTATATTATTGTCTAAATACATCAATTTAACAATGAATCCAAAAAGTTAACTTTTTTTTATATATATAAAACCGGAGGGATTAGTCATCGTAAATATTTAAAACAATTTCACATATATAATACTAATGAATATATGAGACTAAAATAAATATATTAACAAACTTATATTTTTAAAGAAAATTAGACTAAATTACACTTTTGGTCCTTTAAGTTAATTTTATATTTCACTTTAGCCCCTTAAATTTTTGTTGTTTTATTTTGATCTCTCAAGTTATAAACACTAATGGCCAAACGGACAATTTTATTAAAAAATAGAATTTAAAATAGAAAGAAATTCGATTAAGTTATTGGTATCATTCGTTAAGTTATTGTTATCATTCGAATTCATTCGAATAGAGTAAACTCATTCTAGTTAGAAAGTAAAATAGTTCTTTTCTATATATATATATATATTTCTTTTTTTAGTTGTCAGGTATTCCTTTTTTCTATTATTCTAATCAAAAACTGGCAAAGATTCTAAAAAAAGTAAGTGGACCTAACCTATTGAATCATAACTATATCCACTATTCTGATATTCAAATTGGATAGAAATGAAATTAGAACAGCGGATCTTTTTTTGTTTCGTGTCCATCTGTGTGATCCACTTTTTGTATTCTACTAAGTTGGGTAAAAGGTTATATTCTAAATTTTCCCCTTTATTTATCAGTAAAATAAAATAAATTATACAATTTGATTAGTTAAATTTTTACAATAAATTTTAAAAAAGAGAGGTATTTTGAAATACCTCAATTAAGTTTAAATGTTATGTATATACTCCCTCCCTCACTAAATCCTGGTTTCGAACCGAGTAGCAGAAGGTGTGAACGGCATGAGTTCAGACCAACCAACCACAAGGTGAAACTAGCACAATCTTATTTTCTAAATTGATTATAGCCAACCTCTAACATTATAGCCAACCTTTTGAAATCTTCTTTGATTATTCTCTCTAAACTTCTCATAAGTTTTTAAAACAAAAGGATCATACACCCTCTTATTTCCTTCTCCAACAACTTCATTAGGTGCTAAAATCTTTGTCATCCTCAAAACCCCAAAAGAAAGCCAAAGAAAATCTATTAGGTTGCTTCATACAAAACAACTCTATGTTCACAATACCTTAACTTATCATATCTCCAAGCTTGCTCATATCACCTATATGCACCACTAAGGACCCTTTAGAAGGACTTATATCAATCCATTTTCCTTCATGTGTTTTAACTTGAAGTCCTCCAATTTCATCTTGGTATAGGATAGTTATGCAGATCATGTCGGTATGCATTCCAAGTCCCTCAACCTTGATATTCCAAATCCAAAATTTCTGGTGATGTATAGTTGTTTATTCTTAAGTAACCTTGACACTTTTTGATTGAGAATCATAACATAGCTTCTCAAATACTTCTCCTAAGCTCATTAATACAAGCTTCAAAATTCTTTCTCAGATAACATCTTACTAAAAACAGTCCTCTAGTGTCTCATTGTTGAAAGCATAAAAAAGAGAAACAAATCATTTATTTGTTATACAAAAGCTTAAAAAGAACTATAAGTACTATAAGCGCTTATGTATAAGATATTTCTATAACAAAAGATAAAATAAATTTAAAATATTTTCATAAAAGCTATAAGTTTTTTTGTAATTTATTCTGAAGAGCTTATAGATATAAGCTGAAAACCTTTTATGAACATGTCATAAGTTTTCTCCATAGCTAAGCTCAAATAAGTCATTCCAAACAGACTCAAAATGTTTTCATAAGCTACTTTTGTGAGCTTAAAGAAATAAGTTGGAAACAACTTATGAACATGTCATAAACTATTTCCATAAGCTCTTACAAACAGTCACAAGTCACAAGTGTTTGTTTATATCAGTATAGAAATAAGTTGAAAACAACTTATGAACAAGTCATAAACTATTTGCATAAGCTCTTGCAAACAGTCTCGCAAGTGCTATGTCGGTATACAACATCGAATAAGGCAATCCACACAGACCTTAATGGAATAGAAAAATAGTACTTATTGAATTAAAAGGACTAATAATGTAAAGGGACAACAAAGTTCTTAAACATTACCTGAATTTAGAATTCTATTTTTCAAACAGAACATCTTTAAAATTCTTAGCAGATACATAGAAGTTTGGTCCATCCACTCTAAGGCTTTCAAAGAATGGAGAAGCAATGAAGTGAGCTGTGTAAGATTTTATAGAAGAGAAAGGACCAAGTTGAATGTGTCAAAAAAAAAACTTCAGAATTCTTAGCAATGAAGTGTCTTAAATCTTGTTGGTCGTCCTCGTCCTTAAGAAGATGTGAGCCTATTGAAGTGAGAGAATTTGCATATCACCATATATTTAGTCTCTAAACTTATATTGAACGTATGAAGCTAACCTTGAGATACAATAATCTAACAACATATTAATTGTATATCCTATAAATAGGGATCGTGTTAGTCTTTTGTATCAAAGTCATTATCAAGTAAGTAACTAAGTATCAATCATATTACAGCATTATAATATTCAAAATCCTTATTATTTTTTTTCTTCTTCTTTTATGTAAAATCACATAACTTCAACAACTCTATCATGAATCATGTAAAGAGGTAGACCACTTAAATCAAAATTTATTTTAATGGTTGAATTAAAGTTTTCTGTAGTTTCCCTCTACCTTTAACTATGGAGCTATCCTCCATCTAGTCTACCCTCCTTATTGATCTTCTCATACCTGTCCAACCACTGATGATGAACTCTACTATCTTAATGGTAAAATCATGCAAATTTTAACGAATAATAATAATGAATAGAATTCAAGTTCTCTGCCTGAAAAACAATAAATATACCTGCACGACACTCTGAGTGGCTTCATATTAAATGTCTTGGAGAGATACCATCAAGACAGAATAATTAGCACGAATTACATCAACCTGATAGGCAATCTCTCATACTCGGGCCTCTATCATGTACTATTGACATGATCTGGAACTGTTTCCAGTATGAACTGCAAGTAAACCAACCATGTCATTTAACAAGATAAATGAGCAATAAAATTGCTTGAAGATGATTACATATTGCCTTATGTTGCATAATACAGAATAGTGTTGACTTGTTAGGATGATTAAAATAATATTAACAAAAAGCTATAAAATAAAAATGACAAGACTGTTTAGTGTGGATAACAATTGCACAAAAATTGGCATGGTTAGACCTAGACAAAGTAGAATAACTATAGCCAAAGATGAAGCCATGACCAAAATTGGCATGTGCAGTGCAGTGACCTGTACTTCATTTCTGTTTTGTGAAACATCTTCAATAATCTCATAATAAAAACCACCAGTCAAAACAAAGTCAGAATTGTAAAAACAAGCATGCCGCCACTAAGGATATCTCCACTCACTGAAGTGTAGCAGGAGCTATCCTTTAATAACATTAGACACTGATTTTGTTCAATGTGTCGGCTTTCTAGTCAAGCCAACACACTTCATACAATCACTTCATATGTTCTGTTATCATTAAAGTCCCAACTTTCAACGGGCTCGAATTAGAGCACACACTGACGTTGAACGACAATCACCACAAGAACAACCAGAAAGAAAATGAAAAGAAAAGTTTTTGTTTTTATAAAGCTAAAAAATTATTGAAGAAAAAGTAAGAACAAAAGCTGGGGGGACATAAACCTAACCCAGGAAAGAAAAATAAAAATATAGTCCTAATTTTCTATCCCTTGAACAGGTATTATGTAGCTGAACATCCTTCGTCATACCTTTTTTTCGTTGCCTTAGAGATCACTTATATAAAAGGCTCTTCACTTGAGGTAACACGACTCTAGAAATATTTAATAGCCTCCCTTGTCAATCAAATACAACCAATTTACAGTCCCTTGGACACCGACATAATTTATGTAACATCTGGAACTTGGCATTTAAATCTAAGTCACAGGCGCAGTGAATTGTCATGTTAATTAATACTTTTGAACTGCGCATAACATATTCAGCAAATTGAAGCTCGCACTTATTGCCTCTATAATTCCTAAACAAACAAGTTTTGAGCTGAGATGAAAGGCATTCGGGAGCAATCTTTGGGTCCTCCCACCAACTGTCCTCATGATCATTCCCATTTTCTATCTCCTGTAGGAAAGAAAAGTTAAGATATGTAGCGGTAGAGTTAAACAAAATAAATACAAGGAAATGAATGAAATTATATGTGAAACCTCATGAATGATAAGATGTTGAAGCTTGGGAGTATTTTGAAGCATTTCTAGAATCCACATCCACTTCTTAGGCCAACTTCGACGCTTTAAATCAGAGAATATCTCCATTTGAGTTAGATTGTAAAAAACAGGGACTTGGACAAAGCAGGGCCATGTCTGCAGGAATGACAAAACATTAGAAATCAATCATCGTATTGCGGCTATGTTGCCTAGGTAAGGGTATGTACCCGATACGGGTGCGGGTACTAGTACGGGATACGACCTTTTTAAAAAATCTAAGGTACATGTACTTAATACAGAATATCAAAATAATTATCATTTGAGTGAATTTATCCACCTCCTCAACTATTGTTATCAAAAGCAAGATAAATAATTAATATAATAAAAAATTAAAATATTTTATTTTATGTTATTTTTCCCCCACCTGCACATTTTTGCCGTAACCACCACCCAGAATCAACCAAATAAAAATGGATTTGGATTTTTAAGTACCTAACGAGTACCATACGTGTACCCAGTACTGGTGTGTACCTAGTACGGTACTTCACCATTTTAGGAGTACCCATGCTTCATAGGTGATTTGTTTTGTAAAATCATGAATCAAACAAACAAACTACTATTATCAACTTACGAGCTTTATGCTGAGACTTGTGTGTGCCCTGGAGAGCAAGAATAAAGGAATAGGTTCGTTATCAGAAAGCTTGGCTGTCACCAAATTGCGCAAGCATTTGATCTTGTCTGCTTTTTTTAGAACCGATTTCTTCGGAAGAGTTATAATAAGTACATCATTTGCTTCCAGCTCCTCAAGAAGGGGAAAGGATAAGAGAAATTTGATGAGGTGCATATGAGTTCTGAAGTTTACTGTTTCCAAATGAAGAGTTTTGATCGGTGATATAATATTGTTATTTATTTGAGGAATGTCTTCCCTGATATATAACCTTTTTAACTTAAGAACAGTAAGTGTCCTACAAGTGAATAAGTTGAAAACAAAATTGTTGTCTATACGAATAAACATCAAGTCAAGTTCGAGTGTTTGAGTTCTTCTTTTTATTACTGAAATAATAAGTTGGAGGATATCGTCGACGGCATCGGGGTTTCTAGAAGGACAACAACTGAGGCGGAATGTTTGTATTGGGAGTGTGTTGTGACGCGATAGCATGACTGAGTATACAGCATCGCATAGATCTGATGCTATTTTCATCTCTTTAAAATTGAAATCGAGAGTGAAAACTGAGAGCCATAATAGTTTCCATCTTTTTGAGAGTATGGATGTGGCAACTGCTTCTTTTGTTGGGAGAAAGGAGAGAATGTGACATAGAATTGAGTCCGGAAGGGAACTAATCCGGCTATCGTCTTCTTTTCTTGTTGAATTTCGAGTTGGAATCGATGATAATCTCTGCTTCTTGGACGACCTAGTAGTCATCGTTGATGATAATCGCTGCTTCATGGATGGAGCTTTAGGAGTTTCAGATCGTAACACCATCTTCTCTCTACAAACCCTAATCCCCTTTTGATTTTTCATTACAGTATCTTTTAGGTTGAATGTCACTGGTTGTTGGCTTTAAATAAGAACAGACAAACAAACTGCTACTAATTCTGAAAAAATCTCAACTGAATCGAAATCTCAATGCAAGATTTGTTTTTGCAATAGTCTCAAAGCAAGATCTTGAATTTGAAAGACTACTCTTTGAAGTTTGTGTTTCGCTCTAATTTCCAATCTCCCTCCCAAATTTTTTTTTCTTTTTTTGACAACTCCCAACATTGCATTGTTAACCTGAGAAATAAATTTCGTCAAAAAAAAAAAAAAAAAAAAAACCTGAGAAATAAATACTCCTCCGTCACATATCTTTTTATATAGGGGGCATATCAAGGCTAATGCCAAGGTGGCCCACTTCCAGCGTGTACAAGTGATCTACCGAATATAAATTTTATAAAATTTATCGTTAGATCAAAAGTTTATATTATATAGATCATCTATAAAAAATTTAAAAAAATTGAAAATCATTTGATACGTTGTTGATACCCATTAAGATTACAGTATTTAATAAACCGTTAATCTTGATGGATCTCAATAACATATCAAATAATTTTCAATTTTTTTAAATTTTTCTATGGATGATCTATATGATATAAACTTTCAATCCAACATTGGGTTTTGTAAAATTCGTATTCGTTATAATGTTTTTCTTTTTTTTGTTTTTTTCATTTAAATATTATTCGTTGTTATTATTTTTTACAAATTTGTTTTTTTCCTTGTACAAATTTTTTTAAAAAAAATATATTTTATCAAACAAATTTTAGATTAAAAATAACTTTGAAGTTAAAAAAATAATTACCAAACAACTTTTATTCTTTTTTCTTAAAGCTTTTCTTTTCACTTTTAGCTTTCAATCAGCTTCTGAGACATAAAAAAGTCGGGTCAAACGCACCCTTAAATCATGACAATCTAATCAAAATTAATGGTTGTGATTAAAACATGTCAAATGCACCTTTCCATATTTTGCTTCACCACCGGTTTAATCTGGTTCAAGGTGAGTTCTATAATCAATTGGTTCTTCCTACCAAGTTCAGCGTCAATCACCACTAAACCAACTGACGATTAATATCTTTTATATATCTTTAATGATATAAGTTTATTACATTTTCCAAACTTAGGTACTACTTGGCCTAATTTTTTTCCTCAAAAGTAAGAAGTTAGGTCAAACAACAATTTTTAAAAGCTTTAGTAAGAAAAAAATAGTTTCTATGCTGGAGTATTATCAAACATATTGTATCTTTTTTTACATATCATCTTTTGCTACTTAAAAAAAACATATTGTATAGAACTAAAAATAGCTAGGCTAAACGGTACCTTAAACCTAATAACTTAACTTAATTTGCTGAAATTTTTTATAGAACTAAAAATGAAATTTTATATATTTATAGGAACTAAAATCAATTTTTTCAATATAATTTTGACATGATTTTTTTTATTTTATTGCTAGCGGAAAGACAGATATTAACGTATCTGTTTATCCGCATTTTTTATTTGTATTTTTCTAAAAACTATTTTTTATTTGTATTATATCGATTATAAGGTAATTTTATAATATCTATACCGCTGAAGAAAACTATTAACTAATAAATTTTTCGTTAACAATACATTTCAAATTTATATGCATAAATTATAATTAAAAAGAGTTATTATCATCTGAGTCTCACAAAATTTGAGAAATTAATCTTTATAGTTATGCACAGTTTACAAAAAAAAAAAAAAGAGAACTCCAACAACATATATTGTTTTTGGTTGAACAATTTTGTGACAATTTTTTTCTCAATTTACAAATAGTCAACGTAAATATTTACACTAACATTTAGACAATTTCACATAATACTAAAGATTATATGAGACTAAAATTAATATATTAACAAAATAATATTTTTAAAGAAAATTATTACACTTTTGGTCTTTAAGTTGATTTTATATTTCACTTTAGCCCCTTAAATTTTTGCTATTTTATTTTGATCTCTCAAATTCTAAACATTATATGAGTAAAAAAAAATGTTATAAACATTATACAATTTGATAAGTTAAATTTTTACAATAAAATATGTTAATTAATTTTAAAAAGAGAGGTATTTTGGAATACCTCATAAGTTTTGTTATGTATACTCCCTCCCCGTCCACTAAATGCAGGTTTCGAACCGAGTAGCAGAAGGATTGAAGGGCGTGAGTTCAAACCAACCAACCACAAGGTGAAACTAGCACAATCTTTTTGTTTAAATTGATTATATTTAAATTATATTTTTATGAACGAAGCCACGTGTTTATGATGTTGCAACTCTAGCAGTTTTATCCCTTTATTTTTTTATAGAAGTTTTATCCCCTTTTTGTTTTATACTAAAGGAAAACTTATGTTATAAAGTTAAATAAAACGGATTTGGATCCTCTTCAATTTTTTCTCTCATGTTGGTCATGTGGTAGTGATCTTAACCATTGAATCACTTTTCTTCTCTCTCTTCTTAAATGTTTTTTACTTTTTTATGATTTCCCAACCATTAGATGCACAATTGGAGAGAAAACATGAGAAAAAAATTTGGAGAGGATCCAAATCCAAATAAAACCTATCGTGATTCTTATCTAAAACCATGATAATTCCTGATCTTTTGTAAGTATATGAATTTATGCATTTTATGAATATCAGTAGGCATCACAATAAAATCCATATATGTGGATATCTGCCCAAATTCTACCCGTTTTGATGGAGAAAATCGAGTTGATTGAGTTTGAGGTTTTCCCAATTTCAAAAGACGTGGTTGGGACGGGTAATGAGAACATTGATATCCACCTTAAACCTGTTCCCGAACCCGTCCGCTTATATTAAAATTAGATTTTATCTCTTTTAAATTAGAAACCCTTAATCAATATTTTACATTACATTCATATACTTATTTTTTATTTGAGTAATAAACAAAATGTTTTCTCTATTTTTTTCTTTATTTAAAAAAATATTGTTGAAACAAAATAATTTTGGGCTTTTAATTTTTTTAATAAAAAAAATCTATAATATTCACGTGGAAAGAGGCATAACGGGGATACCGAACCCCGCCGGGATATCTGCTCCCCGTTGAGTATGAGTTTGAGGTTATACCTTTTATCTCCTCTTGAAATTGAGATGGATTTGAAGAAATTCGAATTTTATGGGTTTGAATTTGAGGAGGGCAAAATTCATCTCCGCCCCATTGTATATACGATATAAACTTTCAATCCAACGATGAATTTTATAAAATTCATATTCGTTATAATAATATTTGAAACTTATGCAGCGTGAAAGGCTTAATGGACTTGTGCACCATAGACTTGACCTCCTATTGTTGTTAGTATCGTTCCAGTAATGTCTGTGATGCTCTAAGACACAATTTTCACCAGATCATATAATAACAATAATTCAATTATCTCTCTCCGTAAACATAACTTGACTGGTAGGAACATTGTTATATATAGGGTTCTGAATTTGAATTTCGGACTCTGCACTTATTCGTCTTAAAAAGTAAAATATTTTCTGAGGAGTGCTAACAACACACTCTCTAACACACACATATTAACACACTCTCTTTTATTGATTGAAATTTATATGGGTCCCATAAAAAATTGTGGACCCCATATAAAACTTATGGGACCCATGTAAATTTTAACCAATAAAAGAGAGTGTGTTGAAATGTGTGTTAAAGAGTGTGTTCCTAGCATTATTCATATTTTATTCATCAAAACTGCTTGACAAAAATAGTAATCCAGAATCCATATGTCCATTTGCTTTGACCAATAGATCTCTTCATATAATACAGTTCACATACTATTAATATTCTAGATCAAAATTACATAAAAAAAAAATCCAAAAGCAAACTTATGATCATAACCTTTACCTCTCCATTTTAGATACTATGCCTTGTTTGATTCATTCTACTAGCTTAGCATATAGAGACATGTAAGCAAAAAGTACAATCAATAATTAATATCCTAAAATGGATATGAGAAGTAAACCTAGTGATGAAAATAATTTACAAGAGACTTTGTGTCGATTTATAATTTTGGTCATCATCACCTATCCCATACATGTATGTAGCCTAATACTTTAAAGTTATTTTAAAGAAAAACATAAAATCTAAAAAAAATCAAACTCAAACTAGAGTTTAATTTTTATACTATCAGTAAAAAAAAATTATACTGTCAACAAATCACAGTCAATCATATGTGTGACTATAGAAATAGTTATGACTGAAGTCATACGTTTTTAATGATCTGACGATTATGATTCTTTGACTGTGCAAAAAATCTTTACGCTAAAACTATACCTCACATTCCCTTTTGCTATTTGCACCTACCAATTCTGTATAATGTTCTTCTAACTATTCTCTTGAAAATGAATCCTGACGAGTTAGAGCATAGTTTTCGCTTCTAGGTAACTGATTCTCAGCATCAACAATATTTGCTTTTGAACAAAGGAAGAAGAAAGAAGATGTGTATATTGTAGCATGCCAAAAGCTGTAACCATTTTTAAAAGAGAAAACAAAACGAGTTACAAAAGGCAGATCGAGAAACAAAAGATAGAGGATAAAGTTATTGTAATATACCTATGCCAAATCCAGTAGGTGTCACTTGTTTCAAGCATCCAGCTTGCTCCTGCCATGACTAATGCGGCGAATCCGGCCAATATAAAACCCCAACGGAACCGTCTCAAAAGTGTCTTCACAAGATTATAGAACCATAGCTTTATAGTTAACAAACTGCATGGAAAATTCATCATTATTACTATTTTTTTAGTATATTAAAGCTCTCTCAATACTTTGTTTTCTTCATTTAATAAACTTGAACTCGAGATCTTGCTTATTGAAAAACGTTTCTGGTCACTAGACTCCACACTTTGATATGCACACACGAAAACTGCTTCAAAGTTCAAAGATAAAGTATTGTGCACAAAATGCGGAACCAGTTACTATAATGTTGTCTCTAACTCGAATGACATTGTGCTCAAACAAATTTACTAGGTACAAGGATTTACCTTTGAAGGAAATTTGGCGAGAATCCAAATGAAAATGAAAGGGACCTATACTTTGTTGACATTTCTATCAACCATCCGATAAGAAGACCAAGAGCCCCAATCACAATCACAAGAACAATATTTGAAGACCTGCGCGTTTTAGTAGAGATAAATATGAACCAAACTTAAACATCTATAGTAAGATATATACATATTTATTTGTCTACTAGGATCCTGTTGATGTATTGATAAACAGCTTAATTAAGTGCTTATAGCATAAGCACTAATTATATAAGTGCTTATGTAAAAGCTATTTGTATGAGTATGACATAAGTTATAAACTCTGAAGAGCTTATGTAAGCAAGTTGAAAAAAACTTATGGACATGCCATAAGTTGTTTCAATAAGCTCTCCTAAGAAGTCTCAAGTGCTTATACTAGTAGATAATCTCAAATAAGTCAATTCAAACAGGTTTACGTTCGATTTACCTGGTTGCATTAGTTACCGACATGAGAGCAGTAAAGATAAAAACAGTTGTGTGGATTGCCCTCTTATATACTTCGTCGATGGTAGCTAGGTATACAAAAGTGCTAATCACGGCCATAAAAGAGAGCCAGAAGTCCATAAACTGAAATGTTGATAAGTAAATTCAACGTAAATTCTCAAAACAAACAAATACTTCCGTCATGCATTGTGTTGTATTCTAGATACAAATATCTTGAATGAAATTGCAATCCTTAATGTAAATATTTGTAACCTGTAGAACACCGAAGTTCAATGCACACCAGGTGCCTACATCGCATGCATGATATATTCCACTTGAAATTCCACTCGCTGTGAATATAACCCATTCTGCATATGCCTGCATATTGAGAATCGTTGTCAGCAAAATATATAGAATGAATTAATTAAATCATCAATCATGATAAGACCAAAGAGCTACCTTCTGTCGAAGTGCCCAAAAAGCAGGAAGTATTGCTGCAGCATTTGATCCTATCAGAAAAATTGATTGAAGTATGTGCCCTACAAAATTTTACAATAAAGATTAAAATTTTTTTTTATTCTGATCTAAATAGTAGCCTCAAAATCGAATAAAAATAACTTAAGAAAGAAATGGAGGAGGATTCAGATAACTATAATACTTTCAATAGAACTATCAAAGTTCATAAATTTCTAAAATTGACAATCACCTTTATGTGACACAATTTCGACGCTACAGTCAAAGCCACCATGGTTTCGATCACAAGAACAGAAGCTGAATCCAAAAAGTAACCATTAAAAACTGTTAATATACTTAGGATGTTTAAAACAACCAGAATTCATGCAAAACTCTGCAACATACTCTGATTATTATTTTATGCAATGCTTGTAATCTGAAGAATACAAAAGAAATGTATCGAGAAGAATCAACCAAAAGGGTTTAACATAAACCTGTATGACGTCAATCCGGTAGCATCAAAAGCATATTTACAGCTTCCATGAGAGGAACATTGTTTTGGGCATCCTTCAAGTGAAATAGACATGCTAGTTTTCTGTTTCAAAGAATCACTGCTAGTATTGACACGTCTTAGACCAAAACTCCAAGTTCCTTCTCTAGCATAAATAATGTAAAAATCAACATTGTTGTCGTTTGAATCATATAGCATGAAAAACATTGATTGGTCGCTTTTCCTTGTCTTGTTAGCATAATAATAGTCCCAGATATCAACAGAAGGCAATCCACCGAATCTAGCATAAACTTCGTAATTGATCTTCGTATCTGAGGATAGCCGTATGTGAATGTTTCGGCCAGCTGCACCACGAGGAATGTCGAAAGTAAAATAAGTCCAAATGTCATTAGCTTCTCCGAAGTTTGATGAGTTATTTAAAAGTGGTTCGAGAGGAAAATTGGCAGAAGAAGATGCCCCTTCACCAATTGGCAAATAATATGATTCAAACGGGTTTGGACTTGTCCTTAGAACTGTCTGCAGTAAACATTCTGTCGGTGAATATAATATCTTTGAGCATAAACATATAACACAAACTTAACTAATTTATTATTTCATTCTACTTATTTGTCTCTCTTCAAGGGTATTATTAGCAAAACAATAATTAATTTTGCATTAAACTTTGAAAAAGACAAATAAATAGGAATAAAATTCTTCTGCAGAAGTGACAGTTATAAAGGAGCGGAGGGAATATATCAGAAAAAGCACCAGCACGAAAAAGAATAAAAAGAGACGTATCTACAATCAATACTACCTGAAGTGCGTAGCTACTCGTTGTACAATTTGGTCCAGCTTTTCCAAGTGGACACTGAAGCATTTGTGATTCAAGGGAATAGCAAACTTTAACATCACCGTCATGAGTCTCTCCAAACTTTTTTGTAAGATTAACCGGTAATACACTAATGTACCAACGACCGATCAGTGGAGAACGAATAACCAGAGGGGCTTTATTTAAATCACTGGAATAATCATACAAACTATTTGCAGGTATTGCACCGTGGCGAGCAAAACACAATAAATTAACATCACTTGCATTAGAAGCGTTACTAGAAGGTGTAATATTGAATCTGATATTTCCAGCCATAATGGTCAATTCTTCGACTACATTATTTATATCCAGGGAATATAAGTTCGGTACGCCTTCCTGAACACACAATGTTTCGAAGTTACTTTTGCAGGTCACCGCATTTTCAATCGTTGGCTTCTTCGGTGTAGCCGCCTTCGTAGAATTATAGACATCAGATGCTATACATGAAAGTGGATTGATGGTGCTGTTACAGAACTCCCCTCTCATCATCGAATTTGTGCAAGCTTCGACACTTATATTGGCACTAAAGGAGTACGATGGGCCTCGAATAATCTGCAGAAGTAGAGAAGTTTGTTAAGAGATAGTTGAAGAATATTGGTTGAGATGGGATGCAATACAATACTTGAGTTTGTTTTCAAGACCTATTTGGATTGGATTATTTGAGCTTGTCTATTAGAATAAGCACTTGTGAGACTGTTTGGAAGAGCTTATGGAACCATCTTATAACATGTTCATAAACTGTTTTCAGCTCATTTCCAGCAACTCTCCATTATAGCTAATGAAAACAACTTATGATTTATGTGAAAATAATGACTTTATTATAGAAATAACTTATACATAAGAAGTTGTATGACAAACGTGTATGCTACAAACAAGTGCTTAATTAAATTGTTTATCCAAACCGGCCTCAATCGGAATGGACAATTTATACTTGTTACATTAGTTGTATTGAAATGACAAAAATTGAAGGAAACATGTGATGAAAAATATGTGGGATATTCTTTATGATATCGTAAAAGTAATACTCGGATAATAAACCGTACCATCCTTGATTGTGTTCTTGCATCTCCTATGCCGTTGAAAAGACCAATGTACCAAGCACCTGGAGATATCTGAACAATAATTCTTAGGTTTATACGTTATGACATTATAAAAGAACTCTAAGAAAAAACACTTTGGACGCATTACTAATATAAGAATTTTGATTTGAAACAAAGGCAGGTATAGCTATTTCATTATGGACCTCACAGTCACAGACATTTAATACAACACAACATTGATGTATGGCTAATGTGATACTGCAAATCAATGTTAAACATTCTCGCTGCTCAATAATTAAAAACAGATTTTAAATCATAACTGACTTAGGTTCTTTCAACGATTTCCTTCCTGTGTGTTGCACAAGTTTTCAATACAAGTTTTGATACAAACTCATGTGTAGCGAGTTTTGATACAAAGGAAAGAAGAAACTGAGCTTAAGATACAATAACATCACTTGTGAAAAGTAAAAAGGACTTGTGAGTTATAACAATACCAGCTCATTAGTCAATTTCATAGTGATATTTTTCTCCATAGGAAAGCACTGCTCCGTATCAAGACCATTTATTCCTAAAAAAAAGGAACAAAAAAGTAAATTATAATTTCCCATTACATTAGCCAGTTCAAAACAGAAGTCATTTTTCCTGGTCATCGGAGAAAGAGAAGAAGACGAAGAACTTATAGAAACAACTTGTGCCAAGTCCATAAGTTGTTTTCAACTTATTTTCATAAGCTCTACAGGATATTTTATGAAAATAGGTTATAGCTTATATGAAAATAGTTTGACTTTATTTTATCTTTTGTAATAGAAATAGCTTACACATAAGCACTTATACGATATGCGCTTATGCTATAAGCATTTAATTAAGCTTTTTATCCAAACAAGAACAGATTTCATTTTAGACGGGGCATCTACCTGAGATAGCTGAATATTTCAGAGATGTGTTTAAAGCATCTGGTAGAGGAGGACTTCCATCTCTAAAGCATATTATTGGCAGTGATCTTTTTGGAACCCTTTCGATTTTTGCAACGTCCTGAAAACAATACATGAATGGCCGAATGAGGGAATCAAACATGTCAAAGCTGATTAAATAAATGTATAGAGCAAGAAAATAAAAATGAAATGTAATTAAAAATATAGGATTTCAACCAGAGAACTAAATAATTTGAATTATTACCTCATGCAATGAGTTACGCTATAAAATATAAATAAAAATATCAAAATAGAAGCAAATCAAATACATTTGATCAAACGAAGTAAAATTGTTTCAGGCAGCAAACATCAATGCAGATGCTTAGCAGTACTCTAGGTTGCTCCAATATAAAGAGAATTACAGATATTAACATACTTACAAGGTCTACATCTGAATTCAATGCTATGGAGACTGCGGAAAACCATGGCGGTATATCAACTGGTTCATGACAAAACATCAAGAGGCAATTTAAGATCATCCATAATATCACCAATCCGAAACAGCTGATTATTATACTTTTTTTTTTACTAATATAAGGATTCCATGCATAATAGTTAGATGAACACACAACACCATGAAAAGTTTCATCGGTTTAAATCTATAGGCACATAGCAACAAAGAACATTTGAAGAATAAGCACTGCAGGGAAAACTGAGACAGAAGAAAAGTTCATAAATCAATTACCACAATTACAAACAGAACAATAGCTATAAAATTAGTGAGGTGATGACAACCTATGAAGCATAGACACGGACACCAGACACAACATTGACACGTTAACACCGGTGATCATTTGTTAAAATGACATAATTGAATGTAATCACATTTGTTGAAGCCGTATCAGTGTCAGACACTGACGCGTGTTGGACACCGGATACGTCTTTGATCAGAGGTGTCAGTGCTATAGATATGACAACTCACTATCATCATAAGATTATATCATGTCCTTCATATCAATCCATGGCTTTTCCAGTACTAAAATTACAATAGTATCCACATAAAGATCATTACTATGAAGCACTGACGCAGACACGAATACCGGACACTGCGCTGACACATTGACACCTCACTATCATCATAAGATTGTATCATGTTCTTCATATCAAGTCATGCACGTTCCGGTGCTAAAATTATAATAGTATCCACATATAAAGGTCATTATCATTACTACGAAGCACAAACACAAACACGGATACCAGACACGACACTGGCACACATTGACATTGGATAATAATTTGAGAAAGTGAAATATATGAACACAACTACATGTGTCTGTATCAAACACCAGATAAGTTTTGAGTTTGAAGTGTCAGTGCTACCGATAACTTATTTTTAACAGTCTACCTATCTATTATTACCAGAAAACACAGCACTCATAAGATCAACACAACTAAATTACTGTGATTCTTCATATAAATTCCTTCACGAGGGTTTAATTCTGACCTTTACCAATTATATATAATAATTTAAATGGAACTCTTCACCTATGAAGCACGCACACATACATAGACAGTAACAAACAAGTCGACCCTGATAATAATTTGAGAAAATTATGTAATTTAATGTAATCATATGTTTCAGTATCATACACCGATGCATGTTTGACACCGGGACACTTAATTGAAGGAGTGTATGTGCTTCATAAACTATCACACAAACACAAATTCAGCTAAAAACTCGAAATTCAATCTCAACCCATTAAAATTCACACTAAGAAAACCTTCATGAACATCAAAAACAGAACATTTATAACATATAAACAAAAGGGTCAATGAGAATTTGATCACTCACCTCTTATATAATGAAAATCAAAGGGTTTAAGAGTAGTTTGAGGGTAGGTGAAACTGGAAATAGTGAAGAAACCATCAGTGCTATTATTTAGTTGATCGTTTGCAGAACATAGATTATTATTATGTGAAGAAGTGAAAAGTAACAAAACACTGAGGAGAATCAGTGTTTGATGACAACACAGAATCGAATTGAAAGACATGTTTTTTGTAATTTCGAGGTAGTTTTGAGAACATGAAGAATATACAATAATACAATAAGGGTGTGCGTGTGAAATGATGAATTGTGTTTGTGTGTGTTACTGAACTTTTCTATATTAAAGCAAATGGAAATAAGTATAAATCAATTCAAAATTAGTAAAACAATATTCCCATATACATTCAAATTGGTAAAATATATTATGAGCCAATAAAGTTAAAACTCTCGATTCCACATTTTTTTTCACATTTTTTATTTTATTACGTAGTATTGTGATTAGAAAATTTATCTCAAAACTAAATAAGTGGAGTATTGAATTTCGAATATCAGCTCTTGCATATATAATGCGATGTATTTATTAATTAGATAAACTCACAGGTTATGGTATATAAATCTAAAAAAATACTAACTAGTACCCCTGCTAAATTAGGAAATAACCTCACAACAATAAGTTAATAGCATAAAACGGTATATTAATACTTACAAATAATGTGACAATGATATATTACTAAATTTGTTTTTAATATTTATAATTTATGAAGGTTTTGGCAATTTGTATATATATATATATAATTTTTTTTGACTTTTAACGTAAAAAAAATTTACTTTTTTTGACTGCAATTCAGTGACTAGAATTTCTTCTTAAAGTGAATAAATAAAAAGTTTGGAGTTTGAATCTTATATATAATAAGATGTCTCTACCAAAATGAGATAAATTTATAAAAACAAAAAATTTTGGCTTTTTTTTGGTACAAAAAGAGGGCATAGCCCAGAAAAGAAACTAGAACCCTACGTGAACGCTCTAATGCATGCAAGCACCAGAAAAATCATAAAAAATGAGACTTTGGAGTTCTCTAGGAGGACTCCCTAGAACATGCAAATCAAACGAGCTCAAAGTTAGACTGAAATTAGTTAACCAATCAGCTAATCTATTTCCTCTCGCCATATATGATTAAACTGAATATGTCAATGAATGTTCTTGAGAGAACGAATATGCTTGATCAAAGTAGGAATATTTCCGTTAACATTGCAGTTTCCTGTTACCTACCATTGACTTTAATTATCGCTATATTTAAAATCTAAAAGTATATATGATGAATTGTAATTTGTTAATAGTATAAAATACTTGTTCTAATGATGTATCAAAATTATACGTGGGAGGTCCAAGGCTAAGAGTTAAAAGAGTTGGAGGTCCAAGGCTTAAGTCTTGGTAAGGAGAAAAACTAACATTAACATTGTAATATATTAATAACTAAATTTTTTTAATATTTTTCCATATGGACTGGCACTTATTTTTAATGTGATTGACTTTTAATCAATAAATTAAAGCAACTTGTGCCTACCAAAAATACATAAATAAAGCAAACTGTGACATTTGAGCGTCAGCCCATAGCTAAAGACATTAATGTTTTTCACCGGAGCTGAAGACTTTCTAGAATATTAAAAACAAGTCAATTTCTATATATCTTACCGTTTTAGTCAAAAATGAAAAATCTTGTTGACCCATAAATTTTTTACGAATTTAAGGCTTTTATAAAATTTAAATAATTATGTGGTATTCAATCAATTAACAATCAAGATGTGTGTTATCTCTTCTATAGAATCTCTTTTGAATAATTTTTTTTGGGATGGGAGTGAGAAAATTAGGAAAACCTCTTGGATCAGTTGAAAACAATATGCTTACGTAAGGAGTATGAAGGGTTGATGGTTAGACAGTTGAGCGAGTTTAATATTGCTCTTCTGGGTAAATGGTATTGGAGGGTGTTAGTGGATAGAGGGGGCCTTATGGTTCAAGGTACTGGCAGCCCGGTACGGGGTGGAGAGAGGGTGTGTGAGAGCGGGGGTTGGTGTGGGTCTTCTTGGTGGAGTAGATGGCCTAGGGGGTGAGTGGTTTGGTGATAGTGTGCTGAAAAATGTGGTGGTTGGGTTAGAGACGTTTTTTTGAACGATGTCTGGTTAAATGGGACTCCCTTGTGTATGAGGTTTCGACGTTTATTCGACTTGGCGGTGCACAAGTCGAGTACGATGGTTGATATGTTTTCTTTAGAGTGAGGGAATGGCGGGGAGGCGTCGGTGTGGTGGCGTCAGTTGTGCGCGTGAGAGGAGGAGATGTGGCAATGGCAACCAGGTCTAGTCAGAGGCTACTCAATCCGGGGGACTTATCAGATTTTGACTTCTCAGTAGCTTGGGCCCTTGGACGTCGTTGATGATCTTATATAGCACAAATAGATTCCCTTGAAGGTGTCTATCTTTGCTTGTATGGTCGGATGCGGAGGCGTAGAATCAGCTCAGCACTTGTTTATCTCCTGCAGCACCTTTGGCCTTCTTTGGCAGTCTGTTAGATTGTGGATTGATTTGTCGTCGGTGGATCCTCCTACTCTGTCTGATTATTTTTTATAGTTTACTCATTCATCGGGTGGTCTCAGGGCGTGGTGCTCATTTCTACAACTTATTTGACTATTATGTGTTTCAGTTGTTTAGAACGAAAGAAACCACAGACTATTCAGAAACTCAGAAATGTCCTTACCTCAAATGCGACCATGATCACCTGCAGTTTGCAGGTCCACACAGTTGATTATATTATTCCTATTATTATTTATATAATTTAAATAAATTGTAAAATAAATAAAATAAAAAAATATCTACAGCACAGCCCTGCAGTTAAAAATTAACTGCAGGTAATCCTGATGTCAAATGTTGGACAAGGTTAAACGTTATTCTTACTGGTGGATGAAGACAACTAATATTAATCTCGTTTCAAATTATCATAGTTGGTGGTTGATCCCTCTTACATGTTTGGGCATTGACTAACTTTGTTTCATATTATATCCGTGTGCTATTTGTGTAAACTCTCGTAGTCTCTTTTGACACTTTATGCTAAGGGGACTATTTGGTTGATATATATATATATATATATATATATATATATATATATATATATATCATTTTTTCTTGTTAAAAAAAAGATGTTTTTGTAAGACAACGAAATTCACAGGTATTGAATTGAGATTTCTTATGAATTATAAAAGATTTTATGGTATTAAAAAATCCACATATTTTAAGGGACTTTTTTATGGCTTATAAAAAAAATCTTTTATGAAATGAATTTTGTAAGACTTTTTAGTTAAAAATTAAAAATACATACGAATGACTCTTTCAACAATCTCATAAAAAACCTCAAAACTCTCAAACTTACCGAGACCTCTTTTTTTGTTTGTTAATATTCACACAATTTATGATTATATTCTTGCTATACTCTTCAATTCATAGGTGTTTTCCTTGCCTTCACTCGATCTCGTTGAAGGTTTATAACTTCATATCATAACATTCTTTTCTTTTTATTCTTTCTCTGGCAACAACAATGATTATACTCCGATGTTACTATTAACAATTCTTTGAGGTAACAAATTTACGTGGATTTGTTTTGGGGAGACCAATCAATAAAGGAGATGAGGTAAAAGAAATATTTGATCAGTGGTATCGCTGATAAAAAATACGAGTACTTATCAAAAGCTACATTTGTTCCATTATCAATACATTTACTTGATATCGATGAATTTTATTTTGTGGTGTGATTAATAGTACAACTATTGTATGGAAAATTGCAAATATTTTTGGGTTATGGAGATAATAAGAATCACTCACTATTTTTTTTACCACAAATTCAGTGTTCTTTCAAATTCTGATTTTTTTTTCATAAAGTGCTTTAAAATCCTAAAAATCTGTGTTATAAATCTATCAATATC
The DNA here is from genome assembly GCA_951799995.1 of Trifolium subterraneum. Taxonomy (NCBI): domain Eukaryota; kingdom Viridiplantae; phylum Streptophyta; class Magnoliopsida; order Fabales; family Fabaceae; genus Trifolium; species Trifolium subterraneum. The sequence continues at coordinate 55,727,006 of OX637462.1, forward strand.
AAAATCCGTACTAAAAAAAATTTGATTGTAAAAGTATTTTAAAAAAAGTCTTAAAAGTCAATATAATCTATCAAAATCTTTTAAAATTTTTTGCCAAACAATCTCTTGAAATCTCAATCAAATACACCCGGAAAAAAAATAGTAAAATTCTCTATCAAACTTTCTTTTCTTTTTTCACATAAAGCTAAAGACTTTCTTAAAAATAGTTAAAAACAAATCAATTTCCATATCTTTCTGACTAATAAATATTTAACTAATTTTATGTCAAAAACTTGCTTTAAAGAAATGGTATGATTTTAGTAAAAAAAAAATGGTAAAGTTCTAGATAAAACTTTTTTTGACAGAAAGCTAAAGACTTTCTTAAAAATATTTTATATCAAATTAATTTCTATATATTTTTGACAAAAAATAAATTTCTATATCAGGCATTCAAAAACTTGCTTTAAATAAATGGTAAAATTTTCCTCTTTTATAAAGAAATAAATTTAATAAAACAAAAGGAAACAGCTTATTATTAAAAAAAGCAAAACAATTTAATATACTTTTCCTTTAAACAATTCTAGTCGGCCCTAGTTTCCTATCTTTTCTTTGAGTTTTTTCTTTTTTGATAAATATTCTATTGTTCTTAACATGCTGAACGAAATCGCTCCATTGGTAAGATTATGTGGTTGGTAGTTTGAGCTTCAGATACGAAAGAAAATTGTACCTATAAAAATATTAATACTTTAACGCTCAAATAAGTATTTGAATGAGAGAAATACTAAAAAAATTGGGTGAATCCTATCATCTGTTACTTCTATAGTCTTCTAGACTAAATTGTACTGCCTTTTAGATACAAAAAACAAAATTTGATGTTAAACTTGTAGAATATATATGCATTGTTTGTAGCTCCACATGAAAGAAGTTAACAACTCTGATGGACATGGACTCTTGCCTCCCCTCAACTTGTTAATTTAATATCATGTGGATTAATAGTCCAAATTTCAGATATTAAAACATGGTTTAGAACTCAATTAGTGGTTCAAATCCACTTTCAAAGAATAAAACTTAACGACTGGTGTTTTGTTAAACAGAGCATCTATGTTTCATTTCTAGTTTTGATGCACGTATATATATGTTTTATAATTACGATTAGTGCGACTTTTATTCTAAAAGAAACATAGGTATATGGCTGAATACCTAGCTTTCTATACTCATTTAGGGTATGTATGAAATACTATAACATTAACAAGAAAAAAAAAAAAAAAAACTTAACATTTGGAGTTCAGTGAAAATTTTATGGAACAGCTTGATTGCTGCTATAGTAAACATCAAGAGGGTGTGTTAAGAGGATTGTACACTTGTCCCGTAAAGAGTATAGTTCTAGTAAAATCATCTCTGATCATAAATAAGAAAGGATGGTCGGCAACAAAGTCGATCAGAGTCGGAATGCGCCGATACATAGAACAACCGTCTAATCCAGTAAAGGTCATCGCTGCAGCTGTAGTGCCTTCTTCATTGATTTCAATAAAAGACTTATGAATTATGTCAGAAACAAAAAGTTCTTCACTTATAGGTGAATTTACCATTTTTGTCAAACCTCCCATACAAAATGGCAAAACCAATCCTAATTCCTTTAGCAACTCGGTAGTTTGGACACCAAAAGAAATATTGAATTTTGGAATCCTGAATTTACCTACTTTCACTTTTTCATAAGGAAGCATGTCCTCCAAAGACTCAGAATTAGAAGTTATCTTATCAATGAAAGCTAACAACCCATCTTTTGCATCCGGAAGAAAAATGTAAATAGAGAATTGACGCTTATCTTTGCCTTGTTTATAAGGAAGACCAAGGACTTTAAAACCATCACAAGAACTGATAAATTGATCATTCTTGCTAGTCATAAAGGGAACCTTAACTAAGCTGCTATCGAGAAGGTGAAAATCATAGTCTTTTGTTTTAGATTTATTAAATTGTTGTTTCCATGCTCCTTTGAAGTATAATGCATTCCCAATGATGAGTCTGGTTAAACTATCAACCGATCCACTTGAAAGAATATCTTTAATAATGTCTTTTGTCTTGTTTTTCAGCCCATAAATTCACCTCTTTGCACACTTCATCATGCTTTAAAAATATCAATTATAGAATTAGTAGTTCTAAAAAGAATCAATTGATTTTTTCATGAACATTTCAATGGAGAAATTTAAACTTTCTGTTGATATTATGGGCATATTTTGTTCCTAAATAACGGTTATGAATGGAAGATGGCTTTCTATTCAGAGGCAAACTTGGAAAGAAGCAAGGGTTTAATGTCATATCTAGGCAACTTTGGTTAATGTCATTTACTAAAAAAAAAGTTTTATAGAATGTGACAAGAATGAATATTAACTTTAGACAACTTTGGCACCCTATCTCTTTAACCGAGCAATTAAGTAATACAAATACTAAAATTTTAAATCTTAAAACCCTAAAATACTAATAAAAGCATGCATGACATATGCATTCAAGATTAAAATAAAAAATTATACAACATACCTTGTTCACGAAATCAACTGAGGCAAGAGTAGCTTTAAAATAAGTAGTTATAAGTTGTTTGAAGGAAGGTTGAAGAGGAACCGATTGTTCAACCCACATACCATTGGCGAAACACAAGCGAGGCCCACCGATGGTAGCCCCATCAGAGAGCACATCAGAAACGAGATGAGAGGATAAGGATTTGAGATGATCAGTGGATTTTGATTGGAGGAAGGTAAGAAGTTGATGTTGTATAGGACCCTCAGAGCCGGCAGCAACCATACTGACCACGGTGTAAAGTGACAATGGAGAAAACACCACGTTCTCCTCTTCCGCAAAGACAAATTTTGGATGGGGCTTTGGTATTAAATCAAATCATTGATCTAGCTAAAAGAAGAAATCATGATTGTCTATTATTTAAGGTTGATTTTGAACGAGCATTCGATACAGTTAGTTGGGGTTTTTTGGAAAAAATGATGGCTAAAATGGATTTTTCGGAGGCTTGGCTAAAGTGGATGAGAGCATGTATCTTTGAAAGCTCGATGTCTGTTCTAGTTAATGGTAGTCCTACTGCCGATTTCAATGTTGGAAGAGGATTACGACAAGGCGACCCGTTGTCCCCTTTCTTATTTTTAATTGTTGTTGGATGTTTAACTGGATTGATGAGAAAAGTTGTGGAGTTAGGAAAATTTAAGGGGTACCGCGTCTTAATAATAATATTCAATTTCAGATTCTTCAGTTCGCAAACGATACTATTTTGATGGAAGAAGGTATTTGGGAAAACATCCGGATCATTAAAATTTTACTTCACAGCTTTGAGTTAGTGTCAGGTCTGAAGATCAACTTTGTGAAGAGTAAGATCTATGGTCTAAACGTCGATTCTCGGTTATTGGAAGCGGGATCTGCGTTTCTATCTTGTCGTTCAGAAGTCATTCCCTTTAAATTCTTGGGAATTCCAGTTGGGGTCAATCCTAGAAGGCAAGAGACATGGAAACTCGTGGTGGATGCTATGATTAAAAGGCTAAATTCTTAGAGCAGGTGACAATTGTCCTATGTTAGGCGGATCACTCTCATAAATTCGGTATTGGCTAGCCTCCCTCTTTATTTCTTTTCGTTTTTTAAAGCTCTCTGTTGTGTTATAAAACAGTTGGCGAGGATCCAAAGGAATTTTTCATGGGGAGGTGGTATAGATGATAAGAAATTGTGCTGGGTTAAATGGGACCAAATTGGTTTACCTAAGGAGAGTGGTGGTCTAGGGGTAAAGAATCTAGAATTATTTAATCTGGCGTCACTAAGCAAATGGAAATGGCGGTTATTATCGGATGAAGATGCAATATGAGCTCATTTGTTACGTTTCAGGTATGGTCATTTACCTACTCAAATGTTAGGCAGGGATACTCATCTAACCGGAGCTAAGCACTCGATATGGTAGAAGGACGTAGTAAGTTTGGGTAGAGGTTTTGAGACTGACTGGTTTAAGCAACATATCGGATGTTGCGTTGGTAATGACCAAGACATTGGTTTTTGGAAGTTCAAATGGTTTGGGAGTCATGCTTTTAAAGACTTATTTCCTACTATTTTTGCTAAAGAGACTAACCACGAAGTTTTCATAGCAGGGAGGATGCAAGGAAATGGTAGTAATTTTGTGTGATCCTGGTAATGGGTTGAACAGCTATCCGCGGACGAAGAACATCAGTTGGAAGAGTTAAAGGAGTTGTTGGTGGGTTTTTCTTTATCCCCGAACAACCCTGATAGTTGGCGATGAGTTTTAGGAAAAACTGGTATTTTTTCTGTTAAGTCTTGTTATGAATGGTTAATAGATCATAAGCAACACGAGGAACTGAATTTTAATGTTCTGTCTGCTATTAAACAACTTTGGAAGAATGATGTACCGTCCAAAGTTATGGTATTTGGATGGCGGTTCTTGTTAGACAAGTTACCGACGAAAGAGGTACTCAATCATAGAGGTATTTTGCTCAATTTACACGATCTAGCGTGTATCTTTTGTTTACATCATTTTGAGAATAGTACCCATCTCTTTTTTCTCTGTTTGGTTCAACTGAAAGAATGGGAGGGGAGGAATTTTAATTGGGGGGAGGGAAGGGGAGAGAAGAGGAGGGGATGAGTTTTAATTATTTATGTGTTTGGTTCAAAATAGAGAAGGGGAGGGGAGGGAAGGAATTTCGACTACATGTTTGTTTGGTTCAGAGGGGAGGGGAGGGATTCTAAGATTAATTTACTTTTTTATCCTTGTAATCTTATCATAGTTTCATGATTATAAAACTATATTTCATATTTAAAAAAAAAAACTCAATTGATAAAGAAAACTATATATTTCATAAACATGTACTTCATAAACAATTGAACATTAAAACTCAATTGATAAAGAAAATACCGAAAAAACTCAATAACAAACTTCATAAATAATAACACAAAAATTTTAAGAAAAAATCGGTGATAAAAAATATTATAACACATCTAAAATATTTTGATAGAATATGAGAATATTTTTTGAAGGAAGAATATGAGAATATTTATAAAACAATTTATTAATAGTAATTTATAATTTATTGATAGATATTTATATATATTGCATGAAAAAAAGAAATTTTTATATATAATACACTACAACAATAAATTTAAAATAAAATATTACAAATAAAAAAAAAAGATTTGAAAATTACTGGAAAAGAATAACAAAAAACATACTTGTTATATGAAAATGTATATATGTAAAAAAATCAAATTTGAATACGTAGATATATAACTTACGTAACAAAAAAAATGGATATAAAAAATTAGCAATTTTTTTAGTAAGATTTAAAAATGTAATTGTGACAAAAAGATTTGAAAAAACAAATTAAGTTAGGAACATAAATAAAGGATGATTTTGGCATTTAAGAATAATTATGAGGACAATTATGTCAATATAATTAAAATTATAATAAAACATTTTCTCTTTCCTCACCTTCCCTAAAGCAAAAATTGGATTTTGGAGGGATTTTGCTCCCTTCCTCTTGCCTCCCCTCCCCTCTAATAAATTGAAGCAAACACATTTAACTAAAAATATTCCCTCACTTTCCCTCCCTCCCCTCCATCTACTTGGAACCAAACACACCCAAGTGGATAGGGATAAATTTGCCTACAGGCTCAACATGGATTATTCACTTTTCGATGTTTGGTGATATGGTTAAAACGAAAAAAGATGGGCGTGTCCGACAATTGATTTGGCTGGCCACCACGTGGAATATTTGGAAACATTGAAATAGTGTTATTTTTAACGGTGTTATACCAAATGTTTTTTCTCTTGTGGATGACATTAAATTTAGCTCTTGGGTTTGGTATAGTAGTAGGTACGGACATCAGTCTAATGTATCTTTTACGACTTGGTGTTTGGAACCTCTTTGTGTTGTAAGGGATTGAGTACTCATTGTACTCCATTATAATAATAATATTTTGCGTCCACAAATCCTAGCTCAATTAGTAGAAATATCGAAATTGCTAGTGTTAGACATCATGACCGGGGTTCGATCCCTGGTAACTCCACTTTGTGTGTGTGAGTTTTCAATGACTTTGTCATTTCGTCTATCAACAAAAAAAAAAATATATTTTGCTTATAAAAAAAAATTTATAATGTAATTTGTTGCTTCTTTTACTTTTTTAGTTTTTACCTAAAAAATAAATCTTGCTGTAATAAAAAAAATAAAAACTAAATCTTGAGGATCTAGTCAATATGGTGAATTTCATTTACTTTTCTGTTGAATTATTTTTTCAATTGTATCAATGTGAGTATCAAATCAATCTACAAGCAAATATTTTAATAAATTAATTTGTAAAAAAAATATTGATTTACGAGCAAAAAAATAATCAAACATTGATTTGTTTACGTAATACAGTATAATTTATAAAAATATCAATGGTATTTTAGTAATTTTCTATTTATGGGGGCAATCGTGACCCACCCCGGCCACCCGCTAGTTTTGCCACCGTGTATTTATATCATGTTTCTAAAACTCACAAAATATATATTAATGGTACATCTCACAAATTTGTTTGTTTGCGCAAAACTCTTTCGTTCATACATCTTTTCTTTTTTGCAAATTTTGATCATGTCTTACTATTTAATTGAAATCAATCGCTATTCATTGTTTGAGAGGTACAATTCCTTCCTAGATTTTTTTATTGTTATACCAAAATTGAAATCAAAATTTAACAATTAACAATATAGTCTATAATGAAGTATTTCGTAATATATCATAAATTGTGTTTTTATATCGTATTTTTTATTGTTACATATTACGGCTAATTGGACTCGTACACCGCACGGGTCGAAGTTCTAGTAAATTATAATGATTGTTCGACTAATAGAAATTAAAGTGTACATGTCTCATGAGATTAGCTAAGTTAGCAGGGACAATACATTATATATACAGAGGGCCGGGGTTCGAACTCCGGTCATTCCACTTATCTACTTTAAGGGTAAAATTTCTAACCCCTAAACTACTTTAAAAAAATTAAATTAAAGTGTACCCCACCTTATAAAATCATTATAAATTAAAGTGTACGTTTGAATCTTGCCGCTTAGCTTAGCACTCGATGGACAAAAAAATGTGTGACCGTGAGAAAAAAGAAAAAATAAAGTCTCCGTGAGCTTAACTCAATTGGTAGGGACATTGACATTTTATATACAGAAGCTGGGGTTCGAACCCCGGACACTTCACTTATTCACCTTTAAAGGTGAAATTTCTAACTACTAGGCTACCTGGAAAAAGAAAAAAAACAAAGAAAGAATTAAATGAGTCATTCTTTTCGTTTTTTGGCAAGAAATGAAAGATTGATTCTATTATTTAAAAAAATTCTACAATAGGAGAATTACTATAAATTAAATGTTTGACTATTTTTTTTTTTGACGGAAATAAATGTTTGACTATTATGCTCCAAATTATATAAAAATATTCATTTCACAGTATTAAAGAAATATTAATTTTTTTAACTATTATATCCTTAAATGTGTATTAAATAATATAGATTATACTATTTACAGTTCTATAAATTAAGATTGATATATGCCTCGATGATATTGTGCATCTAGTTATGGCAGATCAAAACTCAATTACCTTAAAGTTTTCAATACTACTAATTGTATTACTTGCATTTGGAGCTAGAGAGACCATTGCTAGTATTTTTAGTAAAGTAAATGTTACAATTATCAATAACGTATCAATAGGTCCAACTTCTAAGAGCATCACTATTCATTGCAAATCCAAAGATGATGATCTTGGATTCCACACGGTCATGTTTGGAGGAAGTTACATGTTTTCATTCAGACCAACATTGAATCCATTTAAAAACACATTATACTTCTGCAGCTTTACATGGCCGGGAAACTCCAATCTTCTTTATTTAGACATTTATGATTATCAACGAGATGGCTGCAAAACATGTACTTGGAAAATAGATAAACTTGGTGGTTGTAAGTATCGCACGGAAACACGGTCTTTTGCTGAGTGTTTCCCTTGGAACAAAGCTTGAACTAGTGGATGCAAATAGTTCATCCAAGATGTTATTTTCTTATGTTTCTTGACCTTGAAATAAATCAAATCCAATTTTCTTATGATTAAAAGAACTAATTTTTTGTTTAGATTTTTATTATTGATCTTTTTATTTTTACATTTGTTGTATTTTTTCTATTGATGTTTTTTATATGACTCGTATATTTTACAACCATCGTTGTTGTGGGGATTTAGGCGCATCCTTGATATTAAAATGTCAAAATCATAATGTTGAGTATAGGGGTGTACATGAGTAGGGGCGGGTAAAACAAGTAAAATCGGTCAATACAGATTAGATCGACTCAATTTGACCATTTGAATTGGATAAGTCAGTATGGTGGTTAGAAGAATTGTAAAACCGGTGATCAAATACAGAGAAAAGATTTACCCTTATACAACCCACACTGAACAAAAAAAGTCATTAGAACTTTATCTATTCACCATTGCCATCCCAATTTTCCAAACCAAATCCAATCAAAATTGTTTTCCCGCTTTTACCCTAAAATATCTCACACCTTATAACAATTGATATTTTGTTTTATGATGAATTTTATCAATTTATTATTCTCGATCGTTTGTTGTATGTTTATATGTTTCATGCTAAAATAATATTGAAAATAGGTTACCATGGTTTATAAATAAAAAATAAGGGGTTTAATTAGTCTAATGGTCCATTAAAGACACACACATATAATATTATATATTTATTATAAATGAAATAAGGTTGAAAAATATTATGTGAATATATATTTTTTTTTTTGACAAAATTATGTGAATATATTTAATTATTACAAATGTTGATAATAATTTATTCCTACAGCAAAATATTAGCAATTAAATTTGTTATTGGTAATTAATTAAAAATAAAATTCTTATACGGTCTAATAATTAAGTTGTTAAAAAAATAAAATACGAATTAGTTAAACATTTTTTTTTTGGTCAAGAATTAGTTAAACATTTAATTATGAAATAAACATAAATATATTCTTTTAAGAGTTTAAAAAAGGATATGAATTAATTTTACACTAACAACCAATAAGAATATTTTAAACTTCCATGTCATATAAAGATAGTGGGGTTAAGTAGAATGACGTGGCAGAAAACATGATTGCGGTTGATTTTTACACTGTGAAAACATATTCTTTTCTCTCTTCTTTTAATTAGTAATTTTTATGTGCATTTGATATCTTCGGTGTACAACAAGAGAAACTAATAAACAAATTTCTTCACCTAATTTCTAGGTTTGAAGAAGTTTACGAAGATGAGAGTGAGAAAAAAAAAATAAACCCAAATTTCAGATGAGAATATAACAACACTGCCATCCTTCAAAACAAATTGTGTATCCCTAAGCTGCAAATTGTATCCCTCCATTTGGATTTAGAGATTTTGTGCATTCACGATTATGGGGATTCAATGAAATTTAGGGATTTTTTTCTCTTTTCTTCTTATAACGACAAGTAAAAAAGACACATTTGTATTGCTAAACCAAAGTAAAGGAGGAGTTCATGAAGGAAAGTGGGAAATAAAGAAGAGTTCATCTTCTAGCACCCCTTGAGATACATGCGCGCCCCCTAATATTTCAAATTTACCCCTCGCACTTATAAAGCGAGTGTGTAAATAGCAAAAATTGGGGGTAAAAGAGTTCGCTTTCTAGATAGCAAAATGCAAAATGGGTTCGCTTTCTAGATAGATTACTGCAAATCGAGTTCGCTTTATAGGATGAGAACCTTGTAAATACGTTTGTGCCCCTTGGAATGAAAAAAAAAAAGTTTGTTTTCTAAAAGGCAAACTGCAGCTGAGTTCGCTTTCTAGAACGTGAACTTATTTTTTCATGATTTTTTTTTTCATTTTAGGGGGGATACATTGGGTTTGAGTAAAAATATTGACAGTCGCTACTTAGAGTGCGGAAAAAGTGCTCACATCCTAAAAAGCGGGTGAGTTTTAGTCATTTCAGAGGTGACAGAGGATTTTCAGGAGCATGTCAAATGTAGGATTCAATAAATAAAAGAATGAATACAAGCCCAAAAGTAAAGTACACGTTGGCCCAAAAGTTTATCTTTTTCTTCTATAGTTTTCATACGTAACAAGGGCAGGACAAGTTGCAATGGCAATTAAGGAATTAAAACTCAATTATAATTTTGGTCGTCCTTTTACTAGTTTTGATGTTTTATCAGAAATATATCATATTCATGAATAACTTAATAGTTACTAAAGTGTTCTACATTTTTTACATTTGAACTTGTACATATAGACATATGTAGATCCTGTTAAACCAGTCTTATCACAATAAAAAATACTTCATATCCAATATTGATAATTCTAGTCGAAAAGACAATGACAGAGTCGTCCTCGACTTTTGAAAGGCCATGCATGAATATTAAAAATAGATCTCTAATAAAAAAAAACACAATAGGTTTAAAAATAATTATCCTCTATTTAAATTATAAATGACAAAAAATAATTATAAATTAATGAAAAAAAACATTTACTTTCGATGAAAATTAGCTTTAACCTTATCATCTAATTTGTCACTAAAACCATCCCCATTCCCCAATGAAGTTCTCCATTTGCATTTGATGTTTTAAAAAGATTTGGGGTCATGGTTGAGAAAGAAGCTAGATGTTGCCACCACTGAATTGTATACTTTAAATTTCTGTTGCGGTAATGTGATAATTTCATTTAAAGCTAACATTTGTTTTCAATGAAAATTAGATTTAACTTTATCAAAATACTCCAAGGACCGAACTAAATTTAGATTCTACTGTCATTTTGGTTCCTTGTCATATCATCAGTCACTTGTCAAATTAATGCCTACTTAACAAGCTGATTCCCCAAATAATGCCATATTAGCTTTTTTCGTAAGTTAACGTTCAAATTTAACGCCAAAGACCAAACTGACTAACGGAATGCAAAGTCAATGACTATTTAGTAGTTTTTCGTCCGTTAGGGATCAAAATGAATGTTTCCCCAATATTTTATTATCTACATTGATGATTCTTATATGTTTATATTGACATAACTCATCCTTATAGAACCGATTTGTAAGATGTAGATTGTCTTTTACTGATAAATAAACTCATATCCAGGTCATCTCACATCCGATATAAGACTTCTTAACACACACCCTCACATTGAATACTATTGGGCTTGGTACGTGAATATAAATAGTGAGTGACCCAACGAATCTTGAAAATGCTCTGATATTATCTTAGATGTTTATATCAAGTCTAACTCATCCTTACAAAACCGACTTGTAAGCTGAAAATTATCTCTTACTCATGAACGCATAATCAGGCCATCTCACATTTAATGTGAGACTTCTTAAAATTGATTTTAGTAGAAAGACATTACTTTATTTTCTTTCAAATAATATGTATATTTGATGTTTTTAAGGAAACCATACAAAGGTTACCTTTTTTGTTTTTTTTTTCTCTTCTTTTTTTTTTCTTTTCAGAAAGCGTGTTTTATCATTCAAACTCTGTGTAATCATTTTTTTGTAAAGTAGTATAGCAGCTGAAATTTCACTTATTAAGGTGAATAAATAGAAGTACTAGAGTTCAAACTTCAGTCCTTACATATTACATTCAATGTCCCATACCAACTGAGTTATGCTCTGTAAAACAATATTTTGTTATGCATATAATTTAATTCTCTCATCCACAAATTCTATTCTTAATCCAACTGACAAGCAACCTCGTCCCTGACATTTTATGGGTGTTAGGTAAAACGTGAGAAAATATCTTATTTCATTTAACATAATACGTTTTAATAGTACAAAAGTAATAACAAAAAAATTTAAACGTCAATAGTGGTGTGGCACCCCACAATTTGGCTTTTTTTTTGACTAAAAATAAAAGATATTCATTCATCAAATTGATAGAGTATATCGATATAATACAAATTCAAATTCGCTAAAAACAAAAAGCATGAATCTACAAACAAACTCACAACATCCATGTTAATAGCATAAAACGGCAAATTACATAAGCCTACAAATATGATTATATTGATGTGTCTGGAATGTTCATGCCTCCAGATCTATAGCATTGATGACACAAAAGTCGGCATTGGATGAATTTGCACTTGATATGATATAATCCTTCAACCTGAAACAAATGAACACCTCACAAAAACGGGAAAACAAAATACACCGCACATAGACGGCACAACATAATACACCGCACAAAGACGGGACAACAAATAACACAAAACCAAACAAATATGTGAAAAATCACACTTATTTAATAACGAGAAAAAAAAAGTAATTTGGATGACCTGAAATCACTCTTCTTTAATAAACTAAGAAGAAGGAAAACCCCCACAATTTGGCTTAAAAAACTTTCATTCACGTCATTTTACTTTCATCTTTCCTACATCTATACAACTAAAATGTGGCTTGGTTGCTTTCAACTCTTTTGATTAGTGACACTACATATAAACATGAAATACAAATAAATTGATAAATTGACTAATTGTCAAGTTTTTCTTCTGGCTCGTAACAAATTCAGTAGGCTCCATGATTCAATAGATCTTGTTAGACTCGAGAAAGACTCGAATAAACTCGCACTTTATTTACCTAATTTGTTATCGGTTAATAAAAACTCGCATAACTGATAATCCCACGCCTAACCAATCTTAGCTAACAAATAATTTATGGCAAATGCTAACGAGTGTCCCTGGGCACTCATTAAGCCTTAAATAGTAAGTTTTTTATAGAATTTTTATGAAAATATATAAAATCAACGCATTGGAAATTGTGCTATGTAACTCTTTAAATAAAAAGTTTCTTTAAATAGAATTCTTAAAGAGTGCTCCGGGGACACTCGTTAACAAGATCCATAATTTATTTCTGTTTATAGAGATAAACAATAATATTCCACTAATAAGTTGTAATCATTAAATTAGTTTGTGTATATACAAAAATAAGATAAGATATATCAAACCTCAAAAAAGAAGATGTTCTTCGCCTATGGAAGTCGGATGTTCCTTCGAAAGTAAATGTCTTCGGTTGGAGGTTATTATTAAACAGATTACTAACAAGAGCAGCTCTTCATTACCGAGGTATTTTGACTAATCATCACAAATTATCTTGCATCTTTTGTTTTCAACAAGCTGAAGACGAAAAACATCTTTTCTTTTCATGTCCTTTTAGTAAGGAAGTATGAAACAAAGTTTTATCCTGGTTAGGGACATCTTTACAAACTGAAGTTCAATATAGAAATCATTTCCTTTTATTTGGTGATTTGTTCAAAATGAAAGACAAATGTCATGTTCGGTACTTGGTATGATTGGTAATCACTTGGAATATTTGAAATCTTCGCAATAAAGTAACTTTTGAGGGCAATATACCGGATGTTTCATTGTTATTGGAGGTAATCAAATTTCATTCTTGGTTGTGGTTCACTAGTCGGTATGATCGTAGGATCCTTTTCCTTTTTGGTGTTTAAATCATATGTATTGTATTATAAGCACTTAATTTAGTATTCTTTGTTGTAAGGGTTTGACCATATATTCTCTTATAATAAAATTTTGCTTATAAAAAAAACCTAAAAAAAAAAGTATTTTTCAAAACATGCTTCGACGGTGGCCCACAGTATATTTATGCATGTATATATAACTGTTAATTTAAAAAGTCCAATCTTCCGTTTCTAAAAAAAGTATTGGAATATTGAAGCAATCAACCAAATGAACCTAAAAAATATCCACACCCTAAATGGGGTACGATAGATATAATAAAGAAGAGAGATAAACCATATAATAAAGGAAAAAAAGGTTTTTAAAAGACATATAAGTGAATTTACTAAGTTACCCTTCTGCACAGTAGTTATGGTCCACTTCATTCACGCTCGAAAAAAACCAAATATTATTCACTTGAAAGGACAAAACTAACCTCACCCAAGAATATGCACGACATAAGTTGAAACAAGAAAGATTATAAGATTATCATTTTATTCATACATAACCCTAAATATCCGAAAGGGGGATAAAGATTTCATTTCATACATAACCCTAAATATCCGAAAGGGAACAAAATTTTCATACATAATAATAATCCACCATAAGCATACTCCAAAATTAATTAAAACAACAACAATAATAATAATAATCCACAATACAACAACATTGAACCTCAACCCTATAATAACTTAAAATTTCACATTAACGATTTTAGTGACCTTTCTTTCACTGGCTTCCTCATTCTTCTCTTCCCATTCCCATTATCATTATCACAATAATCATCATAATAATCCTCTTCATCCGAAATACAAGGATCAACATTAACATCAACACTAACACCAAACTCAATACCAACATTATTATTATTATCATTATCATAATTACTATGATTATTACCAACATTAACCTTATCATCACTATTAGTACCACCTAATGTTACAACACTCTTGTTACTATCATCTTCACCTTCACCTTCACTTCTTTTTTTCCCCCACAATGGACCAAACCCAGAATAATAATAAAATTCATTATTATTCGTAGTACTCGAAGAACCGGCTACCGACTTCTTCGGCCGGCCTCTACCACGTCGCGGAGCCGGTCCCACAATGCCACCACTATTCGAGCTTCTCTTCGAACCTACTACCTTCTTATCACCGCCACCACCACCACCATGTTGTTGATTATTATCATCAAGCTCCATCATATCAAAATTTTCTATCGCAGGTATATTATTATTATTATTACCAACATCTTCAGTTTCCATCATCGAAGCAACAACAACGACACTGTTTTTTATATTGGACAAACAAAACTTATTCATTTTAACACAGAACGAAACAAACAATACAAAATTTCATAGAATCAAAAAACCCTAATGGGTATTGCAATATAGATAAAAAAGCTAACAAATTGGGATTTAGATTTGGATTTACGTTTACCTTTCATCAACTGCTCCAGAAGAATCCCCATTTTTTATCGTATCTTCATCTTGAAACTAAGCAAAAAAAATTAATAGCAAAAAAAATGAGAAATGAGAGAGAAAATAGATACCCATTAACCTAATTTGAAGAAAAAAGGGAAAAACAAGAAGAATAGAGGTGAAATATTATGTCATGTGAAGTGAATAAGAACCCTAATGAATGAAAATGAAAATGAAAATGGAAAAAACCCTAATATATAGATCTGAGAGAAGAAGAAGAAGAAGAAGATAAGAACCTGGATTGAAGAGTTATTGAAGTTGGAAGAGTGAAAGGGGATCACATCCCATGGAGATTGATTAAGCTGACAAACGTGCGTTTGAAAAGTTTCAACTGGAAATGAACCATTTTTGAGTAATGAAGAAGAACAAGTATGTAGAAGAGGGGAAAGCTTTGCGTTTTTTCGAATCCTCATATCAAAGAATGAAATGAAATATTTTTCTGATTTTTTGTGAATGAAAAATGGGTTTTATACTGTGTCACTGTTGAAATTTTTATCTTTTTTGGTGGTATTTTTATTTATTTTATTTTATCTTTTTGACAGATCTCATTTACTCTCTCTCTCGGTCTCTTTCTTTTCTTTTTCTTTTATTTTTCTCTTACACAAACACACGCCTCGATAATCGTTCTTTTATGATAATAGTATATTGGTTATATTTCCATATTTTTATTAGAATATTGTTTTGGATGCGTAACTCAATTGGTAGTTATTAAGGATATTATCGAAACACATGAAGTTTGAGTTTTAACTTTTAAATTACTTGTATTTGTTTTTTTATGGTTAATAAAGTGTGCGAGATTAACTATTCGATTGTTTTATAAAAAAATTCTTTTGATTAGAAGAGAATATGATAATCTAAAGTTCAGTCAAAGTAAATAAAATCTATTAAAAGTCTAAATACAATTTAAATTCTTTAATTGAAATTCATTAATCACTTAGATAAACGCACACGTTGATATAATTAATAATTTTTTGGTTCTACTTTATGATATTTAAATAGGATTATGTTAGGACACAAGTTAAGAAAGCAAATATAGAAATTATGGAATTAATAATGGAAAACATTTAATGCATAAAAAAAATTAAAGTACAAGTTTCAACAATTTTTTTTTACATTTGCTTCTTTACCCAACCCATTGAACCGGGTAGTTAATTAATGAGTTCTATTTACGACGTATTATTTAGGGAACTCGAGTTCGATTTTTAATAAAGATAATTTTTGGTTTCAATTTACTTAACTTACGGTCGAACTTTAAATTATTAATTAGCCCATTTCCTCTCAGAAAAAAATATGAGCCAAAAAAATTAAGTGAGATTTTGAACCGAAATTTAAACCAAATACGACAAACGAATTTTGTAGCACTCTATTCCTTTTTATAAGTAATACTTTACATTTTTAAATTCACAGAATAATTAATATATTTAATTTATAATTGAAGTAAAATGTCTCTTATGAAAAAGACTAAAGGGAGTAATATAATAAAAAGAAGTTATGAGGTTTTTGCTTTCTGGGTCCTTCTTTCCTCATTAAATTCATGTGTTTTTATTTGTATATTTTCAAAATTACGGTTTTGCCCTTAGGTTTAGTCATTATTTACTCAATGAATCCGCTGCGTGTGCTAAAGAAACCCCTACAGATTCTACAACCACGTCACACACACAGTCTATACATAGTTTTACTTTTGGTTGTCCATATCCAAAAGTGATTTTTTATTTAATTTTTTTGATGAAAAAGGAAATGATCACGTCGTGACAAGCCCACACAGTGTATCCACCCAAAGCTCTGTTAGATTCCGTTTCAAAATTAATTCAAACCATAGTTTTTTTCTCGTGGCAAAATTCTAAATTAGATTTCATTTTCTTAAAAAAATAGAAGGTTACCACTTAAAAAAAGATAAACAGTAGTTTTATTTTTAATTTTATTCTTGTTTTCATCTAAAAAATGTCAATCTCTGATAATTTTGTCATAATGTAATTTTGTTGAATTAATATTTTTTAAATTGAGTATCTTTTACATTCCACTATAGAGTCAAAATTTTCGACACGGAGAAACTAATGGTCAAACAAATTTCTTCATTAAAAAATTTAACATTGCAATATTTTTATGATTGAATTTGAATTCAAAATTTCTAATTAAATTGTAGGAGAAAACCTATACTTCTCCGTCATAATTATAAGCAAAATTGCATTTTTTAAATTCATTAAATAATTGATGTATTTGAATTATAATACAGACTAAATACATATTTTATTCAATAAATCTAAAAAGTACACTTTTAGCTGTCAAATGCATGTAGTTCCTACCGTAACACTTTCTCTCTCTAAATTTTTTACTCTGCCTTCACTCTAATTTTCTTCCTCAAGTATTTTCCTTCAAATCCAAAGTGACAACAATAGAGATGTAGCTTCTATGGTGGATGGTGCGACGATTGGCTTGGCCATCCGCACCACCAATTTTTCCGACGGTTGATGCCGACGATTTTGGTAGTGGTAGATCCAGATCTGTGCCTTTCTGATAGTGACGTCCCTTCAACGGTTGTTGTCGTGCTTTCGGCGGTGTCCATGTAGTTGTATTCGTTCTGGCTCCGGTGAGCTGGTCGCGTGGTGGTAGTACCGGCAACACAATGGATGTTATTTCGGCGGAAGTGGTGTTTTGACGTAGATCTGGAGGTTTGGAGTGGTGTGGTGGTGCCTCGTCAGTGATGAGAGTCTATGGTGTTGCCTCCTTGTCTTGGTGTTGTTGTATGGAGGTAGTCTGCAAGCTGAGTCTTATCTGTCTAGGTTCTTATTTTTACGGTGTCCCGTCAACTTTTGACTCAAGAAGTTGTTTTTTGGACTCTGACGCACCATTCACTTTTTATTCGAGATCGGGAATTAAGATCTAGTGACATCTTTATGAGTCGGGTTGATGTCTTCTCCGGTGGTCTAGAAGACAAGGAATGTCTTTCTAATAATAGGATTAAAAGTTAACCTCTATTAGGTGGTGTCTGTTTTAATATGTTCATTGGTGTTCCGTTTATATACAGTACCTTTGTTTTGTAACTCATCTTTTACGGGTCTCTGCTTGTCTTGTGCAGAGATCTATTATTAATAATAATATATTTACCGTCCAAAAAAATGAAGTAAATTTTTACTTATATTTTTGACCGGATGGAGTATTTCATCTAAATGTTCTTGAAAATTGAAACTTTTTTATAAGAAAAACTTACTACTCCTAGACCTAATTTGTAGCTTTTTATTTTTCATTATATTTGTTTACGAGTCAGGTTAATGTGTCCCATGAGTCTTGTATTGTTTTCAATACAATACTTACCATTTTTGTGTCTTTAAATAATGTTTCAGATACTAGTTAGCCTCTAATTAATTTTCTAAGAAAATGACCAAAATTATTTTATTGTTGTAATAAAAATGAAGATGGGTGGTTTGAGATGCGCTAATCCCCATCCCTGTGTACGGTAAGAGTGGCCAACAAGGCTGGTCCACATTAACGAATTGGACCATTCCCTACTTGATTGGGTCCTATTTGGAGCCTAAAAGGATGAACGGTTGTGATGATGATGGTGGTGGAAATGGAAGAGAAATTTTGATCTGCATGAAATGAAAAGTTTTAAAAACTTTGGGCCTTTAGGGTATCAACTGTATCAGATACCTAAATATTTGGCAACGACATACATACGTGGCAACAAAAGTGATTGATTCATTTTTCTAACCACATTAGGGTCGCCCCAAACAATAATGACAATGTTAGCTACAATATTTTTTTTTATCGAGTTATTTAATTACTTTTATAAAGTAAATAAGTAGTGAGATGTTCAGAATTTGAATTTCGGTCTATACATATATAAAGTGATGTTTCTACCAATTTAATTTTTTTTTTTGACAAACTAAATTAGTTAAACTCATTGGACAAGCATGACATTTTTAAATTGGAAAAAAAATCAACTTCAATTATGTGAGATTACTTTTGTTACCATTTTTGTAAAAACAAATTCCATTTTTCAAATCGGTAGGTTTCCATTATGGTAAGACTCCATATATATATATATATATATATATATATAAATGGTGGGTGAGATCAAATTACACTGATGTAACATTTGAGTAATGTTACACTGTTTGATAAAGCTTTGGCGAATATAAATTTTATAAAATCTACCGTTGGATTGAATGTTTATATCATATAGATCATCTATGTTAAATTTTACAAAAAACTAAAATCGTTTCATATGTTGTTGAGGCACATCAAGATTAACGGTATTCGATAAAAACACATAAACTGTTAATTTTGATTGGTCTAAATAACTTATCAAACGATTTTAGATTTTTGTAAAACTTAACATAGCCGATCTATATGATATAAACTTTCAATACAACGGTGAATTTTGTCAAATTTGTATTCATTAGAGTGTTATTGAGCGGTGTAACATTCCTCAAATTTTACACCGGTGTAATTTGATGCATCCCAATATATATATATATAGTGTTAACTCTTTGATTCTTAATTAGAAGAAGGGGGTTCTGCTAACCTAGAGTTCGACCACGAGTTAAGTAAAGTTCGACCCTTTGGTGCATATATGTTTCAATGAACAAGCAACAAGTCATGATGGCTTTTTCAAGCTTAACAGTCCGAAATCAAATGATACAAATATTAAAATAGTCCCGGCACAATAAAATCCAAAGCAATCCAGAACCAATCGAAAGTCAGATCGAGGGATGGTCAGTCAATTGGACTGGGCACCACGAGCACAAGAATTACAAAAAATCTGCGAACCCAGTAGCACGACGAATAACTACTACCGTCAACACGAACAACTATGATTACATATATTTGTGTGAAACTTCCAATAAAATTGTGCACAGAAATACCAACTACTACAATTACAGTACAAGAGTGGAATGAATGGACTGCCAACACAGTAACGATCCATTCAAATTTCCCTGTAAACTAGTATAACAACCCTTTCGAGCCTAACAGTTCGCTGAATCGACACTGAAAAGACAACATATCCAAAAAGATCTAGAGTACCAATAGGACCACAAAAAAATCGATAATCGTTTAACCAAGACAACAACAAATTCAGAATGCCAATCGGAGCACCCAACAATCGGATCCTCTTGGTTAGAGAAGGCCACCGACATAATCACAACCTTGTGGGACAAATAACAAACTCACGAGCTCCAAATCCACAACCATTAGCGCGACGACCACAACTAGAGAGCACCAAAGCACAACCAGCGAAGTAGATTAGACAACGTCGCAACCCCTATGGGGGTGAAAAAGGTGGTGCGGAGGTCAAGGCACCCTCATTGACCACCACTCATATCTGCTACATGGTGAACGTGGTGGATCAAGTAGGCGGCACAGTGAAAGGTGTATAGAGAAAACATAGGATTGAAGCAGTGCAGTGGTTATGGAGGTTGTGGTGAGATGTGTGGAGGCAATTATATGGTGTTCAGAGAGAGAAGGGAAAGCTGAGCTAAGTTTTCATAGATAGTCCAAAAAAATATAGACATAATATAGAATATCTTAAACATAATGTGGTCATAATATCGATATTAAAATGAACATAAATTTATCAATATGGACTTAAAACAAAATAGGAAATTTTTGAGAGATAAAAACATATGTTTTTTTTTTATAAAGGGACAATTTTTTTTTTGAACAAGCTAAAATGGAATATATTAATAAAATAGTCTCCTCAGCACAAGATGTACCGAGATAGACTATAAAGTTCTACAAATAGTCATATACAAGGAATCAAAAAGAAATCAATCAAGGCCCAGACAGAGCAAAGGACAAGACCACCATCTATGGTAGTTTGAAGCTAAAGTAACATTCGTCGTCTTCAACCACCTAAAGGAAAATAGTTTGATCTTGTCGAACAACTAAAGGGAGCTGCTTGTTGAGCCTCGAAATAATCTGTGATTTCTTTCCGTCCACACAACCCACACACAAACAAGCCAAATGAGCTGCAAAAAGGAGCGTCACGCCCGAGATCCACCTGCTGAACATGTAAACTGAACAAAGTGATCACGTATAGAGGTGAAATGCACCGGTGTGATGCCAATCCATGAGCACACTGATGTCCAAGGGGATCCAAAGGTACTGCAAGAGATGAATAAGTGATGGGCCGACTCAGCCTCCCTACAACCAGTAACGCAGAAGTGAGCTGCAGGAGATAAGATGTCGCGCGTAACCATGTTTGTTTTTGCGGGTAACCTATCACCCAATAAACGCCACGCAAAGATGGAGACCTTCAAAGGAACCTGAGAATGCCAAATGAGTTTATCCGCATCATCCATAGTAGCTGCATCCTGAGAAGTCAATAGCTGATATGCTCCCCAAACAGTGTAGCCTTCAAATAAAGGGACAAAATTAAAGTAGAAATTCTCTAATTTTATAGAGATAACATATTTAAACTTTTTTTTTATAAGTCGATGGCCATTTACATTTAATCTTTTGGCATGCGATGACTAAAAATGGTAAGCACTTTTTTTAGGCTAAAGATGGGGTGCAGGGGCACCTGCTGCAATAATCATATTCATATATAAATAAAAGGGAAAAAAATATAGAGAGGGGAAGAACATAGACTAAAACCCTCAAGGAAAGTAAAATGTGTAAAAAAAGAAAGATAAACTCTTCAAAAGGAAGCCTTCGTAAGTATTTACCTTGTACATGATAGAGTAATTTTCTTTGATAGCTTTAGCACGCTACTTTTGCTGGTTCTTCTTTTTCTTTGGGGCGACTAGTTGAAATTGTTGGTTGGAATTTTCAAAAGGGTCTTGCTAAACGGTGCCCTCAGGTACTCTTTAAACATTCTATTTAAGGAAATAATTTATTCAAAAAGTAAAACATTTCAATTCCCAATGCGTTGACTTCACTCATTTCCATACAAAATTCACAAAAACTTACTAATTAAGGTGCTTAAAGAGTGTCCCGGGGACACTGTTTAGCATTTTCCTTTTCAAAATTATCAAGTGAATCAATTTCAGTTGTGTTAGCCTAAGAGTCTCTCAGAAATTCCACATTTGGACAACAGTAGAAATAGGTGGAACTACAATAGTGATTTGCAGGTTTGCCCTATTAATCTCCAATTCTTGCTTATTTTACATTTGTGTTGTATCATTAGAAGCAATAACATCGGAAGATGTCATAACACTCCAACTTGGGGATCTTGACAATAATCCATATTAACCACAACATAAGAAACAATGATATCTAACTATGTTTTTCAGCCAAACCAATATCATGAACTAAGATATCTTCCACTTGCAACAGTCGTACATAAAGTGTTCCAACAACAATAAAAGATATATCTTCCTCTAGACTAATGATGTGTCCCACATTAACGATAATTTTATCCCTTCATATTATATCAATAATAAGAGGACAATCTTCTATAAAAAAAATTATTGCAATTTGCATCATTGTTTGGAACTGATCTTGTAGAAACTAGAAAGTGTGTTCACTTCATCAACCTTCTCAGCTTCACTATTTGATGCAATACACTTAACAACATTTTGCACTTTGTGCCTATGCACAACTACTGAAACTGCAAAAGTTTTTGGAGTTTGATATTCGCAATTAAAAGAATGTCCAATTATCTGACATATGAATTGTAGGAAGGGGAAAGTTTCTCATACTCAATATCCACATAAAATTTAAATTCATTCCCTTCAACAAGAATAATTTCACGCAAGTAAGAGTTTAATACGACATCTATGAACACTCTTTTAAAGTGACCGAAAGTTATATGGTTGTCTCATCAAGAGCCAAAGAAATGCCTAAAACCCTTGTGATTCGAAACAATTTTTGGCCTCCAATTACATGGGCAATCCAATCTGCATCTATATATGGGCATTAGTCTATTGTTTTATTTAAGGATTAAAATAAGCAGTTCAAACAAAAGTCCTAAATAATTCCAATGAATGGTTCCAAGATCCTATATATCTATACAACACTTAAATCATCCATGATTGACAAAAAGAATTCAAAATAGCCTTTACCTAATGATCTACACCATGGACCAAGGAGTATTTGTTTTCCATAACTTTGAAATCATTGCCTTCAAATCTATCAAACAAATTGGGAGGAACCCTTTCACAGAGTAAACATCATATCCGAACCAATCCAAAAGTAAAACTGCAAACCGAAACCGCAAAAAACCGCACGGATAGTTTTTCATCTAAACCGCGCGGTTTGGTTAGGTTAGCGGTTTTCATTTTAGAAAACCGAACCAAACCACAATACTTAACTTAACTATATCAATTAATATCAATCAACATATTACCTAGTCCAACTTAGCGCTCAACCCAAATTGAGTCCATAAAATAGTACGTTGTGAAAACATATCATTTAACGCGATCCAAAACTATATTATTGGTATTAAAAACAAGTTTTTGTATATGCAATTTGTGTATATGCATATTATATCACGTAAACAATAAATAAATTAAAATTTTCTATGTTTATTTCGTAACAAGTTGGTAATATCGTCATATTTTTTATATTCATTATCATGTTGGACATTTTGACCGTCTAGAACACTTGCCAAATATTCATCTTCACAAATTTTGATTGAGATATTTTCACTTTTTAAAGTCTTATCAATAAAGAGATGAATTGTTATACACTGTCATTGTATAATTTTTTTATTTTTATAAATACACCTAATCAAGTCTTGCCAAATAGTAATTTATAATTTATATATAATTTATAAATACAGCTGGAAATGGAAATAAGAAAATCAGGACAATTATATGTTCTGGCGTCTCTGAAGTAGAATTTATTATATGCAAGCTATGTGATCCGAGCCCTTGCAAGTGTAAGGCACTATAGTCTATATATACCTGACCTTTTTTTCTGTAAGAATGACAAAACACAAACACTAGTTAGTTTGTGGGGCATACATGACTTGCACCCAATTTGTAGCAGTATGTGTGAGTAAACACTAAAAAGAGTAACTTAATTGAAAGCACATTAACCTTTATTTTACACTTTTTCATCATCCTCAAGATCTCCACCTGGAAATTAGAATTAGAATTAAATCAATAAAGATAAAATCTTCCTTCTTGAATAATATTGAACAATATTTGTAAAATATGTTCTTTTAATATTCACAAGGCAAGGGAACAATAGTAAGTGGTGGCAAAGTGGATCAAATTCTTGTGGAAGGACCAGTGTCTCTTTCTCTCTACTCTTGTAGTAATGTGAATTGAATCTACGAGAATATATCAACTATAAATTACATATTCTGACACGGACATCGCGACGCGATACGGATACCGCGACACTGCTAATGTAAAAAATAGGATATCGACACCTATATATCTATAAAAGATATAAATTGAGAATAAAATATATACATATAAATCTAAGTTGATGAAGTTATTTCTTAAACAAAAGTTTTAAAACATATACGATAGTATTTTACCTTTATTTATCACTCTACTCTTCAAAAAAGCTAAAAATATTGTAATGTTTTCAATCTCTCTTTGATCAATAATGTTGTTTCGACACATATTTAACACTTGTAGATATATCTTATATGTGTCTAAGAAGAGTATAAACAAAGAAAAAATAATTTTTTTGGGAACACTTATCCGACATGTGTCGTACGAATGTCTTACAGGTGTCGGACACCGATCAAATGAGTGTCAAATTAAAAAAGAATTAAATTTTTTAGACACCGCGACACGCATAATCATAGAGGTGTCCGTGCTTCATAGTATATTAGACTCTTATAACCTAATAGATAAAAGATGTTTTGATTTAGTGTTTGAGAAAAAAATTAGTGTTTGACAAAATTACTAGAAGAACTTGCGCCAAATTAAAGGTATACATGTTGAACAAATCCGGCTAATTCGTTAAACTCATTTAATCAAATCTAAAAAATGGGTTTGATCGGGGTCTCTCGTGAATGAATTTTAAAATTAAAAAATCATAAAGAAATTAGCTCTAGATGAAACCGGGCTCATATCCAAACAATTGATTGACCCACTGAAATACTAGTGTTATAGTTTTTTAAAATATTTTTCATTTAAATATCAAATATTTTGTTTTTGTCCTTTGATCATTTAAAAAAGAAAGTTTAATGTTTAATACTCCAATTTTCAAAAGAAGTTTTATGTGTGTATATACACATTACTCTTCAGTACTTCACAATTGTAATGCATTCTCTGATTATTTCCTTCGCGTCTTCACTCTCTGATTCCTTCGAATTCTTACAAAATGATGACCTTTTAAATTTAGTCCTTACTTATATTTTATTATATTTTTAGTCCCTAGAAAGTTATCTGACACTTACTTTCGATGTTACTTTTATCTTGAACTTTTGTCATTTAAAAAATTCATATTTATTTCATTTCATGTTTAAAAATTCTAAATTTTAGTAAATGAATTTTATATGATATTTTAAATATGCCTGCAAAATAAAATTCAAAATTTTAAAAGTTGAATGATAATTAAACAAATTTAGTTTCGTAGGGATTACAATTATGAACAAGAAAAAATTAAAGTCAATAAAAAAAAAAAAAATTAAAAATAAGGACTAGGTTCCCATTTTTTGTTTCTTTTAAAATATTTGGACTAGTTTTGAGCTACAAACATGGACACGACAATGTACAAAATAGAAGAGTGTGTATCTGCATTTACACATATCTTACAGAAGATGTAATGTGAACTTCATAAACAAATATATTTTCATCATTGAAATAAATTTTCCAACCAAAACTTTTAAGAATTAACCTAGAATCATAAACTA
Organism: Trifolium subterraneum; assembly: GCA_951799995.1. NCBI lineage: Eukaryota > Viridiplantae > Streptophyta > Magnoliopsida > Fabales > Fabaceae > Trifolium > Trifolium subterraneum. Next base: position 55,752,750 of record OX637462.1, read on the forward strand.
GGAATAAAGAAAAGAATTGAAACTTTACAAAAGGTAGATATTAAACAAAAAAAATAAATAGACACGGTTTTCCTTCTCAAACAGTGTGAAGGTCCTATGAAGATGTTTTGTGACAACAAATCGAAGATAGACGTGTTTTGTCTTATCATTCTATATCTCAACATCTTCATAGGACCTTCACACTGTTTGATCCACAATGGCTTACAAATCCCTCGTCATAGCTCTACTAAATTCTACAGTTGCTTGAACCACTATACTTTGTTTCTTATTGATCCAAGCAACAATGTTTCCACATAAAAAGGTACAATAGTCAAAAATAGAACTTTTATCGTCCCTGGTCCTGGATAGTCAACATCAATATATGCCTCTATAATTAAACTCTCACCTCTTTTAAATAGAAGTCAACCCATTTGGATTGGTCCGGTGGTATTGACTTGGAATCTGGAAGTGTGATTCTCCTTAAGGTCTCAGATTTGATTCTATCTAATACCAATTTGGGTAGACTAATTTAGCTTAAAAAAGAAAATAGAAGTCATTTCCTCTATTAAGTGGCATTGAGATATTGTAAAACACTACCTACAACTTAAAATGTTTCATCCTTGGATCATGCATGAATTGACTCACCATATTAACTGCATAAGCTAAATTGGCCCTAGTGTGTGCCAAGCAAATCAACTTTTCCACTAATATTGTACTTTATAAACTTTGGCATTTTTTCTCCTTAGAGATGTTCTTGTGATTTTGCTCAATGGAAACACTCACATTTACATCCAAGCTTGCATGTTTCCTGCAAAAGATCAAACACATACTTTCTCTTGATGATAAAGAAGTAGGTATATGTCCAAATGGAATTAGATTCCGCGCAATTACAGCAGCATACTATAACACGCTATAATTGTCTAATTGATACTAGCCATTCAATCATAAATCAACAGTTGATATCGTTTCAACTGAAAAGACACAATTTTAAATTGACGGCCGAGATAAAAAACAGCCTAAAATTGCGTGTATTTATTACAGTAGCACATCTTAATTAAATTGAATCTACTTAGCCATATACATATACTTTGTCTGTTTAACCTAATGAACGGTTAATGATGCATGCATACAAATGTATCTTATTCTGTATATATATGACCTTTTCCTGTTTAAATTCAGCATATCAAAGCTAAATGAATAGAAGAACTTCAACTTCAATAATACTATATATGTGAACTTGAAGAACAATATATATACTATAGTTTGGTTAATTATTGTTCAGATAAAGAAACAGGGTTTCTTCTCTGTTTTTTTCATTTAAATTTTGACAATAATGCTATGTGCAGTAATGAGGATTTCCCTTTTTCCTATTTGTTTCCTATTAGGTAGGCAAATGAATTATACAGAATACAGAGAATTCCACAAAACAAATTCCTAGGTACAGTAATTTTTTTCTTTCAAATTTTCTTTTTACTGCTAATAATGTTCTACAGAAAACAAGGAAACTGTTCAGAACTCAACACTGTTTCTAGGATCTGAAGAAGTTAGTTGAATCTAAACCTAGATAGCAATAAAACATAGATGCAAATACATTATAGAAGGGAGATAAAACAATGGTTCCTAATTAATCAATTGTGATCTATTAAGCATGGACATTCCTCGGATTAGACGTGTTTTGGTGTTTCGGTGTCCACCGACACATATGATCACAAATTAGTTCTGGCGCATCAGTATCCGTATCGTGTCTGGTGTCTGTGTCTGTATCTGTACTTTATAGATTGAGATAGACTTATATATTAGTTCGATCGGTGGTAAAAATTTAGTGTTGTAAGTTGTAACATCAAGCTATTGGGTTTAAATCTGCTCAACAACGCTTGTAAAATTGTCATTAGTGTCACTTTAATTTCACATTTGTTAATAGTCTAAGCAAGTTTTGTTTAGTACAGAACAAAAATGCTAGATAAAGTAGTGATCAAGTATGTGAAAAGAAGGCCATGTATTTTCATCTTTTTGAGATAATTTGTACTGTACTATCCAATAACTCAGCACAACCTTATCATATTTTATTAATTATTTCACTTTACAAATGAGTGCAAAAGTAACATAGCTATGGCAGATAACACTGATTTTCTTTGACTGATACTCACATGTGCTTACTATTGGGCCCCTTCTCTTCTTATATATCCCTCTCTCTATCAAAATATTCTTCTTCTTTTAACCTTTTATTTCTCCATGTGTTTTCATATTCCAATTGTAGAAAATTCTCAATTCATCCTAGAAATTGTATGTTTGGAATTTTGTATCCATACTAATAATGAAAATAATTTTTGAAATTATAAAATGTTAATTAAATTTGCCTCTACATTATTATTTACTACAACTATATTATGTTAATAATGCATGCCAAGTTCATGAAATGTTAGGTCAAAGGTAAGAAGAGTTTAGTGTTGTAATCTTGTTGAGATGAGTTCAAATCCCCTCAAAACAAATTTAAGAGGGCAGGGGTCTTTTCTTATAAATTGGATATTAACACTGATTCCACGCACAGCTATGAATATTAATCTTTCGAGTCTTGTGAGATCAAATAAACAATAAATTCTTCCTAAGAATTTTAAAGCTATTGTTTATTCAAGCTCGGATTCGAAAAAAGACAAATAGTATCATTATAATCAATAATAATTTTGCGGATCCTAAAATATTTTAAAAAAAATTGTTAATGTCAATACATTTTTTTCTATCTTAACTTTCGTTCTCAGCATAAAAGATTATCAATAATCTAAAGTTTAGTTGCAAGATATAAAAAGTCTAACGAATGACTGTTTAATATATGATTTAAACTCGATACTTGATATTGATCGAACTTTACCTGAAATTCATTAACCAATTAAATGATATCACAATATCACAATCACAAGTGACAAATAAGTGTGTTTGATAATCCTTGTTTCTGTTTGCATATCTGAGTTTCTATGATACAGAGAGAGACCCACTCACTCACTCGTCCGTTCTGTTCTGGCATTACTATATATCTTACTCGTCTGAGACAAATATTGAGTCAGTGTTTCTCAGACCAAAGTACACATGACTCAATATCACAGAATGATGACTGAGATTTCTTGTTTATGCTCTATAAAGTGAAGCTACCTAGCTTGTAGCTATATATTGGTCAAATAAAGAACCATAAAAATCATTGCTTGGTTTCTTGGATGTGGTCATGTGTCCAACCCTCTTTTATATTTCTAATCCAACGGTTGTTAATCCACATGAGAGAAAAAGAATGGTGAAGAATAGCTCAGATAAAATCAAGATAAACAACATAAGAGAAAAGGGTCGGAGATGATCAAGATCCTGAGCTAGCCTTTTGGTCATTTGGAGTGTATGGTGAATTTTTTTTGTGACAAATACTACTAAAAATTCACACATACAATTGTGACATTCTGAGTTTCAATTCAAATGAAAATGTTCAAGCTAACATATATACATTCTGAGTTTTTGTTGTGCCTGTAAATATGCAATATATTGCATTTATAGTATCATGATCAAGTGCAATGGTTTAGAGATTGGGTTTAAGTGTTTAATGAACTTTATAAAAGGATGAACCATTTTTATTTTTTTGGTTACTAAAGGATGAACCATTTAAGAGAATTTAAACTTAATTTTTGAAGGAAATGAATATCTTATTTACAACTGTGGGTTATCCGATATAAATCAATGAATAAGATTATTTAACTGGGTATTTAATCTGGATTGTACGATTTAAATATAATGACTGAGATTGATAATAGTAAAAAATTGTGGAAAACTGCTACAACAATGAATCTAGTCCATTTTTTAATAAAACAAATTGGTTTTAATGCACTTTTGAAAAACTTAATGATGACTGTGCCATTTGGATTTGAATTGCGTAATTCATTTGCATAGGTACGTCCTTAAATGTGTCAATTTTGATCCCCTAATTAACGCAGAAACTTAAACTTTTGATTATCCAACTCAATTTGGACCTGTGTTAGATTCAACACACTTAATGATGACAATTTTTGCGTGTTTCTACGTTTTTGATATTGTTTTTGCGTGAAATTTAAATTTTAAAAAATTGAATATTATAAATAAATAATACACAAGTATTTTTTTCTTCATTCTCACATGTTAAATATGACTCTTGAAGGGATATATATATATATATATATATATATATATATATATATATATATATATATATATATATCAATCACCAAAAATACTACTAACCAGCTACGCACGACACCAACAATATATTATGAAATACAAGTTAAAAAATTAAGTTGAATATTAATAAATCATATACAATTGAGTTTCCTTCATTATCGTGTATTAGATATTACTCTTCAAGTGATCTTATTGCATATCATTCACCAAGAATATCCCCAACCAACTAATACATGCATAGCACCATCAATATTTTTTTTCATAACAAATTAATTCTATTAAAGTTTCCGTTTAATAAATGACTCTTTGAATCATGCATATTATGTGAATAAATATTATATATTAGATATAAAAAATAATTGTAAATTTCAACCATATTAAGAAAACTATAGGGACGAAAAACATGCCAAAGTTTATTTTAAAGGGATGAAAAACAAAATTTGGTAATATTTTAGAGACAAATTTTTTTTATTTAACCCTTATAATATTCCCAGAAACCTTCATAGTAGGTAGCTTCTGTAATTATATATGAATTTTTTTTCACCTTCATGTGAACTTTTTTTCCTACCCTTTTCTTTTGAAAAGTTTTCTATTCCCACAAATATCTTATACTCATGAATAAAATTTATTACACCGCTTCCGGAGTGGTCTTTAAAATCTTAAATAGTAAATTTTTGATAAAATTTTTATGGAAATGTGAAAAGTCAACGCATTGAAAATTATTGTATTTAACTTTTTGAATAAAAAATTTCTTTAAATAGAATGCTTAAAGAATGATCTGAAGGCACTCGTTAGTAAGACCCTTAAACTTATGACAAACATAGGAATAATTTTTTAGGAATGTACAAAGATAACTTTTCTAAAATTTCATATGCATTAAGTTTGTTTTACAAAAATGTTATATTTAATTTATCATTGAAAAACATAAATACTCTCGCTCTACCTCTCCCTCCCTCCCTCCCTCCCTCCTCCTCCTCTCTCTCTCACTCATGATATATATTAATAATGATAATAATAATTATAAAGATAAATATGTAAAACTAACACATTCGAGACAAATTTAATACTCTAAAAACTTTTCATAAAATCATTATTTTTGCTAAATGTTCTTATAATAAGGGATGAATTTCATCAGTTGTTCTAACTATTTATATATATACTACTGTATTAAAATAAAGTTGTTCTCATCCAAATATTTATATATATTATACTCCCTCCATTTTTTAAGTGTCCATTTAGAATAGTAACACCAAATTAAGAAATTGTATTTTTGCACCTTATCTTTCTATTATACCCTAATTTTAATTCACCAATAAATTACTATTTTTTTCACACACTTTCTCTTTCTAATAAATTTAATATATTATGTACAAAAAACTAAAATTTAATATGTTTGGTACCAAAAAATTTTAAAAAAAAAACTTAAGTTTTTCAAATATATAGCATTGATTAGTTTTGTTAAAAAAGTATCATTAAAACATCAAATGGACAGTTAAATAGAAACGTTAAATCTAACGAAACTGGACAATTAAAAAAAAATAAATCCGGAGGAAGTACATTATACAAATTACTAAAAAATTTAGCGACCCTTAATTAATTATGAGACACTAGGTGGTCGTACATCTCAACCGTGCTCAGGATCGCCATTACCCATAATGAACTCGTAGGAAATACTGAACATGCATACTCCAATTCTTATTTGAGGTCTCTTGTCTTTGGAAGTTCTCTTGGGTCATTTGCATAAATTTTGTGAGAGTTTCCTCCATTGGAGAGGACTTCCTTTGTTGAAGATTGGAATTTGATCCTTAACCTTGATTATTACCCCAACCATAGTTTTAGTTGTTGGTATAATTCCTTCTAAAATTGGCCAAGTATTTAACTTGTTGGGACCCTTCTGGGAAACACCTCCAAGCTAAAACAAATAAGTTTGAAGAGATAGAAACAATAATGCTAAATATAAACTAAATCTTTACTTGCATAAAATTATTGTTATTCACATATCCAAGGCACATGAGTAGCTCAAAGTTGTTCGGTGCTCCTTGTAACAAAAAAAATGTTTCAATATACACTCTACTACTCAATAGAACTACAACACATTTGTATAATTATACTCTGTATTCGGTCCAGTAAAATTTTGTTAGTGTTTTATCTAAATGTTATCTCTTTCGACAAAAAAAATCTCTTATATCTGTTGCATCTTCAAAAAATTAATGGACAGATGATATGATTAATGTGGATACTATTGAGTTATTATTGTCAGATCAAATGACACCAACGTGTTTGACATCAAATGTTACACTTCTTAATAACATTTTAACCGATCTAAATTTTATAAAATCAACCATTTGATTGAAAGTTTATATCATATAGAGCATTTGTGTAACACAAATCCAAAATCATTTTATATGTTATTGACATACATAAAAATTAACGCCGTACGGTTTGTATATTTTTTTAAACGTTGTTAATTTTGATGTATCTCAATAATCTGAAGCATTTTATATTATACACTGTTAATTTTTAAGTTATTTTCCTTTTGTTTGGAAAAATGACAATCCTGTCTTGGTTGGTTTGATAGAGCCAGAGGATCTCAATCATTCTTTTTTTGAGGATTATGATTTATCAAATTTTATATTATGTGGATCATCAAGGTTGTGGATTTCATTATAATAGTTGTAGTTATTCTTTTTCTTCCAAAAGTTAATAACATTTCATAATTTTTCAATTGATTTTACTTACAAATATTTTATGTTGACACCCTTGCACTTGCACAATTGAATCAAATGATTCAACTGATTATAACAAAAAAAATCATCCGTGTGAGAGCAAGGATTTAAAAACTAGTTAATTATACATTTTATATTAAAATCATTATAGTTTTTCATCTGAAAATATTTATATGAAATTGAAAATTATCCTAGATTAAGAGTGTTATTTGGCTAGAAAATCAGGGGTGTAAAGTTACTGCATTGGACCAAGACTAAATGAAGATTATCTGGAGCTGAAATTGAAATAGATGGGCTTGAGTTTCTAGCCAAGTTGTTAAAGGCCAACGTTTAATTTTAGGAGTTTTACTTCTCGCATCCCCGGGAGACATGTGCACCCCCTATATTTCCAGACTCATTAACTTTAGAATACTTGAAGTTTATTCTTAGTACAATGGGAGGTTCCGGAGGGTGTTCGAGAGGAGCGGTCGGACAGTGTACCAAGCTTTTAGAGCACCAAAATTTGAGATCTCCCTAGGTGGCGGCCATGGCCTCCGATTTCCATCTCTTTTTTTATTTTATTTTTCTTTCTCTGCAATCAGTGGCATGAGGTGTGAATCGATAAATGTTATGGAGGTTGTCCAGGTGCTGAAAAGACGCCAAGGGAAATAGGGGATGAACCGAAACTATCAGATGTAGTTGTAAAATTTAATGAGCATGGTAAAGATGAATCCAAGGGTTATGATTTAATCCTCTCATCCTCTCATTTTAAAATTCCTCTCATATATATATATATGTGTGTGTGTGTGTGTTAAACTAAACAAAATTGAATAATTAATATAAATATTTTTTAGAATAAGCATAAACTCTAAAAAGAAAAAGTTTACACTAACATACAATACAAGAATGATAGATTGTCCACATATGACATGCGTATTTAATTAAAAATATATATAATTAATATATTAAAATTATTTGCAACAAAAAGATACAATGAGGATGATGCTCAAAGATTAATAGGTAGTGGTTGCAGCTAGTATGAAATGTTACAGACACACTTATCCTATTATACTTTTGGTATTATGTAAACTCTTCAATATTGATATAATCTTTTACTAGTCTCACAATTATATATATGACTTATAAATCCATAAAACAGTGAAATGACAACTTAAAAAAATGGACATCAAATTCATAATTCGAGCGGGGCAACCAATTATCTCAGGGACGGCCCTAGTACAATCGATGAATTTTTTGGATGAAAGCTAGCATTTTCTCTAGTTTCATGCCAGTTTTTGTAACGACAGTTCAATTGAAGATAGTTGGGAAGCGTGGACTTAATTTGGTTTTTATGCGGCTGGATTTGTAGGTAGTTGGGAGTACTTAACAAAATTTCTACTTTTCAATATATACGTTGTTAAGAAGTGATACATCGGTTGTGAGATGGCCTGAATATACGTTTATAACTAAGAGATAATTCTTACCTTACAAGTCGATTTTGTACGATTGAGTTAGACTTAATACTCAATTCTAAGAAGGCATCAAAGACTCTCCACGATCCGTTGGACCACCTGTTATCAGGTTTCTACTATTAGGCAACCCACCGTTTATATCCACGCACCAAGTCCAATAGTGCTGGACACAAAGGGTGTGTTAAGGAGTCCCTGATTTATAGAGTTGAGTTATGTCCAATCAATTTTATACATTTTTTTTAAGTTTCAAGAAAGGTGTAAACAAGTACTATGCAAAGCAAAAGCATGAATATATCAAAATGAAGCATGCAACCCAAATATCAGTGTTAAATTTTTGTGGGGAAACAGAACTGTGTGACGTGTAACCAAACTAGAAGTAATCTATCTTTCCGACGCCTGGGCTATTGATTTCCATTGCTTTCTTATATCTGCTGGGTGTATTTTCCTTTAAAGTCAAATGTAGTAGGTTGCGGAATATAGGAAAACCACCTGCATAGCTCTGCATAAAAACAATCGTATAAGACTACCCACAATAGTTTCAACATACACTACATATTCAACACCCATTTTTTCACTCTTCATCATTTTCTCTTTCTTCCACCTAATTATTCAACACTCATTCAACTTTTACCATCTCCAATGGTTTTTTTATTCAACACCCTACCCCACCACTTTATATTTCATATTCTTATTTAAATTTAAATTTTTGTTTTTATGATTAAATAAAATTATAATTATCGCTTAAAATTAAATTAAAATAATACACTTAACAAAATTTATTTAAATAATTTTTTTTTTCTTAATTTAAAATGTAATACATCACACAAATAACGTAATTAGTATGATACAAATTAACTTAAAATACAATACAACACACAAGTTATGTAATTAATACGATGCAAATTAACTTAAAATACGAAACAACACACAACTAACGTATAGTACGAAACAAATCATCTTTTGTAATTGTTGGGATTTTGATAACTGTTGGGATTATTAGAAGAATTATTAGGATCCATTTCACTAAAAAAAGATTAAAATTTGAAAAGAAAGACTAATTAGAAAGATAATAATAGATTAAGATAGTGAAAAACTTGGTTTTTTTTTCTGTGTCCAAATGAAATGAACCAATTCTCTATTTATAGAGAAAAAAAAATCACGAATTTTGGTAAAAATATAAAAAAAAATAAAAAATAAATTTACAATGAGATAATTGAGTTCAAAGGATAAAAATCATAAAAATTCACCGGCCTAATCAGAAGCAGCCACGTGGCTACTTTATATCCAAAAACGTGTTTCTCTCTCCGCAACCCTGCCACTCACGCGTCCTGTCTGCGCGTGTGATGCACGTGCCAGTTTTCACAAATCAAAACGCGACACTGTCCTCCGTGATCAGGCTTCAACATAGTTGAACATCTTCAACTTCTCTTTCCTCCATATCACATTCAACACTCCCTTGCAATGGTTTCATCTATTGAAACACCCCTTCAACACCATCAATTAAACACCATCAATTAAACACCATTGTAAGTAGTCTAAATGATAAATCTATTAAACTTAGATACTATGGAAATGTCATTAATGTCCTTGCTTGCACCATATTTAGCCAAGTGGCTAAATTTGGCAAAGACACGTTACTTATATTTTTATTATTATTATTATTATTATTATTATTATTGCTATTATTATTATTATTATTATTATTTTAATCATTATACTATATTACACAATATTTTTATATTTTATTTTTACTATTTATATGGGTCCTATATTTTTACTCATAAATTAATAAAGTTGTCTATTTTTATTTATTCTCACGAGGACTTATTATTTTGTGATTACCATTCATACTTGTATTTTTACTCATATATTAATAAATCTATTAAACTTAGATACTATGGAAATGTCATTAATGTCCTTACTTGCACCATATTTAGCCAAGTGGCTAAATTTGGCAAAGACACGTTACTTATATTTTTATTATTATTATTATTATTATTATTATTGCTATTATTATTATTATTATTATTATTATTATTATTATTATTATTATTATTATTATTTTAATCATTATACTATATTACACAATATTTTTATATTTTATTTTTACTATTTATATGGGTCCTATATTTTTACTCATAAATTAATAAAGTTGTCTATTTTTATTTATTCTCACGAGGACTTATTATTTTGTGATTACCATTCATACTTGTATTTTTACTCATATATTAATAATGTCGTCTATTTTTTGATAATTCGTACGAATCTTATGTTTATACTCAATACTAGGACCTAATTTTTTTGGTGATTTCTCCGAGAACTACATTATATATTTGTAAAGTTGACTATTTTTTTATAATTTTTATAGGGAACTATAATTTTAATCATATATTAATAAGGTTATCTATTTTTTGATAATTTCTATAAGAGCTATATTTATACTCATATTAATACGATGACCTGATTTTTTATTTATTTATATGGGACCTATTTACTCATATGTCTCATATTAATACGATGGCCTACTTTTTTTTTGTGATTTATACGAGACCTATGTTTTTACTCATATGTTAATAAAATTGTTTATTTTTTGATAATTTCTATGAGGCTTATATATAAACTCATATATTATTACGAGAACCTAATTTTTTTAGTAATCCCTATGAGACCTATCTTTTTACTCATATATGAATAAAGTTGTCTATTTATTTATAATTTTTACGAGACTTATATTTATATTCATATTAGTGTCATAAATACTAACTAAAAAATGTTGAATTTAGAATTCTAAAAGTAGTAATAATTAAATTACACTATTGTAAAAAATTGTATTACAAATTGAATAGGTCAAATATTTTTTTCCACTGTCATGTTTAGTATATTATAGAAATCTCTATAACAACAATTAACTCAAATGTATCATTCAAAACTTTAATTTGTTTTTCCAGATGTCATGTTTAGTAGTACATTATAGAAGTCTCTCTAGCAACATTTTAACATATTTTAAAAAATGATGAATTAAATATGTATTTTTATATTTTTAATTTGTGCTTCAAAATTTTAAAATTTTTGCGCGATCATCTTTAATACATTAGTAGAAATCTCTTGCCAAAGGTTAATTTTTTTTATTGAGGAATGCGTTAAATATGAATAATTAAAATAAGTTAGACAAAATATCGCTCATAATATTTTTGAAATGACTATTATATATACATGACAAGTTGTCATTAATATTTTTTTTTAATATAACTATTATGCACATGATAAACCATTGTTTTATATAATTTTCATGTGTTATATACGACTCTTAAAATCATACATATCAACCACTAAGAACACCACCAACCAATAATATGCATGACATCACCAACCAATATGAAGTTTAAATTAAAAAATTAAAATGTTAGTATTAATAAATCATACTCAATTACTTCATTCTCATGTATTAAATATGACTTTTTGAAGGAGGTTTTACCCTTCTATTGTACCAAAAAAATAAAACATGACTCTTAAAGTCATGCAAATCAATCACCAAAAACAACCACAACCAATTATTATATGCGTAACACCCTAAATATATTTAAAATTCATTTCCCCCTTAACTTTTCATGTATAATACTACATGCATCGTTATTTCTTTGATCTCTTATTTATTTTCTTTCCTTTCATTGTTTTTTCATACATTCATAAAAATAAAAGCTAAATACTCCCTTCGGTCTTTTTTATAAGGAACACTTTGAAAAAATTACACATAACAAGGAACCACATTGTACATAGTAATTTTCATTTAATACTAATATAGACAAAAAAAATATGTTGCTCGTATTTTTTTGAAATAACCATTATATATACGTGACAAGTTGTCATCAATAATTTTTATTAATAACTGTTATAGACAGAATGTTGTCGTTAAAAAATTAAATTAACTATTATATACGGGAAAACAAATTGTTGCTAATGAGAAATTTAAATAACTACTATAAACGGGGAACAAGTTTTTCTGATGAAAAAATTAAATAACTATTATACACAGAAAATAAGTTATTCATGCGAAAAATTTAAGTAACAAATATATCAAATTTTTAGTAATCTTTATAATTCAAATAAATGCACAATAGAAAAAAAATACAAGATATATATTTATCAACGATGTCTAAAATAACTGGAAATCAATATGCCTAATATGAACCTATATTACTGCTTCATCTATTTTAAAATGATAGAAAGATATTTTTCGATCATATTATTACAAGTCATCCTACCTTACTCTATAGCTAGACCACAATTTTTATAATCAATAATTTTATAACGGGACTAATGTTGTACCATTCAAATACTCACCCTACGATAAAAAAAATATCGCGGCAACGCCGCGACCCGTGCGTATGCACGGGTTTTATGCTAGTTCATTTGAAGTCAATTACACCAAGTCATAGCATCAATCAATATACAAAAATTACAAAGGTAAGATTCATAAACATACCACACCGAATTCAAGCTTTAGAGTCCTTACTGCTGAAAACGCGTGTAGGTCATATAAACATCTACACCCGTAGATTTGTGCACTTTCAAGATTTGGTAAGCTAACCTCTCTAGATTTTTTGTAAAATCCTTCAGCCTTTTCTACTATTTTGAGTGCATTAATATCAATGGCCGACAAAGTTCTCAATTTTGTAAACCACCCAAGTAGACTCACAAAGTGAGTGTCCTGCTCAAAAAACACCCGACAGATGGTGAGATTTTGTAGCAATGGAGTATTACATTTCCACAAATTGAGATTAGGAAAACAAAGACCATGCAATTTTAAATCAATTAATTGCATATATCCCAGCAAAGTCAAAGGTGTTCGGGGAATGAGATTATGGAGACTGGCATTATTATCACTTGGAATCATTCTCATCTTTATCATTAGACAAGTCACCCCTTTTGACCTTAGTATTAGTATCCATTCAAACAGACGTGGTGCCACAAACTTTTTTACTGTTGTATACATTTGAAGGCTGTACTCCAAAGAAATTTCAAAATCAACCACCGGATGGGTTTTATCAAATCCGGAACCAAACCTAAAACCTATCATGCTATCCACTTGGATGGCAAAAAGTTCGACATCTTCACTATTATTTAAATTGTGATTAAAGCTGTGCTGGAATTTTAACCCAGGATTTTGCAGCCATAAATCAAGCCATCTCTTCGATAATTGCATGGTCGCTGTCAAATCTTTGGTGGTAAATGATCTCTGGATGTGGAGTATTAGCTCATTTGAGAGTCCCTCAAAATGATCAACCATTTCCTTATCTTTTATCTCTTATATCCAATGTAGTCAGGTTCTCGCACCGGGTCTTAGGTTCTTACGATCCTACGAGCTCGTGATGGCCAAACGAGCTTAGAACCCATGTAGGTTCTCTTTTTCACCTGTATGTAGTCAGGTTCTCGCACCGGGTCATAGGTTCTTACGATCCTATAAGGTTTTTGACTTGAGCTCTAGACAGCGCCGTCACCTTCGTGAACCTCGCCAGCGGTTAGTGTATGTTTGTTCTCACTCCTTTCTCACTTTCGTTCACTTCTCTCTCACTTTCAACCATCTCTTTCACTCAAACCTCTGTCCTCACTGAAACCTTCTGAACTCGTCTCTTTCACTCTCAAGTTTCAACCCTCAGTTTTCATTTTGTTTTTTTTAACCCTAATGTTGCTTCTTCTAACCCTCTTTTATGAACTTATGAACATTTGGAATGATGTTTATGAAATATTAATTAATTAAGTTTATTTTGTTTATGTATTATATTTTTTTTGTGTTTGTGTGTATATGTATATATGTGAAGTTACAATTTTACCCTTGAGTAGGATCTTACGAATCGAGCTACGATCCTAATCTTACGATTCTCAACCAGCCTACCGATCCTACGTAGGATCGCGAACCTGACTACATTGCTTATATCTTTTCATAGAAGTGAGAGTAAAACATTTTCTTGTCCAAAATATTCATGTTCACATCTATACAACAACATTTCCTATAATTATTTCTGTAGAAAATATTTCAATATCTACAAAATATTTCAATCTAAACAAAAATTTCACTCTATGGAAGCAAGTTAGGCAATAGTCTTACCCCTTAACATGTCTTCAGCTTGCTTTACCTGCTTCATTGGTCCAATGATGAAGACCTAGTAAACACATGAAAATTTAAGACTCGTAAAAACAAGAAAATTTAAGACACCCAAAGAGTTAAATAACAGTTTCTCAAATAAATTAGGTTAGAAATTCAAAATGGAGACGATAGTAACAATTAAAAGATAATGACTTATAAAACGGCAGACTGCCAATGCATTTTTCAAAATGAGTAAATAAGAAAGGCATTCATATATAGATCATAGATTCTCAATCACATGCATTGTGCTCTTTAATTTTAAAGAAAAATAAGGTATGTTGTAAGGGTGACATGCAAGTATATAACAAGATTTTTAAATAATCTAGATCTTAGAGATAATGTCATTCAAACCGCTGATATAGAATACACCAAAGAGAAAAAGAAGTACATACATATACTAAAAATTCAACACCAAACCACCAACGGACATATTTTAGAAACTAAACTAAAGTTGCTGAGAAGCAGGAGCTTAATGTATAGTATACAGATATACCACCAACCTTGTTAGGTGGACCCCTAGGACCTCCTATGAGAATTTCCGCACTGCACAAAAAATGCATTTAAGAGTTTAAAAAGAAGATTGGAAAGGAGCGAGTCAAACTATTTTAAATCAAAGGGATCCCAATTAACTGTGGCCCCTAAACGTTAATCGATAGATGGAGATCAGATGGTTGAATGATTTGAGTTTTGAATTCTGAAATCTGATTTTTATAGCATCAGGAAATAAAAATTGGTTTCATAAAAATTCCTTTGATATTTATGTGCAGCTTGGATTTCACTTTCTTTTCTTTATTGTGCTTATTTTAACTAACGTATAAATGATAAAAATTGGTTTGATATTTATGTGCAGCTTGGATTTCCTGATGCTATTTTAAATCCAAGCTGCACATAAATATCAAACCAATTTTTATCATTCATACGTTAGTTAGAATAAGCACAATAAAGAAAAGAAAGTGAAATTAACCTCTACGTGTATATTCATTCCTATTCTATACGGTATACATTTTCATCAAAACCTCAAATCGTCATATCACAATCACAACACAAAACAAAAAAAATAATAAAAGTAACCTTGGATAGAGTTCGCAACTCAACCGCATCACAATCGAAACCAATACCAATAACAAGAAACTTCTCACCTGATTCATCAAAAAACATCAAATTCCAAAAATAAAATATGAGAAAAGATCCCTAGATAAAATCAAAGCATGAACCAAACATAAAGATTAAATCACTAAAACTAACTAAAATCGAAGCATGAAAACGAATAAACGGAAAAGGAGAAACATACCGGAATGGGAAGGAGAAGATGGAGGCATGGGAGATTGCGACGGACTTGGAGAAGACGGAGGCGTGGGAGATTGCGACGGAATTGAAGAAGACGAAGCCATTGATCTTTTTCTTTCTTTCCCTCTTTTTTAAGTTGTTTTCTTACAAGCGCGGAAAAATGTTCAATTGATTAGTTTTTCGAGCAAATAATCATCTATACGAGAAAATTAATTGTTCCGGAAAAATCCAAATTGTTCTTACTTAATATGCTGCCATGTGTCAAAAGTAAGGGCAATTGGACTGAAAGTACACATTAGTTGCAAAGAAACGAAGTCATATAAGCCATTTAACATTTTGTGAGTGGAAAAAAAAACTTTTTGCACTTTCTCCGGCTTTAATCGTAAATAAATTTTTATTTTCTAGATTTATTGGATAATTAATGTATATGGCCATAATTGCCTTTTGAACTATTGTGGCCACGATGGATTCTATCGTGGCTACGATGAAGATTTACTTGAGATTTTTTCCTTTTATTTCGACCGCCTTCTTCGTGACACGATGAGAAAATCATTTTATTAACCTTTTTGCCCTTTTTCTTGTTTCTTCGTCTTGTAACTTTGCTTTTCGTGGTTTTTGCTTGCTCTCGGTGATCCTTTATTATTATTATAAGGGTCATGTTAATTTGTGCCCTTAGGGCACATGATAAGACACCCTTATATGAAAATTTTGCATTTAATAAGTCAAGAAATTTAATGCATCAAAAGTAAAAATACACAAAATTCCAAAACATAATTTCTATTTTTGCCTTCTTATCAAGTGCCTTAAGGGCACAAGTTAACATTCTCCTTATTATAAAAACTATATAAAATACTGCTCTAAATCGGTTATAATTGATTGTCATCAGTTGTCCGTCTAGAACATAATTCAAACGATTGTTCCAAAGTTGAATTTTCTGTCGCATATGCTTCGGCATAATCATGAGATTTGGCTATACGTTTGTCGGTGTCGTGGTAGTGAGCCATCATTGTTGGTAAGCCTGGTCTTTCTTGATGCAATTTGTAACAGCCCGAATTTTTTATAAAGATATTACTTGGAAAAACTTTTATCTCTTTTAAAAAGATGCGACTATGTTTTTTTCTAAAGAATAATATTTATTTAAGCTCTATTTGGTAAAAATAAGCTATAAGCTAGCTGATAGCTGAAAAGGTAGCTTATAGCTGATGACTGATAGCGTATAGCTGAAAAGTTAGTTTATTAAAATTGTAGTGTTTGATAAATTTAGCTGTTATAAATATAAAATGACCAAAAAATACATAATAATTAAATTTCCAAGAAAAACAAAAAATATAACTTTTTTACACAATTCAATTGAAGAAATTAAAGTTAACTATCACAATTCATACCTTAAGTTGTTCTGCTAAGAAAAACTGAATTTTCATTTCTTGTTGTTGTAGTTTTTATTTATTTATATATTTATTTATTTGGAACATGTAGTTTTTATTTATTTTAAAGAGTATAATGATGCCTACCAAAAAAGACTATAATGGTGGATGTGTAGTTGATCAGCAAATATTGAAGGTTGATATGCGCGCAAAAGAATAAAACGTGAGAGAGTGAAGCAGTTTTATTTTTCATTTGTTTTTTATGAGTTAGTTTTTCTAATTAACATGGTAATAAAGTAATAAAATAAAAATGATAAGGATAAGGATAAAAATGAGATAAACCATAAAAAGCTATAAGCTATAAGCTCAAATGCTAGTTGAAATAGCATATTAAAAAAATACTATAAGCTAGTTAGAGAAGCTCGTTACCAAACACTTCTCATTTTTATCAAACAAGCTTATAAGCTAATCTAATAAGCTATAAACTAGTTTATTGGACTTACCAAACAATGCCTTAATCTGATAAACAATAATTCTACAATGAGAAAGTGTCTCGTTTTAAATCACAATTTGATAAAACTCAGATTAGTTCATCCCCGCGCACATACAAACAACACATCAACTTCAATTTTTTTCCACCTTTGGCACCTACAACCATATTTAATGTAAGGGTCAATTTCCTTATCCAAATTGAATCATGCCGAACGGAAGGTAAATGTCATAAAATAATAATAAAATATTCGGCCATGAAAAAGTAATGAAACATAATCGATGCAAGAAACTCTTTTTAACAACTTATACCAATTCACAATGCATGAAATACAACTAGACTATAATCCGGATATTGCCCCATTTGGCACTTTGATTTAACGCTCCAAGAAGCGTATTCGCCCCATTTGACACCTAGAAAACAAATCGCCCCATTTGGCAGTTACCAATAAAATCGCCCCATTTGGCACATGGTAACAAGTTACTAATAAAATTGCCCCATTTAGCACATAGTAACAAATCGCCTCATTTGACACCTATGACTCAACTATATGCATGCTATGCTCTATATACACACTTGACATGCACAACTACTCAATCGCCCTACTTGACACTTCACGGCAAGAGAATACAGGATTTGCTACGACGTCTTTTCTAGCTAAGTCGTAGCTAATCTCTAGTAAAACTGAGTTTGCTACGGATTTGTTGTGAATTAACTGTCGTATAGGCCGTAGCATGGATTGGGCGGCAAATCAACTATCAAAATATTTCCTAGCTAATTTGCAACTAATATAATGAAAATCCTAGCTAGTTCCCAATTAATATCTAGTTAAATAATGTTCAAAAGTTTATGTTCCCCAACTAAATCGCTAGGATATTGCCACAATTAATCTCTAGCTACATATTTTCCTAGCAATTCTGCAGCCAAATTCAAGCTTTTTAGAAAAATATTTATAATTATAAAATGCTAATTATGAAGCCATGCCGAAAACCAAGCTAATTATAAATTAATTATCATCTATTAAAAAATCGAAAAAAGCTAAATTAAATGTGCATGATATACAGTCATTACATCTTATTACTGGCAAATAAGCATGTTATACTTAAAGACATTGATCATACTTTAAATCCAATCTAAACTATACATTTATAAAATTTTCAACTACGATAATAAAGGAAATTACCAACCAAAAAAAAAAGGAAATTACCAACAAAAAAAAGGAAATTAAAATAACATAGTTGGACTGCTGAAATACCCTTCTGGAAGCAGTGACCCAGTTAATGATGTTATATGTTTCCATTATGAATCTAAGATTTAGCAAGTATTGATTAACGTGAAACTATAATGCACTTTACATTTTACTTTTACAAGAAAGTGAACTTACCGGTTCCCATTCCCCAGAGTTAGCAACTGGTCGATCCCTACCGCCGCTTAGGGCAATCCAGATTTAGCTTTCTACCAAGTAGTAATCTACAAGTTGACAGCAAGTTAGAAGTTGTTCTCTGAACAAATAATGAAGGATTAACCAAATTCTAACTTTCTAACAAGTAGTAATCTAATTAGAACCCAAACTGCATTGTTCTTTGAACAAATAATGAAGGATTAACCAAATTCACCTTCAAATAGATTGAAACTAATCAATCATACTCAATATGTTCCACAACTCATAATGCAATTATATGCAATAGAGTTTAATTCACACATCAAATGTTTAGATTTAAGAAACTAGAAGTTTGATGTTTCAGAAAATGAGGATATCAATTATATACCACACTATTGCCAAATGTAAAAACAACATAACTATATAAGGCTCAAGTAATTCACCATTTTTGACTTATGTGTTCCATTTGAGTGTCATTTAAAGCTCAAGTACTTCTAATTACCATTTTGCCTAAACATGTGAAAAGAACTCAAACATTTGCATCATGGGACATAAAACGAATGATTCCAAACAGTCCCTTGATCTGTTGAAGACCAATCACAATTGCAGCTCCTGCTACAAATCCAACAATTGCAGCATGGGACATAAAATCCACAAGGAACCCCAATCTATTATAAGGGAAGTAGAGGAAACTTACTTGATTGTACAAGCCAAAGCCAACAAGAACATGGCCGCTTCCGTGTCTGTAAAACAAAAGTAAATGATATTTATAAGACCAACCAACTTCCTCATTATATTGGTACCTATGCCCACTGCCTATAAATAAATGAGATATTTTCATGGATAATCTTTACCTGAAAATGTTTAAATATAACATTTGTTGTCACCCTACAGTTTACTGAATGGAGTACGCATTTGACTATGTGGAACAAACTGCAAAAAATTGGAAAAGACAATATAAAGTAGCTACTTATGTGAAGATGCACTTTAAACTTACAGCTTACAAACATGCTAATAAAACATGAAACAGTATACTATAAAACAAAGCTTTAGAACTAAAAATATAAAGTAATCATGAAATTCAATTAAAAGTAGTGCCAATACTCACAGATTATTTAGTAGCTTCTTAATAGCCACTGGATTTCCATTTGATCAGTTGGCCTTGATAAATCATGTAAAATCGTTCCAGACTACGATTTTACCCAAAAAGGATTCTATCAGCGATTTAACTCGAAATGATGACCTAGAAACGTAAAATCTATAGTTTTTAGGTTTTAAATCGGGATTTTAATAACCTTGCCTCCACCAATAATATTCGCTTTTGAAAACTTGTTTGTTGCAAGTTCTAAGTCCCTCAATGTAAATCAGTGCCCCCAGCCAAGGTGAGAGAACTCAGGACGACCAGACAGATGGGTCGGTGAAGTCAAAGAAAGCCCATGTGCAAAAAGGGACTTAACACCATTTTCTTCCCCTGATCGGAAGACTTCTTCACCATAGAGGGCAGCCTCTGTTTGCAACAACTAAGTCCGAGGAAATCCATATTTCTCAAACTTTGGCAGAAGCAATTGCATTGAGATGTGATGGTGATTTCAGCAAGTGTACTGAATCGTCCGAGCAGTAAAATTAAAACGGTAAGACCGAGTGTCGAACTAAAGGATCGCGTTATACTATGGAATTATAACTTTTACTTAACTGAACAAAAGGTTACGAGTTGGTTTGTTTGCAATAAAGAAATTATAATAACTAAAATTGGTTGAACTTTTATAATAAATAAAACTGTCAGGGATGAGTTTTACTAGACAACTATTTTGAGTTTCCGACTTGACTATAACTATTGAATTAACTTATTAAATTATTATTGAATTCTCTAAAGTATTCGTGCCCTAATTTCTTAGTGACAGAGTCGTTAATTCTAAAATAACCCCTAATTCCTTAGTGAATTTAAGATTAGAATTAAGCATGATTGAACAAGAATTCATAATTGATTTCAAGGGTTTTCATCTATTCCTAGACTACAAAGGCAAGAATTTCTTATATCAAATCATTCATAAATTCAACTCCCGTATCACAATATGAACTGTAAATCAATTTAAAGGTGATCAATCAATAGAAGCATTAAGTACGGATATAAGAAAAATAATTCAATAAATTTCTTCAATAATCATAAAGCAAATCATATAATAAAAATTGTCATCTAGGTTTACTCAATTAGTTACTCATAATATTGGACTAGAGATAAATAAAGATTTGAGATTTACACATAAAATCAAAATCAAAAGTATCACAACATTCACCAAACCAAATCAAAATTACAACTCCCTTTCAAAACTACACCAATTAGCCACTTTATCAAAAACCAACAAGATATTCAAATCCACAATCAACCACAAACACAACAACGAAATATACAATCAGCCAAACACATAACTTATAATATATTAAAATAGTATAGAATTGTTATAAAAATAGCTCTTTCATTCCTTCTATCATTATTCTTTCTTAACGGTTAAATATTAAATTAAATCTACAATATATTAAGAGAAGATACAAGTGAAATTTTCATTTTACCCTTTTTTTATTTTTTTGACACAATCAATTTAAGGTTATTTTGTGTCTTTTTTTATTATTCATTCAAAAAATTTTGACACATAATTAATTACTTTTTTTTAGTGTAATAAAGATTATATACGGAAACAATTACTCTTGTTAAATGGTTTCAACATGTTATACACTGAAACCATTAGTTTTGTTAAATGGTTTCAGTGTTGTGAACTCATTAATATTGACTATGAGGGTATAATAGATTTATTAAATCTTTAATATTGACATATTATATATATTGAAACCATTAGTCTTATTAAATGGTTTCAGTGTTGTGAACCCATTAATATCGACTATGAGGGTAAAATAGATTTTTTTCAATCCTTAATATTGGTATATTATAAGTGAATATAATAGAACATTATTATTGTTAAATTGTTTTAAATAAAGATTATATACTGAAACCATTACTTTTGTTAAATGGTTTCAACATGCTATACACTGAAACCATTAGTCTTGTTAAATGGTTTCAGTGTTGTGAACCCATTAATATTGACTATGGGGGTAAAATAGATTTTTTAAATCCTTAATATTGACATATTATATATACTGAAACCATTAGTCTTGTTAAATGGTTTCAGTGTTGTGAACCCATTAATATTGACTATGAGGGTAAAATAGTTTTTTAAATCCTTAATATTGGTAGATTATAAGTGAATGTAATAGAACATTATTATTAATGATTTTAAATAAAGATTATACACTGAAATCATTACTCTTGTTAAATGGTTTCAACATGTTATATACCGAAACCATTACTCTTGTTAAATGGTTTCAGTATTGTGAACCCATTAATATTGACTATGAGGGTATAAAATAAATTTTTTAAATCCTTAATATTGACATATTATATATACTGAAACCATTAGTCTTATTAAATGATTTGAGTAGTGTGAACCCATTAATATTGACTATGAGGGTAAAATAGATTTTTTAAATCCTTAATATTGGTAGATTATAAGTGAATGTAATAGAACATTATTATTGTTAAATGGTTTTAAATAAAGATTATACACTGAAACCATTACTCTTGTTAAATGGTTTCAACATGTTATACACTGAAACCATTAGTCTTGTTAAATGGTTTCAGTCTTGTGAACCCATTAATATTGACTATGAGAGTATACACTGAAACCATTACTCTTGTTAAATGGTTTTAAATAAAGATTATACACTGAAACCATTACTCTTGTTAAATGGTTTCAACATGTTATACACTGAAACCATTAGTCTTGTTAAATGGTTCCAGTCTTGTGAACCCATTAATATTGACTATGAGGGTATAAAGACTATATTAAAGATTATATTAAATGGTTTTAAATAAAGATTATACACTGAAACCATTACTCTTTGTTGGAACAAAATATGTGTTTATACACACCCTTAAGTTTTGATGATAACAAAGTATTAAATGGACAATTGATGGTACTAATGTTTAAATTAAGTGCAGGAGAATTCAACGTTTAATCAAGAGCACACTTAATTTAAACTCTGATGAAACCAATGGAAGTCTGAATATTTAAGACTCTGAAAGAGTTCAGATGCTACAACGTAGTCAGAAGCTATACAAAGTTCAGTAGCTCAAAGTAGATCAGAACGTCTGAAAGCTGTCCAGGGACTCAGAGTAGTTCAGAAGCTCAAGGATGTTCAGAGGCCTACAAGAGTTCAGAGGCTGTCTGATAGTCATAAGTCATTCAGAGGATGAAGGCGTTCAGAATCTGAATTACTAAAGACTATCAGAGGCTAACCATTCAAAGACCAATCAGACTCCAAGTTATCAAAGGTTCATCTGAAGCAAAGGGAATTCTCAGTCATCAGAGGGCTACATCAACTACAACTTATCAAGCCTGATGACTTGTTCTAAGGTCAACTAAAATGCAACGGTCACAAAGGATGTGATCCCTCTCTTTAGGAGCTAATTGTACCTTATAACTGTACCATTGGACAGACAACAAAGGTGAAGCTTCTCTGCAAAGGAAGACGTGGCTTTACTCAACGGATCTTCATGTCTACAGCTGTCCAAGTTGCAACGGGAATTTCTCCAACGTCTCAATATCTTTCTCAACTCATATAAATATGTCAAAGAAAGAATTAAAGACTAGCGCTCAACATTAGAAAAATCTCTCAAGAAAGTGAGCATTTGAATTGTAATAGATAATATCTCTCAAATGAAGTGAGCATAGAAACTAGCTTAGAGCCTCTGAAGTTATTATGTTTTGTAATTTGTAATAAGTTTTAAGCTCTTAAGTTAGTAGTAAGTCTTCTGCTTAGTGTAGAAGCAAGTAAGTCTTCTGCTTAGTGTAGAAGCACGTAAGTCTCAGTCTTAGTGATTAGAGCAGTGAAGTCTTTGAAGTAGCAAAGTTTTTCACAAGAAAGGGGGGGGGTTTGAATTGTGAACCTTTAAAATATTCCCTATAAAAATTATCAATCACAATATACTTGAAGAAAATGATTAGATTGTTAGTTAAACCAAATAACCAAAAGTGTTGCAGTCTGGAGATCGATCTCCCAATCACTCTCTGACAGTATATATATAACTATTAAATTGTGATGTGTGTGATTAGTGATTGCACAAATTAAATCAGAGTAAGGGAAGAGAATGCACACAATAATTTATCCTGGTTCACCCAAAATGCTTGGGCTAGTCCAGTCCCCACACTCCTTGTGAGATTGTCCACTAGGAGATGCTAATGATCTCAAATTACACTTCCTTTGATCTAGATCCAAGATCAAATAATCTTCTAAGCCCTACAAGCTTAATCTACCTCAGTCACACTGACTATGAAGGTGTCACTCAATTAGTAGTTACGTACTAACTTGAGCCAATCGTTACAAAGATGAAGGATTTTGGAATCAAAGCCTATTCACTCAATACGCTTATGAGAAGCTTTGAAACTGGATGGATAAACTCTCAAAACACTCACTGGATATTCTGATCCTAGATATATATGAATTACAGATCTGAGTGAGAGAGAAAAGAAGAGCTCGTGATAAAACTTGTAATGCAAAAACAAGTGTTGAAGTTGTAGTGGAGACTCTTGCTCTTCAAAGTTGCCAAGGACCTCTATATATAGATGAATGATGATCAGGGAGTCTTGGCCACGAAGTATATCCGTTGGAGGCTTGAAAATAACGGCTAGTTGCTCTGCAAATTGACAGCTCATGTAATTTGAAGAAAACAGATCAGTCTGAGATCGATCTCCAAAGTTTCTTCTTCTGACTTTTTATAGAGGAGCATATTGCTAGCTGTTGTTGAGCTGTAATGTTGCTGTACGTTGCTTAACAAACAAGTATAGCCGTTGTGCAGCTTTTGGATAACCTTTGAACAGCTGTAGCAAGCTGGTGTCACTCCAAGTGATGATTTTCTCTTTCAAGCATTGGTCTGAGATCGATCTCCCAATTCCGGCGTGAATGACATTCTTCTTTTTAGAGCAAAGAAGCTAGAGCACGAAAAGTCCAGCTGTTATGGATAAAAACAGCAGCTGGATGTTGTACTTGATGTTCCATAGTGTCCTTGTTGCAAGTACAATTGTCATATAGAAAGAGAAACTTCATTGGAGAATGTTCCTACTTTATTCTTTAAAGTACAAGTCAATTCTCCAAGACCAGGTTGTGCTGTCTACTTCTCCATGGTCCATATAATATCAGTTCCATTAATTGAGTATAAAAATGTCCTTGTGTCATATGCTCAATCTTCACATGGTTAAATCATAGAACTTGGTAAAAGAAGTAAGTTCTCTATTCATGAGAGAAACCTTTGCCTTAAATGATCTCTTGGATGTGTAGATAATTCGTGAGAGAAGCCCAAGAGAAAAGTGATCATTTGTCTTGTACATAGTTGACTTATCCATAAGTCCTTTTGCATTGATTGTGTGAAAATGATGTTTGCGCAGGTCTCAGAGACCAATCAGAGACCGTTCTCCAAGCTTTTGTTTTTATCAATGTAAAAACATGATATTTGATCTAAATAGCTCAATTGTTCCTAGCTTAATAAAAACACTCAAGAGCACTTGTTAGATACCAAAAAGATTAGAATTACACTAAAAAATAATTAAGAGGTTTGTTATCTTTAAAACATCAATTAGGGATTTTGCCTCAACAATCTCCCCCTTTTTGATGATGACAAACTTCTTGAATTATGTTTTGAGATGGAATTCTAATTTTAATCAAAATTCAAAGTGCTTGAAATAAAATGTCTAGTGTTTTTAATTTGTAAGCTCCCCCTCAATTCAAGCATTCAATTTCCAAAATGATCATGCTTATGACTTTAAAAGAATTGAGTAACATGAGTATAATTTGAATCAAGCAACATTCATTAATCATTAGTCTCACATAAGTGAGCATCCAAACACAGATGACAGCCCATGATTAATACAAAATGATTCAAACATGCATTATAGGCAATTTAAACAAACAGATCCTGGTTTAGACAACACATACATAGTAGGAGAAGTTCATATGTCATCAAAAGAAACTTCCCAAAATATCTAAATATTAAACAGGATAATTAAAAACAGAGTTCATAGCATAAAAATCAAATATCCAAAGCATCAGCAAACAGGCTTGTATTTCAAAACATCATTGAGCTCCCCCTTGATCTATCAAATCATTCTCCCCCTTTGTCATCATTGAAAAGGGCAATCCAGGAGCAAACACAAGCAAAGTTTATCAATCAGTGGCTCCAGCAGGAGCAGGTGAAGTAGCAGGATTCTCATCATCATTTTCAGAATTTTCAGTAACAGGAAATGAGTCAAACTGTGGTGTTTCAATTTCAGGAGGTGGTGGAATGTGGAGTTGAGGATTCCAAAATCAAGTGATTCATCATGGAGTGTTGAACAGTCATTCCCTTAATCACAATATCTAAATCTTTTCTCATTTGTTCCATATCAGATTCAAGCCTAAAGCGTTTGGTGGGCCTTGAAGGGCCAGGAAAGTCAAAATTGACATTTCCCTCAAACACTAATTGTTGAGTTCCAGCATTTGTAGCATTAACAGATGAGCAAAATGAATCAAAAGTAGCAAATGAAGATGGTATGGATGGCAAAGTGCTATCAGTAGGTTTTGGAATAGGAATGGTGGAAATTTCAGGGGTGTCAGATGTCAAAATGTTTCTTATGAATTCAAAGGTGCAAAAGGAAGACAAACTTCCTTGACTTGATGTCATTAAAGGTGAAAACATGGTGGTATTTTGTGGGGCAGACACAGGTTTAAAACCTTGAAGAGTAGTGGCAGCAGTTGTTACAAGTTTATCACTCTCAGTGGTGGGATCAACATCACCACTGATTTGAATTTGTTCACCAGTCTGGAGATCATTCTCCAATTGGTCTCCAGAGGCATCAGCAAGAACATTCAAATTTGTTTTCTCAAAATCATCTCTCTTTCTCTTACTTCCAACATCAACAGCAGGGGTTTCAACATCTTTCTTCATATGATGAACATTTTTCAAACTAAAGGTATAATAATGGTCTTCAGAGGTTGTATTTGTCATATCAGCATAGTAAAGCCTAAACACCCTAGTCAAAAGCATGGCATATGGTAGTGCAATTTTCTTATAACCAGAGGTGGCAACATGAATCATGTGGTGAAGAATAATGTATGGAAGATTCAATTTAACTCCTTTGGCCATATGGTACATCATGAGAAGATCAAGATCAGTTACCTTATCCTTGCTCCCTGTACGAGGGAAAAATGAGTGTTGACACATGTTGTGGAGGAGTTTGTACTCGGTTTTCAGCAGGGAGGATGGAGGAGAGTTCTTCTTAGCTCCTTCTTCAGTGAACATTTTTCTCTTCAATTCTTCTTTGCTGATCTTGACTTGGTCATACCAGTCATTTCCATAAACCTCTAACCCTTCACTCTTGATTCCAATTAAGCTTCCAATGACATATGGATCTATCACTAACTCAACATCCTTGATGTTTGAAGTAATCATATCTTTATCTGGGAAGACTTGAGCATTGTAGTAGAATGCTTGTACCAATAAAGGATAAACAGTTTCTTTGATCTGAAAGAAACTTTTCCACTCAAATGGTTCCACAAATTTTTCTAAATCAACACCTCCAATGGATAGCTCAGCAAAATTATATAATCTTGACACAGCTACAGGTTTGGTCATCCAATACTTTTGAAAAATTTCTTCATCTTTAGGTTGAATGAGAGGAGCAGGTAGCAATTTCTCTTTGGATTTTTTTCACAGCAATCTTCTTCTTTGTTTTTGGTACCTTGACAGCAGTCTTCACTTCCTTCTTCTTTGGAGTTGGTGATTTCTTGGTCTTGATAGGTTCAGACTTGGTAGATGTAACCGGCTCAAGTTCAAACTCATCAATCTCTTTTTCCAAAGAATCAATCTCAGTGTCAGATTGATCTATCACATGCACTGTGGTGTCCACCACAGGTTTCTTGCCAGCACCAGACATTATCCTTGATGATCTTCTAATTTTGGAGGAATCAAAAGACTTGGATTTCTTCATTTTAACAAGGACAGGTGGAGAGTCCTTTGGACTTGGTATTGTAGTAGTAGGAGATGGAGAAACATCTTCAATTTCTGGTGAGTGTTTGGGTGAATCAACAGGTGGTGATGGTTGATTTTGAGTTAGATTGATGGGTGAGTTTTCTGGAGATTTAGATGATGAGGGATGAAAAACAGTGTTTGGAGAGTGTTGAGAAATTTGGGGATTTTCAACAATGGTTTGCATGTTAGTGGTGACAGGAATAGATTGAATTTCAGGAGTGGTTTCTCGTTCTTGGATGGATTTGTAAGACTCAGATGCAGTTTCATAGGATGATGATGATGAGTATTTTGGAGTAGGTGGTTTTGGAGGTGAAGAAGATCTTGGTGGTGAGGATGAAGTTGAAGGGTTTTTGGTTCGTGGGACTTTTCTACCACCAACGTTTTTAGTTCTGGCCATTGATGAAGATTTGAGCTTGAAAGTGTTTAATGGAAGTTGAAAGAGTTTTGAGAGATTATAAAAGAAAAGCTCAGAAACTTGGGGAAGAGGGAGAATATAGGCTAGGTGTACTTTGATGAGAAAGATGAATAGTAGGTTTGTACTTTAGGTTTTGACAAAAACGTGGGAAAGAGAAAGATAGGAAAAAAACCGTTACCCAATGAGTGAGGAGAGAGGGAAGCCCAAATCAATTTTGCCATTTAAAGCCATGTTTATGAGCCCATTTAAATCAAATGACCGTTATATGTACTGATATGCTTCAGCGCAGTATCCAGAGATCGATCTCTGAACGGTCTCCCAGATACACAGATAAACAAACATCAAGTAGGATTGAGATTTTTGATGATTTTCAATTTTCCTTTGATAAAATTAAAACGATCCTCAACTAATGGTTTAGTAAAAATATCAGCAAGCTGATTTTCAGTATCAACAAAAACTAATTCCACATCCTTTTTGTTAACATGATCTCTAATAAAATGATGCTTGATTTCAATATGTTTTGATCTTGAATGCTGAATAGGGTTTTTAGACAAATTAATAGCACTAGTGTTATCACATAAGATTTTAATACATGTGTACCTTAGTGAGAAATCCTCAAGTTGATTTTTGATCCAAATGACTTGAGAACAACAATTTGATGCAGCAACATATTCTGCTTCAGTGGTTGAGAGAGCAATTGTGTTTTGTTTTCTGCAACACCAGCTCACCAGTGCTTCTCCAAGGAATTGACATGCTCCACTTGTGTTTTTTCTCTCAATTTTATCCCCAGCATAGTCAGCATCACAATATGCTTGTAAATCAAAGTGTGATCCCTTTTTGTACCATAATCCTACATCAGGTGTTCCTACTAAGTATCTAAAAATTCTTTTGACAACAATCAAGTGAGATTCTTTAGGAGATATTTGAAATCTAGCACAGAGACCAACTGCAAACACTATGTCAGGTCTGCTAGCTGTTAAATAGAGGAGAGATCCAATCATTCCCCTATACTCTTTTTCAGAAACATCTTTTCCTTTTTCATCTTTGTCCAAGCTTGTAGAAGGATGCATTGGAGTTGACATGATCTTGGCTTCATTCATCTTGTATTTCTTGAGAAGATCATTCACATATTTTTCTTGACTGATAAAAATTCCATCTTCTAGTTGCTTGATTTGCAAGCCAAGAAAGAAACCAAGTTCTCCCATCATGCTCATCTCAAATTCACTTTGCATAAGGTTAGAAAAATCTTCACACATATTTTCATTAGTAGCACCAAAGATAATATCATCAACATACACTTGTACAATAAGTAAATTATGCTTTTCATTTTTTGTAAAAAGTGTAGTATCAATTTTTCCTCTAGAAAAACCATTTTCAAGTAAAAAGGTGCTTAATCTGTCATACCAGGCTCTTGGAGCTTGTTTAAGTCCATAAAGAGCTTTGGTAAGTTTATAAACATGATTTGGTTTATGCTCATCAACAAAACCAGGAGGTTGATGCACATAAACTTCCTCATTTAAAAATCCATTTAAAAATGCACTTTTTACATCCATTTGAAAAAGTTTGATACATTTATGTGATGCATATGCAAGCAGTATTCTAATAGCTTCTAACCTGGCTACAGGAGCAAAAGTTTCATCATAATCAATTCCTTCTTGTTGATTATAACCTTGTGCTACAAGTCTTGCTTTATTTCTGACAACCTTACCATTTTCATCAAGTTTGTTTCTAAAGACCCATCTTGTTCCAATGATTGAATTATCCTTTGGAAATGGTACCAGGTTCCAAACTTCATTCTTCTCAAATTGATGCAGTTCTTCTTTCATAGCCTTAATCCAGGACTCATCAATGATAGCTTCATTTATGGATCTTGGTTCAATTTGGGAGATCAATCCCAGATTGGTCTCTACTTCCTGCAAGGCTTTTCTGGTTCTAACACCATCTTCTGTATTACCTATAATTTGATCAGGAGGATGATAGCCAACAATTCTCCAGGTCTTTGGTGGTCCTTGAGGTGTAGGGTTTTCATCTGGATCATGATTTTGTACAATGACAGATTCTTCTTCTTCTTCATCAGCAGTGTGCACAGTTGGTTGATCTTCAAATTCATCAAATTTCACATGCATGCTTTCTTCTAAAGTTTGAGTTCTCAAATTGTAGACTCTATAAGCTTTTGAGGTCAGAGAGTATCCTAAGAATATTCCCTTGTCTGACTTTGAATCAAACTTACCTAAGTTGTCTTTGATATTCAAAATGTAACAAAAGCAACCAAATATATGAAAATAAGAAATACTAGGTTTTCTGCCTTTCCAAAGTTCATAAGGTGTTTTGTTTAAAACTTTTCTAATGGTGACTCTGTTCAGAATATAGCAAGAGGTGTTAATGGCCTCAGCCCAAAAATACTTTTCCACATTTGATTCATGAATCATTGTTCTTGCCATTTCTTGCAAAGTTCTATTTTTCCTTTCAACAACTCCATTTTGTTGTGGAGTTCTTGGACAAGAAAAATTATGAGAGATTCCATTATTATCAAGGAATGATTCAAAGAGAGAGTTTTCAAATTCTCCACCATGATCACTTCTTATAGAGATAATATTGATACCTTTCTCATTTTGAACTCTCAAGCAAAAAGTTTTAAAAGCTTCTAAACAGTCATCTTTATGTTTTAAAAATAACACCCAAGTGAATCTTGAAAAATCATCTACTATGACAAAGCCATAATTTTTGCCACCAAGACTTGTAGTTTTGACAGGTCCAAATAAGTCTATGTGAAGTAGCTCAAGAGGTCTTTTTATGGAAATAAATTCTTTTGGTTTAAAACTACTTTTAACTTGTTTCCCTCTTGTGCAAGATTCACATACTTTATCTAGATCAAAACTAATCTTAGGCAAACCTCTAACTAGATCAAGTTTGGAAAGTTTTGACATAGTCTTCATGCTTACATGACCAGCCCTCTTGTGCCAAATCCATTTGTCTTTTTCAAGAGAGACAAAACATGACTCAGGAGGTAGTTCATCTAAGTATAATACATAAACATTCTTTATCCTTGATCCATTAAAAAGGACTTTGTTAGATGAAGATTGTTTTATTTCACATGAGTTTGATTTAAAACCAACTTCAAAGCCATTGTCACACAATTGACTTATGCTTATTAAGTTATGTTTTAAGCCATCCACATAATGAACATTTTCAATCTTAGCAGAATCAGACTTACCAATTGTACCTATACCTTTGATGCTTGCTTTCTCATTGTTTCCAAAGGTGACTGATCCACCTTCTCTTGTTTCAAATGACAGAAAGCTGTTCCTATCTCCTGTCATATGTCTTGAGCATCCACTGTCCAAGTACCAAGGCCTTTTCTTGACTGCTAGAAGGCATTCCTACATTTGTGTTTAATAAGTTTTTAGGTACCCACAGTTTCTTGGGTCCTTGAATGTTAGTCTCAAATTTCTTATAAGGGATCCTCTGAGAATAAGATGATCTCTTATAAGGTGTTCTCTTATGGACATCTCTTCTGAGAGTGTTTAGAGAATGTCTATGTACAGGTTTTCTAAAATTCTTGTTTCTGAGACCGATCTGAGAATGTTCTGGTGTTCTATAGAAAACTGGTTTTCTTGCTTTCTTTTTGAAACAAAAGGCTTCAAGATGTCCATCCTTGTGACAGAAATCACATTTGTATTTTTGAAAATTCTTTTGTTTATTTGGAATGAGACATTTTTCATATAGCTTTCTGTTTTGATAAGGATTATGTCCTAAACCAGATTTATCATAAAATGCATTTTGTGTTCCCAAAATGTTTTCAAAAGTTGTAGTAGTATTAATAAACTTTGTTAAATCATTTTCAATTTTGAAATAGTCTTTTTCAAAACCCTATTTTCCTTTAGTACCTCAGAACATTCTTTTTGATCATTTCTTAGAATTTCAAATCTTTTAGAAAGTTCTGTGTGAGCAGTTTGCATGCCTTTGATAACTTCACTTTTAAGACTGCTCTCTTTCTTAATTTCATCTCTTTCTTTTGTTAAAACAGTAATCTCATCTCTTAGTTTAGCATT
This sequence comes from Trifolium subterraneum, assembly GCA_951799995.1. Lineage (NCBI taxonomy): Eukaryota > Viridiplantae > Streptophyta > Magnoliopsida > Fabales > Fabaceae > Trifolium > Trifolium subterraneum. The sequence goes on from OX637462.1 coordinate 55,785,337, forward strand.
TTTCTGATTTAAGATTTGAGAGTCATATAGTAAGTTATCAAAGAGATGTTCAGTTTTTTGACAAGATGAGCAGGGATCAAGTGTTACCTCTTCTGCATTTGAGTGTGTCATGAGACATACATTTGCTTCTTGTTCTTCATCTTCTGATTGAGCTTCTTCCAGATCATCCCAAGTAGCCATTGTCATACCCCATTTTTTGACCTAAGATCCTACCTCATATTTTCATCATCGCATTTTATGCATCAATAACGAAAAATTCAAAAATATGTCAATTTATTTAATTTTGTTTTTTGTTTGTTTCTTTGTTATAAAATCCAAAAATATATATTGTCGCGGTGATTTTTGGATATCGAGTTATTAATTAACTTCGAATCGCAATTTTAATATTTCACCACCGATCTTTAATTTATCCGAGGGAAAGGGAAAAAGTTCGAAAAAAACCCTATTTTTAGAGAACAAGGTTCGGGGGTTAGTTATACGAAGGGAAGGTATTAGCACCCTAAGTATCTATAGTACTCTATAGGAACCTTTTGTTTTTATTTCTAACTTTGCGCTTTAAATTTAATTGCTTGTAAAAATGTATAAGTGTAGGAATTAAAGTGATGATAAAAAAATGCTTAAAGTGATGTGAAAGAAGAAAAACATTTTTGTTTGATTTTATTGATTGGAGAGACAAGTCTCATGCCTACGTACCCGAGGGATCAAACCACCGTAGTTCGGGGTAAAAAGACGAGTAAACTTGTTTGTTTAATTTTAAGGTTTTGAAAATGGTTTTAAAGACCAAAAAGCCAAAAGTGGCAAAATATGTGAGTTTGATTGATGTTAATTTGTGAAGAAAGTCTATATGGTTAAATTGATTGAGATTTGATTATGAAAATAAGACGCGGACACTTGGTTTAAAATCCAAGGTTTGTTGAGAAAATGTTTTGAGTGATAAAAGACACTTGGTTTAAAATCCAAGGCTTATACATGATAAAAAATGTATGAATGAAGAAAATGCACTTGGTTTAAAATCCAAGGTTTTTGGCGAGAGAAAGGAACACTTGGGTTAAAGTCCAAGGTTTTAGCGAAAAAGGAAGCCATTGGTTTAAAGTCCAAGGCACTTGGTTTAAAATCCAAGTTTGGTGATAAAAAAAGACTCTTGGGTTAAAATCCAAGGTTTTTGCGATAAAAAGAAGCCATTGGTTTAAAGTCCAAGGCACTCGGTTTAAAATTCAAGTTTGAGATAAAAAGAACTCTTGGTTTAAAATCCAAGGTTTTCACGATAAAAGACGCCGTTGGTTTAAAGTCCAAGACACTTGGTTTAAAATCCAAGTTTGCGGTAAAAGACTCTTGGGTTAAAATCCAAAGTTTTCGCGATAAAAAGAAACGTTTGGTTTAAAGTCCAAAGTTTGAAAATGTTATGAGGACAAAATATTTTTGATGCTTTCGAGAATGAATTGTTTGATATTTTTGAAAGAGGTTTTGACCTCATTTTTTTTAGAAGAAAATGATTAATTATTTTTTGAAGAGGTGTTGACCTCGTTTTTTTTATAGAAGAAAATAGGTAATGGTTACGCGCGCAAAATGACATTAACCTAAAACGTCATAACAAATAAATTAAACGCGAAGACAATTCGCAATGATATTTTGATCAAAGCGACGCCTTTTCCCTCGGAATTTAATGTTACGCATATTGGCGGAAAGCGATAAAAAATAAATATGCATGAGATGCAATTTTTCATTTAGGGTACATTGGCCTAATCACACTCTAAAATCTTTGCGAGAAAATAAATATGAAATGATGCAAGAGAGGGGGGATGCTATGCACTTTTATTTAGAGTTTACATTTGGCCTATTTACATCCTAAATTCAAGAGCGAAAATAAATGATGATTAATAAAGCGATAAACAATCAATATTGTGATGATAATGATGTTACAAAAAAAAGGGTAAATATGATAAATAAATGGACGTAATGAAATAATATGAAATGCATGGATAAATAGCATGAATAAATAAATAAATACGAAACTAAAACTATAAAAAAAAATGAAAATGAGCCTCGACATCGTGCTTGATTGGCTAAAATAATAGCTAAGATAACTTATGCCAAAAGCACTTATCTCATAAGCTAAAAAAAATAAAATAAAATAAAACAGGGGGGTGAATAGTAAAACAAAATAAAAGGGGGTGTAAGAAGCAGCAAAAACAGTAAAAGTCCAGCCCAACAAGGGCCCATCTGCAAAAAAAACAAAAAAAAACAGGATCCAAACTGGCCGTCTGATCCATCAGACGGCCCTGATCTAATTTTTGAAAAGGAAAGATATGAGCCATTTGATTAAGATCAGTGGCTGCGGAGAGAGGGTGCACGGTGTGCTGCGATAGACACGCGCACACCGGATCGGGTTGGGGGTATAAATACCCCTAACCCTAAAAAATTTCCATTTTTCTCATCTCTCTCTCTCTCATGCCGCCGCTCTCTCCTCCCTCTTCTCTCCCATGGCCGCCGAACTCCATTCTTTCTCCTTCTTCCTTCTCTTCTCACGGCGGCCAAATCTCTTCCTCCTCTAAACCTCCACTTTCAAAAATTCTAAATATCAACCATACACAAAAATAAATCCTAGATCCAAATCTAAACTCCAAAAATCAAATAAAAAAACCAAAGTTTCGGATCGAAACAAACAAACAGAAATGGAAAATGGAAATAAAGGATCAACCTTGCTGTGTTGTGTTTTTTCGGATCGGATTCTCCTTCTTCTTTTTGATTTCGGTTCTGATTTCTATTTTTTGATTTGTTTGGGTTCTGTTTGATTGTGATTGAAACGGTTTGTATTTGATTTTCTGGTTTGAATTGATTTTGCGTTTTCTGGATTTTCTTTTTTTCTTTTTCTGGTTTGATCTGGATTTCTGGGTGGATGATGATGATTCGGTACTATTTTGGTTTACTGTATTTTTTTGGTCTGGGTTTGTTGATGATTTTTCAGATCTAGAAAAATTAGGGTTTGTTTGGTTGTTGCTGAGCAAATTTTTCGTGTCCTGTTCATTAAGGGCTCTGCTCACTATATACCCAAATCTTAGGGTTTTGATACCCCTGGACCTTGCAGTTATCTGGACAAAAAATTTGAATCTTTGGACAAAAGGACACTGTTTAGACAGAAAGATGTTCCCTGTACTTTGTGGGAGAAGGAAGTTGACTTTCAAATTTTCCTGATTTTTTTTAATCAGGAAAAAAAAAGGACAAAGTAACAATAAAAATAAAAAACAAAATAATTAAATTAAATAAATAAAAAAACGAAAATTAATAAAAAAACAGAAAATAAAATAAATAAATAAATTTTTAAAAAAAGAAGATAATAATAATAACAAATAATGGTAAAAAATAATAAATAATAATAATAATAGAAAAAGAATAAATATAAAAGAAACAACAAATGAGGTATTTTAAAATACCTCTCTGCCGAAATTTCGTCAGAAATGACAAGAAGGGCAAGAAGGTTTTAAACGCCGAATAAAATCAATCGGTCAAAAAATGGGGTATGACATATATGTTAAAAATTAGTTTATTTTGTTTTAATATCTTTGTTTTATACTTTGAAAAATCTAAAAAATACATGTTAAAAATCTATTTTCTTTTGCAAGATATCTATGTTTTATATTTTGATAAAAATAAAAATCTCTAAAAGGCTATAATTTAGGAGTCAAATCTTTGTATTATTTATTATTATTTTCTTTCCTTTATTATTATTATTATATTTAATTAATTAAAGAGATTGAATTAGGAAGAATAGTGCACCTACCTCCCTTGTTTCTCTACATGTTTGTTATTATTGTTTTTATTATTATTATTATTATTATTAGAAGCAAAAGTAAATAAAGGGAAAAGAGAAGCAAGTAACAGCAGCAACAACAGAGGCACGCTCCTGCTTCTGCTACAACTTTCCTTCAGCTTTTCTCCAAAACCATGTCCAACCTTCACCAATTTAACACTCTAAGCAAATGTTGAGTCACTTCATTCCTGCAAAACTCAAGAGCAACAACAATAAACAGCAGACCAATTTCCTTTTTCAATCTCCCATCAAAAGCCAATTTAATCTTTACACTCAACCATAAAGCACCATCACTTCATGCCTCTTTTATCTCTGCAAAAAACCATTTTTTCAGCAAAAGCATACATTGATCTAAATTCAACTTTATCCATTGGTCTCAAGAATTCATCATTTGAGTCTATAAATTGGTACCAAAAATCAGAATCAAGGGAGGGGAGGAAAACAAAAACCATAAAAAACAAAGAGGCAGAAACCACAAAAATGCAGTAAGCTTCACCTCTATCAAACCAAAAACACTTCCACTCACACCAATCTCTTTCACCTTCAGACCACAACAACCTTCATATTTCAACAAACCATCCAAAACATCCACAAATTCACCCAAAAACTCCATTATTACACTTTCAAAAATCATAATTTCGAAACTTGCATTTCCTCGAAGTTTCTTCTACTTTTTATATCAAAACACCATCCATAGATCATAACAAAGCTTCTGTATGCATTTATCATCAACTGTAACACCTCCATTACCATCTACCAATTCCCATTTTTTGTCACTTTCAACTTGAATTGGGTAGAACATTTCAGAAGGTTTCAAGGGAAAGTAACTATACCATTACATTCCTGGAGATGTAAGGAAGCTAAAGGGACCTTTATTTTTCATCTGTAAGTGCAAAGAAGAGGCATTGGACCTTGCTCCAATAGGTAAATTTTCGTGATTCTAAACTCACTCATACATGCATTATTTTGAATGATTCCTGAAGAAAAAATGTATTCCATAATATGAGGAGTGAAAACCCTATGCTTTTGAGTTATGTTTGTGTTTAAATGATATTTAATTTGAGTTTGAAATTTTAGGGTTCTTACTTTAATTTGCAAAATCAGAATGATTTAGTAATATTTAATAAACGGTAAGTGCATATTCATAATCCTCATAAAATTCTGATTAAAATGGTATATTTACTTGTCCAATTTGGTGCATGGAAAGAAATCACGAATTTGAATTTTTTGGATGTCTAGAGGTTGAAGATGAAGTGCTGTTGGTTTCAGTTTTAAACGTTATATTAATATATATATAAATTATGCTGCTTGTACTCAAGGCGTGCATCCTGGCACAGTTGGTATGTTTTCATGCTGGCCAAGGAAAGGGCATGGGATCAACTCCCAGCTGCCCCTTTTTTTGTTTTTTTATGATTTTATTCTCTCTTATTTGTTTAAATATTATTAAAAATATCTAAAATTCCCAAAAATATATTTCTTTATTTTCTTTATTAAAAAATACAAAAAAGGATCAAAAATATGTTTATTTATTTTTTTATGATGTTTATGTCTAATTCCGAGGGAAAAGGCACTGTTTTGATCAAAATATCATCTCGGATTGTCTTTGCGCTTATTTGCTTATGGCGACGTTATTATTCTTTTAGCGATACCTCTTTATTTTGGAACCCAACATTCCATGTTAAATAAATAGTCATTTTATTCTCAAAAAATGAGGTCAACACCTCTTCAAAAATAGTTAGTCATTTTATTCTCAAAAAACGAGGTCAACACCTATTTCAAAAAGTCTACACAATTTCTTTTCAACATCATCAAGCATCAAAAAATATTTTGTCATCATACACTTTTCAAAAACTTTGGACTTTAAACCAAACGTTTCTTTTTATCACAAAACTTGGATTTTAAACCAAGTGCCTTGGACTTTAAACCAACGGCGTCTTTTATCGTGAAAACCTTGGATTTTAACCCAAGTGTCTTTTTTTTACTGCAAACTTGGATTTTAAACCAAGTGCCTTGGACTTTAAACCAGCGGCTTCCTTTTTTCGCTAAAACCATGGACTTTAAACCAACGGCTTCTTTTATCGCTAAAACCTTGGATTTTAAACCAAGTGCATTTTGTTCAATCATACATTTTTTAATCATGCGAAAACCATGGATTTTAAACCAAGTGTCTTTTATCACTCAAACATTTTCTCAACAAACCTTGGATTTTAAACCAAGTGTCCGCGTCTTATTTCTTAACCAAACTTCAATCAATTTAACCATATACACTTTCTTCACAAATTAACATCAATCAAACTCACATTTTGCCACTTTTGGCTTTTGGTCTTTTAAAACCATTTTCAAAACCTTAAAAACAAACAAGCAAATTTACTCGGCTTTTTACCCCGAACTACGGTGGTTTGATCCCTCGAGTACGTAGGCATGAGACTTGTCTCTCTAATCAATAAAATCAACAAAAACATTTTCCCTTTTCCATCACTTTAAACTTCTTTTTTATCACTACTTTAATTCTCACAATTATACATTTTTTTCAAGCAATTAAAATAAAGCACAAAGTTAGAAATAAAAACAAGAGGTTCCTATAGAGTACTATAGATACTTAGGGTGCTAATACCTTCCCTTCGTATAACCAACCCCCGAACCTTGTTCTCTAAAAATAGGGTTTTTTCGAACTTTTTCCCTTTCCCTCGGATAAATTAAAGATCGGTGGTGGAATATTAATTTGCGATTCGAAGTTAATTAATAACTCGATATCAAAAAATCACCGCGACAGCCATCATGGATTTCTTTTTGAAGAAGGGCTTCTTCTGTTTGTTCTTTGGACAATCATTCTTGTAATGACCAAATTGATTGCATCCATAACATTGTATTTTGCTTAGATCCACTTCTGGTTTAGCTCCATTCCTTTTGGGTTGAAAATTCTTCTTGAGTTGATTTCTTCTTGTCATCAGTCTCTGAATTCTTCTTGACAGGAATGCTGATTCTTCTTCATCATCTTCTTGAAGTGATTCTTCATCTTCACAAAGTGTTTCATCTTTCTGAGAGCATTCTCCAGATTGAGTTTCAAGAGCAATCATCTTCCTTTTTGGTTTATCTTCTTGAAGAACAGATTCATGAGCTTTTAATGATCCAATCAGATCTTCCAGTGAAACTTTAGTGAGATCTTTTGCCACTGTGATGGCTGTGACTATTGGTCTCCAAGTCTTTGGTAAACATCTAAGAATTTTTCTTATTCTTTCATGTGTAGTATATGATTTTCCCAAAGAGTTGAGTTCATTTATGATGCTTGTGAATCTACCATACATCTGATCTATGGTTTCTTCTTCCTTCATTTCAAACAGTTCAAATTTTCTCACACCAATGTCTATTCTTGTTTCTTTGACACTGTTGGTTCCTTCATGATGAGTTTGCAGAGTTTCCCATATTGCTTTTGCTGTTTTGCACTCCATTATTCTATCATATTCTTCCCTGCACAAAGCACTTTTAATAAACAATTTAGCTTTAGTATTAAGGAGTACTCTATCAGCTTCTATTGTTGTCCATTCAGCTTGAGGTTTAGGATTTGTTGAATCTTTAGCTAATGGAACATATTCTCCAACTTCAAGTACATGCCACATGTTGTTATCTTGTGATCTAAGAAAGAGCTCCATTTTGTCCTTCCAGTAGTAATAGTTGTCACCATCAAATAGAGGTGGTCTGTTTGATGATCCTCCTTCAGATATAAACTTTGCATTCTTAGCCATTACTTCCTTCCTGAATCTTTTCCTCTAGCACTTGTTAGATGCTTCCTTAGAACCAGGCTCTGATACCAATTGAAGTAGCAAAGTTTTTCACAAGAAAGGGGGGGGGTTTGAATTGTGAACCTTTAAAATATTCCCTATAAAAATTATCAATCACAATATACTTGAAGAAAATGATTAGATTGTTAGTTAAACCAAATAACCAAAAGTGTTGCAGTCTGGAGATCGATCTCCCAATCACTCTCTGACAGTATATATATAACTATTAAATTGTGATGTGTGTGATTAGTGATTGCACAAATTAAATCAGAGTAAGGGAAGAGAATGCACACAATAATTTATCCTGGTTCACCCAAAATGCTTGGGCTAGTCCAGTCCCCACACTCCTTGTGAGATTGTCCACTAGGAGATGCTAATGATCTCAAATTACACTTCCTTTGATCTAGATCCAAGATCAAATAATCTTCTAAGCCCTACAAGCTTAATCTACCTCAGTCACACTGACTATGAAGGTGTCACTCAATTAGTAGTTACGTACTAACTTGAGCCAATCGTTACAAAGATGAAGGATTTTGGAATCAAAGCCTATTCACTCAATACGCTTATGAGAAGCTTTGAAACTGGATGGATAAACTCTCAAAACACTCACTGGATATTCTGATCCTAGATATATATGAATTACAGATCTGAGTGAGAGAGAAAAGAAGAGCTCGTGATAAAACTTGTAATGCAAAAACAAGTGTTGAAGTTGTAGTGGAGACTCTTGCTCTTCAAAGTTGCCAAGGACCTCTATATATAGATGAATGATGATCAGGGAGTCTTGGCCACGAAGTATATCCGTTGGAGGCTTGAAAATAACGGCTAGTTGCTCTGCAAATTGACAGCTCATGTAATTTGAAGAAAACAGATCAGTCTGAGATCGATCTCCAAAGTTTCTTCTTCTGACTTTTTATAGAGGAGCATATTGCTAGCTGTTGTTGAGCTGTAATGTTGCTGTATGTTGCTTAACAAACAAGTATAGCCGTTGTGCAGCTTTTGGATAACCTTTGAACAGCTGTAGCAAGCTGGTGTCACTCCAAGTGATGATTTTCTTTTTCTAGCATTGGTCTGAGATCGATCTCCCAATTCTGGCGTGAATGACATTCTTCTTTTTAGAGCAAAGAAGCTAGAGCACGAAAAGTCCAGCTGTTATGGATAAAAACAGCAGCTGGATGTTGTACTTGATGTTCCATAGTGTCCTTGTTGCAAGTACAATTGTCATATAGAAAGAGAAACTTCATTGGAGAATGTTCCTACTTTATTCTTTAAAGTACAAGTCAATTCTCCAAGACCAGGTTGTGCTGTCTACTTCTCCATGGTCCATATAATATCAGTTCCATTAATTGAGTATAAAAATGTCCTTGTGTCATATGCTCAATCTTCACATGGTTAAATCATAGAACTTGGTAAAAGAAGTAAGTTCTCTATTCATGAGAGAAACCTTTGCCTTAAATGATCTCTTGGATGTGTAGATAATTCGTGAGAGAAGCCCAAGAGAAAAGTTATCATTTGTCTTGTACATAGTTGACTTATCCATAAGTCCTTTTGCATTGATTGTGTGAAAATGATGTTTGCGCAGGTCTCAGAGACCAATCAGAGACCGTTCTCCAAGCTTTTGTTTTTATCAATGTAAAAACATGATATTTGATCTAAATAGCTCAATTGTTCCTAGCTTAATAAAAACACTCAAGAGCACTTGTTAGATACCAAAAAGATTAGAATTACACTAAAAAATAGTTAAGAGGTTTGTTATCTTTAAAACATCAATTAGGGATTTTGCCTCAACAGTCTTGAGCCTGAGTGCTTGAGCAAGGAAGTCTCTGATCTTGTGTGATCAGAGCAAGGAAGTCTCTCTGTCTTGTGTGACTTAGAGCAGGAAGTCTCAAGCTTGTGTGCTTGAGCAAGGAAGTCTTTGATCTTGTGTGATCAAAGCAAGGAAGTCTCTATGTCTTGTGTGACTAAGAGCAGGAAGTCTTGAGCTTGTGTGCTTGAGCAACTATTGTAATCCGTGTGATTATAGTGGAACTCTCTTGGAAACAAGGGGACTGGAGTACTCTCAATTTGTGAGGGGAACCAGTATATATTGTTGTGTGTTCCTCTCTCTCTCTCTCTCACTCTCTCATTTACTCCTTCATCATTCATAACGCCATAAGTTAATTGTGTGAATAATCCGCTGTGCTTTAAAGACTCTGAAAAGATTTTAAATATCTTGGAAAGTTTTTAAAATATCCAAAACACAATTCAACCCCCTTCTTGTGTTTTCTCCACGCACCTTCACTCTTGTTAAATGGTTTCAACATGTTATACACTGAAACCATTAGTCTTGTTAAATGGTTTCAGTCTTGTGAACCCATTAATATTGACTATGAGGGCATAAAATAGATTTTTTAAATCCTTAATATTGACATATTATAAGTGAATGTAATAAAACATTATTATTGTTAAATGGTTTGAAATAAAGATTATACACTAAAATCATTAGTCTTGTTAAATGGTTTCAACATGTTATATATACACTAGATAAACACAACAATGGCAGAACTTATTAATATTATTATATGCATAAATAACTTTCTTTTTTTGTTTATATCCAAACTAGAAATTCATCTCTACACAAATTCATCTCAATAATATGAAGTTACAATCCAAAAATTCATCTCTACACAAATTTATGAATTAAAAGAACTACAATCCAAAAATTCATCAACATTATAATTAATCAGAAGTTACATCTCATGCTAGCTTTTGGAGCATTTCTTCGTAATATGATGTTGCTTTCTTCTCCACCGGATGATGAAGCATTGACATTCGTTGTGTCCTCCTCCAATTGTGTGAGTCAAATACTAAGGGATGGCGCCGACTCTTGGGCCTTAGATTTTTCCACCTGCATCAAAGAAAACCATTCCACATCAAAAATGATTTTTAGAGAAGAATCAAAAATGGTTTCAGAGAAGACAAAAATTCAAACATATACACACGAGTAATAATCCACAATTCCAAAATAATCAAACCTAATTCCCAAAATAAAATTAGGAAATCATTTAGTACATCCAATGGTTTTAAAGTGTTGAGTTATTAATCTTGTGAAATTAGAAACCACAATTGCAAAATCACAAAAAAAAATGTGCAAATACTTTGTGATGCAGCAAAGTACAAAAAAAACCTGCGAGAAGAGTCTCGAAAAAGCTTCAACACAAACCTCAGACATGAAGGAATTGATCATAGCAGCATTCAATGCAACAACTGATGAACTCACCAACCAGATTAATAACTCAACACTTTACAAGGAATTGGCTACCAATGACATGACAAAATAAGTTATGGAAATTTGCAAAAAAGTCCTTGGTTATGCAGTTGATGATGTTCATGAATCAATTAATACATTGGATCAATTTGATCTAAGTAAGTAAGGTAGATCAATATGCTTATGATCTTAAGGTTTGGTTAGGAGGTACAATTACTCATCAACAAACATGCTTAGATGGATTTGAGAACACAATTACTCATGCAGGACAAACCATGACTAAGGTTCTTAAAACATCATTGGAGCTAAGTAACAATGCTTTTGATATAATTAATGGAGTTGCAAACTTTGTGAAAAGCCTTAACTTAAGTTCTTTTACAAGTGAATTGAATAATAGGAAACTTTTGTCTGATGATGATGGTTTCACAACATGGGCTAGTGAAAATCAAAGGAAACTTCTTGTGTCACCTGAGAGTGTTAAGCCTAATGTTGTTGTTGCTCAAGATGGTAGTGGACAGATTAAGACTTTGACTGAGGCACTTAAACTTGTTCCTATTAAGAACAAAGCTCCTTTTGCTATTCATGTATAAGGCCGATGTCTATAATGAGTATGTTACTTTGGATAAACATAAGGACCATGTTACTATTATTGGCGATGGTCCTACAAAGACCAGATTTACTAGCAACAAAAACTATGTTGATAGTCTTCAGACATACCTGACCTCAACATTCAGTAACAGTAAGTGTCCAATATCTTTTTCTTTAATTTTCCTACCAAATAAATCAAGACAGCCAATATTCACGTTCAAACATATATTCTAGTTCAGCTACATTTGGTTCAGTCAATTAATCAAACACAACACAGACATAACTCACTAATTAATTAAAACCACAAAAGCATACACTACTATCAACAAACACAGTTCAATCCTCAAATATGGAAACCGTTCAAGCATACAAAAGTTCAAACATATACATATTTGAGTAATAATCCACAATTCCAAAATAATCAAACCTAATTTCCAAAATAAAAATTAGAAAACCATTTAGTACATTCAATGGTTTTAATCTTGTGAAATTAGAAAGTAATCAAACCAAAATAAAACCTAATTACCATAATCAAAGCAAAAATCTAGCTCTAACCTATTTTCTTTTCACCATGTTGTGTTTGGAAATGGTGATGAATGATGATGAACTATGTTGAATGGTGTTGAATGATGAAACCCTACAGTAGCGATGGTGACGGCGAACTGTGGCGGTGAATCGTGTTAATTAATATACACAAAAATATTAATTAATCTAATTTATTTACATGTACACAAATTATAAATACATTTTATATAATATAATATGCTTAAATGATAAATTCATAAAGAATTAGAAATTTTGTTACATACCTTGACAACATTAATATTATCAAGACTTTTCACTATTGAGAACTGTGGGGTATTATGACTTATTTTCGAGAAATTCTTTATTATATCCTATCATCATAAATTAAAATTGACGCATATATTAATCAAAGTTATATCCAAAAAATATCACATATACATTGATTAAAAACATGTATTGCATAAATTTTTTAAATTTTGTAATCACGTCTACATCATTTCTTTAAATTATATTTATAGTCGTCTTTAGATAGACGTAAAAATAATACGATTTTTGCAACCAAAAATAAAAAAAAAAATAATACGATTTTATAATAATTTATCAATAGTTGTTAATGATATATCGGTTACCAATTTAATAAATCAAAACGTTTATTTAATTAATTATAATTTGCACGTAACCGGCAATATTGTTATGTAACGTTTACGGTTATGTAAAAATATTTATTATAATAATTAAAAATTATTCTTAACCGAAATATTTTTATGAGATATTTAAAAATATATTGAAATGGTTAATATATTAATTTTTTTCTTATAATCTATGAAATGAATTTAATTTGTAACATTAAATACAATTTTTATTTTATTTTAACATTTAATAAAAAACATCACATCATCAAATATTAATTATTATTTTCTTATAACCTATGAAATGAATTTAATTTGTAACATATAAATATAAATATAATAAATATAAATATTTTTATTTCAGTATTTAATATAAAATGTAACGTCACCAAATATTAATGCAATTATTAAGTAAAATATAACATAAAAATACATGTACTGCATAATTTTTTTAAAATTTTGTAATCACAAATACATCATTTGTAAGTTTGTTAACACGATAACTTCTCTCAATCTGATAGTTGACTCCTCCAACATTCACGTCAATCTTAAATTAAAACTGTTGATCAACCAATTGTCTAGTCTCATTAGACAGATGGCGTGATAGATTTCTCTGGAAAAATATATTATAAGAATAAAACTGTTAGCATCAACCTTGATGCATGCTTTATTGTTTCAAAGGATTCATAATCTACGAATTGTAGTTTTCTCGAAAATTACTCCTTCAGGTCCTTTTTACAAACATGTGATATTACATGTACAGGAATAGTATGCAGAGTCGCTATCCCTTAATATATATATATATATATATATATATATTTATATTTAACAACAACATATTAATTTCATTTTTTAATATAAAAATGTAACGTCATCATTATCCAAAAAAAATGTAATGTCATCAAATATGATTAATTCAATAAAATGAAAGTTGTAAAATGTTTTATTGCAAAAATTATAAAAAAATTGCAAAAATATTAAAAATATCAAATGTATACACCTTCTTATAATATCATGAATAAATACCTGGATTATATAGATTTCTTTAAATTTTGCAATGAAGTCAATATAATTTGTAAGTTTTTTAACACAGTAGTTTCTCCCGATCTGATAGTTTAATCTAACACTCACATCAATTTAAATAAAAACTCTTGATCAATCAATTGTCTAGTCTCATTAGACAGATGACATGATGGATTCATCTGAAAAAAATAGTATACGCAATTTAATATAACCGACAACATTACGACATGTTATATTGTTCCAAAAATATTCTTGATATATGAAAACTAAAATAAAATAAATTTTATAATAATAAATTTGTATTCAATCACCATACATCCTTGTTTGCCTCAATAACACTGAAAAATGATTTATTGAGCAACGGAGAAACATCTCGATCAAATATGGCAAACATTGCACTGCCCGATTGATCATATACACGACATTTGATTTTGAACCTATACAAAATGTATACACCGATTAGTAAAAAGTATTGATTTTTCAATTTTTGTATGTGATTAAAATATAAAAGATTACATTCCTACCTATGTTTGACATGAAGAACATGACGTTTGCACTTCTTACAAAAGTACATATTTGAATCAGGATACACCATTTGGTTGCATGAACATGAAGCATACCACCAATCTTCGTCATTGATGACATCATCTACTTTTACAAAAACAATAAAAGAGTCGTTATGTGTATAACATAACATATAGATATTATTTTCTATACATAATATTTAATATTGAAAATATGTATACATTTCGCACAACACTATATGAAAAAGGTATTAACCAGGTTTGTCAAAAAAAAAAGATGATTAATCAGAGTTAACTCTGATTAATCATCTTTTTTTTTTGACAAACCTGGTTAATCATCTCAAACTCTTGAGTGGTGATCATTGCAGTAAGATTAAAAAACTCTTCAAATTTGCTACTGTGTGATGAATGATATTTCATCAGTGATTGTTTATTTTTAGACACTTGAGAAATTAAATCATTCTTATGAGACATTGTTATCACGAAATGTCTTTGGGATTTTCTTGTGACAACTAACTTAACAAATGACTTTGTAACTATGTTGTGGTAAACAATAGATTTATTTATAATCATACATATAAAAACGTAAAAAATATATGACTTTATGATAATTAAATATAAAAGCGTTTTATTTCATGTAACTTATAAAAATTAATTATAATTATTTCAATTTTATGTAACTTATAAAAATTAAATATAACCAATTTAATAAAATGTAAGTTATAAGAATTTCATGTAACTTATAAAATTTAAATATAATTAAATCAATTTCATGTAACTTATAAAAATAAAATGTAACTTATTCAATAAAATTTAAGTTAAAAGAATAATTTCATGTCATAATTAGATATTTAGAAAAGTACATGTGTCATGTTCATATGAATCACCCCTCATTTATATATAATATATACTACTCCATCGGGTCCTTTTTATAAGGAACCATTTTGATTTTTTTTTCTTGTCGTTTTTATAAGAAACAATCTTTATACTCAGTTTTACTCTATTCGGTGGTTATTTTGTCGTGGAGCATGCATTGGTTAGGAGTGTGCTTTGGTTTCATTTGTATCAGACTTTTCCATCTTTTAGTGTTTCAAGCACTTCTTGTGCCTTGAACACTTTTAATAAATAATTTTGATGCTTTAAAAAAACTTATACATGTCCATTTTTACCCTTATTGAATTGTATAAAATGTAATTTAAGTAGAGTGAAATGTTCCCTAGACACCAAAGGTTAGCTTTAGAATAGATTATAAAGTTTGAGAATTTTTTATAAGAAATAAAAAGATTATATATAAAATTGAGTCAATAAAAAATTTAAGAAGAGGGTATAATAGACAAAATATAACCTTAAATTCTGAAAACGACAAATAATTTGAAACAATTTTCTTTCACTAAAAGTTTATTATTTTAGAAGAATTTAATATTTAATATGTCATTTTATTATTATATGCTTTAAAAAAATTGTCATCTTATTTTTACAAATATCTCACTATTTTATTTTGAGCTGTAATAGTGAATTATATGTAAATAATATTGTAAAAATTTTGGAATTTTTAGCTAATTTCAAAACACATATACACACACTATTTGTAAATAATATGATTATTTAAATCATCTCAATATTTTGTTGTGGTGCTCCAGATGTCTCTCATCTTTTGTTTGCAGATGATTGTTTCTTATTTTGTAGGGCTAATGTAGCTGAGGTGAATGAACTCATGAGGATTTTACATACTTATGAAACAGTTTCAGGTCAGGAAGTTAACCTAGTTAAATCAGAAGTTTTATTAGTCGGAATATGTCTCAGGCAGCTATAGAAGATCTCTCTCGTATCCTTGATGTCAAACTTGTATTGGGTACGGGTATATATCTTGGATTACCGTCCATGGTTGACAGAAGTAAAAAAGCAATAGTTTCCTACATCAAGGATCGTATTTGGAAAAGAATTAATTCCTGGAGAGGGCGTGCGCTGTCAAAGGCAGGTAAGGAAATAATGATAAAGTCGGTTCAGTAGGCAATACCCTCCTATGTAATGAGTATGTTTATTCTTCCGGCTTCACTTATTGATGCTATTGAAAAAATGATAAA
This sequence comes from Trifolium subterraneum, assembly GCA_951799995.1. Classification (NCBI taxonomy): domain Eukaryota; kingdom Viridiplantae; phylum Streptophyta; class Magnoliopsida; order Fabales; family Fabaceae; genus Trifolium; species Trifolium subterraneum. The sequence goes on from OX637462.1 coordinate 55,801,541, forward strand.
TGTTTTTTGGTGGAGAGGCGGTAATACTAATAATAATAATAATAATAATAAAGGTATTCATTGGTTAGCATGAGAGAGACTTGCTTGCCCGAAGGCTCATGGGGGTTTAGACTTTCGTAATTTTGAAGCTTTTAATAAAGCTATGGTTGAAAAACAAGTTTGGAATGTCGTCCAGAATCCAAACTCATTGGTAGCAAAATTAATTAAAGCCAGATATTTTCCACATTCCTCATTATTTGAGGCTCCATTGGGATACAACCCCAGCTTTGCATGGCGTAGTATGTGGCAAGCTAGACAAAATATTTCTCTTGGATGTAGGTGGCGGATTGGGAGTGGGGATAATATTCGGGTTATGCATGACCCTTGGTTGCGTGGGAGTGCTAATAGATGGGTGCCCTCGCCTCAACCAGCAGGTGTATATCAGTTATCTGTCAGAGATTTGTTACACGAAAATTACAAAGCGTGAAATATAGATAAGGTTCGAAACTTGTTTTCAAAGGATATAGCGGAGAAGATTCTGGAAACACCACTTGTTAGCTCGGTCCATGAGGATAAAGTGGTCTGGGAGGAGGAAAGAAATGAGCGTTATTCCGTGAAATCCGGGTATAAGTTAGCTATGCGTTATATAATAGGTAGCGACAAATATCATGTTGTGGGCAATTGGAATGGTATTTGGAAAGCTCAAGCTCCGCCCAAGGCACGTCATTTACTTTGGCGCTTATGTAGAGGATGTCTCCCGACTTGTTCTCGATTGTTGGAAAGGCGCGTGGAATGTGCTCTCAATTGTCCTATGTGTGATGAGGAGATTGAGGATGAGCTTCACATATTCTTTAGGTGTGCCGTAGCCCGGAATAGTTGGAGTGCTGCTGGTTTGTCGTCTGTCTTACATAATGCTACGTACCAACAAACTAATGCTATGAATTGTATTTTCACTGTGTGCAGCAATGAAAGTAGTGATACTGTTGGTAGAGTGGCTATATTACTCTGGTGCATTTGGCACAATCGTAATGATAAGCTTTGGAATGATAATGTCCAGATGCCGCGTCAAATTGGAAGACATGCTTTTGATGCTTGGAATGATTGATACTCAGTACATAAGTTACAGAGTAATAATGTGAGCGGAACTACAGCAGCAGATTTGGTAAGATGGGAGAAACCAGCTCTAGACTGGGTAAAATGTAACGTTGATGTTGCCTTTGTGACCGGATCTGGAAGGACCTCGATGGGATTGTGTTTTCGCGATAATAGTGGTCATTTCATGGCTGATATGACACAATGACAGCAAACTGTGATTTCATCTGTAGAAGGAGAAGCATGAGCTTTACTTTTAGCAATGGAAGAATCTAGACATAGATGACTGGATCGAGTTCAATTTGAAAGTGATTCGAAAGTTTTGATAGAGGCTATTCATATGCGTAGAGGCAATTCTAAGTTTCTATCCATTGTTCATAATATCCTTAGTCTTATGTTATCTTTTATAAACTTTGAGGTTAAGTTTGTTAGGAGGCAAACGAATTTGGTTGTTCATACTCTTGCTAGGGCGGCCAATTATTGGGTTGGCTTCCATATATTTGAGAATATTCCCTTTTGTATTGAACATTTAGTTTTTAATGAAATGCGGTAAGTTTGTTTGATTAAAAAAAAAAAACACAATTACAATGTTTTATAAGCATTATACTAATTTTTTTTACAATTTTTCATAAAAAAATGCAATATTGACCATTATTGACTATTATTAATGACAAAAATTCAAAAAAATATAAAATTTTATTTTTCTACAATTTTGATAAATAGTATTTAATTATTATAATATTTTAAATGATAAAAAAATAATTTCTTTCGAAAAAATATTAATTTACCTAGTAATTTGACGATATAATGTACTGGTACATAAGGATTATACATATGTACGATTGAATTTCCCTTATTATTATTATTATTATTTTTGTTGTTGTTAAATATGTTTTTAGTCTCTACATTTTGCCCTGTAGTTAAGAGTAGTCCTTATATTAAGTATATGGAGGCGCGCTAAACAATTTTCTTTTCCCAGTAGTAAAAATAAGTTCTTATATATATGCAATTTTTTTTTTTGGTTTACAATGAACTGAGAATTGAACCCAAAATTTATGAGTTGTTCTAAAAAAAATTTATGACTTACTACCCAAATCCCTCACCAATAGACCAAACACAGTGGCTTATGTATAAACAGTTTCTGTATATTTATATCATGTAAATAATAAAATAAATCAAAATTTGTTGTACCAAAAAAAAAAAAAATCAAAATTTCTATTGGTATCGTATCTTGTCGGCAGGGCTTATAGCTGACTCTATATAAAATGCCACCCTAGCAGGCCATCGCGAATCACAAATTGGACCCTAGAAACAATGGCGGGCGAGGAGGAGGAGGATAGGTTAAGCAGTTTAACCGATGATATCTTGCATCAAATTCTCTCTTTCAGTCCGACCAAAGATGCAGTTAAAACAGGAGTACTTTCAAAGAGATGGTATCGTCTATGGCGCACTTGTATTAATAATCTCTCCTTCACCAATATCAATTTGGAAGACCGATCCTCTGTACTCGACTTCGATTGCTTCCTGAGCCAGATCTATTATGTACACCTCTTTGAATCCAATCTCATCAACCGTTTCTACGTCGACATTCAATATTCGGCAGACCCTGCTGATATAATCTCTCATAGCATTCCCGGCCTCTCCCAATGGACCAAATATGCTGCTGGCGCCGGAGTTAAGTTTCTTCATCTTCTTCTCAATTATGTCCATGGTAATCTTCATCATCTTCATTTATCACCCCATTTGCCCAGTGGCGTATTGCATTGCAAAAGCCTATTAGTTCTCAAGCTTCGCTGGTTTTCAGTAAAAAGTTTTCCTTTTACTGGTAAAGTTGATTTTCCTCAACTCAAAACCCTTCATTTGGAAGACATTAACTTCAAAACCCATTCGCTATTTATGTTGTTTCTTGCTGGATGTCCGGTTCTTGAGGATTTAAAGGTAGCCAATGTATTCTTCTTGGAGAAGACGGATGAGGATGATCAAGTGTCCGCAAGCTTAAACTTAAGCAACTTGATTAGAGCAGATATTACTAATTGTTGCTTTCGTTTTCCTATCAAAACACTTTTTAATCTGGAGTTTCTAAGGATACAACTATCGCCACAGGTTCTTAATTTTATTGTTTACATCATTTTTTTCTATTCTAGTGATCTTTGTTCTGATTTCTGATGTGTACTTTTTCTTTTTGCCTAATTTCAATTTTCCAGATGTATACTCCTGATCATTTTCCCACCTTCCATAATAAGTTGACACATTTGGTGATCAATAATATTTCGGATTTGGTACTACAAGTGCTCTACCACTGTCCTAAACTTCAAAATCTCGAACTTTATCAGGTTTCTTAAGTTTAAGAATTGTATTTAATTTGTTTATCTTTTTCTTAACTTTATGATTAATTTTGTTTTGTGGGTTATTAACAGACGACACAAAGTGAGTCGGATAACAGAGAACAGGGAAGTTGGGTGGTCCCAAAATCCGCTCCAAAATGCCTTTCATCATATCTTCGAAGGTGCACTATTCGGGACTTTGCACTTCAAGACCTACATCTTATGTTAGCAAGATATATTCTAAATAATGCTGGACTTTTACAAACCATGACAATATGGAGTGACAAGGAAAAACATGAAATAGAAATCGAATTATCTTCATGTCCAAGGGCCTCTGCAACATGTCAAATTTCAGTTTATTGATCAAAATAGTATAGGTAAGTAGTAATTTCTTTATCATGTCTGTTGTTTCAGCTTCTACGTACATTCGCTGCCATGAAACTGCTGTATAACTGTATTTGATGGTTTGATGAACTCTGCTCATGTGCTATCTTTTCTTTTCATTGCTTATTTATGCATAGGCAGAAATTAAATAAGCCTCTGTTTTTTTCAATGGAATCCTTTCAATCTGTCTTATTTTGATATCATTAATATTTAGATTGTCCCATTAAAACGGACTTGGATCTAAATGATCTTTTTGAAGATTTTGTTTATTGGCATTAATTCATTAAAAGGTAGTTAAGTTGTGCAAGGAATAGTCATAAACTATGTGATAAAGCTATCTTGTGTACAAGCTAACGAACAATATCCTTGTATGATTTATTAAGTATTGTAAGCATGGTTGTCAGGATCGAGATCCCACTAAAGATCGTTGGGGTATAGAAAGATCGTAGATCGTAGGATCGTAACATGAATAGTAAGATCCCATAAATTTTCTTAAACATAAAAATTTCATTAATATTAAAGATAATCTTGAACATAAAAAACTTCAACCAAAATAGCTTAGACTTAAAAACTAGAAAGAAAAAAAAAAAGTAACTTAGACACTTAAACTTATTATTTTTCCACAGTAGTTACATTTTATTTTTCTTGTTCCTCCATCAACAGAAACTCCATGTTTCCAAGCAATATCATTTCTGTTTCCTTTTGAATTTTTCGCAACCCTAGGGGGTGCAGATGAGGAGGCACCAATAGGAATGGAAGACATGATTGAAAATTTGAAAGGAAGTCAGAAGAATTGCAAATATGAGCAAGTGCAGTTCTGAGAGGTTGAATGTAACACTCAACCCGTTAATTATATATATTTCTACTCTTAGAAAATTTCTTTCAAAATACGCAATGGAAAATATCTTTACTTATTTATAAAATGTTTGGTTCAAGGCATTACATCATCTTATACAAATAATACTAATGAAATTAATATTAGTAAAACTACTTGTTTATACAAATGGACTTCTCTTTATAAAAGATACATTATTTGAAATAAATACAATAAGTTGTAAAAGACTCTATGTACTAATACAACCCTTTAACTCGTGTCACAATCAGAGCGGAGCTTCACCGACAACTCGAACATAAGTCATTTCCTGTAAGTCTAGACCCCCAAAGGTCCAAAATATAACACAAAATAGAGTTAGATAATATAAACATAACACACAAGTGCAAGTAATAAATATCTAACACTTCATCACAAACATACATGCATATTCTTAATTCATATACATACATCATCATCTTAACTATTCAATTATGAGATCCATTTGATCATAACTAAATAGAGTACGAGTTATTAATCCTCTTTTAACTCACACACACAAACACACATTACTCGACAACTACTCAATAAGGGCTTACAACTGACTATGCCTCTGCTATCACATAAATCATGTTTAGGTTTAAGTCATGACGGACTCTGCATTGTTCAGATTAAAGTCACGACGGACTTTGCTCATTACGTACCAATTCACAAAGATTAACAATCAAACATTTAACAATAATGTGTCAAATACCATTTATCATAAAATGTACACATAATCCCTAATGCAATCTAATGCTTCACATATTCATGCTATGTCTCCTAGACACATATCTAATGCATGTAGTACCATCTTCTTTATCAGAGTATCTCACCTCTGATATCCTTCTTTATTGGAACCATATCCAATATCCCTATAATATTCATGAATGCATGTATAAATTCATGAATCTACTCATCAACAAATTTGGCATTACACCCGTCATTTATAACGTGGAACACTATCCAACGTTCGTCTTTATTAAAATACCATAATCTAATATACATCTTTATTAGAATAACATAATTCTAATGTTCGTCTTTGACATTAACAAAACGTCATCAATCAATCATCAACAACACATAAAGGATATAATTAATCCAAATCACCTACGTCATTATTAAGATATATATACTTATCCTAATATTCGTCATTTATTAAGACACACTTCACATCCTAATATTCTACATTTATATTCATCAAACATTCATTCATTCTTTCATTCTATAATGATCCACTCATTCAATCATATCATATATACTCATAAGAACATAATTAAATCATGTTATAACTCCCAAAATCATCCAAAACATCAAATAGACCAACTAAAATCTGGCAAGTTCGCTCAGCAAACTCCAAGCGAACTGCCAGCGAACAGGACCAGATGAAGACTTTGCTTCAAGCGAACTCTCAGCGAATATTCGCTTCGTGTTTGCTTCAAGCGAACTGCTGGCGAACTCACAGCAACAACATACGGGTTCTATCAAATTCCACTCAAAAATCATGATTTTGAGGTTCCAGTTCATAAAAGAAGTTGTTTTCAAGTGTATTAAACATATATAAATACAAAAGGAAGGTTAATTTCACCGATCTACAACATATACATCGAAAAGTAATGATTTATCATATTTACTCAAAACTTCTCAAAACATTTGTTCTTCATCCAAAACATAGCAATTTCCCATTTTTAACCCACAAATTCATGTAGTCATCATGCCAAGAGTATACTAAACACATTTTAATCATTAGTTTTCACTTTTGTTTAGAAAATATCCCTCAATCCCAAACGAAAATGAGTGGAGAAGTTTGGGTACGGAGAAATCGACATTCTCCCCTTCTCGTATCACCCACGATTATGAAATCTACTCTCTTACCTTAGATTTATCGAGATCTCGAGGATTTGCTCTTTGAATCTCCAAGATTGCCTTGCCCTAGCTCAAGAGCTCTTCCTCTTCACCTCCTTCTCTCTAACTTTCCCAAGAAAAGAAATAAATGAATTTCAACATAGAGTTAATCAAGCAGGGAATATTTAAAATACCTTTCAGTTTTGTTTTTGGGTCCTTGCTGTATATTTTCTTTTTTGCATGTGTAGTTTAGTGAAGAGTAAAATGGAGCTCTATGCTCCAACTGTGTTATGCATGTCATTTGTGAATGATGCGTCTAAACTCTGAATATATAGCAGTTAGGTACATGGTTTGTTTCTGTTTGGCAACTTTTGCTTCTTGCCAATATTGGATGAGTACTGTGTTTAATAGTAAGATTACTGGACTTGTAAATGGGACTGTTTTTAGTTGGGGTAATATGGGTAGTAGGGGTAAATGGGACTGTTTTTAGTTGGGGTAATATGGGTAGTAGGGGTAAATGGGACTGCAGCTGCTGCTTTTTAGTTTTTTTTTTTGTTTGCTAGAAGACTCTTCCTCATCTTTTGGTTAGTCCGTAATTTTCTAATTCGCATTCTGATTTTAGTATGATCTTTTATAGCAAAATTAAGTGAAATATAATGTGTTTGCTATTAGCTGAAATATATTCAGATGTTAATGCTTCAAAGTTGTTGTTTTTATTTGAACTGATGGGGTGCGATTGTGAATGTTCGAGGGTGTTTTTTATCATCAACTTTCCATTATAGCATAGTTTTCTTATTTACCGATCTTTGCCTTCTTTTTGGGCGCCTTCTAGCGTGGGACACTCCAATGGGTCTCCCATGGTGGGAAAGTGAACTTACTCTAGATCTGCTTGTACCATAATAATAAAAAAAAATCCAATCTACAGGCGACCACCGCCCCACCGTATCCCATGATTTTCCACCGCACCCCACCGCATCTGTAGATTTACTTTTAATTTTTATCAGATTTGGATTAAACATATGTAATTGATTCAATACAAGTGGTGTGGATTCATAAGATTAAAAAAAAAGTTTAAATAACGGTAAGGTAACCCATGTGGTGGAAGGGATTTGTGAGGTTTTGTTTCAGTATCGATGGAAAAAAAGTTTTGCCGTTCAGCCATGGAAATGGAAGTTCATAGGGAAGAAAGAATTGATTTTGCTGGCATTTTCTTTTGATCTATGATGATTTTAATTAATTAGTTTATTTTGCAGCACCATTAACCAAAAAAAAAACAATTTGTTTCATGAACATAGAAATTGAATAATTGTAATTTTAGTTTAGAAGCTCATGAAAATCAATTGTTTTGATGTTAAATCTAATAATTGTAATTTTAGTTTAGAAGGTCATGAAAATCAATTGTTTTGATGTTAAATCTAACATATTACGGTATATTCTTTACAGTGGAGAAGATCATAGATAGCATTTGTTAGAATTGAAGATCTTTGTACTTGTTCTTTTGATCACTGTTGTGTTGTTCTTGGAGTTACCTAGTTTTGTCACGGTGGTGATGAAGATGGTGGAGAGAGGAGGAGGTTGTGGTGCTTGGCTGCTTGCTTCGTGTGAGTTGAAAATTGTAGGATAAAGTGATTTGGTGTGGAGAGTGTAGGATAATATAATGTCTTAAATAAATCTATGACCAAGTCACCCATGGTGGGAGACCTATATCACTCTCCCAATTTGCACTAGGATTTCTGTTTGAGATAATTTTATATTTTTCGTAGATGTAATCTTTTTTCTTTAATGGATATGAAAGTGTGAATCCTGTTATTGATATGTTTTTCGTTGGATTTCAAAAATTTGTTCTTGTATCATTAAATGAATATTATGAATCCTATTATTTAAAAGGGTTTTTTGAAATCTTTTCTCATATATTTACTGGTTTATGAGGCAGATAAGAAGGACATGGAGAGGTATGCGAAGGCTTTTGTTGGGGTAGTTCTCACTCCGGGAACGTCGTATAACATTCAAAATGCCTTCCACCGACAAGGTTATTTTGGTGTTAAAATCACTCCATTAGGCTCTAATTTGGCAATATTAGAAGGGCAGGAGGATGGCGAAGTGCAAGCTCTGCTGGAGGAAGCAAGAGGGTGGTTGGATCAATGGTTTAAGGAGGTTCGTCCATGGAAACCGAGTGATATTGATACAGAACGAACTATTTGGTTAAGGGTCTATGGCATCCCGGCTCATGCGTGGAATGATACTTTTTTCGTTACTTTGGTCAAACCATGGGGTTCTTTCATTAATGCTGACGATGGAACATCGAAGAAAGTTACTATGGATGTAGCACGACTTATGATCCGAACGTCTTGCCAACAAGTTGTTGATGAATTCATTGATGTATAGGTTAATGGTGTTGTTTTTCATCTTCGTGTGCTTGAAGATGCTTATGGACCTATGAGGATTCTTATTACAGAGAACAAGGGCATAACAGGATGAGACTCAGAGGATGAATCGGAGGAGGAAGATGAGGATGATGTGTTAGCACAGACGGAGGACCCGGAGAGGGAGCCGGAGGGTGGAGAGGACAATCAATTCGCTTTAGTTCCGTTTGTTAATGCCAATATTAATGATCTTGATAATCTTTTAGTTTCAAATGTGGCAAGGAGTAATGTAGTGGATGTTGTGGTGGACGAATCTTTCATTGCTGATTCAATTTCTATCATGAGCAATTCAGGAGGTAGGAGTAATATGGAGGGGGTGTTCTACAGCTGGTGGATAATCAGATAGTAAAGGTAGGTGGGAGGATGTAGAGGTTGGGCTCCAAAATTCCTCCAATACTATTCTGAATATCACATGGGGTACGAGCAGCTTGGAGGAGGGTGTCTTGAAGTTGAAGGATAATCAGTTGGTGAAGGAAGATTTCTTGAGCCAGGAGGATGTAGTAGGTGGGCTCAACAAATTTTCCAACACTATGCTGACTATCACAGGGGGTGCGGATAATAGACAGTCCAAATCAGAAATTATGGGTCTAGCTCACAAGACCAGCAGCTGGTTGGATGGTGGTAATGGAGGCAAGGGGGTGTATATAGTGACGGGCCGAGAATGGTTTATTGCAAATTAAACAATGGCACATGTAATAAAGATTGGCGGCCAAATCATATCACCACGGCACCAATCTTGAAGAACCACAAAATGATTAATCCGTTACTTGCTAAAGTCCGCAAGCGCAATCAGATAATCCATAGTCTCAATTTGCAAAAATCGCTCTCCAAGGAGTGTTCTTCTTCATCTCTTTCAGTCACTCTCCAAGCAGTTTGGGTCCCACAACCAATTACCGGAAATTTCTATATGAGGAAAAAATAACAGTTAACTAGTTACAAGTTGTACAACTAAAGTTATACTTCTTCTATGCTATAAATATAATGGTTTAGATTCACTTGAAAATTTTAGATTTTTTTGTTGATAAGATTCTAGAATTTTTTTTTTGTCGAGTCGATTAAAATTTCATCTTTAAAATAGATAATTAGAATTAAAATACATAATTATAATGTATGAAGGTTGAACTTCGATCCTTGCATATAAAATGCATATATTTTTGCATATCAATCTCTTTATAATGTAAAATGAATTGTATTGACAAGATTTAAAATAATCCAGTTTACTTTTTTTTTTGCTTTCATCATCAGTTTAATCTGGTTTGATGGTCAGTTATAACATCAAGTGATTTTATTCTCCTCCCAATTTCAATTGCGGGAGATCAAACCATGATTCTTCCTACCAAGTTCAACACCGATCACAACTGAACTAGCTAACGATTGATAGATCTATTTTACTTTTGAGTCATGCTAACCAAAAAAGATAAACTTAACATTGAAAGCAACATTGTTCATATTTTAAATTATATTGACTATACAAATACCAAAATTATTATACTATATTTGATTTCCTTAACTAATACGGGATATACTAGTTACTAGTTAGGTATAGGAGGTTGTTTGACCTGACGGTGAACAGATCGGTTTCTGTGGCCGAGATGTTCCAGTCAGGGTGGTAGGTAGGAGGAGGGGCATGGGTGTGGCGTCGACCTTTGAGGGTGTGGGAGGAGGAGATGTTGGGGGAGTGTCATGATTTACTTCTTACTATATCACTGCAGGCTCACTCTTCAGATAGATGGTTATGGCAGCCGGATTTGGAGGGCGGATATACTGTTCGCGGTGCATATTAGCTCTTGACGACTCAGGATGTGGCTCCTTTAGATGTGGCGGCGGGACTCATTTGGCACACTCAGGTCCCTGTGAAGGTTTCCATTCTCGCGTGGCGACTTTTGCGGGATAGGTTGCCTACCAAGGCAAACTTGATATCTAGAGGCATTATACCAGGGGAGGATCATCTTTGTGTTTCTGGTTGTGGAGAGGCGGAGTCAGCTCAGCACGTGTTTCTCTCTTGTAGCACCTTCTGATCTCTATGGTCTCTTGTTAGCTCCTGGATTGGTTCTTCTTTGGTGACAGCTCAGACTCTCTCAGATCACTTTGTCCAGTTTACGACATCAGCAGGTAGTACTCGAGCACGTCGTTCCTTCATGCAGCTCATATGGCTTGCTTGCGTATGGGTTGTGTGGACAGAACGAAATCATAGATTGTTTAGTGGCACAGCAAATTCTTCACTTCAGATGTTGGACAAGATCAAGACTTTTTCATATAGGTGGTTAAAAGCGAGGAGCAGTTCCTTAGCTTTAAACTGCCATAGTTGGTGGTCTAGTCCTATGCTTTGCTTGGGCCTTGTGTAGTTTTTCTGGTTCTGTATGGAAACTCTTGTGTAACCTTACTTTATTTTCCTTGGTATGTCTTGTGCTGATGAGATTCCTTGTTTATAATATACTCCCTCCGGTCTCATATATAAGAAACAAAAAAAAAATTTACAAAGTCTTAAATATAAGAAAAAGTTACTACAATCATTACATTTATTTTGAATATTTCAATTTTACCCTTTGTTTTACTTTTCCCCATAATAAATAATAATTTAATTTAACCAAAAAGTAAGGGTAAAAGTGGAAATGACATGTTTTTCCTAATCATTTACTCCACTCTCTTAAAGGGTGTGCCTTTTTTTTTTATTTCTTATATATGAGACCGGAAGGAGTATATCTCATTTTGGCTTGTTCAAAAAAAACATTTTCCTTTACTTTTACCTAACACATAACTAAATGGACCATTAATTAGTTTGTTGCCATTGGTGGGCCCCAAAACACATGATACTAGTACTACACAATGATTGAAGGGCACATTTTTCTTCATTTATAATTGTGAAAGGAGAGAGTATTTGACAATGATTTAAAATATATTTGTGTATACAAGGTAAATAATAATTGAATTTAATTTATATGTATCATCAGTATAAATTATTTTACACATGCGTTTAATAATATATCGTCATATTATGTATGGTAATTAAAAATACATGATGTGTCTCATTCATTAAATGGATGTGACAATACATCATTAGATGTATGTACAAAAAAATTTTACACCGACAATTCACAACCATTAAACTCATAATAATTTAATAAATTTGTTGTTAACTATTTTCACACAGAAACACTAAATTTCTGCTTGGTTTTACGACGAAAAAAATGAATTTTTTGTAATTAATTATATAAAATAAATTTCGACTAAAATTAAGCTAAAGACAATTTATACTAAGATATATTCATGTAAAAAGGATTGGATATGATTTTGAATAAAAAAAATTCAATTTGAAAATGAAAAACTCTAACTTCGAACTTAGAATCAACTCCAAAATGACCAAACACACTCAATAATACACAAGAAAGTGCATGTGGAGGATGAACATCAAATAACAACAACACTAAAAATAGTATGTAGTGGTGCAAAATTTCTTGTTTTTCTTTCTTTTTTGTTTTGTTATATACATTTCATTTTCATAATAATCTTCATAATAATTCTACAATAATCCCCACCCAAAAAAAAAAAAAAAGGTTAATTAATTAAAAAGAAGAAGTATAATCTGCATAACTATAAAACTCACTAACACCAGAAGCAACCCATAAACGTTGATTATAATCATCAATCATATCATCAGGAACAAAACTTGTTCTACAAAGAGGACACGTTTTCATATCAAGATCAATCCAACGGTCGACACAATTTCGATGAAAAATATGTCGACAGTTTCTCAAACACCGGATCTCTTCTTCCTCGGAGAATTCAAACAAACAAACAGCACAACAACAACCTTCTTCAACGCCGCCGGCAAGATCACCGTACTTTGTCGCCGGTAAAAGTTCCCGGATTAGAACCGCCGACACGGAGGGTGGTTTGGAAGGTTCTTGTGTTTGAGTTGTTTCTCCGGTGTGAGGCCAGACAGTGTCGGTTTCGAGGAAATCGGAGAGGCCGAGGAAGTGGAAGAGGATGAAGACGAGGTTTCGGAGAAGTCCGAGGAGAGTTAAAGTGTGAAGGAATAGGTTTGGGAAGAATACTTCGGCGTAACCCACCGGAAAACCCATCGGAAAGTGATTAGAGACGGTGGGTTAGAGAGAGAAAGTGTGTGTTTGTGAGAAGAGAGAAAGTGAGAGGAAATGAAAGGAGAAGGTTCGGTTTCAGAAAGTGAGCTGGATTATATAGCTCCTTAATTCTTTGATTTTGTCTTAATTAATAATTTTAACAACTTTTTTACTACTCTCATCCTAATATATAAGATATTTTTCCAAAATTTTGTTGTTATATTTTATAAGATCATTTTCAAAGTTGAAAATGTATTAATTAAATTTTCATTAAAATTCTCCTAATTAAATGAAGAAAAATAAAAAATCATAATTCTCTCTTAATAATTGAAGAGTAAATTTGAAAAGAGGACGTATCTTATTGTCAAACTTAATACAAAAAATTACTTTTCTTAATTTTTGTGAACATGTGAATGAGGTCTTATATGAAATTGGATTTGTGTTGTATGACTGCATATAGTTTGGACATTTGAATTGTTTGATCGATACTGAACGGTCAAAATTTTAAGATTAGATTTTAATTGTTTTTAAATATAAATTTGAACTACAAAGATAGATAGTCTAATCTTAATTTAACGCTCCAAATATGACCAATTGTAGGGCGGTCAACTATCCAATCGTGTTACCTATTTTGTTGTAGTAGGAGATTTTAGATGATTGGAAATTGAACTATTCATGTTACAATGTATGAATTAGATGGATTGAATCATCTTTTACTATTTATATATAGCAAAATTAAGATGAATCATCTTTAAAATGGATGGACTCTTTGAATGAATTGTGTTATTGTTATCCCATATTTTGGTAAAGTCAAAATATGCAATAAATGCTTATTGAGAATGTTTGAAAATCTTTAAAACAAAAAATGAAAAATAAAGACTATCTAGAGTTCGAGGAAACCTCGTATTTGTTCCATTTTTTAAGTCAGACGTCTAAGGAAACATATCATGTTTGAAAATACGCTTTTTAAATGGCATTAAAGTCTTTTAAAAGTCAAAAGTTCTTTTATTTCGATTTTTTTTAATAGAAAAATCGAAAAGGGTATTCAAGATCGAAAGAAGGAAGCGTTTTTCTTTTTCATTTCGATTCACAGTTCGACTTCGATTTCGCCAACGGTTGCATTATTTCAAACTGAAGAAACCATCGGAGAACGTGACCACGTGTCAAGATATGTGTTTGTAACCGTCATTTAGCAGTTAAGGCTTTTAGGCTATAGTTTGGAAGTCGAATTCAGGGTCACAAATTCACATACAAATCCTAGAAAACTCACAATGCTCATGTTATCGAGAAAGCTGAGTGATAACAGGAAAAAGTATGATTCTGTGAACATTTCTATGTAAATTATTTAACAAGTTTATGCAAATTTACTTTTCTTTAAATCTTTTGCCTTTAAAGTTTTTGCACTTTACTGATTTTTCATGAAATTTGTTTGTTTATGCATTTTTTTGTAAACATCAAGTTTTTATTTCAAACTATATGCAATTGTGAAAATATATGAAAACTACAAAAATGTTTACTTCTTCAATGATTCACGCACAAAATTATAGTCCCAGGATTTACTAGTTGATCCTTCAAGTAATTAATTTATACTAGCGGTTGTTTGTTTCGAAGCAAAGGTATGGTGGGTGCCAGCAACTTTCACTTGTTGGGAGTAGGGGCTGAAAAGAGCTCTTTGTATAGGTTGGGTTTGCTGGGCTTTGATGCTTACCTTATTATTATGAAAAGGAGCTTTTAAGCCCTTTTGCTGGATTGTTGGTCTGCAGCCCCGCCCTATAGATAGAATGAATCAAATAAGGAGAGGCGATCGAGCCACTCTTATACAACTCCTTACCTCACCCCCTTCTCACTCACTTAAAGGAAGGGCGAAGTCGCTGAAGCGAGTCTAAAGGCCAAAGAGTGATCTTTGAACGTTACTACGCATCCTTATAAATTCATAGGTATAGTGTAAGGTAGGTTTGTTTGGGTATAGCAGGACTTGAACCTGCGACCATTAGGTTAAAAGCCCAATGATGTCCCTTTTTGGTACTGTTTTTTGCTAATTCCCAGATATCCACCAGATGAGACTGTTTCCCAAGAGCCCACAGAGAAGCGCCTGGCCAGACAAATAGCTTTGTTTACCAAAAATCAGTGTAAATAGTTATCCATTTTAACAATTACATATAGCAAAATTAAGTAAAGATGATTTTGGCCGTTAATTTTAAATTTGATGATCTTGTTACAATTTCTTTTTAAAAAATAGTACAGCCTTTCATTTATAATTAAATTGCAAATACATTTCACTACATCAATAAAAATATTTCTTAAAAAAAAACAAAGCAATAAAGACATTAGAGCTACCTAAAGATGTGGCTTTCCGTAAAGGATGAATTGTGCCTCATATTCGACGGATCATCTTTTGCCTTTCTTGTTCAATCATCTCTCATTTTATTTTATTTTACTTATAATGCTCTTAATTCATCTAAAAAAATATCTCTCATTTTTTTCCTATCCAACGGTTGACTAATTGCATAGGAAAAAAATTATCTAAGAGAGAGATAGCGAGAAAATGAAGTATTAATGAATATTGGAGAAATAAGAATGTCTAAATACTGTTGCTCTTAATCAATATACTTATTTTAGAGATGATTACCGGATGCTAGATTCTCATCCGATAGTCCAATCCTCTTTTCTATGATTTTAATTGCTCCTTCCATTTCAATATATGTTATTATTTTATAAATTAGTTTGTACAAGGCTACCCCATTGCTATGAGAGAGAAGATTGAGAGAAGATCAAAATTTTATTTAGACGAAATGCATCTTGAGATCCTTTAAATTTAACGTTTTTAATAAATCGGTATTTTAGTTTTTTAAGTTTCAAATTGATCTTTTAACCTTGTAACAAATTACATTGATTCCGTTTTAATGATTATTTGTTACAAAAATGTTCATGTTTGTCGTTTACTGGGTGACATGACATTGTATGCTTAATTGCTTGGCCGTTACAAAAATTATATAAATGGTCGTTAGCTTGGTAATGAAGAATTTATATATATGTCTTGAAGGTTGTGAACAATGTTTCCTAAATTGCATACCATTCATTGAGTTTATATATATGTCTTGAAGCTCTTATTATTAATATGGTTATTATTAATAATATATTTGCCGTTCAAAAAAAAATTAACGAACTTTTTAAGTCAAAAAAAAAGAAAAAGATAATGAACTTTAATTTATACCGTAGAATCTTTTGAAAAGTCAATCTAATCTTAAATTCTAAATAGAGTAATCAGTTCAAAAAAAAAATCTAAATAGAATAATCAGAAGTTAAGTTGTTGAACTAAATGTTAAGTTTTGATAAGGAGAAAAAAACTAAAGTAATAAATAATGTACTAACAATTATTATTTTTTTTTTATCAAATTTACTTACCTTCTAATAAAATTTCAGATTATTAGAATTACATTTTTTTTTTGACAGGGAATTACATTCTCTTAGAATCCAAATATTATGACTTATGAGAAATATTTTCATCATTTCATTGAACAAATTGTTACAAAGTCGCATGAACTTATTATAATAGTGATAACAACAGTGTCATAACACTGCTTCACTTTAACATGAAGTGAGTGGGCATAAATCAAACCACTAAATAACATGATATAAAAAAATGGGGGACAGAATTTCCATGGATATTGTTTAGATATTGAAACTTAACCTACCAAATGGTTGCGATATCTCCTCTAAGAAAATGACACCAATTTGTTTTTGACAATGTACAAAGAAGAAAAAAAAATATAAATAGGATGCGCAAACTATTAAAACAAAACAAGTTTGAGTTCAGTCGGCTATCTCTATCTGCATCGTAATCGGCCACATTTTAAATCGTTCGATTAAAATCAAATAATTCAGATTTTAAACTTAATTTATATTTAAAATTAACAAGAATTTGAATTTAAAATCTTAATCGTTCAATCTTAATACAATGGTCTGAACTGCAGTTTGACTGCATTGAATCCATCTCATTAACACCCTAGAAATAGTTTTTAATAAACTTCACCTATTTTAAAAATTCACTTTTGAACCATAAATTTTGTTCAAAATGAAATATTAATTTTTGTGTTACAAAATATATATATATATATATATATATATATATATATATATATATATATATATATATAAAATATCTAAAATTAATTGTTTGGTAAATATGTTATAAGAAAACAAGGGTGTATAGTAACCCCAAGTGGGTTATTAGCATATATTTTTAGTTGTCTAAAAGCCGATCAATTAGGGACTAATTATCTGGTTCCTCAAAGGAATGAGACCCAATAATTCAGAGTTCAGCCGCGAAATAAGTAAAGTCTGGCAAAAAATATTTATTTCACCTAATTGAACTTGGGTTCTCATGAACGAATTAGGGTATTGATATTGACATCACATTTTTACTATTAAATTTGATTTTCTATCTCGTTTTTTTAATGGACGGAATAATAGGCCATTAAAAATTAACACATAAAAAGAAGGAATCGGAGATCGAACAACAATCACGATGACTGATCTAATAATTTCAATATTTTTATCGATTAAATTAAGATTTGTGGAATTATATTTCGTTTTCACTACCACATATGTTGCATATTTGAAATACGGTGAACATGATAAAGCTCAAAAGTGTAGCATCTATCAAACTTTCATTGACGGTACATTTTCATTTTGTTAATCTTATCGTCCATTGCAACATGCATTTAAACTTTTTAGAAAATATTTTAGACGGTAACAATTATCTAAAAAATAATTTTCTATCGACAACAAATTGTATAATACTGTTAACCCAAAAAAAAAATCTTGATGTAGTGGCAAATATCTAAATATCAATACTGTTGACAATATAAGTTTATAGAATTGGAGTGAAGAGAGCTTGACCCAAAACAAAAGAATAAGAGTAAAGAGAAAAAATAAAAGAGAGGAATAAGAGTAAAGAGAAAAAACAAGAGAGCCTTGTGTTCAAATAGGATACCAAATTTATTTATAATTTTTTTACTAAAAATAGGATCCCCAACGTTTTTAGATGCCCAAAGTACATTTTTTTAGTGAGGTCTTTCAATTTAATTCGTTTTTAAGAAAAAACACAAGCCTTATAAAAAATAACATAAATAATTAAGTTTTATTAAATCTGTTGTGGATTGGACTTTTGGACTGGATCAAGGCTAATGTCACATCCATCAATCCAATGCCACAACCACAAAAAATATGCATTACTCTAACCTTCACTTTCACCTCAAACTTATATTGATTTGAACGTTAGAGTGTTTTCTATAGGCACACCCCTTTTTCCATTGTCAATCAATCCATCGACTTAGATTCGGACCTCCAGCTAAGAGCAGTTCTTTGACCGATCCACCATTGTGAGTTCTCTGCCTTCTTTTATTTTTCGGGTAAAACTTGAGTTTTGTTACAAACAAATTGAGTTAAACAATTTTTTATTATTAGTTTACTATATTATTGATTACATAAGTTAAGAGAATAGCAGACATCAAATGATCTTTAGGAATACCAACTAGGTTGAGATGCTTAAAGATCATCTACCATATATATTCTCATAATTATATATAATATAAAAAAATTACAAGAGAAAAACAATCCGAGGTACATACTTGACCCAGTTAAACCATACAAAAGTGCATGTTAACCTACACAGGTGATACAAATAGATAAATCAGTACAAATGAAATTAACCTAATCATTCTTAACAAACTATCACCAATCACGAGAATTAGTGAACGTCTACAAGCACCAAACAAAGTCTGAAAGCTGGCGAATGAACCACCCGTCAACATGAAAACGAGTCCATACCAACTACATGCGACAAGCGGTAGTAAAAAACAACTCTACTGAGCCAGTAACACAATCTGAAATCACCGAAGACTCATGCCAAAGAGAACATGCATCATGGCACCGTTGCAGAGAAGACAAACATCAGTTAGTGAAACATGTAAATGTTAACAGACTTAAAAACTGTCAGATAATCAAAGATGTAGCATACCAACAACAAACTTAAAACCCAAACTGACGAAGATGGCGCGAACTGCCACCGCTAATGAGCAAAGAGTAGAGCATATGGCGGCAATAACCCACCCACCTTCACAAAATCGCCAGAGCCATCGAAGAACCTCCATTGCGAAGGAAACCGTCGCGAGCCGATATTGCAGGAAGCACAAAACATAACCAACCAGGACAACTAGATCGCGAGTCTTAGAAAGAGACTAGAGTGGTCCGTGGCGACAGATCTAACCAACACATTGACTGCCACTTGAACACCCCAATTAAGGTTGAAGATAGTGATGTCGTGATTAAGGACATAAGCACACCATCAAAGCAAACACAACACGCCGATAAAACAATTTGGATGAAGGGTGTAATAAGGCGGTGGTTCTAGGAGGTTTCCTATTTCTCGAGAGGAAGGCGGTGGTCTTGGCTTTTTCTTTTGTTTGAAGTAGGTTGTTGGGACAAAGACCAACTCACTAAATTAATTTTTTTTTTACTTTTTTTGCCAAAAATTTTAAGGTCTACAATT
The DNA here is from genome assembly GCA_951799995.1 of Trifolium subterraneum. Classification (NCBI taxonomy): domain Eukaryota; kingdom Viridiplantae; phylum Streptophyta; class Magnoliopsida; order Fabales; family Fabaceae; genus Trifolium; species Trifolium subterraneum. Next base: position 55,821,070 of record OX637462.1, read on the forward strand.
TTGAGACTTTGGGCATTGAATATTAAATAATATAAATTCAAAATATTCTAAAACCATTCCACAAACTAAAATTTTCTAAACTCTTAAATTTATTACAAATTATTATTAATTCTAAACAAAACCAATAGTTTCCAACACCATTCACTCAATAAGCACCACAAAATGAGAGTTTATTTTACCGTCCGATGAATTTATCAAACATTGTCCACTATTTAAGTAGTAAATTATGTTTTCATTTTTAAAAATTTTCATTTTATAATATCGACTACTTAAAAATAAGATGCGCAAAAACTTATAGGATGGTAAAAGAACTCTCCACAAAATAGATATATAAATGGAATGGACCCATGTAAAGCAACGTGGGACATGTCCACTAAAAACCCATAACAAAGTATGATATTAAAGAGGACGAAAGGAATCAAAAAGTCTATAAGCATAGGAGAAGAGACGTACGACAAATATAATGCGTCGGTGATGAGAACCCTGGCCAACCAGCATTGCATCATGACTTGGTTAAGGGTTGGGACCATAATTGTCTCACTCATTTTAATTTTATAGTACATTTACATATTTAGGACTATTGTTATTATGATTGAGTCGTTTAAATTTTAAGTTCGATATTTTTTATTTAAAAAACAATTACATTTATATTAAAATTTAGACAAAAACGACTATATATAGTTGTTCTTAATATGTCAAAAAATGGTAAAAAATTTGATTTACATGATGATGACTTATATATATTCCTTCTATCCTTAATTATAAGTAAAAGTCATTTTTTGTTTTAAAACTAATTAAACCTCAATTTTTTAAAATTCATTGAATAGTTGTTGCATCTAATCTATATTATAGACTAATACATTAGTTATTAAAAAAATATAAAAAATAATTTTTTGTTTATAAATAAAATAGAGCAAGTATAATATAAGCATGTAGAAAAGAAAATCCATTGTGGCTAACATTTGAGGTTTGATTGGAGTGCCACGTATTGGATGTGCTTGGCCAAATCAAGACATCAAAGACCCGAATGTCAGTAAGTACCAATAATTTTGTGGAATCTTATCTAACTAGCTAATTGAGATAGGAGTATCAAATAATTAACTAATTGAACTAATGATAGTACTTTCTTGTGAGAGAATACTAAGTTATGTTTGATTTTTTCTTTGTTGATTTGATGTTTGATTTTTAGAGATTAAAGAATAGTACTGGGTACAATGAATTTAAGAGTGAATATTTATTTATAATAAGGATCGGAGAAAAATATATTTAAATGAATTAAAAAAAAAGTGATATAATAAATTTGACATTAAAAATGAATTGATGAAAATTGTAAGTGTTAATTATAAAAAAGAAAAAGAAAAAGAAAATTGTAAGTGTTAAATATATTTATTAATTCGTTTCAATCATTTATGTTCGTTTATTGAGTGAAATAAAATAAATGAAAATCCCACCAATTTTATGGGTCTTATATCCAAATCAGTGGACCTCATTTTCAGTCATATGAGAGTGAGTGTTGAAATAATATTATACGGTGTGTTTTGTTAAAAATCATGGAATCATAAGGATACATACTCATAGATAAGATATAGAACATAAGAGTATAAATGAGGAAAATACTCATAGTAATTCATATTGAATGAATATTGATTGAAAAAGAATAGAATGAAAAATGTGTATAATAGTCCTATTTATAGAGTCTAAGCTCCAATTAATGAATAACCAACTATCACTACTTTATAACTAAGTAACTAACTAATTTTAGTCAAAAAAAAAAAAAAACTAAGTAACTAACACCAACAAACTCTAAGGGTGCGTTTGATCTGCTAAAAAACAGGGGACTGGACAAGACAACTTTTATTGTACTCTGTTTGATTCAAAAACTGTTTATGGGACTGGACAAATAGGCAGTAAGGGACAGGACAAAAACAATAATTTTTGTCCCCTACTGAACCACAGTACAACTTTTTGTCCACAGTACAACTATAAAAAATACGAAAATACCCATTTTATTTTTTAATATAAAAAATATTATCTCTCTATCTCTCTCCAATGCAGTTTTGTCCTGTCCTGTGCTATCTTGTTCTGTCCTGTACTGTACTGTTCTGTCCTGTCCAGTACCTACTGTTTTGCAAATCAAACGCACCCTAACTATCTTAACATGTTTGATCCGCAAAACTCAAATATTGAATAGAACAGTATAAAATAGAACAACACAATATAATATTTATAAGGAATTGAATAAATATTATCTTGTACGATGTTTAATTAGTAGACAAAATGTTATTTCGGAGGACAAGAAATTTAGTTTTTGTCTTGTCCCTTGGCCCCCGATTTATCCAGTCAGAGAAACAATTTTACAATCAAATACAATATAATTGAAGTTGTCATTTTCGATCACTTATTTTTTGTTAGTAGCAATGTGTATATATATTTCTTGATTTATTTATGACACATTTTTCTACTACATATGTGTCAACTTATAGATCTTAAAACAACGGTTTACATTCTTTAACTGCATGAAATTCTTGATTCCTCACTACGAAAGTCAAGATCCATATCACGTGTCTTTAGTTAAATTTATACAAAATTTCTATTAAAATTATTTATTTATTTCTAAAAAATATATTAAATTTACAATTATTTTCCACCTCCTGTTTTTCAAAATTATGCATCTTTATATTCTTCCACTTAAGAGGGTCAGATTCTTAAAGTTGTGTTATGAAACAAGAAATCAAATAATTAAATATCTTAGATTGGTACCCCTAATGTTGAGCTAAATGAGTGGCTTTGAGATAAAAGTCTTGATTTGAAAGGGGAATTTTTCCTTTATTCTATTTCTTATAATAATAATAATGTGAATATGTACCCAAAAAAAAATAAAATAATGTGAATTATTTTAAAGAGACTAATGTTGAACACAAACGAAATTGAATGGACCCAATGCAAGAACAAGATGTTTAATCTTTGTCTCCGGATCTGAATTCACATCATGCATGCTCACTCACATAATCACATGCTAAGGTAAGTGAGTTTCTATTTTCTTTGACTCTTGATTTGGATCTTCTAAATCTCATTTCTTCTTTTCATTCTCATATTATGTGTAGTCCCCTTCTTAACACTCTCTATACTCTAGCTCCCAATTGTTCCTTTCATGTCATCTTTCTTTTCAATGTGGATTTTGATGTGGACATGCCTTTGTTTCATATCCATTCAAAAAAATTTAGAAGAGAATATTAGTTAGTGCTTTTAATTAAGGATAAAATATCAATTTAAGTTTATTTATAACTTAATGCAATCCCAATGTGAATATCCATATTACACATAGTAAAAAAAAAAAGATAATGTCCACATCAATTTAAGTTTATTTATAACATAATGCAATCATAATGTAAATATCCATAATAAAAACAAATATGTAGATTTATTTTTAAAATATCCAACACTATTAAACTATCACACATTTCTAATAAAAATGTTTATTTATAACATAATGCAATCACAATGTGAATATATCAACATAGATATGAACTTTAGCTAGCATGAGGATAGTAATAATTTTGTTTATAATTTTTAGAAAGAACACTAAAATCTTTGAATTTTTTTAATTTAATTTAATTAAAATGATATGATATTTTATAATTGATCGATTTACTTTTAGCAAAAATACACATGTACAAAGGTTGTTACCCATGCGATGTGGAGATGGATACAAATATTTTTTCAATCTACGGGTATATGGATGATACTATATAGTACCCTATCCATATTCTATCCATTGTCATCCCTACTTTCACGTATCAATTTTTTTGTTCAAAATATATTGTCTTAATGTAATATAAATTTCTAAAGTAAAAAAAGTCTTCCCTCTAAACTTAATAACATGTGGTGTCTGTCTCTTTTTGAAATGGGGAATTGCTATGAAGAAACCTCCAAAGTGGTCTTTTGAAAAAGGAGAAAAAGCTTTGTTCAAAGAAAAATCCTAGGAAGCATAATTCCCTCTATTTATTTATCTTCAATAATTCAATTCTTTTACTAGGGTGAAATTCTGAACTTCACTTTATGTTTACAATGTATTATATATATATATTCAAAATGTACAACTTGGTACATTTTGAATGGAAGGTCCTTTCTATTTTGAGTGGTGCTATTTAAACACAGAAAATGACAACTCTGCAATGGACACCGTACAAACAATTCAGTGTATGCATGCATGTAGTCCGTGGGGTGGGAAAACATACAAAAGAAAACAAAAAAAAAACAACCGAAGTGAATTGACGAATTGAATCGAACCGGAAAAAAAATCTTTTACATATAAAGGGAAGCTTCAATAGCTCATAGGTAAGTATTTTGATGACGTGACACTCTAAAAAAGCTTCTCATCCTCTCCTAATTAAAAAGTTGCCAACTTCTCTTATTCTATCTTTTAATTACCAACTATTTTTTATACTACTTTTGTAAAAATATTGTACTAATGCAAAATCTAAATTAATAATTTCACATGTAATTATCTATTTTTATTAATTTCTCATTATCCTGTTATTTTTAAAAATAATTTTAAAGAGTATTTTGCATAGTTAACATTAGAGATAAGTAAGAATACTTTTTATTTGTTCAATTATTTTATATTTTATATTTATTTATTATTTGAAATTATAATCTTTTATGAAATTTATTTCCAACTATTTATTTATTTATTTATTCACTTCTCTTATTTTTTTTGGTTTTTCCAAGTTATAATTACATTTAATTATGATCCAAAACACAATTTCCAAAATGATATTGTATACCATGCATGAGCATAATTTGGTAGGTAAGCTTCATCCGTAATAGATGATATATAATTTTTATAGACGAAAACTAAATAGATTTTATTTTGACACACAAAATATAAATAGATAGTAATCAGTAAAAAATGTATACCGATATATTTGTTAAAATCAAATAGTTATAATCTAATAAAATGATCTATATAGTGTTATGCTCTTAATTTATCCAAAAAAAATAATCTATATAGTGCTCTATAAAGAATACCAATAGTAATAATTAAAAAAGTAACCGATCAATACGGAGACTTATGATATTCTTGAGGTAACATGAAGTCAATTAAGTTAAAGGAGTTTGTAACTTACGGGAGACCAAAGAGTTTGTAAAAAGAATGAGTAATATATTTACAATAATAATTGAATAAATCTCATATAAATTACTACTATAATTGAATGATATTTAAGTGAAATTAAGTTTAGCATCAACTTCCATATATGAAGTGTTAGAGTCAACGTTAAACAATTGTTGAGTTCCCCTAATTTGTTTATATATATGTAATGTAACTGATAAGATTGTTAAGAACATGTGTATATATATATATATATAGTTGATTATGCCTATGCATTTGTTCAATCATCGATAAAGAAAAATTATGAGAGGTGATAGAAAAATAATGTATTATTTCTCCTTTTTTCTATATATATGTTTGGTTATTGAGAGATTTAAATCAAAGATAATTTACTTAAAATTTTAATTTGCAATACATTATGATAATCTCATTTTATTGTTTCTTTTGAAGGTAGTAACCATGCATCTATTGTCAACATGAAACGTCGTCGATGAGAGCTTTAATATGTGGTACTAACTTTAAGGTAATTTTTGAAAGATTCATGTTAAACATATTGTGAATACCCTTCTTTTATGTGAGCCACCTTTTTTATATTTAATTTTTCTATCTATTTTACTTTAGTAGTTTTCTTCTTTTTGCAATTACCCTTTTATTGGTTGAATGTGAAATTTTATTCTTTTTCATGCCTTAATTTAGCATTTCTTTGTGGAAAAATTTCAATGATTCGGTGGATAAGGTGCACATACCGTGCAACAAAAGGTAAATTTATTTATAAATATTTTACTATGGAACTTTTTTTCATCAAGCATATTGTTACTTTATTATTTTTTTTGGTGTAATTGAGTCATAGCTGAAAATTAGATTTCCTATATACAAATATTGATATATGCAACATATATAGTGTGATAGGTCTCAAGACAATGATTAGCCATCCCAATTAGGTTAGGAATCAAACAAAAAAACTACAAGTATATCTTATTACATAACAAAGAGAGATAAAAATCAAAAATAAATAAAAACAAAATAGGGGACATAAACATCACAAAAAAAATATAGCGAATAAATAAATAAACGAAACAAAAGACTAAAATAATTCAGCTTCTAAAAGAATTCACCATCTCTTACAATTAAATCATTTTAAATATCAATATATCAAATTATCACTATATAACTTCTTACAAATTATGGTCACCAAATCCATTAATAATTTATTTGCTTCACTAATAAAAAAATTATACGGAGTGCTGCTTTTTTTTTTACTCTTCATGTTGCATTGTACAACTACTTACATACTCAATATTGTTCTAATGTAAAATAAATAATTTGTTTCTTTCACTAAAAAAAATTTATACAACTTTTTTTACTCTTGCATAACTATTTACCACTCTCACACTCCAATATTGTACTAATGCAAAATATAAATTAATAATTTGGTGTGTGTAACAATTTTTATTAATTTCTCATTGTCCTATTCATTTTTAAAATAATTTTAATGATTGTTTTCCATAGTATTTAAAATTAGAGATAAATTGTTCAATTATTTTATACTAATTATTGTTTGAAATGATAATAATTTATGAATTTATGTTCACCTATCTATTTATTAATTTCTCTCATGATTTTTTTTGTGCCTTTTCAAATTATAATTACATTTAATTTAAATATTATCTAAAACACATTTTCTTTTTCTATTACCGAGTAAGATCATAAAAAGAGAAAACAAATTTTGAAGAAACAAAATTGAAAAAAAAAACGTCTATGGTGTAGTGATGATTCTCACGTCTTCCACTGCTCATGTTATATAATGATTTTTGTTTTTGATAAGTAAATGACAACAAAAAATTAATAAACATAATTACACCTTCTTCTTTCTTTTTCTTCCATATTCCTTAGGTATCTGTTGCTAATAATTTTTTTATTAATTAACTAATCGGTTAAACTTTTCATTTAGTAATACTTTTTTTCTCAAAAACATTATAAATTATTATTTCATATCTATGATCTCATATACATATAAATATATGTTTTAGTGTTGAGTCATTGTCACTTTCTCCAAGCAACTTTTAAGTGGCTTTTATTTCTATTTCTTCCTCTTCGTATATATCTTGACTAATTCATTAGTTTTTATAGCATGATATGAATTAAAATTAAAGTTTATATTGATACGACAAAATAAACTTGAATATGAGTATAACATTTTTTAGTCTATATTTGTAGATAGATTTGTTGATGCATCATTGCCGTTCGGAAAACCTCTGAAATATGGTCTATCGTGTAAATATATGTTATCATCTATTGTATAATTAGTTTCACCAATCCACGATCTTAATTTGTGTGTATAACTTTGTACACGAGTCTTAAATATTTTTAGTACAAATCTTGGTTTCACTCATCATCATAATTATTTCTAAGCAATTTCGTAGAAAGTACTCTTCTATTTTGTATGTTAGTTTTTGTTTTCTTTCGCACTATTCACACATGTCTTAGCTATTCATTATTTTGCTTGCAGAATGTACGGACTTAAATTACCTTTTATTATATAGATCTCCAAATATTTAAGCCTCATTTTTTAGCAATATAATGTTTGTGAGTTTAATTTTCAAGCATTTTTTTTTCTTTCTATTGATTATAATACAAGATAAAACAAGCTTCTATTTTTGCTTTTGTTGACTCCTTGCTGCTTAGAAAGCCTATGAAATGACAAAAAAAATGTTTAAGTAATGGCTCAAAATAAAATAGTGAGATATTTGTAAAAAATAAGATGACATGTTAAATGTTTAATTCTTCTAAAATGATAAACTTTCTTTGCCTGAGCCAAATAATTAAACATAAATTCAAATCTATGAAACAATCGTCCAAACTATATATTTGCAACAAAAAATAATCAAGTTTATATTATAACAAAAATAAAAAATATTATAGCAAAAATAAACTAACTAAACTCGCAAGCAAAGATAATTAAATAAGAGCCAAAAACAACAATAAATTTGAAGGACACAAATCTCACCAAGAAAAAAGAAAAAAAAAACCAAAAAAAAGGACCAAGCAAACAAAAATAATGTAAATCAAACAATAGTTTAAAAAAATCGAGATAAAATATCACCAAGTGAATATGTGAGAAGAAACTTCAAAAGAATGAGAGGGGAGTAAGTAGATAAATTATTTGATACTTAAATTTCATAGAATGGAGTAAACAGTTATGCTATTTGATAATTAATTTTAAAACAAAATCACGTGATAAAAAAAAAATCGAAGCTACTATATATGAATCATATTCTATAACCAAACTTATTTCAATATTACTCATGAACAATATTGTCGGCAAGTATAAGTATGCATGCATCCAACAATCTAATTGAAAAAAATAAGGGATACATAAAAATAAAAAGCAAAGTGACATATGACTATACAATTGTAACTTATATAAAGAAAATTAAGATCTTATCCAATTACACTATTAAAATAAAATGTGATAAATCTCTTCAACCTTATAAAATATTATAAGAGATCTGTATATTACGTTAAAATATAAACAAAACTACGATATATATCAATAAAAAAAAATCATATTTTCTAAACAACTTTTATTTTATTTTTATACATATGCTATGATATAATCATATTTTAAAATAGTATCTATCATTTAACTATATGTGAATATATTTAGCACAATTATCACAAATATTTTAATCAAACCCGTGCAACGCACGGGTTTATTCCTAGTTGAATTAAAACTAATAGTTTTGAAAATGAACTGAACAATTCGGTTCATTTTAATGGTTTGATTTGATTAAATTGTTAAGTTCAGTTTTCATTTTTAAAAGGTGAATAAGCGGAGTGTCTCGGATTCGAATCCGGGCTCCGGCACATATAGTGCGATGTTCCTACCAACTGAGCTAAGCTCACGGGGACAAAGTCCTAATATTCTATTATGTTTGATTTTTTATATTTTTTTTCAACAGTTCTAATAATAACAATATGGTTTAAAAAATTATTTCGGTTCGAAATAATAAATTTTAATTTCTTAAAAGCTAATTACGGTTTAGTTCGAAACTATAGAACCATACCATTTTAACAGTTTGGTTCGGTTCGGAAGACAAATGATTCGATTTGGTTCGGTCACTATAAAATTTTAAAAAAATTTCAATTAAGTTTGGTTCAATTTTTCTGCTGAATCGAACGATGCCCACTCATAGTAGTCAACAATTTATTTAAACAAATGTCTAAAATACGGTGCCGGTCAACACTTTATTTTTCCATATTGCTTTTTACTTCTTAATAGAAAAAACATGATATCCATAATATATCCGTTAATATTCACGAAACTTCAATTTTCGTGTATTACCTGTTTAGCGGATATCCACACGGATATGGAGCGGACACGGATATCATATTTGTCAAATGGGGTGGACATGGACATCACACTATCCGTGTTCATGGATATCTATTGACATCCCTAACCAAAACCGTCATCGTTCTAAGTATAATTCATAATTGAATGGCATATACCTTCATAGATGATCGATGAAGCTTCTTCATCTTCTTGTTCTCCTTCAATCCAAACCTCAAGTTGGACTAATCATATGTTTTGTTGAGTTTTAGAGGTAAAGATACTCATCAAGGTTTCATTGGAAAGCAAAGGTATCAAAACATTCAAGGATGATTATGATCTTAAGACTTAAGAGGGGAGAAAAGATATCAAATGAACTTAATAAAGCCATTGAAGAATCTATGTTTGCTATGGTGTTTAGATGAGCTACAAAAGATTGTTGAGTGTAACAAAAGTTTTGGTGAAGGTTTTTTCCCAATCTTCTATGGTGTTGATCCCTCTGATGTCAAGCATCAGAGAGGAAGCTTTGATAAAGCTTTCAGAAAACATGAAGAAATATTCAGAAAAGATAGAATGAAAGTGCAAAGGTGGAGAGATGCTTTAAGAGAAGTTGCTAGTTACTCTGGTTGGGACTCCAAGGGCCGGTTAGTCGTGACATCATTCGGTTTTATATTTGGTGTTTTTATTTTTGTTGATTTAAATGATAGAAAATTTGTGGTAATGGTTTGAAATTGCTAATTATGTTATTTTTTTCTGTCCTAGTTGATGACCAAGGAACTTATCATTGGACCTTCAGATAAGGTAGTAACAAACAACATACTGCTTGATAATAAGGTAGTTACTCTTTTCTTGTTTGAATATTTGAATAATCTGTATTAAGGTCGATAAGAGGAGTTTCTGGGGTTCGAACCCCGGCCCTTAAGTATAAAAGGTGATGTGTGTTACCAACTAAGCTAAGCTCATGGGGACGATTGTTATTATTGTTATTATTTGAGATTGATTTACTGCTTAAGTTTAAAATACTATATATTTTCACCTCCATGGTCTTAACTATGTCGTGGTTGCAGGATCATCCATCATTGTCTGATTCGAGGGTGAGGACGGCCTCATGGCCTCATAATCATTTAGAGGTTTGGTTGGTTGGATTTGTTTCTTACTCTTTTGTTGTTTGTTTGAAATCAATAACCTGATATATTATATTGGTGATTCTAAGCTTCAGGATAAAATTGTCCATATTTTGGATACCTTGTAGCCTGCCAAATTTCACTGGCAGTGGGTTTCCCTCAGGCTGATTTTAAATGAATAAGCCCTCATTGAAAAACTGGAGGCACATGACGCGTCTTTATCTGATCATTCTGATGTTATACAATTGTCCTCACCTAGTCCGGAGAAGGCTGCTGCTGCTTCTGAGAATGAGAACAATTTCATTCAAATACTTCTCAATAGGTTACTGGGTAGACCTGATGCTGCACTTCTTTTTTCAGAGTTGGTTCATCTCTTTGGTAGGTCACTACATGATTCGATGTTGTAGCAATTGTTCCTTGCAGACCAAGCTGTCCTCTTTGGCCGGAAGACCATTAGACAAAGACTACATAACATTGCTGAGAGTAAAGGACTTTCTGCTAAGATGCAGTATTCGGAGCCATGGGGTTGGTGTAGTGTTTGTACTAATCCAGTGACTATCAAAGGGGAAAAGAAGAAGTTTGATGCCACATCACCTGAAGAAGGAGAAAATGTGGATGAAGGGATAAATCTGAAAAGGAGCCTAAAGGGCTCTCTCGAGTATTTGACTCTGACATCTCAAGAATAAACCAGCAACATGTGAATGGGAGAGCTCTTATTGAGTTGCTTCTTCCTTGCATAGACCAAAGCTCTGCTGAATCTCGCAATTCCTTTGCGAATGATTTGATGAAACAGTTAGGTAATACTGAGCTACAGATAATATTCAGTTAAATCAATTAGTTTAGAAATGAAACTTTTGTTATTTCTGCTATGAAAGCAATTTTCTTTAGTTTTATGAATGTGATTGAATTCTTGCATACTAGAATACGGTGGCAGTTTATCAGTTCTGTATGTTCAATTTTGCATAGAGCCATCTGTACGAAACATGAGACATTTTCTGCCCCTGTAATTATTCGTCTCCTAGGCAGTCGGGTTGTTCATGAGGATGTATGTATTGTGGCAAATTTCATGCATTCTAAGAAGGATTTAGAGTCACCTTCTGAAGTTGCTTCTGCTGCATTTGTAGACTTTTCTGCTGTCGGTCTATTTGATCGTTTGCTGCTGGTTTTACATGCGTTGTTGAGTAGTTATCCTCCAAGTTGGCTTAGGCCGAAACCTGGTTCAAAGTCTATCAATGATCCTACAAAGGAAGTTTCTTGATTTGACCGAGAATTATTGGAGAATATGCAGGTTTGATCTTTCACCTTGTGCATGTATTTAACTTTTGGTCCAAGTCACTACTCCCTTGTTCGATAAGAACAATTTAGACTAATTTGACTTTTAGTTCCAACATAATATAAGTTACCTCTCAAGAAGTATTAGTCTCTAAAATGTATACCTTGGTGGTGCAATGCATAGTATTTGTTTTATTCAAATGAGTATTTTTGCTGACATGTTTGGGATATCATTGGAATTCGCCAAGTTTAAGAAATATTGTTCCTCCAATGAGTAATATTTTTTTCTTCACTTTCACCCCTTAAATCATGGATTGACCAATTTTTTGTTTTTTGATTTATTTATTGGTATATATCATACAAGAAATAACTGAATGTGTTCATAGGCCACTGCTAAAACTTAATACATTTGCTAATTCTTCACAGCCTTGCTTGTCTAATGGTCTATTTATTGGCGCAGAATGATTTAGACCATATGCAACTGCCTGATATTATCCGGTGGCGTATCCAAGCTGCAATGCCGGTACTTTTCCAATCTACATGGTGCTCTTTCTCCTGCCAGCCTCCACCTGTACCAACATCTGCTTTTGTTTCTCTTCAAGCCATCAACATTAACTTATGTAGTTCAGCTACCTCTCATAGGAACCCCGTCCTATCAAGGGTTGCAGCTAACGCATCAGGGAAGTCAAAACAACAGGATAGTAGTGAATTGGAGATCCCTGGACGCTTTTAGAAGATGGCGCTGGATCCTGCCCTTCTGCAAGTAATACTCCTAGCATGGGAGGTGGTGATGCTAGTCTTCGAGCTGGCTTAAAGGGGCTGTAAGGGTGAGAAGGACATACCTCACATATGTTGGTCCTGTGGATGATGATAGTTGATTAACAATATTTTTTTATGGGTTTTGGATTGGAATGAGCGAACCCCTCAGCTGGTGCATTTTTTGATGCATGAAAAATGCCATTTAGTTGTAGCCCTTGTTGTGTAGTTGAGGAGACGAGGCGATGTTCTCACAGCTCACCCTATGATTCTGGCATGGTTGACCGACCATTAACATGTTGTTGATCACCGCGTCCGAATTGTGCACTTTATGGCACAGTTCAGAAAATTTGTTGTATATATAGGGATGAATGTTTTACTCACCAATTGGTTTGAGTAATATATGTCGAAGTAGTATGTAGCATTTATGTCTAATGCACAATTGTGTGCTTATTGTCTATGTATCTTTTAGAGGGCACAAGCACATACAAGACACTCCACTCGACCATTGTTTCTTTTCATATATTTTTTAGATTATTGTCAAAGTTATGTTAGTTGGTAAGGAATAGCATCAGTTTGAACTGTAGAATTCAATTATTTCCTGGCAAGTCCAGTGATAATGTCATTTCTGCCTGACTTTTATCAGGAAAAAAGGTATATATATGCATGATGGTGATTTGCAGGAAATAATTTTGTGGTAAAGAGTAATATTTTATCAATCAGTGTTTGAGTTGCCAAACCAGGTGTGGGTAATTTACGGCTCAAATCCTTAAGTGCTCTTGAAGCCATTCTTGGGTGGCTAGTTTTGTTGAGGATGAGGTTAAATAGGCGGTGTGAAATTGTGATAGTTTAAAAAACTCTGACCTTGATGGTGTGAATGTTGGTTTTCTTAAGAAATTTTGGTATGATCTTAAAGATGACATTGTGATTTGAGAGTTTCATGAGATTGGTTAAAGGTTCTAATTCTACCTTCATTGTTTTGATTCCTAAATTTGAAGTACCTTAATGGTTGTTAGATTTCCGACTAATCTCTTTGGTTGAGTGCATTTATAAAGTTTTGGCAATGGTTCTTGCTAACAGGTCGAAGAAAGTGATGTGTCGGTAAATTCTTGACGGTGTTTCGATAGCCAACAAAATTGTTGAAGAAAAGAACAAACATAAGAAAGAGTTGGTTACGTACAAAGTGAATTTTTAAAAGGCACTAACTTGGTGTAGTGGGACTTTTTGAATTTAGTCACGAGTACAATGAAATTTCCGTTTAAGTGGAGGAGATGGATTATAGAGTGTGTTAATTCCACGTCAGCTTTAATCTAAGTTAGTGGAAGTACTAATGACGAAGTTAATTTGGAGATGGATTTGAGACAAGGTGACCTTTCACCTTTTTTATTCTTTTGATTATGGCGGAAAGTGGGAGATAGTTCTATATTTTGGATGTCTCATTTACGGAGAGATTGATATGTGGTTTGTTTTGACGTTAGAATAATAAGTATTATCGCTGCTGTACTACAAGCCATAGGCTCTGTGCGGTAAGCAAAATAGCGTATAACTTATAAGTTAGTTTATAGTAGATGAGCTTATAGCGATTAAACTAACTGATTGAATTTGTATTGTTTGGTAAAATTAGCGATTGAACTAGCTTATAAGTATGAAATAACATTAAAAGATATATTTAATTAATGTTTAACTTTTTACAAATAAGATGACAGGGGTAAAATTGGAAGAAGAAAAAAGATAAGCTATAAGCACATAAGCTACTTGAAATAGCGTTTGAAAAATAAGTTATAAGCTATTTTTAAAAAACGTTAACCAAATAGATCTTTTTTTTTTTATCATATGAGCTCAAAATCTGATCATACCAAACTGAGCAAATATTCCAAATTAACGTTGCAATTGTGTTTTTTTTTTCTTTTTCTCCACAAGTTTAATCTAGTTCGGGGGTCAGTTCTGGCATCAAGTGGTTCCAGCCCCCTCCTGGTCGCAGTTGCGGGGATCGAACCGTGGTCCTCCCTACCAAGTTCAGCGTCGATCACCACTGAACCAACTAACGATTGATACACGTTGCAATTGTGTTTGGATTGTATCAAATTGTCTTTTTTGATTTACTAGATTGTTTATTTAGGTTGTATATATTTATAATAAATATCCCCTTTGTCCCTTTATATAAAAACCTTTGCCAAAAATCACGGGTATTAAGAAAAATTGCTGGAGTAATTATTATGGCTTAGAAGTGTGTGACTATCACTAAATTACCCTTGTGTATTAGTTACATTCATTGTTGATTTTTCATATTCCAAGATAAGTTAATAGTATTAATAAGGGTATGTTTGGAAAAGGTGTAATAAATACATCTAGAAATTTGTAAAGGGTTTTATATTTAGGGACAAACTTTTTTCGTAAAAGAATCATATAATTAGTGACAGAGGGAGTAGTAATTTAATTTAAAACAAAAAGTAAGGATAAAATTGAAAATAATATAATTTATCTAATCATTTACTCCATTTCCCTAAAATGATGTACATTTTTTATTGCTTATATTTAGAGCAGTATATAATTCAGCACTATACTACTCAACTTTCAACTTTCTTTTACTCAAAATCCACCACCATGAATCACTTCGTATAATCGATCTTAGCAAGTGCAGGTGCTTTTCTTGGCAATGAAGGTACCAAGTTTGGAATGGGTACTGAACTATGTCTTTCAAATTAAAATTTGAATTTGTAGAACGTGGTGTGAATCTAACCCTAATTGAATTTGAATTTTGTAAAACATGGTGTGAATCTAGTCAATTCGGTGAAATGCATTAAATATTGTCGTATTATTATTGGAAATGAAATTGAATTAGGGTCTTTATTATTTGAATTTTATGGATTTTATTATTTCAGATCACATGATGCTTTGCAATTTCAATTGAACAATAACTTTTATTATTCAAATGTAAGTTTAATTATATATTCTTACTACATACATATAATATTTTAGTCTAGGGATTTGGAAACACTGACACAATATTTTGTCTTTAGAATCTTATGTTTGATTTGTGTGAAAAAACAAAATTAAAAGTTAAATTCTTAATTTTAGATTATCTTTAAAATTAAATTCTCAATTAAGAGTAACGATACTTGAGTTTTTTTTTTTGTCAATAATATCCTTGAGTTTTTGTTTTTTGGAATATCAAGTTAAAAGATGAAGAAGTGACAAATAATTTATGGAATTTTAAAAATTTAGTTTTAAAGATAAGATATTAAAAACATTACAAAAGTAAAAAGTATATAATACATTTAGATCCTATTTGGATTGATGGAATGTAATTAATGGAGCGGAGTGAGATGGAATAGAATAATGTTTCATTGTTTAAATTTGAAAAATAATAATGGAATGAATTTCATCTCATATAACCACTTATCTTCAATTATGTTCCTCTTTTTTTTAAAATATCCAAACTATTGAAGGAAATATTTATTCCATTCCGCTCCATCTCATTTCACTCCCCTCTATTCCGCTCCGCTCCATTCCATTATATTCCATCAATCTAAACAAAGGTAGTTATAATATTGAATGAACATAATTTGTATATAATATACATATTGAACGAACATAATATTTAAAAATGAAAATAAATTTATATTAATAGTATTGTAAATAGTTTGAGGATATATACTTTTGTTGTTTTTGTAATAGCATTGAACATAATTTTACGAATGTATGCAGAAAAGATGAAAGGAAAGAAAAGAGAAAAATACAAAAGAAAATATGAAAAGAAATAAGAGATACAAGAAATGATTATGCATGCAATATTACATGAAAATTTAAGAACAAATTCTAATATATTACTCGAAGAGTCATATTTAATACATGACGATGGAGGAGCTATGCATGATTTATTAATATTAATATTTTAATTTTTTTAATTTAAACTTTATAACTAGTTGGTGATTTCATGCATGTAATTAATTGGTTAATGATATTTATGGTGATTGATATGTATGACTTCAAGAGTCATATTTAACACATGAAAATGAGTTTTTTTTGTTTTTAATAATATCACATGCAAATGAGTTAAAACAAATCAAGTATTATTTATCAAATATTCAAAAAAAAAGTTAAGGTATATTATTTGTGTTTGCTTCACTTCTTTAATTAATTAACATTTAAATTTTTAAATTAAAAATAAAATTCTCAATTTTAGTTTATGTTCAAAATTAAATTCTCAATTAAGAGTAGCAATACTTGAGTTTTTTTTGGAATATCACGTTAAAAGATGAAGAAGTGACAAATTATTTATGGAACTTTAAAAAATTAGTTTTCAAGATAAGATGTTAAAAAAATCACAAAAGTAAAAACGATATAATACATTTACTCAATTAAGAGTAGTTTATTATAAAAAAAGAAGAAGATATAATACATTTAGTTTGGTGAGATATTTATACTACATAAAAAGTAATGATTAAAATATATTGAAAATTTAAAGATATAAAAAGAAGTAAAATAATTGAGAATAAATCTGGAATGGACACGGACATAAAATACCTTACTTTTTTTTTTGGTAGAAATAAAATACCTTACTTTTTTTTTTTTTTTTTTTTGGTAGAATACCTTACTTTATATACATACTATTGATAATTCTAATCAATAATTATTACTCTCTCTTCTCACATTTATAAGAAAAAATTAACTTTTAAATTCATAGATAACCGATGTATATACAATATAGACTAGATACATTGATTATTCGGTAAGTTTTAAAAAATAATTTACTTATAAATATGAACGAAGCAAGTACTCTATAAAAATTCTACCGAACATTTGTGAATTCATTAACTAGTAGGACTAGAAAACTACCATCGTTTTTGTGAGAACTACCATATTCATTCATGAACAAGTGAAATTGCGTATATTTAAGGTTCATTTTGATGACTTATTGACTAAGACATTTCATGAAGACAATGAAAGAACATTCTTCATGAGATGCTAGTGGAAATTCATTGCATATGTAGTTAGAAAACTTCGGTTTGAAAACACCGATTTTTTTGGTAGTGCAAATTCAAAGAAACTTCAGTTTTTAAAAATCGAAAAAAAAAATTCAAGGCAAAAAAAACTTCGGTTTTTAAAAATCGAAGTTTTTTGCAAGGGTAAAATTGGAAATTCATTCGATAGAAAAGAAATAGGGGGGTCCCTCGAGAAATTTTTAAGTTTATGGTTTATGGCAAAAGAAATGGTTAAAATGAAAAAAGACAAAGTTTCAGCATCCTAGGACCTGCCATGGCCGTGCAAATTTTGGATGAAGATGTTTAAAATTTTCATAATTTTTTTGGGAGTGGTTATGGTGCATAAGCTTTGATTTATGCACCATGCATAAATAAGGGGAAATTGTTTAGCGCACCCTCCAAATTTCTCGCACACCCACAAATTTCTCGCGCGCCCCCCAAATCATGGCAAAACCATTTTGTTGTAGGAATGGTTTCAGAGATTTGCACTTCAATACCATTAAGTGCATAAAATGATTTTGGCTAAAAATCTGTAGAGGAAAAAAAATCTATTAAGTGCATAATTATATGGTTGTACTCCAAAAACATTTTATGCACCTAATGGTTTTGGAGTACAACCCTCTGAAATCATTCCAACAACAAAATGATTTTGACTAGAAATTTGGGGGTGTGCGAGAAAATTGGGGGGTGCGCACTCCAAAACCATTAAGTGCATAAAATGAATTTGGCAAGAAACTTCGGGTGGGGGAGGGAAAAAAATATGTTAAGTGCATAGTTATAGGGTTGTTCCAAAATCATTTTATGCACCTAATGATTTAGGAGTACAACTCTCTGAAACCATTCCAACAGCAAAATGGTTTTGGCTAGAAATCTAGGGGGAGGGAAAAAAAGCTGGGGGTGCATGAGAAATTTGGAGGGTGTGCTAAGCAATCTATTTGGGGGTGGGCGGGAAATTTGTGGGGTGCACTAAACAATCTGGGGGTGCGCGAGATATTTGTGGGGTGCACTAAACAATTTGGGGGTGCGCAAGAAATTTGGGGTGCGCTAAGAAATCTGGGGGCCCGCTAGAAATTTGGGGGCCCGCTGAGCAATCTAGAGTATTTATGCCCCATACATAAAGAAATGCTTATGCATAATAACTTTGCCCATTTTTTTGGTTTCTTTATTTGAAATGAAAAATGTTTTAGAAAAATAAGATTATCCTATGTAGTTTACCACTTTAATGTTTTTTTAAACAAAAGATTAAAATATTGTCAAAAAAAAAAAAACAAAAGATTAAAAT
The DNA here is from genome assembly GCA_951799995.1 of Trifolium subterraneum. Taxonomy (NCBI): domain Eukaryota; kingdom Viridiplantae; phylum Streptophyta; class Magnoliopsida; order Fabales; family Fabaceae; genus Trifolium; species Trifolium subterraneum. The sequence continues at coordinate 55,839,932 of OX637462.1, forward strand.
GGTCAATATATGTGCGCTATAAAAAATAAAAGACAAAAAAGAAAGAAAAAAATAAAGAACTCAAATGTTACAAAATAAATAAGATAAGGGTCATGTTAACATGTGCCCTAAGGGCACATGATAAGCTATCTAAAAGTAAAAAAATTGCTTTTAATGATATAAGACATTTAATGTTCAAGTAGTTGATAAATACACAAGATGCAATAAATTTTTACCACATTTGTATTTTTAACATGTGCCCTCCATAAGATAAAAGATCTCTGGTATAATTTTACCTAAAAAATTTAATAAATCTATTTTAGATTATGAGTAAAGATATGGTGTGAAATTTTAGACACTTTATGTTGTTGGCGTGCTAGTATGTATGTATATATATATATAGGCAATGGGGCTTTGGTTAACATGCACCACTTGATTAAGTGGTGCATAGTGTACAAGTGAGCAATTACACTATAACGAATACAAATTTTACAAATTCTACCATTGGATTGAAAGTTTATATCATATAGATTGTCAATGCAAATTTTGAAAATCATTTGATATGTTATTGAGACTCATCAAGATTAACGGTATTCAATAAAAACTCATAAACCGTTAATCTTGATAAGCCTCAATAACATATCAAATGATTTTCATTTTCTTTCAAAATTTTCATGAATGATCTATATGATATAAACTTTCAATCGAACGGTTGATTTTGTAAAATTCGTATTCGTTACAGTATAATTAATGACTTGTGCACCGTGCACCACTTAATCAAGTGGTGCACCGTAGACACAAACACTTTCCTTCTCCACAAACTTTTTTTCCTCCACTTCAAACCCTTCCAAAAACCACCATTTTCACGAAAATCTAATTTCGAACACACAAATAAAGCATCAAAGAACTTCACATACATCACACTGAGCTGAATGCAAAGGTAATGTGCATCTAAAATTCTTCTCATTAATTTCGTATGATACATTTGAAGGACGTCAAGCATGTTTGTACCGGTCAAGTTCAATAATTAGTTAGCAAACGTTCGATAATTAGTTACAAAATTGGTCACGTTTGTTACATATGTAGTGGATCACTCTGATACTGAGCTGATAGCGTTTTTTTTAATTGTTTCAGTTATGGTTAATCCTAAACCAAGCAAAGAACCCAAAGTTGGTGTTAAGTCAAAAAAACAACCTAAGATTGATGAGAAGTTGTCGTCGTCTAAGGTTGACCAAAACTAAGCGGCTGTGTACACATTAAATGACCAAAATTAAAAAACAAAATAACAATGAAAATAAAACACGGATAAAATTTAGGGGGTCAGTGTTCAAACCCCGATCACGGGTTCTTCTTCCTAGCTTAACTTGGAGAAATGCGGAAATTGCTAGTATCGAATGCCATAACTAGGGTTCGAAACTCGATTCCTCCACTTTTATGTATGTGAGTTTTCAATAATTTATTATTTCATCTATATAAAAAAATTAATTCTTTTTAATTTTTTAACATTTTTCATATTAGAAGTCCATTTTTAATATTCAAAACCAAACCTCCAAATAGTGGGTGCCGACCTAAGTGAGATTGAAAGTGGAATTCTGAGATTTCATATATCTATTTTGTCAATTTTGCACCGGAGATAGCAAGATCAGCAGCAACTACAATTTGAAATGTGGAGAAATTCAGCAAAAGCACAAAAAGGAGAAAATATTCTCTGTCTCTTTTTGGAGAAATGTGGAGTTGCAACTAGTAAACCTTCAAAGTATCCTCTTTTGGAAAAGGAGAAAATATTCTCTGTCTCTTTTTGGAGAAATGTGGAGTTGCAACTAGTAAACCTTCAAAGTATCCTCTTTTGGAAAAGGAGAAAATATTTGTTCAAGGTAAAATCCTTGGAAGAAGAATCCTCTTCAGTATAATTCAGGTATTTCACTTCGACAAAATTTTGAACTTTTCTTAATGTTTACCATGTAATTATTTATTGCATATATTCTTGCTGTTATATGACGCTAATGTTAATATGTATTGAATTTGGAGTCGGGGTTGAACCACGGCCATAACGTCCCACCTAATAATTTTGATTTTTTTTTTGTCAGTTGAGTTAGGACTTGTGGACGAACATACATCCATTTTATTCCCTCCATTTATTTTCATGTCTTTTTGATAAATATATTCTCCTTATCAATATTTCTACGGGTTCAATTATAATCATAATTAAGCAAAACTCGAATATGGATATAAATGGTAGAAGGAAAACCAAAACTCGAATAAATGGCAGTGGACAAAAGTGTTATTAACCCTTGAAAAAATAACATTAAATATGGATATATTAGGTGACTTTTGGTTATAATTGAGCACACCATCTTATTATTTATTTCATTTTTTATGAAACAAGTAAGTAGGTGAGGATTTGAAAGAAACCAAATTTCTATGATCTTTCCTGCTAGACTTGAGACTTTATTCACACTTGTGTAGTCAACTTTATCATTTCTTTATATCTACAACAATCTAATTTAAAAATAAGTTAAATGATTTATAATTAGATACAGAATTTCTATGATCTTTCTGGCTAGACTTAAGCTCACACTTGTGTAGTCCACTTTATCATTTCCTTAAATCTACATGAATCTTGAATTGCATTGGCACAAAAACCATCACCATTGTAAGGATAGTTCATAATTGAATGGCATATACCTTCATAGATGATGAAGCTTCTTCATCTTCTTCTTCTTGTTCTCCTTCAATCCAAAACTCAAGTTGGACTAACCATGTTTTCTTGAGTTTTAGAGGTGAAGATACTCGCCATGGTTTCACCGACCATCTTTTTGCTTCATTGGAAAGAAGAGGTATCAAAACATTTAAGGATGATTATGATCTTAAGAGAGGAGAAAAGATATCATATGAGCTCAATAAAGCCATTGAAGAATCTATGTTTGCTATCATAGTTCTCTCACCAAACTATGCTAACTCAACATGGTGTTTAGATGAGCTACAAAAGATTGTTGAGTGCAACAAAAGTTTTGGTCAAGCTGTTTTTCCAATCTTCTATGGTGTTGATCCTTCTGATGTCAGGCATCAGAGAGGAAGCTTTGCTGAAGATTTTAAAACACATGAAGAAAAATTCAGAAACGATAGAATGAAAGTGGAAAGGTGGAGAGATGCTTTAAGAGATGTTGCTAGTTACTCTGGTTGGGACTCCAAGGACAGGTTAGTCGTCTCATCATTTGATTTTTTATTTACTGTTTTTTATTTTTGTTGATTCAAATGACAGAAAATTTGTGGTAAGTGTTGAGATCTATCAAATGTGAGTTAAGTCTCACATTAATTGGAAGAGTTAAAGTTGAACAACATATAAGTGAGATGACTCATAAAACTAATGCATTAAGGTTTAGAGTGAAAGTGTGGTGTCAAAAAGTCACTTGTGTGGTTGCTCGAGCCCAATGCGTTAATTCAACCCAGTGAGGCTCCTCTTCCCGGCCCAATAGTGGTATCAGAGCCCGGTTTGGTACGATAAAGTGTGAGTTAAGTCCCACATTAGTTGAAAGAGTTGAATTTGAGCAACATATAAATGAAGTGAGAGGACTCATAAACCTAATGCCTTAAGGGTCCAATATGTCGATCCAACCCAGTGAGGCTCTCCCTCACGGCCGAACAGTAAGACCGTTTGAAATTGCAGTTGCAGTTTCGCAGCAAACCTGATATTATGCAAAATTTTGGCAAATGTGGTTGATGCAGTTGCAATTGTGGTTGCGATATTGATGCAGAGACCTCTAAAACCTTTATATTGTGACCACAATTGCGGTTGTAGACTGCAATTTAAAACTATGTGTGGCAAGACTCTTAAGAACAATGAGAGTTGAGCGTGTAAGTCCGAGTGGATCTGATAGAGGATAATCCAATGGTAAGATATAAAGAAAAATCAATAAGAACTATAGATCAAACCATTGATAAACTTCAACACTGTATAGTTAAACTCAATTCATGATCATGGAGAATTAAGGCATCGTTTTTGTTGTAAATGGTATTGCTATAAACAATCAAGTTGTGCTCCATTCACTTCTTCTGTTGCTTATCTAGAAACATATGGTTTTGTGCAGTAGTACATAGAAAATTAAACTTGAAATTCTAGTTTTACCTTCAATTTCCAAAATATATAAAATGATAATAACTTGATTTTTTCCTCCCTCTCTATGTAGGCAAGAGGCATCCTTGGTGGAAACAATAGTTGAACATATTCAGAAAAAATTGATTCCAAGATTGAAGGTTAAAGATAACCTTGTTGGAATCGATTTGCGGATGAAGGAAGTATATTCGCTACTAGGAATGAGACTAAATGACGTTCGCTTCATAGGCATATGGGGCATGGGCGGCATAGGAAAGACAACTGTTGCTAGAGAACTGTTTGAAGCAATAAAAGCCGAATTCAAGGTTAGTTGCTTTCTTGCAGACATTAGAGAAACAATTTCTAAGACAAATGGCTTAGTTCGCATCCAAAGTGAACTTCTTTCTCATCTCGATATAAGAGGCAATGATTTTTATAACGTTTATGATGGCAAAAAGATATTAGCAAACTCGTTAAGAAACAAAAAGGTTCTTCTTGTTCTTGATGATGTAAGTGAATTAAGCCAATTGGAGAATTTAGCCGGGAAGCAAGAATGGTTTGGTCCAGGAAGTAGAGTTATAATCACAAGTAGAGATAAGCACTTATTAATGACACATGGAGTGAATGACACTTATAAAGCTCAAGGCTTAGTTAAAAAAGAAGCACTTAAGCTCTTTTGTTTAAAAGCATTTAAACAAACTCAACCTAAAGATGAGTATTTGAGTTTGTGTCAAGAAGTGGTTGAATATGTAAAAGGTCTTCCATTAGCACTTGATGTATTGGGTTCACATCTTTATGGAAGAACTGTTGAAGTTTGGCATAGTGCTTTAGAACAAATAAGAAGTGTTCCTCATTCCAAAATCCATGATACATTGAAAATAAGTTATGATAGCTTACAATCTATGGAGAAAAATATGTTTCTAGATATTGCTTGTTTCTTCAAAGGAATGGACATAAATGCAGTCATAGAAATATTGGAAGATTGTGGTGATTATCCCAAAATTGGAATTGACATTTTGATTGAAAGATCATTGGTAACTTTTGAAAGAGGGGACAATAAGTTGTGGATGCATGATTTGCTTCAAGAAATGGGAAGGAATATTGTGTTTCAAGAATCTCCGAAAGATCCTGGGAAACGCAGTAGGTTATGGTCTCAAAAAGACATTGATCAAGTATTGAGAAAAAATAAGGTATGTTCCAAAATTCCAACATCTTTTGAAATGAGGAACACTTTTAAAAGTTCGTGCTTAAGCTTATTTTTTATGCTTAGGCGCGTTTACTTTCTGAAAACATTTTTAGTAGTAAAAATTGTAAAGAATGCATTTTCAGAAACAATGAAAGAGTGTTTTGTCATTTGAAAATAGTGACAAAAATATTATATCTATATTCTCTTATGTTTCTTAGCTGAAGTGAAAGTGAAAACATGAAACACTAATGCTTTTTTATCATTCTAATTTGATAGGGAACTGATAAAATTCAAGGCATAGTTATGGACTTAGTTGAACCATATGAAGCAAGTTGGAGCATTGAAGCCTTCTCCAAAATAAGTCAGCTAAGATTTCTCAAACTATGTGAAATAAAACTTCCCCTTGGCCTCAATTGCTTGCCTAGTTCACTAAAAGTTCTTGATTGGAGAGGTTTTCCTTTGAAAACCCTGCCACTCAATAATCATTTGGATGAAATTGTTGATCTCAAATTGTCTCATAGCAAAATAGAACAGCTTTGGCATGGAACACAGGTTAAGGCTCATTATGCTTTTGTCATAAATCCATTATCATAATAACTCTTAAAGCTAACAGTGTTTTATTTTTAATCAGTTTCTTGAAAATCTGAAGTCCATCAACTTGAGCTTTTCGAACTCTCTAAAGCAATCACCGGATTTTGTTGGTGTTCCAAATCTTGAATCATTGTTTCTTGAAGGTTGTGCAAGCTTAACTGAGATCCATCCCTCCCTTTTAAGCCACAAAAAACTTCTAATATTGAGTTTGAAAGGTTGCAAAAGGCTCAAAACTCTTCCATGTAAAATAGAGATGAGTTCCTTGAAGGTTTTACTTCTATCTGGTTGCTGTGAATTTAAACATTTTCCGGATTTCGATGAAAGCACAAAAAATCTATCACAGCTTTATTTAGAAGAGACTGCTATAACAAAACTACCATCTTCACTCGGATTTCTTGAATCTCTTACTCTTTTGAATTTAGAAAATTGCAAGAATCTTGTTTGTCTTCCAGATACAATAAGTGAGTTGAAGTCCCTCTTAACTCTAAATGTTTCTGGCTGCTCGAAAATCCGTAGTTTTCCAGAAGGTCTAAAAGAAATCAAGTCTTTAGAGGAACTTTCGGCAAATGAAACTGCTATTGAAGAACTTCCTTCATCGGTTTTTTATCTCGAAAACCTCAAAGTAATATCATTTTCTGGATGCAAAGGAGTAGTTTCCAAGTCAGTGAATACATTTTTTCCACCCTTTTCACAGCTACTAGGTAGTCCACAAGAACCTGCTGGATTTAAATTGCCACCTAAGTTATATCTACCCTCTTTGGTGAAATTAAATTTAAGTTATTGCAATCTATCTGAAAAATCAATGCCAAAGGATTTTTCAAACTTATCTTCCTTGATTGCTTTAAATCTCGCCGGAAACAATTTTGTTAGTACACCAGGTTGCATTTCACAACTTCCAAAGCTTGAATATCTTGGCCTAAAGTGCTGTGAAATGCTTCAGACATTGTCAGAGTTTCAATCAAGTATGAGGTTTTTGGATGCAAGTAATTGTGGTTCATTTGAAACTTCCAAATCCAATCTATCTGGACCATGCAGTCTCTTTGCTTCGCATCCACAACGACACTCGCATTTATCATCAATAGTACTGGAGAGCTATCTGGAGGTTTGCGCTCTTGCTTCCCTAACCTTCTCAAAATAATGCGATTTGAATTGTCATACAATGAACCTAAAAAGTAACGTTTGCTTATCTTTTGTCATGGAGGGAGTATATGATAAACGTGTATGCTATAAGCATTTAATTAAGTTGTTTATTCAAACAGGAACTTATTCAACTTTACAATTTTGTGTTACATTACAAACAGGCACTGGAACTTGGTCTACCTAAAGCAAGATTTGACATGCTTATCACAGGGAGTGAAATTCCATCATGGTTTACACGTTCGAAATATGATACTTGTACACATATGGCAGTCCCTCATGATTATCCTCCAACTGAATGGGTGGGACTTGCTTTGTGTTTTATGTTGGTAAGTTTTGATGATCAACCTGAGTTGTGTGATCATGAAGTAAGTTGTTACTTGTTTGGACCCAATGGTAAGTTGTTTATCGAAAGCCGGCATTTATCTCCTATGGAACCATATGTTCGTCACCTTTATATTCTCTATCTGTCCATCGATGAATGTCGTGAGAGATTTTGTGAAGGTGGTGACTGCAGTCAAATTGAATTTGTCTTGAAAACTTATTGCTGTAATGCATTGCAAGTAAAAAGGTGTGGTTCTCGCTTGGTATGCAAGCAAGATGTTGAAGATGTTTACAGAAATTATTGCTAGGTTTTTTGATAGAAACCCGAAATCAGAGAAAGATAAACTAGGATTGATTAAAAATATATGTATTACAGAAGGAATACTCATGTAATATACATATTTTCAATCAGTAATACTGTTTCTATTTCTCTTGATTTTGGATTCCCATCAATTGATCTAACTTTCCGTATCCGAGAGGAGATACCGGTGTTACAAGAGAGAGGAAGGTGGAGTTACCGGACTTTACAAGAGAGATCCTCTTGTAATACACTTTTCCTTCTTTTTCAATCAATGATACAATTTATTCTTCTCTTTAATTCAAGTTCTTATCACTTTCTTATTACATAAACTTATAATTCTCCATTTTGTATTCGTCTTATTTTGTCTTGTTGAGAGAATTGATACTTTATGAGAACCAAAATATCATTAAACTTCACTCATATTATATATATGCTACACAATAAGAACAAATTATTGTTGACAAACAAATTTTACAGATTTATGAATCAAAACAATTAAAAAAGAAGCTCTACTATAGAGATTGATTGATCATGAGTGATCTGTGCACCCTTTGAATTAGAAAGAGTAAAATCACCAGGTAAAACTTATAGACTCAAAATGCAGATTTTCAGCTAAACCGGATGAGCAAATGGCTGCAACCTCTTGCCTCATATTTTTAGGTCCTGAAACAAGAACTCCCACACTTGACCCTTTGATTTCAAATAGAATTCCTGTAAAAAAAAAAAAGATTGATTTCAATTCATAGAAATTTCTCAGAACCATTAATAAAGAAAATGGAGATAGGTAACTTACTTCTCAAGTCAGGTCTTGTACCGTAATGCACATTGGTAGCTTCAACAAGAGACTGAGATGGAAAACTTTCCAATTCTCTATCTGCATTGTAAATCGTCGAATTCGGTGACACTGTTGGCGATGACCCTTCCAAGTTCTGAATTTGTTTTGCTTCTTTAACATTTTGTTTCTTATTCAAAAGGACTGCTACACTAGCAACAACAACTATTGACACACATATTACTAGCATGTAAAGGAACGACCTTAACGGATACGTGAATATTTTATTCGTGTTATGGTCGATAGGGAAAATGTAGTAACGAGTAATGATTCCGATTATGATAAGGAAGATAATGAAAGAGGATGAGATTATAGCACCAAGCCAGAGCCAAGTGTTTGGACCTAACATAGCATGTATTGGTGCATCTGTTGGATTTGGCTTAAACCATAAAGTTTGTGGATGAATTGGAATATCTGATTTAAACTCTTTGTCTCTTGTGATGTATGCCTCAATTTGTAGTTGAAGATTAGAAATTTCAGATGGTGTGCCAGAAATTGGTAGGATCAAATCTAGCATTGATAGAGATGAAGTGTTCTTGAATGAACAAATTAAGACAATGTTTGGTGTTTTGCATTTAAATGTGGTGCTAAGATATATTAGCTCTCTAATGATTGAGAAAAAAGGTGTGATACCACTTCCTCCACTCACCATCACAAGTGTGTCATGCCTGAAAAAAGAACAAAAGTTATTATCATGAGAAAATCAATTAACTTATTTCTAATAAAGCAAAAAGGCATTCTTATATGAGAAATGCTATTTTGACATACAGTTTTGATATCAAATTTCGATAACAATAGATGGTTAATGCAGTTCAAATATGTAGTTAATTACGTTTAGTTGATAGTTAATGAATATAACAATGTGTTGCAACACCTTAATCATCCACTGAAAACAATTAACCACGATCTTGAACGTTATATTTGAATACTTAAAAAAATTGAATACTTCTCAAAAATAAAAATGCAATCATGTTTAAGATGTAGACCTTAGATAATTGGTTGAAGCAGGTCCATAAGGACCTTCAACGGATATAGCAAGGCGATCGATCGGTGAACGATTTGAAAGTATCTGATAGAGCTTTTGTGTCCAAAGTCCTTCACTTTTGATGACAACACTTAGCTTTTCTGGCTCTAATTTACTATTAGATGTAATGGTAAATGGATGCCATTGTAACTTTGATATGCTTGGTACATTTATGAACATCACACTTGTGGTATTATAACTCAACCCTACAAAAAGTATATCGCATTAGCTCTCTCAAAATGTTACGTCAGTGGATAAGTTCAAATAAGTCAATTCAAATAAGTTAATTACCAAGTCCCTTGGAGAAGTTGAGTTCTACGGTTTCGCACGGCAAAACACGAGATGAAACCAAACGAACTTTGCGTCTAGATTGCAAAAACCGTAGGTAACGATCAATCAAGAAGAGGTAGAAACCGGGGAGCATGTATAAGGCATATGAAATGCCAACATGAAAGATGAAGAAGATCATGAAAATGATGTAGAGATTATGTGTGTAGAAAAAAAGCTCAAAGAATTTTCTCCTAATTTTAGGAATGGTTGCAACCCATAGAAACAAACCAGCAAGCAAAGATATCTCTCCAGCTACATTTGATACTCCAACTTTTTCCCATTTTAGCATCTGCATTGATACAAAGGCATAGCTCCATGAAATAAATACAATACTATACTATAAACTAAAAATAATGTAAAATATCATTTATAAGATTCTTTTTATGTCATAATCCTCCGATTTGGGAAGGAAAGTTTTTTATCATTCACGATTTGACTAAGAGGTAAAAAAAATTGTTCCAGTCAAGATTCGACTCAAATTCATTTGAACGACTTGAACACAGCATTCAAAAGACTTATTTAAGAATATAGTGACCAGTTCTCAAACCGTAGCATAAGTCATTTTTTTTTATAAAACACTTGTTTCATATTATATTTTAAGTGCTTCAATAGAATTTTACCCTTTAGAATTGATGAGATGAGATTAGAAGTATATAAGCTGTTAATTTAAAATTCTAGTAAGAAATTAATAATTACTTCCACCTACCCTAATTAACGGTGGATTAATTGTTAACTATCTAGCGATTAGAAATTTCACTTTTAAGGTGGATAAGTGGAATGATCGGGGTTCGAATCTCGATTCCCTGCATATGTAATGCAATGTTTCAGCCAACTGAGTTAAGCTTATAGAACATCTTGCATAAATTTCTAATGTGGATAACACGAGAGGTTTAGTATACACTACTATATATACTATTAATTGTCTTCGTAAATAGTTCATTATGGATCATTATTTAAAAAATATTTAAAATTTCATACCTCATTGTTTCAAAATATAAGTTAATGATCATATCAAATTTTGCGATTAAAATAATAACTTAATTAACATCAGTTTGATTAAAAAAATAAAACTATCAATTGGACTGATATCAAGCATGTCACTATTTTAGCCAAGATCAAAGTCATAAATTTTTATATCTAATTAATATTATTGACAATCGTTAAAATTATTTGTATTCTAAATAAATAATAAAATTTCCATAAAAAAATTAAATAAATAAATACTAAATAATAAAAAAGATTACACACTCTTTGTTTTTTAAACAAGATTACACACTTTCTATGACACGTAAGCAGGGATTATTATAATCTTAATCTTAAATTAGTTAATTAATTAATTACTAACCTCAGAAATTTGATTAATTGATGCCCAATAGATAATGTAACAAATTCCATGAGAAGTAAAAATTGTCATAAGCACGTGTCCAACCCAAATATGATATTTTATGGAACTTTCAGAAGTGAGCCCAAACAATGGTAGCACGGATGAACCACGAGTCACAGGAAAAAACAACAACATTAAACATATGTTCCCAACAAGTCCTAACCTTAATGCCACACTTTCCAATTTCTCTTGCCACCTGTCAAATAAACATCACAATTCAATCTCCTAACAATTTTTTATGGTAAAAAAATAAAATAAAAAAGAAAGAAATGGAACTTTAATAGAAATTTATAGTATTGATATCCACTTTATTATTTTTCTAAAACTGTTACGTAACTACAGTTGAAAAGTAGTATTAGTTGTAATAAGATAAAATAGCATTTAATTGTAATTCTAAGCAATATCTGAAATTACGACATAAATTGTGATTGTTGTTACTATGTATATCATTTAAAATCTTTTTAATAAAAATTAAGGATTGAGCTTAAGTAACAAACTTAAGTTAAAAACATATTTGAGTTCAAATTTTGACCGAAAAAATCATTAGAGTAGTTTTATTAATCTCTCGACTGAATTCTGAACTACTAATGTCTCAATTGCGGGGCTAAAGGAAAAAATATTTTAAATTAGGGATAATAATAACAACATGAGAAGGTTGATTATTTGTGATAAGTGTTTGATGGAAAGAAATAATTACACTTTTTGTCCATCTTCTTCATGTGGTATTGATGTGATTTTTGCAAAGTCATTATGTAACCAAGTTCCCAAAGACCAAACAAGAAGTCCAATGAACATAAGCAAGAATGCAATTTCTATGCTAGAAACAATTCCAAGTGGACCTTTTACAAGTATTGGACGATTCCATATAGTTGTCTCATGATTCTTTCCATTGTCACTATGATTCAAAAACACATTAGATGTATTAGATTCAAATTAACATATAAGAAATAAAAATTAAAAAAAAATAAATAGAGATGCATGATAACAAGATTAAGAGAAGAAAAATGTTACATGTCTATGTTACACTCATATGATTTTTTGGCTATGTGAATATAGACACATCCCAAAGTAGCTATTAACAAGACTGGAAAAGCAAACATAAGATACTTTGCACCTGAAATAATTAACAACATCATAGGATTAATATGATTATATATTATTAATTAATGGTACAAAATAAATGAATGAATTGAAGCATGCATGCATAATTGAATAAAAAAAAAGTGACCTTGTGCACCAAAATAGGTGGAATTAGTCTTTGCTTGAAATTTAGGAATCCATTTTTGTTTGTAAGTTGTTGTAGGCATCATAATGAAAATGAAAATCAAACCCAGAAACAATAATACAACCAATAATCTTATGGTAATTTGAATCATGCCATATTTTATTTGAGAAGGGGACCTTTTCACTTTTTCTTGAGCCATTTTTTTTTTTCTTTTCAGTTGTGTGTGTAATTTTAATTGTTTGGAGAGAAGAAGAGACACTTATTGATATTGATGAGAATCTGAAGTTGAGATTATGTATTTATAGTGAATAGTTAGAATTTGAAATATTATAATTAATTATAAGGGACAATTAGCAAACAAATACTTTATTTTCAAGTACAAGTAGAATATAGACAAAATATGTAAATTATTAATTTGATTTGATAGATGGATCCGTCACTCATCTCTTGAGAGTGAGATCAAATTAAATAATTTGGAAGTGAATTTTAAATATGGAGGTGTTTTTCATGTCTTGAACCGAGACAAGATATTGTTTTCACATAAAATTATAATAACAATAACATCACTTTAATTACCGATGATAAAAATAAAATAAAAATTTACTAGAAATTAAATTTAAAATATAAGCATTTGAATTGAAGTCGCTTTAAAAATATAACATGTAACAAAAACATAAAGGAAATATTTATTGAAAGAAGTAAACTCTTTAAATAGATTTCAGTTACATTTTGAATGATAGTCTTTTAGAATTGCTTGGAAAAAATATCTTGATTTACCAAAAAAAAAAATTTGACTGATCAATCTTAATATTATTTTTTTGGTACAAATCAACCGTTCTAAATTTCCGCCACACCCTAAAATGATAATATTACCTTCAATTCCTTTTCAAATTAATTTCCATTACCATCTCTTCCATTTTTCTCTTCCTTCGATTTTCCTCTTCTCTCTCACATTGGTGAACCATATTCTCAGCATATGTAATTCCAATCTCAACCATCGGATGTGATTGAATAATTGTAATTATTTTAATACATATATAATATGCGTCTGTTCGATCTTAAATCAATTATCAAGATTAATTTTTACATGTTACTTCGTGATATTACTATACATCAACAAATCTAAATCCAACATTGGGTATTAAAATGTTGCATGGCCATTGCTATAAGTTCTGGGATCCTGTAGAAGTAGAACAAATTATCTTAACCTTTCCACTTTCTCTTGTGATATTCTCAGAAATAATTTAAGAAGACATGTTAAAAAATTTAATATAAAATGTTCATTTTAAAAGTTTTGTATTTAATTTTTCAAAGTCAAAATGTTATTATTTTCCAATTATAGATTTCTATTTTTAAACTTTTAACATATGTCCTTGGAATTATACAATGAATCAGATATGTTGATTATAAAATAAACATAAGAAGGAAATTTTACTTCTATTTTTTGGTAGTAAATATATTTATATAATCTTATGTACTCCATGTTTAGTCGGCAACTAGCGATATAGGCTCTGTTTGGTAAAAATAGCGGTTAGCTGATAAGCTATCAGCTAGCTTATAGCTTATAGCTGATAAGCTAATTGAAGTATTTGGTAAAATTAGCGGTTTAACTAGCTGATAATGTAAAATTACATGAAAGTGCATTATCACTTTATAATAAAATTTATATCAATTAATATTTAAGATATTATTAAAAAATATTTTTTATTTAAAAAAATGATTTTAAATATTTTTACCTTTTCTTAAAAAAGTAAACATTATAGTAAAATATATTTAATATGTATATATAAATTATATTATTGTAAAACTTAATTCCAACCAATACATTGAATAGATAATAATAATATTATACTAATTTGATTCGAGATTTCACAATGCATGTAAGTTTTTTTTTTGGTACATTATGTGAGTTGTATATTACATTTTATAAAAAAAATATTAATAGAGTAAATTAACTGGTTTGTATAGATCTGTGTGTGAAAAAATATACTACTTTTACAAATAAAAAGTCAATTTTGTGAACAAATCGAAAAAATATACAGCTCCTATAATTAATTGGGCTAAAAAGTCAATTTTGTAAATGTAGAGAATGAAAAGTTAATTAGTTCAAAAAAATTGTTAGGATGTTTACTCGTCATATATATATAGCACAAGTGTTATATAAATTTTGCAATAGAAATATAATAAATATTAAAATAATATTAATTACGCTCATTCAAAAAAGATAATTTTGACTAAATTATATTAATCCAAAATAATAATCAAAATAAGTACTAAAGTATAAAATTGGATTTTAGTTAAAATAATAAGGGTAAAAGTGGAAGAAAATACAATAAGCTATAAGCTATAAGCTAATTGAAATAGCGTTTGAAAATAAGCTATAAACTAGTCAAAATAAACTATAAGCTCGTAACGAAAAGACCGTTATTAAACTGGACTTTTAGTTTATATACTATAAGCTAAAAGTTATAAGCTAACTTTTTATGCTTACCAAAACGGAGACAATTAAAGAGACAACTACTTAACGTGCTTTATACGTCGTGTTGTTAGAAAACGTACACTAACGTAAATTAAAATCACAGCACCTATTAATTAACAATAAATTCATGTGAATTGGAACATACTAGTTTGCTTACGATTCACATTTGCAGAAAATCACATTAGGTAAAACTTTACTTAAAAAAATTACTTAAGCGTGAAAATCATTTTGATGGACAATTTTGTCCTGCGATTTTATCTTTAATCAACTTTGATTATTTAACTACTGGAAAACAACCGTTTTGGTATTTGAATGTAGAACTCACTGTCATTCTGGTGTCTGCTTCAGGAAAAATACTTCCTCCGGTTATAAGGAACAATTTGAGGGGAAAATTTGGTCATTTTTTATAGGAAATTTTGACCAATTTTAAAATGTTTTAAATGTTTAATTATGCCCTTATTTATTATGAAAGAGAATATTAAAAATAAGTAAGTTAGTTGAATTAAAAGTAATTAAATAAGAGTATACATGAAATAAATTTAAAGTTATAACAATATTAAATGAAAATAACTATGAACAATATACTTTCTTGGTATGTGTAATTTTTTCAAAGGTTCCTTATAAAAAGGACCGGAAGGAGTATAAAATAGTCTTTGACTCTACAAACTGTTAATCACTTTGATCCCTGACATTAAAAATAGTCGTTAACTCTACAAAAAAACTTATGTGACATTTTTTGGGGTCACGTGGCACGCTGAGTAGGCATATATGATCAGGGACTAAATTGACAATAGAGCAACAATGAATGGCAGAAAAAAAATACCAGCGTTTTTGTAAAGTTCGCGGTCATTTTTAACGCCATGGACCAAAGTGACTAACAGATTACAGAGTTAGAGATTATTTTGTATTTTTTCTTGAATCAGAGACTAGAGTAGCAGCGATTGAGTTGCACATTTAGAAATCAAAATGGCTATTTTCCCTTTATCTATGGATGTTTGTGAGAGATATGAGGATTAAGAGTGATGAGAATTATTTTTTTGATCAATTTATACGAATAGAGCAATTTCGGTATTATGATAAAATTTTAAATTCATTTGAGGTGTAATAATTGGATATATTTGAGGTTGTTCGATCCATTTCCCTTAAGTGCGTCATACTATGCTTTGAAGTATTGTCCGCTTTGGACTCACCTTGTGTGATCTTTACGGTTTTGTCCTTTGTAAAAGGCATCTCAGTGGGTTAAAGTGTGTCGGTGTTGTATATAAACTACATTTAGTCTCGATTCTCAAATGATGTGAAATTCTTTAGGCGTACCGACACAGTTATCCCTTAGTCGACGCCAGGGGCCGGGTTAGTGGGCATGTGGTGTCTACCTCCTCCTTCTATAGCGCTAATGTATTGTTAGTGTCTCACACCACGTTCTGAAGTATTGTCTGTTTTGAACCATGTGTGACCTTTCATAGCTTTGTCATTTGTAAAAAAGTAATTCAGTGAGTTAAGGTCATTGGCGGATGCAGTTGAATCAAATTGGGTGGGTTAATAAAAAAATGTATTAAAAAAACTTAAAATTAAAATCTTTTTTATAAAAATAAAAAAAAATAATAAAAAAAAACAACTAAAATTTACAATGAATGTCTTAAGATAGTTACTCCCTCCGTCCCAAATTGATTGACACAGTTGACTGTTTCATGCATGCCGATGCATAACTTTGACGATTAATATTTTATATTTTTAATTGTATTATAGTAAAAATTATAAAAATTTGATATTTTAAAAATATTTATCAAGACGAATCCAACAACATCTTATATACTAATATTTATTTTTATTTATTAGTAGAAAAATATGGTTAAAACAATATGTATGAATAGTGCAATATAGTCAAATGTGTCATTCAATTTGGGACGGAGGGAGTATATCCATGGAAGAGTTGAATATGTAGAATATTTTCCTTAATTGGATATTAGTTAGAATGGATATTGCTGAGGTAAGATTGCTCTCAACAAATGATTAAATTATGATACACCGCTACAAAAATTATTAGGCTTCAGGCTTACTAGAAGGAAAAAAACAAAAAAGCATGGTTCACGTCCCTATGCTACGTAGTAGTACAAAATTTGGAATGTAGAAATATTATTTTTGATTTGATTATTACGTATGACACATAAAATATTAATGTGGATCACATAGACATTACAGTTGACATGAATGGAATGGAAGCAGGTAACCGTTTCAGTGTTCTGATTAATGCCATTTCAAAAAATCAACCAAAGAGGAAGGAAGGTCACGCAATGCAATATTGCAGGATTATTATGTCATGGTATTAATACATTCATAAATATAAGATTGTTTTTGACAAAAATCATAAAAATTAAGAAAATTGATGTAAAAGTCTAAAAAATAAGTTCCTCAATAGTGGATTTCTCTTGAGGTGTAGCGATAAAATCCTCATCCTAATAAATCTCCATATGATCACCATACTTCTTATAAGAAAAAAATACTCATAAATGTCCTAAAAATAATTTCTCTATTTTTAATGAATGATTTAGTTAATATTTTCATACATGCCGATGAATAATTTTAACATTGATTTTTTAATTATATAGAAAGTTGATATGTTGAATATGTTCATTAAAACAAATTCAATTTTGTATGTTAATATTTGGTTTTATTATTAATAAAAAATATGGTAAAATAATTTGTATAGTGAAACCGAGTCGCTCATTATGGAATGGAGGGAATACATAATAGTAATTTTGTATTGACATTTCTCTAGTAAATTTCTCAAAAGTTTTAAAAAGTGATTATTTTCAACATAAAACTTATAGGTTTGATTTCTTAACTTGTATCCTTAGACACTTGTTAGCAAGATCATTTTTATAATTTTGACTTTTCATATTTTCAATTTGTAGCCTGGATTTTAATGGAAGGAGTTTCCACCAAAGAGGATCCTAATTTTTTATGTAGGCATAGCAACGTTGTAGGGCAGAAATGGATTTTGTCCTGCCCAAACTTAAATTCATAAAGTTTTGATTTCTATATATTCATCTCAATTTTGAGTAGAATAAAAAGTATAACTACAAACTCATATCCGAAGGAGTTTACGTATCTTTGGTGGTGTTCGGGTAACTTTGTCCCGTTCCACTTCCACATGAACTTTATTTTAATTGTTTAGGGGCTAAATTGACGCGAGAGTTAGAATTTATAGATTAAATTAAATGATTACTTATTTATGCTTATTTTTAGGGGTCGTGTTAATTAGTGCTCAAGAGCACTAGCTAAGGATAAAAAAAGAAAAAAATTGAGTGAAATGCTAAATACCCCCCTGAAATTTTAAAATTCGTCAAATACCTTGAAATTTGGAAATAGGCAAATACCCCCTGAAATTGTAAAATGTCAATCAAATTGCCTCCTGCTCCGTTTACTCCGTCTATTTTGAGTCTTCAAAAGCATATTGTTTAAGCTTTCAACCTCCTTACAACCAGGTGAACAACAAGGAACCAAAATAGAAAAACTATCATCACTAGAATCATCCCCACCAACATTATAATTGCTTTCAAAATCAGAATCAAGAGGTTCTGATCATCCAATATACTCATCTGAGTCATCAGATTCACGACCAAACAAAAAACAACCATCACCAACATCATATTCTTTATCAATTATTGTCTCATCCATCTTTTCCTCATTGAAATAGACGAAGTAAAGGGAGCAGGGGGCAATTTGATTGACATTTTACAATTTTAGGGGGGTATTTGTATTTGCCTATTTCCAAATTTCATGGGGGCTATTTGACGAATTTTGAAATTTCAGGAGGGTATTTGACATTTTACTCAAAAAAAATTGTACTTAAAACATCAGTTTTTTATAGGGTCATGTTAAACAGTGTCCTCGGTATACTACTTGTTAAGCATACTAAAAAGGAAATAAAAGACAAAATTAATATTGGTTAGTAAATAACTTTTTACACTTTTTAAGATATTGAATAGACAATTTTGAGACAAGATTTTTATTAATATACTTAATTAGTGCTCCAGAACTAGGACACTGTTCACATTTTCCTTTTATATTATATAAATATTGACTGCACAAATTTCAATATAATTTTATTATTAAATTTTCTTAACTAGTGTCCCGGAGACTCTCCTTATGATTTTATTATTTTTAATTCAACCATTATTTTATTCAAACATTTCTAGAATAATCTACCAACATACTAGTATTTGCTATGAGCTATCTATCCACGGTAAACTCATTTGATATTGGTTATATTTTTGTCAAACAAATTAGTGACGATCCAATTTAAAGAGAAAAAGAATGCTCAATCCTGAAATTCCTTGCGTCACAATTCTAAAAAATCTCAATTTGCTAATAATAATGCCATGGTGTCTCTCTATTTCTTTCATTCTCAGACATGATTGAAGCCACAAACCATGCCTGTGTACAAATTCTCTTATGCTTTCCTTTTCGGTATTCTATTTTTGCTGACTTCACCTTCATTCCAAAATCATTCCAAAAAATATATTTTGAAGTGGAAAACTCTTTACTAGAGACACTAGATAGATAAACAATGTTAAGATAATAATAACAAAAGTAATACGACAGGGTTGAGTTTAGTAGAATGATTAAATTTCTACGATATGATTTTAAATGGTGAAATTTCTACTCACTAAATTACTTGATAAAAAGAAAAATATGAATTTCAGTTAAAAAAAGGTGATTACACTTTAGTATCAGACGCATCTCGAATATACAGTAACGAAACTTGTGAAACAAAATAATCATTTCTTATTAAAATTGATCACCTATAAAAAAAAAATTAAAATGATGAAATTAAGAAGATATAACTTTTTTTTATTAAAACGGACCATGGATCCTAATCATGTGTGTACATACACTCTTCAAAAAAAAAAAAAAAACTCAACCATTAGATAAATTTAACAGTTGAAAGTTATGTGCATAGAAAGTCGAGAGAGTAGTTGTGGAGAGAATCCATATCCTTAACCATCGAGAATTTATTTACCTAACATTTTCCTCCGAAATTGTGATTTTTGAACTATCTCATCTTTGATCGATTGATCAACCTATGGGAAGTCCTCTACTATGTAAATTTCATCTTGATGTTTTGGCATAATTGAAACCTTGGCAGTTCTTAAAAAGAATCATAATTGTTCACGTAGTGGAACCAAATTAGACAAAGTTTTACCAGCAGATCAAATTCATTGGACATAAAATTTTAGTTCAAAATTAATTTGGCCCAATCCTACCAAAAACCTTACACTGATTCTCTCCCCCTTGCCCCCGCACACATCTGCTACCTCCGAATTTCAAAAATATTATGCTCGAATTTTAAAATTCAAATGTCCCTTATATATGGTTCATACGCCCTTGTGCCAAAATGAAATTTCGGGATTTTTACGCTGATCAGATTTTTGAATTTAAACATGTAAAAAGTTCATTTGACACGAGAGGTGTACGGGGTGATGGGAGAACCAATTACACCACTCATCATGTTGAAGAAAAAACAATTGAACTAGAAAATGAAAAATATCAGGAAAAATAAAATTGCAAAAAAAAAATAGATTTGAACAAAAATGTAGTAAATATGGCCCAACAATGGCCCAAAAGTTTTAATTAAAATTGAGAGAAAAAACATATTTGGACAAAAAAAAATTGAATGGTCAATATCATCTATCCCCAAAAACCGGACTCGTGAACCTGATCACCCAAACTCGAAAAAAAAATTGAACCCCGAACCATTCAGAATTGGGCTTATGGATTACACCCGTCAATGTGTCAGTTATGGGATTTGGGCCCGAACCTGAACCGATTCGAACTGATGTTCTACGCCGGTTACATTAATAATTAGCTTTGAATGCCTATGTCTAGATAAATCATGTGGGACTGTCTCATATTTGTCATTGACATCTCTCACTAGGAATAAAGATGAGACAGAGCAACTTTTCACTTTTAAGGGCGGATGAAACTCTCGACCATAGTCACACCAAGAAATATGGTGAAATCACCACCGACCACAAGTAGTCCTATCTTTGTTGCAATTTTAATGTAACTATAGAGCTTTCATTTGATCATTCATAACATTCTCTGTTATCATGGTCCAATAGTCCCTCGTTGATCAACTTAATGTCCTCAATCATCATCAAATAACAACAATAAGAACATTATGACTAATCAATGACATACTATATGCAATTGCTTAGCCACAAACTTTTAAAACAAAAAGAACGGGCAAAATAAACAAATGATAAAAATTTAGTTGAGAGAAGAGGATGAATCATGCAAATTAGGGAGAGAATGAAGGACAATATTTATAAACTTGACCAAGGCAACCGATTCGCCAAATAAGAGGTAACCTCACTACAAACACCAATCAAAGAAGACTAATTGACCACTAACCATCGGCCAGCAGTCAAACCATATATAAAAAGAGTTCGGATTTTATAATCCAAAATAAACAAAACACGATTTAGATTAGAATCCAAACAGTATTTATAAAAATTTACGATGACCATGAGAGGCTTAGAGAGAATAGAAATTCACATACTTAAGTGGGCTCTTTTACATTGAAAACTTTTTGTTCCCACAAGTATATGGGCCATAAAAATTGATAACTTTACATGCAAACTAAGCAGAATGCTAAACTACTGAAGAGGTTTGTAAGTACCCTAACATCATGTAGTATTAGTACATGATCCTCCTAAAAGTTGTGAACCTTATGTTGCTATAAACATCCCTCTTAGGCTCTTTCACAAATTTTGGTCAAAACAATTACATTTTTTCTAAAGTAGAAAGTAAAATAATTTGGACTTAACTCATCCTCGTATGTAGTTGCCGCAAAGAAATAAATAATTTTGTAAAGAAACATATATATATATTAAACGGTTGAATCAAGAATTGTCAACAAGTATGCTGAAGCTATAACTACAATTCAACAACTTCATCTTCTCTGCATTCTCCCACATCAATCATCAGAGTTCCTTTCCTCTTTGTATTTCGAACCTTGCAACAATTTCTTCTTGGAGACTGCTCAAAAACACCAAAACCATATCCATTTCAATAAGAAATTCTCACATTCATTCAACTTTATGTCAAATAAAAAAGCATGCACGTGCTCGCACACACACAAAGAAAGCGACAACATTTAGGTTTTTGAATTAGAGAAATTTGAAATTACCTTGTCCCACAAATGCGGGTTGGGTTTTTTATAAACCACTACCGTTTTGATTTGAGAAGGATCCTCCATTTTCCACTTGCAATCCGGATTCGATTGAACCCGGACATATCGACTTGCAGTCTCGTCTGTATCCTCATCATATACCACATTAGACAAGTAATAAATAAATGGATTTTGACAAACATTTCGGCTAACGGGGCGTGTGTTGAACGGATAGGCGGTGTAATCAGCTCGCTTGTACCAATTTAGGAAGGTCCTCGCCGGCATCTCCATCTCTCGGGCAGAAAAAGTGCCCCGAAATATTTGAACCGCATAGCCCCATGACACAGATATGGTCCAAGTCCGTGTTTTGTCATAGCAAATGGATTGTTGGATGAGTCCAGCCGGGTCCAAACTCATCGGCACCGTAAGCCGCTTTAGGGCTTGGACCCGACTAACATTCGGAAATATGGGCTCCACGACGTCCAAGTGGTGAAGGGATACCAGCGGTGTAACGGGATGGGCTGCTAGAAGCCCAAAGAGATTCCCATACACATCAAACTAGCAAAATTCAACACAAAAAATAACAAATCAATGTCACAATATGTGCAAGTTTAATAATAGATATTAGTAGTAATGTCAAATTATGTGCAAGGTTAATAATTGATAAGTAATGAGTAAACTAGAAAATGTGCATGTTAAAATAAGTCAATCCAAACGGGCCCTAATGTCAAATTATGTGCAAATTAATAATTGATAAGTAATGAGTAAACAGAAAATGTGTCACCAACCAAAACCAATATTCAAGAGAAAACAAAGTAAGAGATTTATTTTTGCCATCCTACTCATTTTATCGCGTGCCATACAAAATTACCAAAATACCCCCGTCCACTACTTAGATAGCGGACGCCCTCCAAAAGCACTCTACCTTTATAACGTCTTCTACTTAAGTAGTGGACGACATTTTCTCATTTTATAACGACCGTTACTTAAGTAGCGGAAGGGTAAAATGGGAAAGACATAGAGCACACGAGTAACCGATAGGATGGCAAAAGGAGTAGTCACAAAGTAATGGTGTGTGACAACTTGATTAAAGTAAGTATAGACAACATTAGTAACATATTAGGTGAAGTGGAAAAGGGACAAAGGGTCATATAATATAGTATTACCGACAATTGAGAAGAGTTAGCCAATCATGGAGGTGATTGTGGCTTAGATATTCATGGTGGGATTGGAACGTGTTTTATGGTGTGACTAAGTGTTACTATTATTAAATTATATTCAAACACAAAAATGTGTTACTATTAAATTTGTCTCTTGTGTGATTTATATAATTTGAGTGGTGTCAGTTCAAGTACAACAAATACAACCCACATGAAAATTAGCATTGAGTGACACGTAAATGTTTGTACTATTAGATATTCCCCACATAATGAACCTTCTTTTATTTTGTTTAAAAAAAAAAAATCTTCTTTTATTTTTAAATTTTTAAATTAAAATATACAATAAAAAAAAATGTAAATGAGAATCTTAAAGACCAACTCTAGTTGTGCGAGGCCTTAACTTTAAGTACCTACCCTTCAAGAATTCATCATGGCAAAGGAGTGAGGGTACTATTGTGAATAAAAATTACTACTACTATTTTTGTAATGTTATTAGAGATTTGTTTTTGATAATAACAGCCACAAATCATATGAATGACTCAATATTTAATTTTTTTAGTAATAATAGTAACAAATTATGAATTTTTATGATTAATGTGAATGAAAAAAAAATGAAATTGTGACACTTTTGAACGGAGTGACATTTTTGAACTCGGCTGCCAAAGTTCGTCCATCTCGCCCCATTCTCGACAGGTTAAAAGTGGTACAAATCTAAATGGGACAGGCTAGCCCACTTTGTCATCCTAATAGAAATGTTGAGAGAGTAACCAGGGCATAGATAGTGAGATATCCTTACATTCACACAATAAGCGCGTTCCATCAGATTAGACATTTTACAAAATATGCATATTTTGATAATTTTTTAAAATCCAAAATACCGATATTAAAATTTAAATAGTCTGATTTTGATATAATCGTTGATGTATTGACTACACGAATCTAAGGTATCCAATTGTAGTGAAAACACATTTTTTTCCTTCTTTCTCTAATACCAAACAATCCCTTAAATCTATTATATTGTTTACTACATGTTTCTCTCCACTATTTCTTCTAGCAACAAAACATAGCCTAAAAATCACCTAAACAACCCAAGATAGGTCAAATTAACCTAAGTAAAGTAAAGAATGAATGGAAGACTTGGTCAAATTAGCACAGTTTTTTATGTGAATTATCATGGCTTAAAAATTCAATGTATTCAGTAAATAGCAATAAATGATCTAGGCCATTCCATAAACAATTATTTGAACCTTCTCAGTCTCAGGGCATCCAAGAGAAAAATGTTTCATTCAATGCTACTCATCTACTCCTAATTTCTAGCATCTACTTTGTGTCTTTTTCTACTATTATTACTTCATCTAATCTAACGGTAGTCACTTTTTCTATTTTTTGCATCTTGTTGCATCCATTGCCACGTAGCACATATTTTTTACTAATATCATTGACAAAGATATTGTCCTAGGAAAGTTCATTGCATAAATTAATATATAAAAATTCTTCACAAATTGACCATTTTATTTTCCTTGTGTCAATAATGAGAAAGCAAATTTGAATATACATCACTTCTATTAAAATTAAAATATTAAATAAATACAAAAATCTCAAAACAACTTTTTTTTGTCAAGTAGCCTAGTGGCTAAAAATTTCACCTTTAAGATGGATACTTCATATGCCAAACGAGCTAAGCTCACGTGACAAATATGTTTTTACTACGGTACTTAATTAATGATAAATTGTTATCTAAAATAAAAAGGTAAAACTTGTAATTTTCTAAATTAAGTTATTAATATTAACAGTCAACCTATTTTGTCAAAAAAGTCAACCTAATTCTGTTAACAAAAAACTGAACCTAATTTTTCTTTTCCAATTCTGGTTATTTTACAATCAATGATATAAAAAAAAAATCACCCACTTTCTTTTTTCTTTTAATTGAATTCAATTTTTTCCACATCTTCCAATTACTAATTTTCCCAATTCCCCTCATACCAAAAATACTTAACCAAATCAATATGTAAAGTCACAAAACAACTTAATTTATCTAGATTAATAGAACCTCTTCCCTACCATCACCAAAAATGTCACAGCCTAAAATTTGCTCAACTTTATCACCCCCATTTTCCTACTTTTTCTAATCAACCAAAATAAACATTATCATATCACAAAGAAGAAAAGAGAGAAAATTCAATAAACTAACAAACACAAAAATAGTAAGTGCATGTTCAGATTGACTTATGTTAGTTTATCTAAGTTTTATAAGACTATTTGGCAGAACTTATAAAAATAGCTTAGGACATTTTTCATAAGCTCTTTTTTAGATTATTTTAATAAGTTCTCCAAGTAAACCTATGAAAACAACTTATATAGCATATATACAAAAACAATTCAATATAATTAACCTAATCATATAAAAATAGCTTATTTAAACTTATACCTAAGTTCTTATCATAATAAACGCTTATGCTCTATGTTTGAGGTCTTGTGTTCGATTCTCAACTCTATTGTAAACCAAAAAAATAAAAAATAAATAAAAGCTAATGGTATAAGCTGCAAATAAGTTGTTTATCCAAACAGATCCTAAAATGTAAATAATACTAACCTGATGAAACCCTTTTTCCTTAGTAAGTGGAACACCAAGCTCAGCCATACAAGCTTGAATCCTATCATCAGAACCATACAATCCAGGATATCTTTGAATACACCTATCTTGCATTTTCTCCAAAGCAATAGCTAAAGGATAACTTATAGCAAATCCACCACCACCATAAGCCATATTATAAGAAAAATAAATATTTTGCAAATGACTTTCTGAACTACTACCAATATAATAAAATTGATTATGATCATATTTCTTCAAAACATTAATCAAATTCTCAGCAACAAAAAATGTATCATCATCACCCATAACAAACCATCTCACATTTTCCATACCAAGTCTAACTGTTTCTGAAACTATTCTTGATATTCTTATAGCTGACCTATGACCCTTTGGATTTTTGTACTTGAAATTTGTTGTTTCTTCAGAGATCTTCAAAAGGGGTAAAAGATTTTCATCATAAGAATCAATTTTTACTTTTTGTTCTAACCAAACAATGCCTCTCATTTCATTTGGTTTCCACCATAGTTTTATGTATTCTTTTCTTTTTTTCCATAGTTTTGCTGATGCACCAATTCCAAACACTATATGAGAAATGTTGGTTGGTATTGATTCTGATTTTGATGATGATGATTGTTCAAAAGATTGGAAATTTGTGTGACTATGAATGATGGGGTTGTGGTGATTTTGATTAATATGATTAACATTATCACAATCATAGTTATGAGTGACAAATTTGAGGGAATAAAAAAGGTAAGAAATAGTGATTAAGATGAAAAAGAAAGTGATGAGTTTTGAGAAAGTGATTGAAGAGTAAAGAGTATTGTGATCTGGGTCTTTGAAATGGGTTTTCATGGTTTAGAAGAAAAGGGTTTGTGTGAGATTTGGTAAAGTTAGAAGATTGAATAGAAAGAGAGAGAGAGAGAGAGACACCGAATAAAGGAACATGGGATACGAGAAAGTCTTTGAAATTAACAAGAAAAATGTTTGAGTAGTGAAAAGGAACGGTGTTTATGTGTGTGGCGGTACAACTATGTGCTAGCTAAGGAAACATTGACGTGTGTATATTCCATTCAATTTCTACGCAAAAATACAACATCTTGTATTTTTCAGTATAAGGTGTACTAGTACTTAATTGGAAAAAAGTATAAAAGTCCAAAAAAGGACAAAAAAGTAAACACGCCTCTAAAAGAAAGAACATTACACATTTGAGTCCAAGATATAAAAAGTAGTTTTAATCCCTAAAAAATGTAATGGGTTAAACCACCAAATATTTAAATTTTACAGGAAACTTTTTTTCTTTCACCTCAATTACCACGATACAAAAGTCTTAATTTTATCAATAATGATCTCAATCGATAATGTCTTATAAGAGAACAACCTGTTATTCCTTTCTCTTCAAAGGATCCAACAACACGTCGTCCAAATTGTCAACAAACACTTGTGTTTCTCCTTATTGAACAAATATCTACTGTCAAATTGAATGACATGAAAATGTGCATCAACTAAAAGAGCGGTGTTTATTCAAAGTCACTGAACAATATTTCTCCAAACATTACAAAATACATGACATTCAAAAAATAAATGACCAATTGTTTCATAAATTTCGCATCCTCCTGAGAAAAATAGAGTATTCAGTTGATTCATATCTCGCCTCACCAGATTATGCTTTGTAGGTAGCTTATTTTGAATTAATCTCCACGTAAAAATAGTCAACTCTAATGGAATTAAATTGTTCCAAATGGTCTTTTGTTGATTCTGCATAACCACATGATTCTCTTTGATAATAAAAGATAAACGTCTTTTACATAGCAGCCTTCAAAAGAATTTGGCTACCATTTCCAAGAATAATTGATATGTACCTATAAAATGAAATTTTCCAAAACAGCACAACATTCGACTACACGCTTCTCTTCCCCTTCCCACACAAAGAGTCTTCTACGCCAGCTCCACTCCCCACCATCCACACCCTCAATCTACACATCTCTGCTACTGAAATATTTTTATTTAAAGACAACTCAAAGAGCCTTCCAAATCTTTCGCACAAAGAAACCTTCTCCATCCACTTTTCCTTAAAAAAAAATGTATTTTTCCCATTACCCACCTCCCTCGTAATATTATCATAGAACCACCTTCCTACAATAAGGCTTACGCCTTCTCTAAGCATCCTTAAATCCTTCCACCAAATAGACGCTAGTCTCCCCCATCTTTAATTTTACAATCATCCGCACCATACTTAACTGCTTAAACCTTAAACCATAAACTCTTTTGATACACACACAACCTCCAACATCATTTACCCAATAAAGAAATATTAAACTTACGAATTCTATGCACACCTACACCTAGCCCACCTTCCTCCAATTGTAAACAAATCTTATCTCAACTAATCCAATTAATTTTTCTAGATTCCTTACACCCTTCCCATAAAAAATATTTGAAAATAGATTCAAGGGAAGAAATTATACATGTTGGAGCCTTGAAAAAGAAAAGAAAATAAACAAGAATCGAAGACAAGACAAATTTTAACAAAATGAGGCGACCTCCCATTGACAAATATTTACTCTTTCAACTCAACAACTTTTTACGAATTCAGTTAATTAGTGGCGACCAAAACTCCAACCAGCGAGGATTACCTCCAATCGGGAGTCCCAAATACAAGAATCAAACCCTATATATCTTACAATTTAATGCTTCTTCCGCATCCACCGGCCAAGTATCTAAGATATAGAGCTGAACAAGGATATAATACCGATGATATAATAACCATTTATTCCTTCTTTTTTTACCAAAAGTTAAAAATAAATAAATAAATTGTCCATGCGAGCTTTATTCAATTGGTAGGAACATTGCATTATACTTCATCCACTCCAAAATATAAGCAAATATTTATCAACAAAAATGAATGTATTTGGTCCAAATTTTGAACCAAATACATCAAGTTTTTTGACTCACTTTTGCTTCTGTTTTGGGACAGATGAAGTATATGCAGGGTCGGGCTTCGAACCCCGGACACCCCACTTATTTTAATAGCTTAAAACGACAAATTATATTAGTCTACAAATATGAATATATTCAAATGTCCAAAATATTCATGTCATCAAATCTATAACACCGATGACACCAAAATCATTGTTTTGATTTGCATTGGAACGAAACTAATCTTCAACCTAAAATAAATTAACATTGCACCAAGACGTAAAAAGAAAAAAAAAACTATCACACCATAACAAAAATCAAACCAAACGTAACACTAAAACCATCAAAACACAACCAAAACAAAATTAAATATATGTGTCATTAATCTTTTTCTTTTATTTACATTTACATTAGCTTTAGTAGCTCCCAGGCCTCCATTTTGCCTATGTGGCATGCTTTAGAGAGCTTATCATTTCTATTTAAAATTTCTTCCACAATTTATTTTATGTGTCTTTTCATTCTCCAAAATAATTATCTATATGTTACAATAATAATGGCTAACTTTTTTGCAAATGATAAAAATTAAACAAAAGTGATACAATTTTAAAATAGTATGATATAACATAAATTATTAGCAAGGGTAACATATAACATAAATTAATAGTAATAATGAAGAAAAAAAAGATCAAATTTTAAAAGGAAAATGAATATTAGATATATGCTCAGCTCATTCATCTTTTACAATACTAAACATAAAAAATAAATCATGCAATCGTAAATATAATTTGCAAAAGTTTACTTTAAATAAATAAACCAAGTCAGAAAATTACCCCAAAATATTTTTTTCATGCTTGACCAAATAAATAAATAAATTTTATTCAAAAATACTTTAGTTGTATTGTTTATTCATTAATATTTGTGCTATTATTATTTTTATAAATTATTATTATTCATTACTTTTTGTACTTATCATTTATTTTAATAATTATTTAAATCTTAAAAAAAAAAATTTTGCTAATTTTTAAATACTTTGTTTACTTCATATTCCATAACTTTACTTCTCTCTCACTCAATATTATATTAATGTAAAATCTAAATTAATAACTTGGTGTGTTACAATTTTTATCAATTGCTCCTTATTCTTTTTCTAAATTATATTTAAATGTGTAGCACTTAAGAAAAATGGAAATAGTGAAAGTTCACACTTTATATTTAAACACATACAATTGATGTTGATTTTTTTTTTGATAAGCATACAATTGATGTTGATAATTATGCATATGAAAATTCAAGTGACAACTAACTTAAATTAGTAGCAAGTGTAAATAAATAAACCAAATAAAAAATTTACCCGAATATATGCTTTTTCATGCTTGACCAAATAAATAAATAAATAAATTTTACGAAAAAATATTTTAGTTATATTGTTTATTAATTACTATTGTGCTATTATTTTTTTAAAAAAACAACTTTGTAACACTAACTTTCAAACTACATTTCTTTCATATTCCTTAACTCTTATTCTTTAACTATGACAAATAAATTTATCATAAAATTCTTTGAACGGTTATCTTTTATCATCCCTAAGCATTGTGTGTGCTATAAATTTGAGTTTTCATCATCACTTTCCTCAAGCAATTATTGGGTTCTTTCTCTTTTTCATCTACATCTCTTCATCTCTTCACAATTTATTAGTTTCTATGTAGCAACTTAATTATATTACTCTTACATTGTGTGAAAATTTTAGACATTTATTTTTTATTATATTGATATGATGTTTGTTAGCCTACTTTTCTAACTTTTTTCGTTTTTTTTTATTTCTTAATGTATATTTGGCAAAATTTTCATGTAAGTTAGAAGAAGAGAATAAAAGAGAGACTTCTATTTTTGTCTTTGTTGTATCCGTGATGCTTGAGAAGTCTATGAAAAATGACAATTTATGTAAGTATATATCTTTGAGTGCATTTTCACTATGTTATTATTCATAATATATATATATATATATATATATATATATATACTCATATTCATATGTACTAAAATTTATTTTTTGTTCTTCATCTGTAGTAAAGTATTAAACAATTTTTTTTTTGGACAAGCTAAAATTTATTTTTTATTCTTCATATGTAGTAAAGTATATCAGTTTGAAGACAATTGTTACTTACTACCCTACAACACGTACTATCACTTATTTTTTCAAAGAAAATATCACTAAAGTTATTAACACAACAAACCCATCATTTTAATTTTGATATTATCTATACTTTGCAATTGCACAATCATTCATTTATATTATGTGCTCCTTCATCTTTTACACTACCAGACATAAAAAATGAATCATGCTTCTGTAAATATAAATTGTTAATTAGAATATATTATTAATATGTTGGTCACTTATATTTTTCAAATATATATATATATATATATATATATATACACTACTTTGTAAATAGATCAGTTATATATCTTTCAGCTTTCTATATGTTAGACAACTTTTGTGTCCTTTGAATACATTTTAAAGGATGTAGTTGTTTTTTTGTGTGTAGAAAATCATAAAGAAAGTTGAGTGCCATATATGGGTATATTCCAATTGCATTTATTTTTGTGGTGGCATAAGTGATATGCAATATGACTCATAAAAATATCAGGTATGAAATTTTATTTCTACGAAATAATTGTCTTTCATGGAAATTGAAATAATCATTGTTTGATTGATCTTATTATCTTACAAGACACAAGATATCATAACTAACATATTTTCCTCTAATATCTATTTCAGGTTGAAAGTTGTCATTGATACTTTGATCATTAGTTACAAGATCTCTGAGTAATTGTTATAATATTGTATATATTTATGTACCAATGTAGATTTTCTTTTGTGTGTATATAGAAAGTTGAGTGCTATATATGAATATATTCAATTGCATTTGTTTTTGTGGTGGCATAAGTGATATGCAATATCACTCATAAAAATATCATGTATGAAATTTTATCTCTATGAAATAATTGTCTTTCATGGAAATTGAAATAATCATTGTTTGATTGATCTTATTATCTTACAAGACACAACATCATCACTAACATATTTTCCTCTGAGTAATTGTTAGAATATTGTATATATTTATGTACCAATTTTAGACTTTTGGAAAATCATGTTTATTTTTAACAAGTAAGTCAACTACTATCTTATCTTTTCAACTATATATATAAATATTAGGCTATTTTCAATATCCGATTTTTTTTAAAACCTCAAGTAAACAATATTGTTAAATAAAAAATGACAAAAAGGAAAAACAAAAATAAAGATAAACCACAAAAAAAAAGGAGAAGAATAATTTAGAAGAAATTCTGAACGTATATTTCGATGTACCAAGTGAATATTTGAGAAGAAATTCTAAAAGAAAAAAAGTTAAAATCAAAACATGAGTCGTCTTGTCAATAAATGTATATGAAATATCTTAAATTGTATAGAGGAGTAAAATCAATAGTTACATATCATGTGATCCATGATTTTTCAAGAAAAGATCAAAGGATTGAAAATACAAAACCACCAAAGATGAATCATGAATCATAAACCAATAATAAATATTTATTTTAATTTTAGTTAATTTTTTTACATGTTATTCAGGATTTTTTATTTCATTTTCTCATTTCTATTTTTAAGTGTTTTGATCATATTACAACTCTCTCTATTCTCACATGTTAATTGTCTTATAAATTTTCGTAACTCCTAATTAATATTATCAATTACTTTTGTAACTTCAAAAAATACAAGTATATTATTTATGAAACAACTATATTGTTTTTTAAAAAAAATACAAAATCAGGGCATGATATTGTTGTACATTTGGACTCAAGCTATAAAAAAAAATACAATGATCAGTCATCCAAACTAAGTTAACAACCAAACTAAAAAACGTAAATATTACTATTAAATAATTAAAAGAGACAAAAATGTAAGTTTAAAGTGTGCAACCCAAGGGGGAGTGAATTAAGTTTTTAGACTTTTTCTATTATTTTAGAGATGTTGTGGTTATTTTATTTTCTTGAAGGTTTGTGATGAATATATGAATAAAGTGCAGGGAAAATGAAGAGTACAAGAAAGAGAAAAAAGACAGAAAATTTAAAGTGGTTCCCATATTGGTACATCCACTCCCTTCAACACCCTGTGAATGTATTCATTATGTTCTTTACAAAGTGAAACAAGAGAACAATCTTCTCTTTTTCACTCTCTTGCTTCCAACAATCCTGGACAGTTGGATGTTCACACTGATATGAATTTTATACAAGAGTTTGGATACAAATTTGAGTACGGAAGAATTTATATACAACAAAATTCTAACAGAATGTTTCTCTTTCAATATAGCAATTCAGAATAATAAATTCTAAGTGCCCAGAAAACTTTTATCTGGTATGAAAGTACGCAAGAAAGTTTCTCAAAAGACTAATAATTAAGCATAGTAAAAAGAGATAAACAAAATCGCTCGCTAAAAACATTATAACCTATAAAATATAAGATATAATTCTTTCGAGTGAATATTTGAGAAGACACTTTAAAAGAAATCAATTTATTATCAGAACAAGAATCATCTTTATATATATATATTAGAGATCTTACATTATACGAAGAAGTAATGAAAATAGTAATATCATGTGGTAAAACGAAAGGATGAAAAGAAAGAAAAAAATCATTAATTGTAAAAATTGTTGATGCTCATACGTCAAAATAAATTTTAAAAATTGTTGAAAATGTAGATATTAAAACATATTTACATATATTTATAAAATATATCCACACATATATGTAAACATACTTACATGCAAAAAATTGGGATTATTTAAATAATCTTATTATTTACAAAAAATAGTGTGTGTATGTGTTTTAAAATTCACTAAAAATTCCTAAATTATTACAATATTAGTTACATATAATTCACTATTAAAAGAATGTTTAAGTAATGGCTCAAAAATATTTGTAAAAATAAGATGACATGTTAAAAGTTTAATTCTTCTAAAATAATAAATTTTCTTTACCTAAGCCAAATAACTAAACCTAAATTCAAATATATGAAATAATCGTCCAAACTATATATTTGCAACAAAAAATATTCAACTTTATATTATAACAAAAATAAAAACTCACAAGCAAAAATAATTAAATAAGAGAGGCAAAAACAACAATAAATTTGAAGGACACAAACCTCACCAAAAAAGAGGACCAAACAAAAATGATGTAAATCAAACAATAGACACTAAAAAAATCGAGATAAAATATCACCAAGTGAATATGTGAGAAGAAACTTCAAAATAATGAGAGAGAAGTAAGTAGATAAGTTATTTCATACTTACTTAATTTTAAAAAATTATCACGTGATAAAAAAATCAAAGCAAATATATGAATTATATTCTATAACGCAAACTTATTTCAATATTACTCGTGAGCAATATTGTCGGCAAGTATAAGTATGTAGCATCCAACAATCTAATTGAAAAAAAATAAAGGATACATAAAAATAAAAAGCAAAGTGACATGTGACTATACAAATGTAAATCATATAAAGAAAATTAAGATCTTATCAAATTACACTATTAAAATAAAATGTTATAAATCTTTTCAACCATATAAAATATTATAATAGATCTATATATTACGTTAAAATATAAACAAAACTACAATATAAATCAATAAATAAAATTATATTTTCTAAACAACTTTTTATTTTATTTTTCCACATATACTATGTTAAATATAATCATATTTTAAAATAATATCTATCATTTAACTATATGTGAATATACTTATCACAAATATTTTAATCGAACCCGTACAACGCACGAGTTTATTCCTAGTAGTAATAGAGGCATGTGCATTTACTAATTTAACAATGATTTTACAATAATATCAAATTTAAATATAAAAAAAAAGGCATGTGCATTTACTAATTTTTTGTAAGCAACAAAATAATCAGTTCTCATTAATCATAAATATAAAAAAATACAGGACACATATTTATCACTTATACGTAAAAGAAATTAGATAAATATTTGTTATTATTAATAATTATAATTTATTACAAAATTATACACAGACATATTTTTATGACAAATCAATAAATTAAATTTATATTATAAAAATTAAACAAAAAAAACTACCGCCTGATAGGGTTTGAGTTTCATGGACTTTGTTTTCACGACAACAACACCGCCACCGATGGAGCAAAAACTACCGCCTGAACCACCAGACAACGGTGGTAATAGCGAACATGATAAAAAAGAATCTGGTGGAGGAAGCAACAACACTGTGTCTTTTAGAGACAAGGTGTTGGGATCTCAAAATGTGATGAGAAGAGAAAAGACAGATCTGTTAGCAACAAAAAAAGCGCAGGTGGAGCTGATACGTGGAAATAGACTGATGCCGATGCTTCATGTTGAAAAAACAATAATAGAAGAGCTAAGTATCCCTTGGAAAGATGCATTAGTTATAAAGCTTCTTGGGAAAAATTTAGGCTACAATACAATGAAGAAAAAGCTTGAGAGTATTTGGAAACTCACAGGAGGGATCGAGTTAATGAACGTGGGAAACGCTTTCTATATGGTTAAGTTTGACGGTGAAGACGATAAGAATAAAGTTATTAATGGGGGACCATGGATGATTTTTGATCATTATCTAGCGGTTCGCCATTGGTCTTCATCGTTCAACGCGACTACTGCAAAGATTGACAAAACAATGGTGTGGATTAGAATCCCGAATTTAAATTTGTTGTACTATGATGAAAGCGTGTTGTGGGCGTTGGCCTCAATGGTAGGAACGCCCGTCAAAGTGGATTTACATACTCTAAGAGTAGATCGGGGCCGATTTGCAAGGATGTGCGTAGAAATCGATTTAACACAGCCGGTGGTTGGTCGCGTCGGAGTCAACGGAGAATGGTACCATGTCCAATATGAAGGTCTACATATCATTTGCACTCAATGTGGATGCTATGGTCATATCCTCAAAGATTGTTCATCACAGAAAAATAAGCCTAACATGGAGACAAGACAAAACAATGGAGTTAATGCTCAGGTCGATGCAAATATTCCACATAAAGATGCAACAATTGTCCAGAACCAAACTGCAGGATCGGAGGAGACGACGGCGCAGCCTGATTTGGAAGGAGAATCCGAGTCATTACACGGCGATTGGATTAAAGTTGAGAGAAAAAAAAGGGGAAATAAAGTTAATGCACACCCAACATCAGGGAATAAAAAAGCACCGTTTCGAGACTCCAAATATGGAACGTCATTTATGGAGCATTTAAAGGGCATGAATGGGAACTTATTAGAAGAAGAGAGTAATATTGGAATGCTCCAGAAAAATAAACAAAGATTTAAAAAAAAGAGACCAAGGCTTGATATTATGGGCACTAATAACAATGGACCTAATATGAGTGTAAAGAACACAAGCCCAATCACTACGGAAGTTGATATTGGTGGATACACAGCCATCAACAAGCTGGTCCAACATTCCAAGGCCCAACTTGGGCATAGAGAATTTAAGGAAAAGGGGGTGCGGGTCCCGCAACAACATATTAGCCCAAATAACCAATCACCTTCCATTTATGGAAGCTCTTTGCATCATAGTAAGCAACAAGTGCATGACATGATATGTGCAACTTCATCCCAACACCCAAAAACTCATGACTTATCCAACAATGGGAATGAGATTATGCACAAAGAAGATACTCAAACAGGAAAAAATGGGTCTCAGTCAATACCTGTGGCCAGAGAAAAAGTGGAGTCACTGAAAGACACCAACATGACTCTGGATTAATGGGTTCTGCGTATTTATTTTTTGTGTCTAATATTTATTTATTTTTTAATGATTGTGATTTCTTGGAATTGTAGAGGTGCTCAAGGGAAAATTTTTCGTCGGGCACTTATTAACTTTTGCAGGAACTACAAAGTCGATATGGTGGCTTTACAAGAAACTCGGTGTAGTGGCAACATTGCTATTAACACCATTAAGAAATTAGGATTTAAATTCTACTTACGAGCCGAGGCTAGGGGCTTCTCTGGTGGAATTTGGCTTATGTGGAATAGGTTAGACATCAAAATTCAAATGATTATGAATGATTTTTATTTTCTCCATGTGCAGGTAAGAGAACAAAATATGGACCCCTGGCTTCTCACTATAGTTTATGCCAGTCCACGGGAGCATGAGAGAATTGGAACTTGGAGTAAGCTTCAGCATCTTGCGACTAATATCAATGAGCCGTGGCTTATGCTGGGCGATTTTAATGAAATAGCAAGCCCGAATGAAAAAAAAGGAGGTTCCCAGGTTGACATTAGAAAATGTCAACAATTCAACAATTGGATAAATAATTGCAATCTCCTCGAGGTCACAACTGCGGGGACCAAATATACTTGGAGAGGTCCTAAATGGAATGGGAGAGACAGAGTCTTCAAGAGACTTGATCGGGTGCTTTGCAACATCAATTGGAGATTGAGATTTCAGGAGGGTTTTGCAAAGGTTCTGCCTCGAGTACAATCAGATCACCATCCTATTATTGTCTTTACCGAAGGGGAGACAAATATTAATAATAATCGTCCTTTTCGTTTTGAGGCCGCTTGGATATCTCATGAAGAGTTTCATACTTTTCTTAAAGACAAGTGGGGCGAAGGAAGCGATTTAATTTACCAACTCGACAATCTCACGCCTCAACTTAAAGAGTGGAATAATAATACTTTTGGTAATATCTTCAAGAGGAAAAAAGAGCTATTGACGAGACTTAATGGAATTCAGAATAGTCCAAATTATGGCTATAGTATTTTTCTTGAAAATCTTGAGAAGGAGCTTCAAGAGCAACTAGCTATTACACTCTACCAGGAGGAGTGCCTTTGGTTTCAAAAATCTAGAGGTAAGTGGATTGCAGATGGGGACCGTAATACCAAGTACTATCATTCCAAAACCATTGTTAGGAGAAGAAAGAACAAGATTATTTCTCTTCGCAACAATGAGGGAGAGTGGGTGGATGAGCAAGAGAGACTTAACATTATGGTGAGATCATTCTATACTCAACTTTACAAAGAGGACCAACCTATTCGTGATCCAATTGTATCCTGGGCCACATACCCTATGAATCTGGAGGTCGAACATCAAATACTAAGTGCTGCAGTTAGTTTTACTGAATGCAAAAAAGCCCTTTTTGACATGGGTCCTCATAAAGCTCCGGGAGAGGATGGCTATCCTGCCATTTTTTTCCAACAGTGCTGGGATACCATTGGGAACTCTCTATACCAGTATGTCAATCAGGTTTGGTCTAACCCTTCTCTTATATCTTCTATTAATAATACTATGCTTGTGATGATTCCTAAAGTAGATAAGCCAGAGTATATTTCTCAATTTCGTCCGATTGCCTTGTGTAATGTTACCTATAAAATCATCACCAAGGTTATCGTCAACAGAATTAAGCCTCTTTTGGATTGTATCATTTCTCCCTATCAATCCAGCTTTATCCCGGGTCGCACAATTCATCACAATATTGTTGTGGCTCAGGAGATGGTTCATTCGATGGCTAAAATGAAAGGTAATAAAATGTTCATGTCTATTAAGATTGATTTAGAGAAAGCCTATGATAGGCTTAACTGGAACTTTGTTGAGAACTGTTTGACAGAGTGTAAGTTTCCTCCTAAGCTTATCAATATCATTCACAATTGTATTACTTCTCCTTCTTTTAAAATTTTGTGGAATGGGGACAAAACTGACACTTTCTCTCCTACAAGAGGAATCCGACAAGGTGACCCTTTGTCCCCTTATTTATTTGTCATTTGTATGGAGCGTCTTTCACATATTATTGCTGACCAGGTGGAAGCTAGATATTGGAAACCTATGCGTGCAGGTAGATCTGGCCCTCAGATTTCTCACCTTCTTTTTGCTGATGACCTTCTTCTTTTTGCAGAGGCTTCAATTGAGCAAGTTCATTGTGTTATGCATTGTCTCGATCAATTTTGTCAAGCTTCTGGCCAGAAGATCAATAATGAAAAAACTCAAATTTATTTCTCCAAAAATGTAGACCAGGGCACTAAAGATGATATCTTACAGCACACTGGTTTTACACAAGTGAACAGCTTAGGAAAGTATTTGGGGGCTAATATTTCTCCGGGCAGAAATATGAGAGGGAAGTTCCAACATATCATTGAGAAAATGCAGAGCAAACTTAGCGGTTGGAAGCATCAATGTCTGAGTTTGGCTGGCAGGCTCACGCTTATGAAGTCTGTGCTTAGCTCTATACCTTATTATCATATGCAATATGCCAAGATTCCTAAGACCTTATGTGAAGACATGGAAAAGATTCAGCGTGGTTTTTTGTGGGGTGATACTGAGCAAAAACGAAAGCCTCACCTGATTAATTGGGAAGTGTGTTGTTTGCCCAAGAAGGATGGCGGTCTAGGGATAAGGAACCCTCACCAGATGAACATAGCTTTTCTTATGAAGATGTTATGGAATATGATTAATAGGCCAGATGATCTGTGGTGCAAGGTCCTCTACAACAAGTACGGTCGAAATAAGGACCTTCGAGTGGATGTTAGCTCTCAACCATATGACTCTCCTTTATGGAAAGCTTTAGCGGGTATTTGGGACCAATTCCAACAATATATTGTGTGGCAGTTGGGGGATGGTAATCACATAAACTTTTGGATGGATCGATGGACGCCCAGTGGATCCTTTCTCATGCAGGAGGCTACTAATCAAGTTATTGATGTGACCCTTAAAGTTAAAGATGTTCTTACGGGTGAAGGGAAGTGGGATCTTAATTTTCTAACTAATAATTTGCCTCTTAACATTGTGAATCAAGTGGTCGCCCTTCCAGCACCAAAAGACACAGACGGTCCAGATACAATAGGATGGAGAGGCACTAATACTCGTCATTTTACTGTGCAAAGTGCTTATGAATTACAACGGGGGAATGTACATCCTGTGGAGGGAGATTGGATCAGGGTGTGGAATTGGCAGGGCCCACACAGAATCCAAACCTTCATGTGGTTAGCAACACATGATCGTCTTCTTACCAACTACCGGAGAAGCAAATGGGGTGTGGGAATATCACCAATTTGTCACAATTGTGGAAATGGAGATGAAACTGTCATCCATACTATGAGAGATTGCATCTTTGCTACCCGTATTTGGATCAGATTGGTAGCTTCTAATCATATTACTAATTTCTTTTCTTTCAATTGCAGGGATTGGTTCTTCAAGAACCTCAGCAATGAGGAGTATGGTTTGCAAAAAGAAGGGTGGAAGACAATTTTCATGGTGGCGTGTTGGTACTTGTGGATGTGGCGAAACAAAAACATCTTTGATGAAGACTTTCGGCGTCCTGCAGACCCTATTCATGTGATCCTAAAAATGGCAAAAGATATCGATCGATGTGAGCACTATAATTTCACTATAAGGCAACGACAGATGGACATCATTTTCATTGGATGGAAATGTCCCCAAGAAGGTTGGATCAAGCTCAATTGTGATGGAGCTCATAAGAAATCGGTGGATCTTGTTGGGTGCGGTGGTTTGTTGCGTGATTCAGATGGTCGGTGGATTCAGGGCTACACTCAAAAGATTGGTACTTGTGACGCGTTCCATGCCGAAATGTGGGGCATGTATGAGGGAATGAAATTGGCTCGAAGACGAGGAGTTACTCACCTCATTGTGGAAAGTGACTCCAAATTACTGATCGACATGGTTACAAGGAGATGCAACCTTAGTGGGGCCACCCCCATTCTGATTCGTCGAATACAGGAGCTTATCAGCATGGATTGGCAGACTCGATTTCAGCACACGTGGCGGGAAGGCAATAGAAGCGCAGATTGGCTAGCTAATTATAGTCTTATGCAAAACTCTTTTGATGTTTTTACTTTGGAAACACCTCCTACAGATCTCCAGAGTATCCTCTTTGATGACATATCCGGGGCTTGCATGCCACGGAATGTGCGTGTAGTTTCGTAGTTTTTTATTTTTTTATTTTCCTCTGTTGGGCTTTGCCCTCTTCATGTACCAAAAAAAAAAAAAAAAAATTAAACTAAATTTATTAACTTTTTGATATTTTTAAATAATTTTTTTAATAATTAGAACATAAATTGTAATTTATTTTAAAATAATAAAAAATAACAATAAAACCATAAGCGTCAAAAATGAAGTTAAGAATCGTCTCACTATTCTGTTCTTTCTTCCCCGGCACCCTAGCCGTGGACGGCAATTTTCCGGCCATCAACTACTCCGGTTGTCCCAGTAAGACCAATCTTTTCCCTCTCTTTTCTTCATACATTCTTAGGGTTTATCATTTCATTCAATTATTCATGTTTTTTTTTTGTCTTAAACTTTCAAATTTAATTAATCTAATCTCATAATTGCATTCTGATTACTGATTAGTGTTCTTTACTTTGCAGATTAAAATCCTATCAAACAATATCATTACTGTATTCTTTCAATTTCTGAGTTCTTAGTTTGCTTAACCATGGCTGCTGTTAGGTTTTCTCATGTAAAATGTTTACATAGTTCAATCAAGGGTTATTTCAATTTCCAAAATGTTCATAGTTACCACTGTAACCCTAATAGGACTTTGAATTTTGCAAGAATGTCCAGTTCTTGTATTGATTTGTCGAACCGTAGTTATTCCAAAGGAGAGTTAAAGTTAGATAACATGTTTGCTCAAAACCAATTTAGCAAGTTGGGTGGTAGGGGTTTCAATGCTGCATTTGATTCTAGATTCTCGAGGGTATGTTTCCGCAGGAGTGTTGTTAATGTTCCTTTTGCTTCGATGAGTAGTGCATTGAGTTCGCGAATGTATTCGTCGTCTTTGGGTGGGAAAGGAAGTAGTGATGGTGAAACAGAAGTGGGTATT
Source organism: Trifolium subterraneum (assembly GCA_951799995.1). Lineage (NCBI taxonomy): Eukaryota > Viridiplantae > Streptophyta > Magnoliopsida > Fabales > Fabaceae > Trifolium > Trifolium subterraneum. Next base: position 55,881,541 of record OX637462.1, read on the forward strand.
GGGTCTGGTGTGAGTAACATGAATGGTGGTGGTGATTCGGTTGTTTCGGGTGATTTGGTTGAGAAGATGAAAGATACATGGAAGAGTGTTGTAGAGGCCGCTTCATATGTTGGGGAAAAGGTTAAAGAAGGTTCTGATGTTCTTACTCCACATGCTCAACAGTTTATTGATTCACATCCTTATCTAAACATGGTGGTTGTTCCAGTTGGTGGTACTTTAACTGCTACCCTAGTAGCTTGGTTCTTCTTGCCGAGGATTTTAAGGAAATTTCACAAATATGGAATGCAAAGTCCCGTTTCTCTATTTCAAAGAAGTGTGTCTGGGGAGCCGGTTCCGTATGAGAAAAGCTTTTGGGGTGCTATGGAAGACCCAATGCGATCTTTAGTTACCTTCTTAGCATTCTCGCAAATGTTAGTGCATTATTTACAAATTCAAGGATATTCTTAGTCCGTTTTTTCTCTCGTTTTTTAATAGTATGTGTCCAGGGTTTTAAATAGCTGTTGCGGCAACGGTTGCGGTCACGTCATAATCTTTGATATTGTGGGGAATTGTGGCCGATGCGGCCTTATTCACTGTCATTGCGGTTTTGGCAGCACCAGAAATCGTTATTTCGTGGCCCATATCACGGTTGCAGACCGTTATTTAAAACCTTGTATGTGTCATTTTTTGATTACGTGTTTGGTTGTGTGACAGTTGACTTTAATTTACTGCAGTGCTGTAATGGTAGCTCCAACAGCTATAGCTTCACAATATCTTGCACCCGCATGGAGGGGTGCAGTGATACTTTCATTTGTATGGTTTTTGCATAGATGGAAAACAAATGTTTTTGCACGGACGCTGTCAAGTCAAAGTGTACTTGGACTTGATAGGGAGAAAATACTTGCTCTAGACAAAATCTCATCTATTGGTCTATTTGTTATTGGTATAATGGCTTTGGCTGAGGCATGTGGTGTGGCTGTGCAATCTATTATAACAGTTGGTGGCGTAGGAGGTAAGCATTAAATTTATTGAATCTTGTCAGTTTGATTTTACATTGTTATAACATTGACGGAGGCATGAAAACTCTTAGTAAGATTATAGGTTTTAAGAAAGAAAAGTTTCTCATAAGAATATGAATATCAATCTGGTTGGAAATTGTCACCATTACGTAGAAATTGATATCTAGTGTGTTGAGTTAAAGTTTTTTTTTTAATAAATTATATTCCTGGTGCATACCACTTTTATGGAATATATTGGTATTATTGTATTGAAGGATTGAATGAGAATGTGACGATAATGTTTTGATTCACAAAATGAATTGAATTATGCGTAAATACTGTATAACTTGGTTTCATGAAAATAATGCATCAATCTTTGAAGAGATAAGATAGTTTTAGAGCTATAAAAGAAGTTATAATGATAAGAAAAATAGAATAGAACACTGTATTTGTTTGTGTTCCTATTGGTGAACTTTTTCATGGTTCTGTATTTGTCTCTTAATCTTTATACAGGAGTTGCTACTGCTTTTGCTGCCAAAGATGTACTTGGCAATGTGTTCAGTGGTTTATCTATGCAGTTTTCAAAGCCCTTTTCAATTGGAGATACAATAAAAGTGCGTGGATTTAGTAGAGATGCAAACTAGTGCTCATTCCCTTACGGTTTTATGAATGACATACTTGCTGTTTGGTTTACACTTTGTATTATACTCATTACTGGTGTCTTATTCTAATTTTCCATTATTTATATGTGTGTAGTACTAGCATGTGTTGAATATACATTCAAGGGTAGAGTAAGGGTTAAAACACCGGAGGGGCCAAAATTAAAACAAAATTAAGGATTTCTAAAAAAATAAAATGAAATTTGGAGGTCCCTAACATTTTAAATGCGATAAGATTATCGGTGAAATGCAAAAAGAATATCATGAAATTTGGACTATTTGGAGAGCTCTATGTTTCAGTGAAGGTGTGATATTTCTTGAATGTGTCTTAAGAGATTGTGCAAACTGCAGGCTGGATCGATAGAGGGTCAAGTGGTGGAGATTGGTCTTACTAGCACATCATTGCTGAGTCCAGAGAAGTTCCCAGTCATTGTGCCGAACTCATTTTTTTCTAGCCAGGTAAGCCTTCCTTTTCCCCTCTTTCCTACAGTCCCTTCAGCAAAGCAGAGACGTAGGTGCCACATTTTAAAAGTAGTCGGTCCTACTTTACTGCTTTGCTTCTTTCTTTCTCTGACTGCATATATGCATTGACTTTGAAAGAGCCTAATCTGTTTTAAATGCTCAAACGTTCCTAATCAATCTTGTTGTTCTTTGGTACAAATTTATCATAGAAAAATATGCAATACAACTTGTTGTGAAATGCCCACTGCATGTCCGTTGGACATAGTTGAATCTAGTATTTAGACCAAGATTATTCTCCAACTCCTCATTGAGTTATAGTTCTGTTGTTTGACTTCCAAGCAATAGTATGAGATGAGCAGGGTTCTTATAATCCTGTAATTTATCTATGTATAAATCTGTTGTTACATCTTATTAGAAAAGATTGCAGGCATATGTATGTGTATGTATTTCAAACAATATATGTTTGTTACTTATTGTGTAGAGGAATAACGTTGGTCAAATGATTTAACAATGCATTACCATGTTTTCTCCTTCATGGTTTGATTTTGCTGTTGTCTTTACATTTATCTTTGAATGTTTTTTTCATCAGTTTTCAAACTGAGGCCAAGTTATCTGATTGGCTTACTTGATTGCACCTGTATTTTAAATTAATTTATTTTGGGTCTGAATATATCTGTGAAGAAACTTCTCTAGAGGATATGTAGATTTTGAAGCTGACACTTCACATTTACACATTTGTGTGGACAAACTGATGCACAAGTTGTTGCCTTATTCAATAAGATGTTTCTTGCTTAAGCTTTTGATCATAAGATTATGACAACTTGCTGCCTCAGTCATCATCATGGTTACAAAGTTACGACTTACAACCCTCTAACTTTGTAGGTAATTGTGAACAAGTCGCGTGCCGATTATCGTGCCATTATTACCAAAATTCCTCTGCAAGTCGAGGATTTGAGTAAGATTCCCCAGATATCAAATGATGTAAACAACATGTTAACATCAAATGCAAAAGTGTTCTTAGGGAAAGATGTTCCCTACTGTTTCTTGTCACGTATAGAAAATACATTTGCAGAATTGACTCTTGGATACAACCTCAAGAACATGGTACATCACTCATCTGAATCTCTGAGTTAATATTTATCCACAATTCGATATTATTGAAAGAATTATTCTCAAATGACTTTGTCTTCTGATTTTCTTTATTTCATCTTATACTGCATTCGTTATGTTTTCCAGCTTGTTATGCTCTTTTTTTGTGTGGGGTATTGAACAAGTAGCATGCAAAAGCTATCTCACTGTACTTTAACTGCAATAATCAAATTTAGATAATCTAAATTAGTAACTGACCAATAAGGCACAGAAGCACAGTTGTTTAGACATGTATAGGAAAAACTATTAGAAGCACGGTATGGATGGTTGATTAGATGAAACATAGTCTAATAGTCCGAGGTTGAGGGAGACCAAATTCCACCAATTGCATTATTTTGGCAATGTGATTCATCTTTATGCGCAAATTCTACCATATTTGGCTGTACATCTTTTTAACTCATTTATCTCATTATGCTTTCTTGCAGCGCAAACATGAGTTCTACTCTGCAGAACAAGATATTCTCCTGCAAGCAGTTCAGATCATTAAGAATCATGGTGTTGCTCTTGGCAGTACATGGAATGATGCTAAGTAGTGTACTCAATACAATTTTTGGATGCTCGATTTCAAGATGTGATAAATATTAACAAGTACAAAGTTTTCAGCTATACTAAGTAGTTATCATTTGAAACCAAAGCAGTTTTCTAACATTAGTTAGATACGTATAGTAAGATCAGTTGGCTTCAAATTTTTAATTTTGATTTACTAAATGCTATAAAAAGTTTTACATTGATGAGCTAGTTATGTGTGAGCAACAAAATGTACCAAATGGGTTAAAAAGTTGAAGGCAGTTTAGAGAGAAAAATACTGCAAAGATGAAGAAGAAATTGTCGTAGAAGAGAAACTTAAATGCAGACAATCGTAGAAACACGACACCAATTTCGGTCTCAAGTGCTTGATTTTTTTTTTTTGTATATGAAAACATCAAATTTTAGGTTGAATTTTTTAAATTTTTTATTTATATCAATGAGGGCGGAAGCCTGAGGTTGAATTTTATTTTATTTTACTAATAAACTGATCTTGAATAGTCAATATTAAATCTATGTTTAAGTAGAAAAGATAAATAAATTGAATTTAAGCCAAACTTATAATATCTAGGATATTTGAAAATAAATTGATGTATCTTTGTCCATGGAAATGAGTAAACATCAAGAACAAAGAGGTAGATATGAGAGATTTTTAGTTGAATGAAGAGAGAGGAAACAAAAAGCTAGGAACCATGAAGGTAGAGATAACGTCAATGAAGGAAGATAAATGTGTTTGGCTAAGGTTAATCAGTGATGAGAGATTGATAGAGAGTAATCACGTGACTCACAACCCTCCAATTTGATACAAGGGTCATTATGATAAGCTCGTTGAGAATAATATGAAGGAGATTGATAACAAGATTGGTGCACTTGATTGATGATCATGATATGTCATTTTGAACTATCTACTCTGGTTTTGATGTTATTTGAATTTTAATTTTGATTGTTACTCTGAGAGCATTGTGATGTCTCTATCATTTGGTCATCTAAATAAAATTAATGGATTCAAATAAAATTTCTCATAAACACGTCTTTGTAATTTTTCTATAATGATTTTTTTTTTAGTTAAGTAGTCTTGTGACAAGATTCACACGCTGAAAAAGAAAAAAATAAAGGGCTCAATCATATTACGTAGTTTTTCTATTCCTTAAGCATATATTATGAAACTAAACTCCCCTCTTGCGGTAGAACGATTCTACAAATACAATAGATTCTTTACTTGTAGTAGATTGATTTTGCAAATATTTAATAGTTGTCGTGGTCTCTTCATCATCAGTATATATCCCAATGCTTAGTTTCTCCAGCATTTTTATCCTTCAAATTCTACAATATCTCCAAGTTGTTCCTTTGATTTTTTTTTTTTGGCTTAATTCTCCCCTAAATTTATAGCATGTACATGTACCAGTTCCAAGCTTTCTTAGGATCTATTTATGAAGTGATACTTTGTAATACCACTTCCCCTAAATTTATAGATCATGAGTAATATGAAGTATAGTTGATTCTGGTTGAGTATTATCATCCACCACAACTTTTGGCAGAGTTTGGAATGACTTATAGGCATATACTTAACCATAATTTTCTGCTCTGTATTTTTTGGGACCAGTTTTTCTTCCCTACGATTATGTCGACGGCAATTATCTAAAGAACGACCAATTACTTGACAAGATTTGCAAAACATAAAAACAATATTATCTGCACAGGATTTATATAACATTATTTGTAAGGTTTATAAGTCATCTGACTTGTAAAGTCTTTAACCTCTATTTTTTAAAATAATGTGAGACTTAACTCACATCGCATTTACCAAAACAATATGCATAGATTTTGAGCATGGAAATGCGTCGGCGGAGACCCCTTGCTTGTTCTATGAATGGTGTTGGGATCCTGGAATTTGTCTCCGTCGTTAAACTCGGACGTGCTGTGTTGGTAGTGTGGTTAGCCTTGGTTGGAGCGCTACCTGTAGCTGATGCTTGGATGGTGGTGCTGTTTTTAATTCGTTAGTGTTTTGATAGGGTAGTTTTGTTTTCTGTTTGGTCTGGGAGTTTTTCCTTGGCTTTGGTTGGTCTGTTTTGGTGTTGGTGGTGGTTGGCGTGCAAGCCTTTGGGCTTTGCCTCTTTGTATATATTTGTAGTACTCCTTGTACTATGTTTCCTCTTTAATAAAATTTTAGCCTATTCAAAAAAAAAAAAAAAAGCTCATGGGAACTGTTGTCTCACATCTTATTACTAAGTTAAAATAAACGCATCTAAAAAATAAAAAATATTTTTACAATGTAAATAACTCATAAATTAGTGAGTAAAGTTTTAATTGTAATTACCAATTACACAATTTATAGGTAAGGGGATCATGATTCCCTGCTGTTGAACTTTCACGCAGTTCAACGCAGTAGCAAATCTCAGCGATTGATTTTAGATCGGACGATTTAGATCACACAGTTAAATAATACATTAAAATCATTTCAGCCGTCAATTTAAATCGGACGACTGAGAGCTATAACTACGTTACGCAGTTACAACATTTCCTACGTAAGGTAATGAGACCACAACAAAAGTTATGTGAAGGTAAAGTGGGTCGGCACCAATAAAGTTTCATTGTATAGGGTAGGGTCCTTTAACTATATTCCAACACAACACAACAATAGTCCAAAGTAGGAACCACACTAACTGTCTCAATTACCTACCTACCCCTCTCAACATTTTCACTAACTCACATTTTATAAAACAACAAAAATATCTTCACACTTGAAATTGAAAATGGATTATATAAGGTCAAAATTTGTTGCAATGTTGGACTTTAAATAAAAATTATTGTACTCACATAGTCACATGTAATTCACTTAATAAACTTTGGTTTTTTTGGATACAAAGATTGTGGATCATGAAATACACTCCAATAAGGATTTCAACTGTTAATCGTTGATGATACTTTGACTTATTCCACTTCTTATAGAATGTGAAGATTGGCATCATTTTAATATTCTTTCATTGTCTATTCACTAGAACAAACATTTTTTTTAAGTATTCTAATGATTACAAATTCACTTAAAGTAAATAAGTGGGTGTAATAAAATTCAAGCCCAATTTTTATACAATGTTTTTATCAAATGAGTTATGTCTACAAGACAAACCGACAACATGTTTTAATAGCAATAATAAGTTGATTTCCAGTAATGAGGTAAATGTTATTGGTGCTAGTTTAATGGATTGTCTTGTATTATGTCGGATCTTAGGTGATTGAATAAGTTACTAATGCAAAAGGAAGAAGATAGTGGTGAGTGGTGACCTATTTTTTCCTTTTTATAGATTGGAGACTGTTTTTTTTCTTTTCAAATTGGAATAAGTAATTAGCACAATTAATTTATACTTTCTATCAGATTGGTGATTGTTAACAAAGGATGCTAATGGACCGTGTTGCTCTATTCTATGCCGATTCAACATTAAGATTATGTCAGAAAAATAAAATATTAAACCTACAATAACAAGTAAAAGTGATGGGTTCGCCCGTTGATCCTTATATATAAGGTCCATATTAGGGTCTTATTTACTAGACTACTTAACGAACAATAAAAAAAATCGAGTAACATTAAATTCCCTATACTATATAATATATATATATATATATATATATATATATATATAGTTGCTCATACTTGGATTCTTCTCTTCACAATTGTAGTATAGACTGTATAGTGTTGCAATTATAGAGGACGTTAAATTTACAAGAAATTGCATGTTGTTTTTTTTAAGATTTTGTTCTCTCTAAATCTTTCGGTCCTTAGGACGTGCAACACCATATCTCAAGCCAAAGTGGATTCGGACACATAGAAATGAAGTTCCTCCCCAATGAATTCTTTTTGTTTGGTAATCTAGAGACTAGAAAATTCACCTTAAAAATGAATAAGTGAAATGTTCAGGATTCAAACTCGTTTCCTGTATAATATACATATTACAATATACCCATCAACTCAACTAAATTCACACACCTCCCACATAATTTTTTATTAGAGAGTGTCAAGTAAAATCTTAATCATTCATTTATTTTTAATAATATTAATCAGACTAATTAATTTATTAACTTAGATAAATGATTGTGATTTCACTAAACTCTTGAGTCACAGCAGGGAATCCACTCCCAACCCATAACCCATAGTGGCTCCCTCTCTTTCCATGTTCATTGCATATTATCTCTCTCCATATTATGCAACAGACAAAAATCTTTTTCCTGTATATTTAAAAATGTGACATAGCAGTTACTTTACATTTGGCATATGTGTCATGTGTGCTCAATAAGGTTAAAGAAAATGACATTTGAAATAGTTCGGTGCTCATGTGCAGTGCAGTTAATAATATTTCACAGTTATGTGAATCATGTCATGTGACGGCACCTATGACAAAAATTATCTAATATATTCATGTTTCCACTCATAAAAACCATAGAATTTTAATCAGAAATTGACTGTTGACATGTGACTTTATGAAGTACTAGTATCAATGTTTGTCAACTATTCCAAGTTATTATAAATTAATAATGTAACTTAAAGCCTTTCTTTTCATGGTTTTGGGTATAAATTATGTTAAAGGCAAGAGAAAAATAAGAAAGCAATGGAATAATTGTATTGATGAATTTAGGTTTTGTGAGAGGTAAAGATAATTTTAGAAATATACCCTAAATTGTAAGTGATTTGATACATTAAATACATAGTTAGAGATTCGATCTCTGACTCTTACGTAAAAAAATCAATTAAAAAAAAACTTACATTTATATTTCACAGATTCTTCGACTGGGATTCATGTGATAGATTAGTCCTTAGATGCTTGTACACATAAACTCCAACTCAAAACATCCAATGATGGATTTGGAGAAAAAGTAAATAACTTATACTCAAAGTTGCATCTAAATATTAATTAAGCCTTGCAAGCAACAAAAATACATTCATTCTTTTGGTATATCATGGCTCCTAGAGATAACCAAAACAATCTTGGACTTATATGTTTAATTTTATGACCAAAAAGACAGAGTATTTACAATATATTTTTCCCCTAAATAAGGTATTTTAAAGTATAGGTTATAGCTATATTTAGTATTTACCAATATTATTTATAAATAGATATTAGATAATCATTTAGATTGCTTAATTTGTTAAACAATCCATAAACATCAACCTTTTAAGTTTAGAGAACTCTTAAACTTGCTATCCATTACAAACCTTCCCCTATAAATACACATTGCTTCATTCTTCACATATACCTTAAGCAAATACCAAAGTACCTTTTTCTTAGGATGAAACTCTTGTGGAAATCTCACATGAAGATGCATGTAAGACCCTTTTTCCTTCTTTGTGATTCTACCTATTCTAAGAAGCATTCTTGTTTTATACTTATAAATCTTTTCATGTTTAGATTGGTATTAGATTTAGCAGAATCACAATGTGTCACCGTAATTTTAGCAGAAACTACACTTTTTAGAGTTTCAACAGAATCACAGTGGAACTATAATTTAGTAGAGTCACGATGAGACACTGTGATTTTGACAGAAGTTACACTTAGAAATTTCATCAAGTTTATCATGATTTCATAAAATGTTAAGAGTTACATATACCTTAATTTTTGACCTATTTTTTAATTTTAATTTTTTGTTTTTGCAGGTAGTTAAATTGGTTTATATTCTTGTTTTGGTGACACTAATGAATTCTAAGGTAGCTGAGAGCAGAAAAGACAAAATTATAAGCACTTCTTTTGAGTACAATGCTATAAATTGCAGAGCACATAGTGTTTCATTAAAGGATTTTGGTGGTGTTGGAGATGGAAAAACATCAAACACAAAAGCTTTTCAATCTGCAATAAGTCATTTGAGTCAGTATGCTTCTGAAGAAGGTTCTCAATTGTATGTTCCTGCTGGAAAATGGCTTACTGGAAGCTTTAATCTTATAAGTCATTTTACATTATATCTACACAAAGATGCTGTTCTTCTTGCTTCTCAGGTATTTGTGTCATTTATGTTCTTTGATTACTAAGTAACCATTAATTGAGATTTAATAACTTATTTTTAGGATTCATTTTGTTAATTCTCTTTCATTATTGATTAATTCTATTTTCAAGCTGCAATAAGTCATTAGAGTCTGTTTTTGCTCTGCTTACCCAAAACAATTCACCTTAAATCTTAGGATAATCTTTAATGTTCATTATTCAGGAGAATTCGAGTTTAAATTCTAACAGGAACAATTTGTAACAATATGTCTATAAATTTTAAAAATAAAAAAAAAAATCATTCTTTCAATCCATATAGTATTAACAAAAATAGTCTCTAAAATATACAAAAATTGTATGTTAATCTTGATAAGAAACTAGAGTCACAAAAAAAAAACTATATTTGTTCAAAGTTTTAACAAAAATAGTTTCTTTTGTCACTCTTTAGTTTTTTTTTTTTTTATCAAGATTAGCACACAATTTTTGTATATTTTAGAGACTATATAAATGAATTAATTTTTTTAAAAAAGAAAAATGATATTTTTGTCAATTTTATAGGAACAAAAATTATATTTTAAACCATGTTACAATCTTTCACAATTTTTATTATAATTTCTTACATAACTATCCTGCTTTTAATTTTGGAAGTGATGTTCTTGTTCCTCCATAACCATAACCATTACCATTAAAACTATTGGAAAAAGATAATCCATTGATTGTAGTGTTTGAACTAATGTTAATTTGTTGTTCCAATCAATTGGACTCATTTACCCTTTTTGGCACATTTCCTCTCTAATATGGCACATTTCCTCATTTACCCTTTTTGGAAAACATTTTATGAGTGGACTTAATTAATGGAAAATTAATAATATATTCCTGGTTTAGTACTCTAGCTAGACATGAAAGTGTTTAAGGGGATTCATTCACTTGAATTAAAATTGAGGTAACATGTCCAATATATTAATTATATGCAAATTTGTCACAAGGTTCATTGCTTTATTCTATTACAAGAGTAGAAAATTAAGCTATCAAAGCAAAATTGTTAATTAACTCTTGAAAGCAATATACAAACTCCTAAACCTTTGATCAACTCTAAACTATTTTAACAATAAGTTGAAATTTTATATTAAATCTTACATCACATTTATTTTTAGAGTAAAATCATACAAATATATGAATCACTTTATTTTAAATTTAACTTCAATCATATAATTTTTTTGTAGTCAAGTAGCAGCAACTAGAATTTCACATTTTAAGGTAAATAAATGAGAGTGTAAGAGCTCAAATTCCGGTTCTATATAGTATTACATATAATGTACCTGCTAACTGAGTTAGGTTGACGGAGATTCAATTATGTAAATTTTACATAATCACATTTATTCAAAAACAAGTTTGACAAATATTCACCAAACAAACACACTAACTTTGTGTGAGTAGTAATCATTATGTGGTCCAATAAGCTTTTGTTTAAGGGGTGTGACACATTTTTGGCACTTTCATGTTTGTGGCATAGTATTTTATTTTCTTTGTACTGACCAAAAATATAATTATTTAGGATGTGAATGAATGGCCAGTGATAAAACCACTACCATCCTATGGTAGAGGAAGAGATGCAGCAGCTGGAAGGTATACCAGCCTCATATTTGGAACAAACCTCACTGATGTTATTGTCACAGGTATGGAAAAAAGTTGCAGGGAACAATTATCAAACTAGTAGTTTAGGGTTGGTGTAACATTTTCAGCAAACATGTGCTACCCATAAAAAAGTTTGAATTACAATTCCCAAAATTTACTAACTCTGGTTGAAGATATTATGCATTTATCTAGCTATATATTTTTATTTTCATTTTGGTTGATAGACGAAATAACAATTATCAGTGTGAATTCGCACACACAATTGTAAGGTGCGAAGCAACAATTATTCGGCATTTGGCAGTTGAGCTACATCAAATTAAAATATTTTTTGTGTTATCTTATATTTATTAATTAGTTCAATTGTTAATTTTACCAATACTTTAAATTTAACCTATTAATTTATCTTCCATCAGCTAGCTTATTCGCCCTTAAATCCTTGATTAAATTTCCATCATTACATTTTATTATGACATAATTAAAATTTTCAAGTATTGCATTTTATTGTGCATCTATCTAGTTAGTTATTTTGAGACTAATGATAGATGATTTGAATATTGTTAGTGTTTGTGGATTAACTTTATAAATGAAATTATGACATTGTGGTAATGGCAACAGGGGATAATGGCACTATAGATGGTCAAGGATCATTTTGGTGGCAACAATTTCACAGCAAAAAGTTGAAATACACACGCCCTTACTTGATTGAATTAATGTTCTCAGACAACATTCAAATCTCCAATCTAACCCTCCTTGATTCTCCATCATGGAATATTCATCCTGTTTATAGCAGGTAATCATGACCTCATTCACATGTCATTTGGTTAAATTGCATTTTTTCACAATCTTGCCAATTTGCCCTCCTAACTTTTAATCCTCTAACTTTAGCTTCTTTTGCAAAAGGCCGACCCTCACTGATTTTGATTAAGTCAACGCACACGTGGACAATGACTCACATGACTTACAAATGTAGCATAAGAGTCATTGTCCATGTGTGTATTGACTTGGTCAAATCATTGGAGGGCCAAACTTTTGCAAAATGAGCTAAAATTAGGGGGCCAAAATTATAAATTTGTAAAAGTTAGACGGCAAAAAATACAATTTATCCTTCATGTTTTTAAAAGCCTGAAAATCACATTAGACCATTTTGCCACTAGATTATTACACATGAATTCTATTTAAATTTTAAGGATTATAACAAAATTTTGAACACTATGCAGCAATATTATAATTAAAGGCATAACCATCATTGCTCCTATAAGATCTCCAAACACTGATGGAATCAACCCAGGTCAGTATTTGAAGATTAATTTTAGAATAATGTATTTAATGTTATAAAACTACTTAGCACAAACAAGGAATTATAGGATATGTGTATGGAAACAAAGTTTATCGATGGTCGTTGTAGTAAGTGATCTTGACCGTTTATTAAAATCAGACCATTAAGATTTTGAGTTTTTGATCTCTCAAAGTCATAATGTAATCGTCTGATTTCTATCCAACAACTTAGATAAGCTGATTTTCGTGACCCGCCTTTTCAATGAACACAAGTTGATATGAAAGACAAAAATTGTTTTGGAAAGCTAAATTTTTGTGTTTGCTTCCACCAAAAGAAACAAACAAGCATTTATTCATATATTGCCAATTTGTGATTACAACAGTTTATCTTTCGTTGTTTTTTTTGCATTAGATTCATGTACAAACACAAAAATTGAAGATTGCTACATAGTTTCTGGAGATGATTGTGTAGCAGTGAAGAGTGGATGGGATGAGTATGGCATAAAATTTGGATGGCCAACAAAACAACTAGTGATCAGAAGATTAACATGCATATCACCATACAGTGCAACTATTGCATTGGGAAGCGAAATGTCAGGCGGAATACAAGACGTCAGAGCCGAAGACATCACAGCCGTGAATACCGAATCAGGAATCAGAATCAAAACAGCTGTAGGTAGAGGAGGGTATGTGAAAGACATATATGTGAAGAAAATGACTATGCATACAATGAAATGGGCATTTTGGATAACAGGTAACTATGGTTCACATGCTGATAAAAAATATGATCATAATGCTTTACCTGAGATCAAAAACATCAACTATAAAGACATGGTAGCTGAAGAAGTGAGCATGGCTGGTAATTTGGAAGGAATTTCTAATGACCCTTTTACTGGAATATGCATTTCCAATGTGACAATTAGTATTGCTGCTAAAGCTAAGAAACAGCCATGGACATGTAGTGCTATTGAAGGAATCACAAGTGGTGTTACTCCTAAGCCTTGTGATTTGTTACCTGATCAAGGACCAGAGAATATCAAATCATGTGATTTTCCATCTGATTATCTACCTATTGATATGTTGGAGCTTAAGAAATGTACTTATAGTATTTAAACATGCATGAGTCAATTGTTAAGATATGTATTATTTAGCTATTTATTTACTGTTAGTGTTTTATCATGTTATTCACAAATCATTGCTCAAGTTGAGAAATGTATTGTATTATGTTAATGTCAAAGTCAAATTATAGCTATGAAATGAAACAGCTTTCTTTTTCTCTACAAGTTATGGCTTGATATTATGCTGCTAAGACACTTGAGCGTTAAAATGCCGATCTTAATCTGCTGTAATTAGGATCTTTGGCACTATAGTCAGTCCACCAGGGTATTTCCACAACTTCGACTCTTTGAACCAGTACGAGACTAATCCTTGGTTCGGCTGATTGAGTAAGACAAATGAAAAAATTTCTTGTGTATCTTCCTATAGTTAAAGGATAGAAAAACTGGCAGTAACAGTTCACTGCACTAAACCATGGTCCCTAACCCTAAGTCTAAATTGAAAGATAAAAGTACACCAAAAAGAAGTGAAAGTTCTTGGATTTTCTAAGAAGTGCTAAAGCCTTTAAGAAATTATGCTCATCATAAGACAATATAAGAATCAAAGATGACATTAAAATGAAAGACACCTTACAACAATCTCAGTAATTTCAATAAGTTACATATCTTCTCTTATGGAGAGCTGCAACTTCTCGAGTACCGTTAAGACACATAAATTAGTCATCAAATATTTCGCTAATCATATACAAAGAGTAAATACAAAAATCTCAGTGAATTGGTGGATCAGGATTGAATCTGACAGCCTCTTGCCAGATGAGTTCCTTGATATCTTCTTCAGTGAACATTGGTTCCTCGAAGTCAAAATTGAAAGGTCTGGCGCATACAGGTTCCTCGTTGATATCATGAAGAGGTGCCATGTATGGATGGCACAGCGCCTCATCAACTGCAAAGCATCATGATGTAAGGCACAATTAATCAAAAAATGAAAAAGAATCCTGTCATACATTTAGAAAAGGATATTGATATAGATTGTAAGAAAAAAGATGGAAAAAGTTCGGAATTTTAATGAATTCTCTAAATTACATGTACTTTATAACAGTGTTTTCAGAACAATATCAGGAGGTTCAAGTTGACCCGGGAACCAGCCAGTACGCCGGTTGGTTCAACCATGGCCAGTACGCCGGTTGGTTCAAAACCACGGCCAGTACTGTTGGGAATCTTTCTTTAATTCTCAGTCTCGTAAAACCGGATCAAACCACAATTGGTTCAAATGGTTTGTTTTCAATTTTTCCTTCAATTTTTTTTAAATGCTTATTTATTTATTAGTCATCTGATTCAACTGATTGAACCATAACCCGAAGGTATCGCTGGTTTAATCTCTGGTCTGGCTTTCAAAGCATTACTTTATAACATTCAGTAACGTTATTAAACAATAGCCTAAATGGTGAAGGGTTAAAGTTTAAGCTATTTTACCTTTAATGCGCTTGCTCGGATCAAAGACAAGCATCTTCTCTAGCAAATCCACAGCACCTGGAGACATGTTGGGAAATCTAGTAGAAAATTTTTGGTTTGGATATTGTGGAAGCTGTCTTACGTATCTACGAGCATTTTCGCTACGTAGGAATCCAAGGCTGGCATCATCAGGTGAACCTATCAGCTGTTAGACATGGACAATTTTCATGTTATAAAGAAACCAGAAAATCTGAATCTATAAGCACTCGCTGTAATTTATCATGTATATGGCCTCTTCACATTCCCAACAAAACAAAAAGAAACCGAAGGAACAAAGGTAGGTAGAAATACAAGTAGACCCAAACCGAACTTATAAACCCAACTGTACCGAAAAGAACCAAACTGTGACAGGCAGTTCACAAAATTTGGTACAGTTTGATTTGGGTTTTTCAACAGTCGTAATATTCGGTTCTTTTTTGCTTGTTTTTTTAAACATTCCTAATATCAGTTAATAATAATAATAATAATATTTTGGTACACTTCAGTTCACAAAATTCGGTTTTGTTCAAAAAGGTATAGTTCTTTTTTCTTTAAAGGTAGCCCTGGTCCGGTTCAGAAACACAGAACTAGGCACCTCACTTTTAAACCAGTTTGGTTCGGGATGAGCCATTAACAGCTTAGTTCCTGAACCAAACCATGAACGGTCCTAGAGACAACATATGGACCTAATCTCTTCCAGAAATACTAACAAATGAAAACATAACAAGTCTATGCACAATCTTAGCATTTAAGGAGTCTAGCAGAAAATTCCATACCTCTGTGACCAGTTTCAGCTGATGAACATAATCTCTTCCAGGAAAGAGAGGCTGTCTTGTTACGATTTCACCAAGTATGCAACCAACAGACCAAATATCAATGGCTGCTGTATATTCTGAACAATTAAGAAGCAGTTCGGGAGCTCGATACCACCGAGTAACCACGTACTCAGTCATGAAATCTGTTTCTGATGTAGTTCTAGCGAGGCCAAAGTCTCCAATCTTAAGGTCACAGTTGGCATTCAGTAGCAAATTGCTAGGCTTGAGGTCCCGGTGCAAAACATTTGCTGAATGTACGTATTTGAGCCCTCGTAACAGCTGATACACAAAATACTGGAAAGAAAAAAAGGTATCATTAATAGCCGTAAGACATAAAGTATAAGAATTAAGCAACAGTGCCTAAAGCCTCAGAGACCACATGGAGCCCATTCGGTGTAATAGAAGGTGTGAGCCCCACAAGTGAGGTGGAAACTCCACCTATAAACAGACTGAGCTCCATCTAGTCTCCAATGGTCTGGGCTCAACCTGTAGACTCGTAAAACTTTACTTGATACAAAACTAGGATTTAAAACATCTATTATACAAACATGATTTAATAATATGTGCGTTAGTAAACCAAACTAGATCGCATCTCAAGTCACCTGACATTGATGAATAAACTCAAAAATCACAAAATTGGTTCACAATTTAGCACAAAAAAGAGCAAACAAGTTCAAAATCGATGAATAAATTGACATATCACAATGTTCAAAATAAATAGGGAAAGATGATTTTACTGGTTTCCCTGTGTTGGAGTTGGATTCAGCTTAGTAGAGATACGTTTTAGCTTATTGGAGTTGAGTTCATTCACTTTTTGGGCCTATTGCATTCATTGCAAACTTTGTAACGACAGGTTTCTTAATGTTTTTTGGTTAAACTTGATACTGTAAACTATAGGGTTGAGCCCCAATACAGTATGTTTCACATCGTTCACCTCCTTTGCAGATGGGTTCATGTTGGGATGTTACACGCATTTGTGGGAGTTGAGTGCTACAAATCTGGGCTTAATATTTTATATCATTTAGCTTTTGCATTTTGTTTTTTTTTTTTTTAAAAAAATACTGAATCACAGTAATTTTAGGCATGTGGGGAGGGGGGGAATAACTATTTTCGTTGTAGACTTATTCAATCATAATCAAAATCATGAATCTAAACGAGTCTACTTGAGTTTACAAAGAAACAACTTTGTGAGTTAACTCAATTTTGATAACTAAGTTATAACTCATAGGATTCTATTTGATTTAATGGGAGAGATTGACAATCATGTACATATGTCTTATGTCATGCAAGTTGGTTTTGTATGGTTGAACCTTTGAGACAGGCTCAACCTAAATTCTAAGATGGTATCACCATTGGCCACGCGCTATCGGGTCACACTTTAGATGTCTAGTACTGGACTTGGAGGGTGTTGAGAGTCTCACGGTTGGATGTAATATTACCTAAAAAAGTACTTATAAGTGGAAGGTTCATTCCTCATTCTACAAACCGGTTTTATGGGATTGAGATAGGCCAACCCAAATTCAAATAAAAGCATTTGGAGTTGTTTTATTTGCACCATTGGAATGCTTTTGGACATTAAAACTTAACAGAAAATAATAGTAGTGCTACTACAATATTTTTGCCATCACCACATTGCAAAACTAGAAACACGGCACTTAGTTTGACAAGAAAAAGTTAAGGTAGGTGATGATGAGGCTGCAGATCCGAGTCAACATAGACCCGTGGTTTAGAAGGCCTATTCTAGGAAACCTAGGACTTTGCTTTAAGAAGAATAAAACTTAGGTGCATTTACTTATGTGTTGTGGTGGTGTTCTTCACTTACATATCACCGGTTTGTGCTCCAATAAGGCTCAACAACGCAGATTAAAATTCATATGCTAAAATAAATAGTTAAAGTTCTAACCCGACAATGATCATCTGTCATTGGTTGATTGGAACGTATTATTTGATGCAGATCTGTATCCATCAACTCAGAAACAATGTACACGTCATTGAAGTTTTCCTTCTGTGGAGGTCGTATAATATCTTTAATGGACATCACCTACATTGGAGAAATAACTTACACATAAGTACTAGACGCCTACAATTTCGCAAATTAAACACCAACAAAGATATTAGAGTCAAAATCCAAGCCCGAAATTTTATCAAAAATTACATTTTCATGATCCATATGACGAAGAAGTTTAATTTCCCGTAAGGTCCTTTTAGCATCTATTCTGTTATCAAATGCATTCCCAATCTTCTTAATGGCAACTTCCTCACGTGTCTCAGCATTTACAGCAGCACTGAAAGAAATGAAAAAGTAATATTGTCTGTCAAATTGTTGATAACATAAACCTATGTCACATTACATGGATAAGAAAACCAAACTTCCTTTCAAACCCTAAAAAATAAGAAACCATCCGCAACATACACGGCACTTGGATTAATGAGTCTAAACATACAAAGAAATGTGCTGTCGACAGTTTCAAAGTATCAATATCACTAATCACACAGAGATACCAGAAGATTGACCCATCGTTGACTCGGGAAGAATCATAGCATCACCACTTTCAATTGGATAACAACAACAACAACAACAAAAATTGAATGAAATATGAATGTGTAGGACAACTGGCTAAGAACTTATAGCTATGAACTTTTTTTTACGAGTCTACAAAATTGGAACATGTATATAAATTCCACAGGACTAAATTTTGATTCTCATTCATTTAAGATATCCCAATCTAATTGAAACCACGGTAGAAACAATGGATCTTACAGTTTAGAGTCACAAATCGCAACATTAAGCTTAGCAAAATAACCACACAATGGTTCAGCTCATAATATTGCCAATCAAGCTAAACATCTTCACAAAAGGGCAAAAGACAAATGGACAAATTTTTTTACTGCAAAATAATTAACCACTAAGGCCCTTTTTAGATAAGCAAGTTAGTTAAGTGCTTATAAACTCTTAATGCATAAGTGTTTATATATGTTATCTCTAACAAAAGCATAAAATAAAGTCAAACTGTTTTCATATGCTATCCTGAAAAACTTACAAAAATAAGTTGAAATCAGCTTATGGATATGTCATAAGCTGTTTTCATAAGCTCTCTCAAACAATCTAACAAGTAATTGCTTATACCTAATAAGCTCAAATAAGTCAACCTAAACAATACCTAAATGAAGTAGCAACCCCACTTCAAATCTAAATCCAAACTAACAAAAAGAGCCTAATTTGTAGCAAAAACTACAACTTTCATGCTTTAAAATTCAGATAATCCAAAAGTACCAAAAATTGTAAAGAAGTACAACATAGTTTAATTAATGACTACCCTTTACACAAAAGTGCAAAAACAAAACAACTAATTAAGCAAAACTTTAAAATAAAAAATAAAAAAAGGATTTTTATTTTTCTTTCCTTACCAAACAATACCATAAGCACCTCTACCGACAGGACGAATAGGAGGGACATATTTTCTGGAAACCTCAAAGAGGTTACCATAAATATTGTACTGCAAGTAGTGTCCACCATGAGTTGGTATTCCTCTGATGTTATTCTCAGCTGATTCAACAGACATGTCTTCAATGTTGAATCAAGTTCTCAAAAGAAAGAAAGAAAGAAAGAAAAGGAAGTGACCCAATATAGCAAGGATGTTTTAGAATAGAAAAGGATCTAAAAGGTTGTTGACATTTCAACTGAGAGAGAGAGAGGTGGGCTATGATTATATATGAATGAATGAAGGTTTAGTACAAGTGGACTTGCTTGTGTCAACTCGTGATCAAATTTACTTTTCTTTTTTTTCTTTCACTTTTTTTTTTGTTTGTATTGCGCAATTAGATAGACTAATCCTAAGTTTTGATTATTAACATCTTCGAACAAATATGTTTTTGTGCATATTTTTTTATGTATTAATTAAAGATCGAATCAAATGATTAAGAAATTTAAGTATCTACTACCTGTGAAAAATGTAATTGGTTTTGTCTTCTTATTACTTTATAATCAACTTTGGTGTGCTATGTCTTTGAATTTCTTCTTTCATTGGGTTTTTCTTTTATCTTTCTTTTTTTATTAGTTTTTCATGAAATATATTCTTACTTT
Source organism: Trifolium subterraneum (assembly GCA_951799995.1). Taxonomy (NCBI): domain Eukaryota; kingdom Viridiplantae; phylum Streptophyta; class Magnoliopsida; order Fabales; family Fabaceae; genus Trifolium; species Trifolium subterraneum. Next base: position 55,901,634 of record OX637462.1, read on the forward strand.
TTTTGTTTTCATTTTTAAGTTAAATATGTATTTGTAAGTATTAATCTTTTATTGAGCTGGATAGGACTATAATGGACGAGAAACAACAAGGTGTTTGTTTAGAAGGAGATGACGTTCACTTTACCACTTGATAAAATTAAAATTCTTGGTTGGTGGTGGTTGAATGCAAAAAAAAAATGTTTTAATTACGATTTAAATAGTTGACAATATAATCCTTTGTTATTTTTAGAAACTAGGACTATTTTTTTTTTTGCACTCTTTATTGCATTTGATTTTTGTTGTTTGTATCTGAATTTTTTTTCTCAATTAGGCTCGTTTTATGTTTAAAAAGAAAAAAGAAATTTTAAATGACTTTAATGGGACAAGTTATGGTGCATAAGCCTTGTTTATGCACACCATGCATAAATACCCCAGATTGTTTAGCACACACCCCAGATTTCTAGCGTGCCCCCAAATTGCTTAGTGCACCCCCCAAATTTCTCGCGCACCCCCAGATTGTTTAGCGCACTCCCCAATTTTTTTGTCCTCCCCCAGATTTCTAACCAAAACTATTTTGCTATTGGAATGGTTTCAGAGGGTTGTGCTCCAAAACCATTAGGTGCATAAAATGGTTTTTGAGTACAACCCTATAATTATGCACTTAACAAAAAAAAATTCCTCCCCCCCCTCAGATTTTTAGCCAAAACTATTTTATGCACTTAATGGTTTTGGAATGCGAATCTCTGAAATCATTCCCACAGCAAAATTGTTTTGGCATAATTTGGGGGCGCGCTAAAAATATGGCGGTGCGCGAGAAATTTTGGAGGCGCGCTAGACATCTGGGGTGCGCGAGAAATTTGAAAAGTACACTTGTTTATGCACCATGCATAAAAAAAGACTTATACACCATAACCGCTCCATGAGATAGAGATTAGTTTTATCTTTCACTTGGGCAAATGGTGTTTATAGTCAATATTAATTTTTTATTTGAATCAAAATCAATGTTTCTTAGTCAATCTTCATTTCTTTCTTTGTCTTGGTTATATTCATTCCTTTTGATCCATGATCCTAACATTGACCATTTGAATAGAAACTTCCACACGTACTCCCAAGAATGCATACAAATAATTTCCATGCCTAGGAAATTTATAGGATGTCTCCTTATGTTATAATTGTGTCACGCTCCTTTGAAATTTCTGTGATAGTACTTATAATTTGGCCCCATTATTCATTCAACGCAAATGTTAACATGTGCCTTACAAAATTTAATGTAAATGCCAACCACCCACAAAAATGAACCATAAAACACAACATAATTCTATGTAATAATCTGAAAGTGACACCAAAATTTGAATGCGAGTTTTTTAGGATTGAAAGTAGAGAAAAAATAGAGAATTTTTTTACATTTTTTAGATGGTTTTTTCTTTTGATAAGTGAGAAGGTGTTTCTATAGAGAATGATAAATGAATATTTTTTCAGTTTCTCCAAATTAAAAAGAATTTTGTATTATAAAAAAAATGTAAATTCTCAAAGTTTTCCTTTACTCCCAAAGTCTTCTATTTTTTTCACTTGCTCATTCATTTTTTTTCCAAAACCCTTCCCCTCTTTCGGTCCAAACTATAAGTCAAAGACTTTGTGAGTTTGTAAGAGAACTTTAGTGGGAGAAATAGAGAGAAAAATAGAGAAATTTTCACATTTTTTTAGTGTTTTTATTTTTCTTTTGACTCAATTGAGAGTGTTTTTATAGAAATTGATAAAACAATATTTGTGATCAATATTTTTTAAATTTTGATATTATTATTATTATTATTAGGGAAATGCTAATTTGCAAGAATGAGTAAAATCAAGAAAGAGAAGAATAAATCTCAACCATCCATTAAGACCACTACTCCCATGATTTCTATTAAAAATGAAATTAAATTTATAATAAATTAAAATTATCCTCTAAAATAATGACATGTGTCAATTCTTGCCTTTCTTGTTCAAATTCTTTCTTACAAAATAGCAACGCTCTATTATTATTATTATTATTATTATAATGTTATAGATTGAATTTGAAGTATTCGCATAAACTCTTCAAAACCTTGAAAAATTTACACCAGTACAATATTTTAGATCCATCAAATTAAAAAGATTTTGTATTATGAAAGGAAAAAAAAATCCCGTCAAAGTCCTCCCCTCCCAAACTCCTTTATTTCTTTTGGATTTGGATTCTCTGATACTATTTTAGTCAAATCCTCTCTCATTTTTCTCATTTAAGGATGATGGATTCTTAAAAAAGAAAAAAAAATAGTTCAGAGAGAGAGAAAGAGAGAGAATAAATGAATGAATGATTGAGATTGGTGTTGAATGAAAGACATAAAGAAAATACATGAGAGAGGTCAAATTCATTTCTTTCGCTTATTCCTTCTTTTCTCCTTTTCTTTTAACTCTTGGTTGCTCCCCTCTACGAAGTGGTATATTTTCACTAAAACGTGCAATCTAGAACTTGGATTATATCCTTTGTAGATTATTTAGTTAATAGTTTTACGATTGCATGAAAGTAAATTGAGTTTCATACATCAATCGAGAATTTACGGTCTTGTAAAATTTTTATCCTTGTGTATTTTGTGTGTTAGTGTGTGAATGTGTTTCTGTTTTAGGCAGTGTATTTCTCTTTTGGAAATAAACTCTCTAAAATGGCCTAAAATTTTTCTATTTATAATAAAATTTGAAAATTCGATAACCGTCTTCGATCCTTCCATGTCTGCCACGTGTGGGACAACCACTCTTCCAAAACCGTTCGCTCCAATCTTCAATTGTTGTTTGAAACTTTGAATTTAAATTTTGGTAGAAAAATTCCTTTTAACAAACTTGTCTTTGATCTTTCAAACCTCTTTTGATATATTTTCAAACTCGCTTTATTAGCATATATATACAATTCGAAGTCCAACTTACTTTCGAATTCTAAATAAAATTTTACATATATCATATGCATTGCAATGTGTGTACATGAGTCAACAAGTTGTCCCCTCTAAATTTAGTATAAAAAAAAATTGTTCCCTCTAAATCAGGTAAAAATTAACATGATCAATAAAAAAATCAATCAACAAACTTGACAAAAATACAACTTCAACTATGACCACAAGAATTTAATAAGTCGAATCAAGCTTAACAAAATTTCCAAAAGATAAAAAAGCATTTTATTATTTAGGGTGCAACCATGCATTATGTTAATCCTAATTCTAATACTGAATAGTAGTACTTTGCTTGATATAATATACTAATATTATTTCGGTGGAACTTAACATGGTTTTTTACAAAAAAAAAATAATAATGAAAATGAGATTTGACCAAAATAAATAAATGAAAATGAGACAAATTTCATACTATTGGGTAAAGAATTGTTTGACCAATTGACCTTATTCCAACGTGTAAATAAACAAACCATGGGGTCTAGTTCTACAACTTTCCTGGAAAATCTTGGGTTTCCAATTTCCTCGTGATTTCTTAGGAAAGTCCAATCAAATGCAATACTGCTGGGAGGACTGAGATTATCTTGCAATACTGCTTTCATGCAGTAGACAATATTGATTGTCGAACTATAATCAAACAGTTCTGGTTAATCTGACTTTTATTTATTTATAATGGAGTTAAGGATCGAACTTATGAGTTTTAGTATATTAATCAAATTTCTCACCACTAGACCAAATTTAGTAGTTTTGATTAATCTGATTTTTTTTAGCGTAAATCACACGCAATTGCATATACTAATCCCATGTTGTTTTTTTAGACATAAGTTAATTAATTGTTGTTCAGTCATGTAAAACCCGTGATATTTTGTAACATATAATTGCGATAATTTATTTAAGAAAAAAGTTGCATTAAGAATCATTTTGTTTGGAATGATAAATCCAAACGAGTGTATTTTTTAAGGAGAAAACTCGAGTTAAAAGTAATTCACTAATTTTAACCTAGTTCGATAAATATGTTGTTCGATTTGGAAAGACCCAAAGCAAGACGCCTAGTGATCTACTCCAATTTTGCAACTCAATTAAACCAAGTGAACCGGTGAATAGAAAATGTGCTAAGATGGTTTTGTTCACATTTTCTACACATCTTGTTGATAGATCAACAGTTCACATATTTATAAGCCATAAAACTACAGCACTAACAACCAAGCCTTTTATCCTACTAAGTAATATCAACTACATAGATCAATCGACGCCAAAAAACATAAAACTACGGATCTGGATTCAGTAAATTCATCACTAGATGCAGTCGTGCAGTCGGTAATTATAGGCCATACGATCATTATCGGACGGTTCAGATGTCAAGTCAGAATTTTATATTAAAACAAAACAAAAAACTAACTTAAAATATAAACCGTTTGATCTTAATCAGACGGTTCACAATCGTTGACTGCATGCCGTCACAACTGCATTGAATCTGATTCCAAAAACTACACCTAAACTACTCTAACAAATAAATAACAAACATAACATTGATTTACACTCCTATTTTTTCTCTCTAGTAAAGTGTAAAACATGCATTGGATTTTCCAGATATATCTAACAGGACTGGTCTTAACCAGAGACAGTAAATCAATGCACCTAACAAGATCATCTAATTGGGAGATAATCAACAGTTTCCTTTATCTAACTCACATTAAAAGAGATGAAAAATTATATAACAAACTAAACATATGTATGCTGATGAAGATCATAAGAGCAGAATTAATTAACAAGGTACAGTAGCCATAATAAAATTTCTTATATATTTTATATTGTTCAACATAACAGAGAACGCCCCACTCACACATATACATTTAAGCTCAACCATACTATAATAAGAAAACCTACAACCCAACTACTACCCTTAGATATAACAAACCAAATAGGACCAAATACTACCAATACAAACAGAAAACCCGACAACACATCAACATCTACCAGAAACAGAATTAGACTAGTGTACAGTCAGTAGACTACTTGCTGATCCATGTTACGGCCAACAACACGATCATTTACATTTTTGTCAAACCTCAGAGAGGATAGCAAAGTATCACGACTAGTCAAAACAGCTTGGAAGAAACCATCTACGCCCTTTGCAAGGAGATCCATTCCTTGGGAAAGCTTCTCTGCAGCTGCGCCTAATTCCTCAACAGTCTTCAAATGCAATTCTGGCTCAACTTTGTCTTCGGTATTTACACCACCTTGGATAGTAGGATATAATTCCTTCACAACGGCATCAACTGCTTCCAACTCGTTCAATACAGAAAATTTCCCACTGGAAAACCTAACTCTAATTTCCTCATTTACAAGATTCTGTAAACTTTTAAAAGCTGGTGCCCATGCATACACGTCAGCCACATCCAAGTCTAACAACTTCTTTGAAGAGCCAGAGAATGCTGCAGAAAACACGCTGCAAACAAATACAGTCTCCACCTTGATTCCATACATAGCTTGCATCAAAACCTTACCTTTAGCAGAATTTTTAACCTTAGGAAGATCAAGTGATCCCACAAGACCATCTAAAATGGTGCTACATTTCTCAATTCTAGGGTTCTTAGCATTAATGTGTCGCCTCCAATCATCGAGCAAAGAACAGGCCCGAAGAAACGACTTTGATGAGGCTGGACCTAAATGGTGCAGGGCACATTTAAGGGGGAGATTGCCTTGATTCAGACGTGAAAGCTCAGAACTAAATGCGTTGCAAATGTCAAGTAACTTTGTACTTATGTCAAAGTAGACATCAACCCATTTGTCATCCCAATTACTCACAGGCAGCTCAAGATCTGTTATGAGGGTTCGTATGTCATTATGAGATTCACAAAGTGACTTCATAGCAAAAGTCATCCAAGACAAGCTGAGGATTTCATCCTTGCTTTTGGGCATAAGCTTCCTTAGCCTCTCTGCTAATGTTGTCTCGAAACCTTGTAGTACTCCAAGTAATTGTGGAGATAAGTGAGAGCCTTTATGTGACTTCATACGAAAAGGGTTTCCAAAAGGGAATATAGAACGAGATGGGTGTGGATCCTGTGAACGACTCATTTACTGCATCAACAAGATTAGAACATAAGATATCTTATAATTAAAATATTCCGAAAAACGCATAGGTTGATAGTAAATCATGACAAAATGCAGTTTCCAATGAAACTTGTACGCAATGAACTTATGTTATAAACCAAATTTATTGAAAATAGTTCTCTAACCCCATTCTTTTAAAATCCAAATAAACAACAAAAAAAATCATCTAGCAAACAACTTAATCATCCATAACTGGTTCGCTAGAGCATACAAACACACGCTATTCCATTCTATAGCATAAAAAAGAGTACAAACGCGTTCTTATAGACACTATTAATTGTTGTTGTACATGCTAATTTCCAGTTCCAAACCAAAAATCCAGTCTCGGTTGGTTATTGTCATAAGATTAAAACAAGTTCATATCAGTTTTTCATATCATATTCTCGGCAGATTATTATTTACTTATTTTTTGGCTTTCACCACCAGTTTAATCTGGTTCGGGGGTCCAGCCCCCTCCCGATCCCAGTTGCCAGGGATCCAACCATGGTCCTCAGCAAATTATCTCAATTCAAGTAGGTTCTTCTGAAAAACTGAAACTCACAAGAGAATCATAAATTAACCACACATCAAGAACCAGAGACCAAAATTTACCTTAATTTCAAAACAACAACAACCGTTGACCTTAAATTTACTATAATCCTATTCAGATCTAAAGCAAAAACATCAAAAATTGAAACAACGCTCAAATTCAAGTATAGAATCATTAAACCAAATATTCACCACACAAAAATAATCATCAAATTAAAACAAACAAACAAAAATTAAAAAAAAAATTACTCAACCAAAAAAAGTCAAACCATCTAAATCTCATGAACTATAGTTAGATCGTCGAATAATTGACCAATTAAACAAAACATAATCACCGATCATCAAACTAATTCACAAAAAGACATAAAAATTATCAAAAAAATTTAAAATAAAAAAAATTCCCAAAAATTCAATTCATTTTCCATAAACAAAAACATAGAATCAAAGAGTGGAAGATGATTACCTGAGAGGAAGAGAATGAAAGGGAAAAAGTTAGAGAGATTTGGTTCTAAAGAATTTTTCTTTCTATGAAACGTTTAGATTTTGTGGTTGGTGAAGTTTTTCATTTCTTGTAGATATGAAAGGGGATAGTGATAAATCAAACGGTGGTAGTTGGATTTTTAGGTTACGGGAGGGCACGTGGAGATGTGTTATTTGTCTGTTGTAAAATTATGTGCCTCCCATTGTTCTACCTTTTGACTACTCTCGTTAATTATATATGAAGCCGGCTGGGTCCACTTCGGAGAAACTTCATTTACGCGGACCATTAACAAGTATTTCCCTCCTTAAATAAAAAAAGAGTTTATTCTTCCTACTCCTTAAATAAAAAAACACGTATTTACCGCAGCACTCAGCTTAAAATTATCCATATAAATTTGCTTTTTCGTTTTTTGTTGTTTAAATTTGTCGTCGTCTAAATATATATACTCCCTTCTCAATTTATAACCAAAAACAACTTTTTCATTATCAAAACAAAAATAATATAAATTCTTGTCTCAAATTTAAAATAAAATACATTCCTGAATAAGTATGAATTTTTTATCATTTATAATATGAGACGGAAGTATCAATTGGTTTAATCAACCGATTTTTTTTTAAATAAATACACCCAAATATATTTTTTACTTGGCCCAAAACATTCTTTCTACACCTCCCTTTTATTAAAAATTTCAAAATATTTAATATATATATATATATATATATATATATATATATATATATATGGGGTTTGCTAACTTAGACTAGGAATGACAATTTGACCCATACCCAGTGGGTACCCGCAGAAAATACCCACAACGGATAGGGTAAAAACCCGCATTTTGGGTACGGGTATGGGTAATTACCCACAAAAATGAGCGGGTATGGGTGCGGGTACGGGTACCTTAGTACCCACCCCGCCCCATACTCATATAATATATATTTATTAATTTAATTTATATTATTATATAAAAGTATATGTATATTAGTTTTAAAAAATACACACTATTAAACTATTATCCATGTTTTTAATAAAAGTGTTTATTAATAACATAATCAAACACAATGTGAATATGTCAACAGATATATGAACTTTAACCTGAGATTAGTAATAATTTTGTTTATAATTTTCAAAGATCGACATTAAAATCTTTGAATTTTATTAAAATAATATGATATTTTATAATTGATCGATTAATTCTTCGCAAAAGTGCGGGTAATGGGTACGGGTATGGGTACTTAGGTACCCACAGGGCATGGGTACGGGTGCAAAGTTTGTTACCCACGCGGGTATGGGGGCGGGTACGGGTATTTTTTCAAGCTGCGGGTATGGGGATGGGTACTATACCCTACCCATTGCCATCCCTAACTTAGACCCACCTAAAAACATGAAGGTCTAAGTTAGCAAGGTGCACCTTTTCACTTTGGACAAAAAAACTTTAACATTTAGTTATTTTACAATAGAAAATTGAGGGTTAGTTAAGTAAATTTTATTAAATATTGTGCACCCATTTGCTAATTTAGACCAACTTAATTATAAAACATGAAGGACAACCTTATAAAACAAAAATTACAACCTAAAAAAACATCTTCCATCCAAATTTCAATTTGGTTTTTTTCTCTCTTTGATCAAAACAAAAAAATCACTGCACTTTATATTAATCCAAAAAATTGATGTGTTTCGACGTTTCGTATAAATGTTTCATTGAGTTTTCTTTTGGAATTTATTGTTGCCATAACAGAAGACAATTTTTCATGTTCTTATAAAAAGAAAATGAAGAAACATAATACAAGTCTTGTATCGATACTAAGATTAAGCTATTATTGTAACTAGAGAAAAAAATTAAGCTATTATTTGAGGCAATTATATGATCAATTGATCGTGTGTTTTTCTTTAATAAATAAAACAGAGTTTAGTATGGTAAAAAACTTAATTGATGTTTCCATTGAAATTGAAACAAACTGGAAACTATTTACATTCAAATTCAAACATTTTGAGAAAATTAAGGAGATAAAACGGTTAGTGTATATAGCTTTTGTTGGAAACTACAAAATTACCCTTATTCTAAATTTACTTAAAACAATTGCAGAAAGGATATTTTTGTCCAAAGTGAAAAGGTGCACATTGCTAACTTAGACCTTCATGTTTTTAGGTGGGTCTAAGTTAGCAAATCCCTATATATATATATATATATAGTGATGGCTGCCGATGGTCAACAACGGACCTAAAACTTTGGAGTAGCGGAGCTCCGTCAATGAATGGTTTTTAGAAGAACACGATGACGCTCCTGTTGTCAGTGGCGGAGTTCCGACCGTCCATGTCTAAATTCAATCTTTCTCTAAAAAATTATAGTCTAGTTATAAAAAAGAACAACAACACACTCATATTTTACTTACGGCAGACAACAACACAAAACATCACAATTTAATATGCGGACTAATACGAACGAGACTCATATCAACATATCATAACTTGTTTTCATTTAGTGATGGATTTATACCTACCTTATTTAATTTGCGGATTTATGCGGAACGAGTTAAATGGATCGGGCCAAACCACTTAGCCAGCTCTACTCACTAGTATTGACATGATAAAAAATGTCATTTCATATCATCACATGATTATATTTATTGTTTTGTCTCTATTTTATCCTTTGAATTAAGCTATTATCTGTATATAAAAAAAAATACATATATGGTGGATTCTAAGGTGAGGGCTCTATCAAATCCCTCACCGGTGAACCACTATCTTTGACCATTAGATTAAATACGTATATATGATTTAGATAATCATTGTCACACTGGATTTTAGTCTTTCTTCTATGGTTATTTCCTATGAAACCTCGATACTCTAAAAATGGCAAAGTATCGTGTCTGATACGTATTCGATACCGATACTCGTCTGATACTCTTCGATACTCGTATCGGACAATTAATATTATTTTTTTAAAGAAAAAATTACCGATACATGTTGGATACTTCTCGATACACGTATCAGAGAAGTATCGGACAACTAATGTCCTATGATGATAGAATTAGAGGACATCATACTGATATAATCTGTGTTTCCTTTTAACTAGTGAATGTTAGGGGATGATGTTTTTTGTGTGATACTTTTGATGTTTTTTTTGGATAGTACTAGTTATGTTATTTTTTGTTAGTACTTACTTAACTTAAGATATGTAATCGTCACTTGTTTGCTCAATATGTAATCGTCAATTGTTTGCTCAGTTTGAGTAATTTGAATTTTAATTTATTATCATTTTCGATTTTTGTTATGTTTATATATTGTGCATTTATATATTTGATTTTAAATTTAATTTTTAAACAACGTATCGCGGCAGTATCGTATCGGGGATTTTGAAAATTTTCTCGTATCGCCGTATCAGTATCGTGTCATGTATCCGAACTTCATAGGTTATTTCTCTCCACCAAAATTTCACCTCTATTATATTTTCCCATTTCTTGCATCTCAATAAAATTAAAATGAAACCGTTCAAAGACTTCCTTCTCCTCTTTTGTTAGTTTTTATAAATCAAATTCTACATTGCATGGTTAAATAAAAATCATTTATTACAAAAGATTTAAGGGTTTTTTTTGTGTGATGCATATAGGTTTTAATTAAATTATAAACAAACAAAATGGGATAATTGTATAAATCGATTGTCTGAGTTCAAAAGAAATAACACAATTATAATGTACCAATGATTGTAATTTGTAAATGAGAGTAACTCGACTATACTTTTTTTTTAGTGAAATTGTTAACATCCTTTTTTGGAAGGATGTCATGGTGTGTTCATTCATATATTTCCCCCACTATAAACAACCAGCATGTAGCCATGGTTCCACAATTCTAAAATTGGAAGAATAATATATTAGAAGAGGAACTGGCGCGGTGGTAGAGAGTGGTAGACGGTGGTTTGGGGGCAGATCCGGTGCCTGGATTTTTGTTGAGACGAGATGAAAGAGGAAGAGAGAAGGTGGGGCAAGGAATTGTGTAGGAAAAGACACATATGTTCTCATATTTTTTCAAACTCATCTGAACAATTAGATAAATCTAATGGTATATAAAAATGGTTCACCGGTGAGGGACTTGATAGAACCCTCACCCTAGAAGCTATCCATATTATGAGTTTGAAAGTTTTGTGACGAAGTCAAATCACGAATTTTCCTCGCATTTGCATCCTGTTTAACAGTTGATTTTTGGGATCATTCTTCACCATATTGTTACTACACCAGGTATATACATACTTACCCTATTCTTTTATTATTACGAATTGAGATGGATCTTATTTTATTTACATAAAAAATGAATTCAGTAATAGGATATCTCTATTTTAAAGAAAATTATTACTATAGTTACTAACTAAAATGTCCCTCGTACTTGGTCTTCTTTGTGCCAAATTGACAATTAGATATTTGAAATGGATGCTAAGATATATTTGTGGATAATATTAATGGAGATGTTTGTTGAAGATATATTTGATTTTGGTGCTACATTATCCATAAATAAATGTAAAAAAATGTGGTCAAACATCCATTATCTTAAAAATAGGAATGTTGAGAACCTGGGAAGTTTACGGCCGAGCAACAATCGTATAAGTACATTTCACCATTAACTCGTTTGTATGAGCAATATATGATTAGTTGATTAAGTGATATAAGGCGGAGCCACATTAGGGCAAGCCTAAGCAAGTGCCCAGACTCTCACAAAAAATTGTGGTATTTTTAAGGGTTAGTTTAGGGTAAAATTGAGATTTTTTATTTAAAATTAAGATAAACTGAAAAATTTAGGGGTTAATTTAGGGAAAAACTTGTTAGACTTAAATTTTGTCCAACTCCATAAAACTTCTGGCTCCGCCACTAACTATGCATGTTAGTATGGTTTTGGACCGCTTAAGCAGATAGTTAAAAGTTCGAATTCTGATTCATGCATGTATACGAAAAATTTGATTGAGAGAGAGAACCTAGTTTGTGTACCCTACAAATTCTTTAACGAAGATTAATCGGCGGTAGAAAATTCGTGTCTATAAATACCCAAAAACAATAGATTCATTTGGCAAAAAATGTGGCAAATACCACTCGTCGTAGGTTCCTTAGTTATTCTTAACACACATATCATTCACGTTTGAGGTAGGTACTACAACAAGAGCAACCATGTGTTAAGACACAATTTTTACCACGATTTCCGTTAGACATATTCAGGCAGAACTTTTATCACAAGTTCAACAAATTAGTAACATTTTTTTTCACATGAGTACCTTCTTAGCTTATTCTTACCAATTTAAAGCTTATATTCAATCTTTTTTATGTGATTTCATATTTACAAGATAGTTCAATTGTTACTATATTAAACACACCCTAATTAATTAACTTGGACCGGGCAAGCCGTGACCATGTCCAAACTGAGTTCTATATAACAAGGACACTTGCATCATATTTGTGTACCCCAATAGAAACATAGTTAGCTTAGCACATTATTCTAAATATGAGGACGAGTGCAAAAATAAATTATGTATTCCTAATCATATTTATTTTTTCATTAACTCATGCCTCAGCAATTTCTCTTACAGGATTCAAATACGTAGGAGAAGCACCAAAGATTTTTGAAAACATAAAAGCACTAAAATTGGGTGCAAAAATCTGGGAAAAAATAAAGTCATTATTCAACAACAAGCAAAATGTTGGAGATACAATCCAAGGATTATCCTATGTGAAAGAATATTTACAATTCCTCGGCTACTTCAACAACACCTTGATCATCATCAACGATACTGTCACAAGCGATTTCCAATCCGGTTTGAAAGATTATCAGAAAAATTTCAATCTTAAAGTTACAAGACAACTTGATGATAACACATATGACAAACTGTCATCCTCACGTTGTTTTGTTTCGGACATCATCAATGGTACGGACACCATGGAAGAAACAAAGATATCGTTTAAACCATGGTGGGGTGCCGATAAGAAAGAACTGACGTATGCTTTTAATCCCGAGAACAACGTAACAAATGAGATCAAGTCATTGGTAAAAAGTGTCTTCGAAAACTGGTCCATAACAACCTTGAAATTCAAAGAAGCAACAACGTTTAATGATTCAGATATCAATATAGTGTTTGTTAGGATTGACGGAATAGGTGGATTTGTGGGAGGTGCGGATAGTAATTATAGTTCACATATTGGAACTATATATTTGGATTCCGACGAGCAATGGATATTGCCAAGTGACAATTTTAACAAAGACGGTGACGTAGATTTGGAATCGGTTGTGATGCATGAAGTCGGTCATGTTTTAGGGTTGGAACATTCTTCTGTGGAGGAAGCGATTATGTATCCGATTGTGTTGCAAGAAAAGAAAACAAAATTAGTTAATCAAGATGATCTGCAAAAGATTAGTGAAATATATAAAGTGAAAGTGAATAATGGTTCATCCTCTTCTCATAGTAATGGAGGTGATGTTGCATGTTGTGGATGGAGGGGTCACATAGTTTATGGTTTGGTTAGTGGATTTATTTTTGTGGTTTTAGGTATTTTCTGAAGTGAATAAGTCAACCATGTGGAATATGCATCATGTTTATTTGTTTGTTGTTCATTTTGACTTGTGTGAGTGTGACAATATGTGTGTTTTTAGTTTGTTCTTTGTTTCGGGGGAAGAAAATATTGTACTATATATGTTGGATTTGAATAATAGTGTATATATTGTCGACAAAGAATATTGATCAAAATAATATTATCAATAAAAAAAGTTTGTAATTAGAGGATTTCTTTTTCATATGTCCTGTTTTAAGTTTAAAGAATTTTCAGAAAAGTATTTTTATTATACAATAAAAATCATTTTTGGTTCCTTAGACACATAATTTCCCGAGTCAAAATTACTACACAAAACATAGCCCCTCTCTTCCAATGAGCTAAAGACTGAATTATTTTTTTTTAATATGTTAGAGGTTCGAGTTCGATCATCGGCTCCTTTGTAAAGAAAAAAATAAAAACAATTATATATCTATTGAGTCCTACAAAGTAATCCAAACAAATAAATATTGAGTCGTTAATTCAAACAAACAAATATATATTGAGTAGGTTAAGTTTATTTTAAATTTCACTTTAATCACTTTAAGTTTTTTCCTTTTTTATCTCATTTTAATTCCTTAAGTTACAAATATTATATACAATACAATTTGGTCTTTCAAAAAAAATATTTGCTTCACTTATGTCCTTTGAAGTTATGAATTTGGACACTTTGATCATTTATAAATTTTAGACTAGTCTTCCTATTATTAGAGTATGCAATTTAAGGGATATTTCGTGCGTCTTGTGGAGTTAGGTTGAAATCGGTCATCACTTATTTGTGACTTGTGAGTTGACCTCTCGAGTCTGGTATTGTATTTCTCAGTGATTAGTTATATGGAGAGAGTTTGTTTCTCCTAAGAACATTGTTGGATTATTTGAGAGTTTCCTTGGTGATTAGATGAAAATTTTATAAAATCTAAACTGGGATGCCAAAAACATAAATAGTATATTATTAGAAGAAATTCAACAATAACATAATACACCAACATAAACATCATCATCAACGACATTAACATAAACACAAGTTGAAAACATTAATTAAACAATAGCAAAACTATGGATGAACTAAAGTAGTTACTTTATCTTCATCATATTCAATCATGCACGCTACAATTTAACCAAATATGTCCTTAGAAAATTATCAAAAAAATAAAAATATGTCCCTCTAGAATTATTAAACTTGAGCAAATAGATTCAACATATCTCACCAGGGTCGTTTCTATCCAATAACTCAAACTTGAGAAATCTATACTAAATTCTCGAATATGTTTTACAAAAGAGGAGATAATGTGTCTATTTTAACTTTAAAATGGATAGTATTAAGCACCACTACAAAGATATTTTTTTATTTTTTTTACTATAACTGTTATTTGCTCTTTTATTGGATTACAATTTATTAGTTTTAATGTCCAGGGTACTCAAATCTAAACCAATCCAATAAAAAACCGCAAACCAATCCAAAAAAATTAAAAACCACAAAAAACCGAATAATTTTGAATGTATTTGGATGTCCTTTTGTGAAAAACCGAATAACAATTTAAGTATTTTTTTTTGACGAACAAATATTTAAGTATTGTTTATTTAAAAACCAAATAAAACCGAACTAACCGAACCGAAGTAAACCGCATAAAATTCGATTGAATTGGATTGGATATTTTTTTGGTCATCTAAAAATCGAACCAAACTGCATGCTATCTTTTCTTTGGATCGGATGACTTTTTGTCTCATAACTGATCCAAACCGAACCACGAGTATCTTATTCCAAAGTATATTATACTAAACAAAATTTATTCATATTCAAGAAAACGATCTATGGATTAAAAAATAATATGCAAAAGATGCTTATCTATAAATTCTACTAAATTCAATTGGGGAATTTGGGGACTAGAACCGTTGAGAATGGAGATTCTGTGTTTCAAATTTTAAATACCCATTTTATACTTGAAAGGTTATAAAAATGACAATGTTAGAAAAATGGGAACACTATACAATATTTTATCCAAAGAGGGGTCCACACTTGATAAAAAGTCAAAAATCACAACTTACACTTATTTTGACAAAACTTTCTTATTTTGACAAAGTTAAGATTTTTTACACGGTCCATAGTACATAGAACTTTTACTACATATGGATGAATGGTAGTGAAGAGGAGCATAGTCAAGTCTCAAGAAACTAACTAACCAACCGTTTAAGAATGAAGCAAGAGGGAAAAAAGACAAAGGTGTCTTCATGCTAATTAATTCATAATTAGCCAACAATTAGTGGCGATTAGCTTGCTATATAAGGACAAAGTATG
The DNA here is from genome assembly GCA_951799995.1 of Trifolium subterraneum. NCBI lineage: Eukaryota > Viridiplantae > Streptophyta > Magnoliopsida > Fabales > Fabaceae > Trifolium > Trifolium subterraneum. Next base: position 55,917,549 of record OX637462.1, read on the forward strand.
TACTGGCATGTCTCATGTTGATGGTGAAACCTAAATCCATGAACAAGTTTTTGCTTTCTTTGCATGCATTTTTTATAATTAAATGAAAAATTTAGATGAGTTCAATCACTCAGGTTCATTAAAATATAGTGAAAGCTATAATTGTCCATTGTTCCAAAAAGAAAAATAGAAGGTTACAACATTTCAATAAAATTGAACCGAATTGTAAAAAGTTTAGACGAATTGTTAGAAGTTAGAACCACCTTTATAGAATACTATATTTTATACCTTTTTGAACCGTATTGATTCTTTGTGAACCGAAATATAACATCATATTAGAATTGATGAAAACAACCAAAAACCTAACTTAATATATCATGACGGTAAGAAATAATAGAAAATCAAACCAAATTCTACATTAAAAAGAATACGAAGCATGTATATCAACAGTGAAATTTGAACTCGTGTCCTTATAGAATGAAGGCGTCAGATCCTTACCAACCATACAAGATCCAACTAACTGATGCTTGTTTTTTCATTCGAGAGATCTAAGCATGGACCAGGATTCACTGATATAGTGATTTCCCACAGTAATCAATCTCAGTCATTAAATTCAGATTGGACGATTCAGATTAAATACACAGTTAAATTATCTTATTTATTGATTCAGATCGGACAGTTCACAGCCGTAAGCCTATAACTGCGCATGAAATCCATTTCCATCTAAGCATAATGACAAGAGATTGTAGTAGCTCAAGTTGATTATTGATTAGCCAGTTGGTCCATTTCCAAGAAACATCCAAACATAAAGTTGGCAATAATAATACAATTAAATTGTTTCAATCAAAATAGCTGGAGTAGATATAAAAGGGCCACTAACCAATTAATTACCCTTGTAAAGTGCCAAGTACTTGAATCCAACATATGATGGGACCAATATGCAATGCCAAAAACAAAAAATATGGATAGGAAATTGAATTGATCATGGATAGATATTGATTGAACATTAAGAAATGTACCAAATTTATGTAATGGTTATCCAATTTTGAGTACTAAACATAGAGAGACAAAAAATTATGAATTTTATAATAATGAATCAATCATAGAGTATACAAAAATTACAAATGAATTGCAAATTATGGTAGGTGTGATAATGAGGGAATTTATGGAAACAAAGAGGAAGAAAAAATTATTGATTGTTCCAATTATCAGACTATACTATCATCTCCACCTAGTAGGCTGATGGTGACTTCTACTACTATCATCACTTTGATCAGTTATCTCTCCACCTATCTGATTTTTATCTAAACTCGAACCCTTATGCTCTCGTTGATAATCACGATTGGAATGAGAAGATTCTCCTGCGATTCTTCGATCCTGCAGACAGGAATGAGAAAGAATCAAATTGATCAGTATTACATTACAACAATGTTGAATTTTCCTGTTTGATCATTGTTATATGTTGTTGCCGCTAAATAACTGAACCAAACATAATTTTTCCACGAATCTCCTTGGGAGTTGCATGGATTCTCAATACTAGTTAGAGTAAATTTCGAAGTTTGAGAAGGAAAAGAAACATACATACCTCACGAAATAAGAGATCTTCGGCCTCAAGCATGTGGATCACTTGTCCCATTTTAGGCCTCTTAATGGAATCAGGATCAACGCATCGAAGAGCAACCAATAAAGCCCGTTTAAGAGCCTTTGAAGATGGTTTCTCCGGAAGCTTAGGATCAACTACTTCCTCGGCTTTTCGACTTCCAACCATATTTTTCAACCACTCAACTAAATTAACCTGCAATAATTCAAACTTCCATGGTAAGGAGAAATGCGAAATGAACAATCTCAAAACTGTTGATTGTTGTTAGTAATGGTTTCTAACCTCTCCTTGTGGTCTGCTATAATCAACCGGACTTCTTCCGGTGATTAGTTCCATGATGAGTATCCCAAAGCTATACACGTCACTCCTCTCGGTCAGCATTCCAGTGCAGGCATACTCGGGCGCAACATAACTGCGAAAAAAGTAAAGGAGATTTTATATCAGTGAACTGAGAGTAATTGTAATTTGTAACCGGTAACAAAGATATGATAATGGTTTGTAAAATGATACTAACCCAAATGTCCCCATGACTCGAGTCGTGACATAGCTGTGGTCAGAATGCAAAAGTTTAGCAAGACCGAAATCAGAAACCTTAGGGTTCCATTGGCGATCAATGAGTATGTTGCTTGATTTCACATCTCGGTGAACAACTTTTGGTTCAAGACCCTCATGAAGATAAGCCAATCTGAAAAGATACACAAAAATCACCGTGATGAAAACATTTCAAGCATCAATTTGATTAGTAAGTATCTAGCATAATGTGTCCTGTCTTCTTTTTTCGATAAAAATAACGGAAGTTAAATGACGGGTAAAAATGGAAGAAAAAGTGTTACATTAAAAAATAGTAAACCCTTCTATATACACGTATAAATAATGTATGCAGAAGCAATCATGAACATATTACCCTTTAGCTGTGCCCAATAAAATGTTCATCCGGATATCCCATGTCATAGGGCTTACAGGTCCAACATCTCCATGCAACCACTGGTCTAGATTGCCATTATCGACATATTCATACACAAGCATCCTGTAACAAGAATCCACAATTTAAATCATAAGTCTCTTCGAACTAAGCAAAATTCTAGCTTCAATGTTTAATATTAAACATTTAAGATTCTGTTGAAAAATACCTGTATGCACCTTCAACACAGTATCCAAGCAACCTAACAAGATTCTTGTGTCGCACACGACCAATTACTTCTACCTCAACTTTAAATTCTCTCTCAGCTTGGCCTCTGAAAATGAGTTAAATATAAAATGCTAACTTCTGAGAAAAGCCAAATACAAGAACACATAACCTTTCTTTAGGTAGTATTAAAGTAACAGTAGGTAATAAAATAGTGAAAAATCAAAACAATGTATGAATATGACATTACAAAATCACTAAAAGGTAACTGCATTATTAATTCAGTTGTAAGAAAACAAAAGAAAAAAGATTCTTCTCCTCACACAACTGAAGCACTTTAAAATAAAATCTAACAATACAAGAGAAGGATAACAAACACACAAAATGGTTGAAAAGTAGAAAATAGTAGCAAGAGTAAAACAGAAAAAACATTAGCACATAGTAAAAAAGACGAACCAAATCACTTCTCAAAATAAGCATTAGTTAGTATAGTTCAAGCAAAAACATGCCTATATTTATGATTCTCCAAAATCAAATAAAAACAATACAAAATGAAAAAATCTGTCTCAACCCTCTCTAATCCAAAAAGATCAAAGAACTACATATATAGAGAGAGCGTGAATTTTTCATTCTCTAGCAACCAAAATTAAGAAACCACAAGACAATCATTAAACTATTACCAAACACAGAACATTACATTAGTCCAAACGGAACTAAACTCCAACTCCTTAAAAATGGTTCCAACTTCGAGCCTTGTGGATTAAAAAAAAGTGGTTCCAACACGAGACTCCACCAAAGGTGGGCCAATCATATTCTCCAATGAAAATTACTCATCGACAAATCCAATAACTACTCCTTACTAATAATGGTTCCGAATTCAATAAAAAAAGTGGTTCGGACATGAGACTCCACTAAAGATGGTTAGTCAGATTCTCCGACGAAAATTACTCACCGACAAATCCAATAAATACTTCCTACTAGTACTAATAAGTAATAACACAGTTTAATAAAAACTATTACACTTCTACACAAATTGACATAGACCCAACATCAAAATTTAACAATAGATCACAAAAAAACACATTTTTATTTATTTTCAGAAAAATTAAATTAGAGTAAGATTAAGATTAACATTAACATACTTGTTATTCAAGAGATTCTTAACAGCAATTTTGACACCATCAGGAAGAACACCACTGTAAACAATACCATAACCACCTTCACCAATAACATTTTCTTCACTCAAACCATTAGTTGCAGCTTCAAGTTCTCTAAGAGTATACCATCTCCCCCATCCAAGATGCGAAACTTCAGGTCCCACACTTCCAAAAGACGACGCCGTTTCACTCACACTACCATTTCCTCTACTCTCTCCACTGGTTGAAACAACACGGTTGTTACTGTTGTTGTTGTTGAGGTTATGGAGTTCTAGTTTGACGGTATCGACGAGGTGGATCTCAGATGACGGCGGCGCGTGGATGATTTCTTGGATTTCTTTAGAGATGATAGGAGAGTGGTGGTTGAGTTTAGTGGTTTTGTGGTGGTTTTTGCGGCGGCGTGAAGTGAGACAGAGAGAGAGAAGGAAAAGAGTGAAGACAATGATTGAACCGACAAGGATTCCGATGAGGACCCAAAGACGGAGACCGAAGATTGATGTTTGTTTTGAGAGCTGTGTGTTGATGAAAGCAGCATTGTATACTGTCATAATGATGATTATGTTATTATCATATGATGTTTTTTTGTTGTTGTTGTTTGTGTTTGTTTGTTTTTTTATGAGTTTTAGGAAATAGGTGGCATTGGATTTTGTGTGAAAATGGAGAAAGAAAGAGAAAGTGTGAGTGTGTGAGTGAAAGATGAAGATTCTTTTTGAAGAAAAAAGATGAAGTTTTTATTTGAATGAAAATGGTGAAGAGTAGAGAGAGAAAGAACAGAGTTAAGGAAGCTTGTTGGGTTTTATTTTATGTTTGTTGTTTGGACTTGAATTTTAGAAAAATTACGAGATTATAGGTCATAACATAAGTAATCTCACTTGTTAATTTATGATCAAATGATCTAAATTTATTTGTTAAAATTATTTTGGCCATTCTACCAAAAAAATACAAAAAAAAAAAACTTTTTTGACCATATTATTTATATCAGATGGTTTTTTTTTTTTGACTAAATTTATATCAGATGGTTTTGATAATTAGAAATTCAGTAACAATAATAATAAGTAAAATTATTAATTTAGATTTGATTTATTAAAATTATTTTGACCATTTATTTATATTAGATGCCTTTGATAATAAAAAATTTGGTAAAAAAATAAGAGAAAAAAGAACATGCAGATGTAAATTAAAATGATTTTATATTGTCAATCAATATCAACTCTATTTACCATTACGTCATCCCACTTCACTTCACTTTTTGGATATGATATGACAAAATGATAGTAGTTGTTTATTGAATGTTCATGTAAAACTATTTTACACCATCGGTGCATCTCAATTGAAATAATAATTAAATTATTTCAATCAGTTGCTCAAAAACAAAATTATTTCAGTCAAATATTGTTAAATAATTGAATTTAGGTTTGATGAATTAAATTATTTTGACCAGTCATTTATATCAAACTTTTCTTTTACAATTATATATCATATGGTTTTGATAATTAGAATTTCAGTTAAAAAAAATAATAAATAAGGTTTATTAATTAATCATTATATCAGTCAAATATTGAATTTATATTTGATGTATTAAAATTACTTTGACCATTTATTTATATCAGATGGTTTTGATGATAAAAAAACTGGTAAAAAACAGTCAAACATTGAATTTAGATTTGTTGCATTATACTGCATAAAAAAAACCATTCAATTATATCAATTTTTTACAATTAATCAGTAAAAAATAATAAATAAAGTTTATTAATTAATAATTATTTCAGTCAAATAGTCAATTTAGATTTGATTTATTATTTTATAGAGTCATTGACCAATCAAGTTAGATCAATAATTTTGTGCTTGATTTTACTATTGATGTGGAAAAGATCATCCCCGCAACTATGATCGGAAGGATAAGAAATTATTTGATATCAGGACTGCTTTTGAATCAGATTATGCGGTTCAGTTGACCAGATAATGATGGAAAAAATAATATTAAAATAGAATAACATAAAAGAATTGATAATTGTGTTGTGGATAAATAAATTATGGTTGTTGTGCGACAGACTGATCTAGGTCCCTTGCTGCGTCCTTTGTTTGTTGTTGGTGATAAGTTTGTGTCTGTTTTTATATGCGTGAACCCCATTAAAAAATTTAATTGCTAAATAAAATTTGAACTTTATTCTAATAAAAAATTAAATTTGAATTCTTACTAATCATTTTTTTTATTAGACTTATTAATCATTTGAGTTTAAAGATTAATTTTGTGTTTAATTTTGTTCGTTGATGTAAAAAAGAAAATACACAAAAATGGAAAAGCATAAAAATATTTATAGATGCATGGTGGATAAACAAATTATAGTTGTGTAATCGTAAAAAAATAAAAAAAGTTGTGTAGTGGTGTGTGTGACAGTGCGATAGTACACTGGATTGGATCTATCTTCTCTGGTTTTTTTAAGATCATGTACCAAAAAAGTTACGCATTAAGCTTATGGCCCCGTTTGTTTTGGATTTTTTTAAAAATAGATTTTGTAGTGTTAGAAATTTTTTTTATAAAAGATTTAAATGAAAATTTTGTTTGAATAGTTATTCTTAAAATGTTATTTTAGGTATTTCATCATTTTATTGAAAAAAATTTTGGATATCAAAATTTCAAAAAATCACTTATTTTTGAAATACAACTTTTTGAAAAAATTGTGATTTTGACTATGTTTTAAACTTCAATAATGTATATTTATGTTATATGATGTCAAAATTAGTGTTTCAAATTATAAAAAACGAATACAAAAAAACTTGTAATATTTTGAAAAATGGTTTTACAAAAGCTATTTTAAAAAATACAAAGAAAAATCTATTTTTTTAAAGCTGAAACAAACAAGCTCTATATCTAGTCTAGGTACAATCCTATATGTAGGACGACTAATATTCATTAATTTAAATTGATATAATATATTAATCGAAATTATTACATATTTAAGCTCATAATATTTCTGAATTAATAACATAAAACAATTTAACATCTACAAATGTAACAATATCTATAATTGATGTGATAAAACTCAAATGTCTGAAATAATCATTCATCTAGATCTACAACATTGACAACACTAAAATTGTTAAATCTACACTAGATTTAAATCGAAATAAATCTACAACTCTGCACTAAATTTGGAGAAACCTCCTCTAAGCCCCTACAAAGTTTTTTTTGGGAGGTTAAACAAGAGTTCATTCAACCAAAGTTGGGTAACAACCAAAGAGAGGGGTTGCAATTGAACTGAAATTGGAAACGAGGGGCATACCACAACCATGTTCTAGATCCTACAAACTTTGCCAAAGTGGCTACATTGTGTGCTTCAACATTTATATCCCTATTAACAAACTTAATAGAAACATAAGAGAAACTACTTAACAAACCAAGGTATCTAGACCGAGCTTCTACCGCATTAATTCCCTTCATGTCGCTGATTGAATTTTTATCATTGCTAGGCATATTTCGGCTAAAAGAAGCTTCAGACCAGTCAAGGTTTACAACATGTCCGGATGCATTTTGGTTGGTCGTCCAACACCCACTCTGGTAACACATGCCATATCAGCCATGAACTTTCTCTTTTGTCCCCGGTCTTCCTCCATTATTTCCACTTCCATATAGGCTGCCTCTTACCAAGTTATGTCACAGGTGGTTCATGAGCTTCGCCTTTCTTGACTCCTTTTTTATTGGAGCACTTCTTTGTTGGTTTTGGATTTGACTTAAGCTTTATGTTTGAGCCCTTGTCCCCTACAAAGTTAATATTTTGATGGTTCCTTCCTTCTTAATATGATATCTTAAAATTATGAATAGTAAAAGTTTCAGTATTCTTTTAAACACATTCTTAATAAGTTACAAAATGTACTGAAGAATTAAAAACGCTGTTAGTGGAGAGCCCTTTATGACAAAGACATCATCATACAAGACCAAAAAATAGAAAAGAGAAAAAAAAGCATTTTCTTTATTACTTATCTTATGACATTTGATCTTTGTTAAATAGTAGGATTGCTGAATCTTAATTACACTCAAAGATGTTCTTTAGTTTTTTTTTTTTACTTTCTCTTTCTCTTTTACATCTTTAAATCATGACCATGATATATATTGTAATAATTAAAATAGTGGATAATAATTTGTCTATTAATTAACTTTAACTACTGGCCATATCCAATATAATTTGATCATGTAGCTAATTAAAAAATAAAATTGTCTCCGTAAGCTTAGAATTGATATTATGTGTGTGAGTGTGAGTGATCAGTATATTTTGACAAATATTTTTTTGTCTTTATATTTTGACATATTAAACGTTTTTCTAGCCTAGCTAATATTAGTTTTTTTACCATGTTTCTAAACTTTGGGTCATAAATGAGCTCTAATGTATTATTTTGATTAACTTTTGGATTTAATTGCATATTGATCCATTTTCACTCTACCGGCCATAACTTGGGCAACGTTTATTGGTTGAAGCGAGTACGAACCCGTTGGAAAGCTAGGAAGCAGAGCTACAACTTTCATGTTGAACACGAAGCCCGGTTCAGAAATCCTGTTGCTCAAGCATACGAACTACTGAAGCCATAAAGTTAAGTACGGGTTTTGGGTCACTTAATAATTTGTATTGGGTTAATTAGCGCCCATCCTGAGCCTCACTCTTGTTTAGAACTTTCTTACTTAATTAGGTTAATATATTATGAGTATAAATAAGGTTGCTACAGCCAAAACGAAAAGTCTCATCTTGCATACTATTTTATAGAAAAAGGGAGTTTTGTGAATCAATTATGAAAGGCTAATCCCTAGGTCGATTCACTTGTTAGAAATTGTTCGTTGAGGATATTGAGGTTCAGTTTATAATATTAATTCGTTTTTATGATTCTATTTCTTTTCTTTCAAACCTTAGTCTGGCAATTTCAAGTTCCTTTTGTTTGTTAACATTTGAATTTCAAATTTGCTTTAATCTATTTGAGATGATCGGTTGATACTTTCAATTTAGAATTCAGATTATTTGAATTAATATGAACAGTTGTTTATGTTATTTTGAATAGGTTTTGATAGAATCTTTAATGGTTGTCACAGAGTTTGATAAAATTTGATTTTTAAGTTAATCGTCTTTTTGTAACGGTTGTACGTACAAGAATCTCAGTTAATCATAATTTGTGAGAGTTTAACGGTTGTAATCTGTTTTACTAGAAATTTGAATAGGATTAATCGTCGGTTTATTGGTTTATCTTATATTCAAATAAGATTAGAATCATGAAAAGGAATAATTCTTTGAACACCTATGATATATCCCAAGAACATCTCATAACCAGATAATTGATTGTTTTTAATCGATTGATATTTGAAACTTTTACAAACCTCTTCTATAAACAAAAAAAAACCCCTACATTTATTTCTTTTTTGGTTCTTATTTCATGCTATTGATAATTTAGAGGTCTTTGAGAGACAACTGAGGTTGACTGCCTCATTACTACATTATTTATTTATTTTAATTATTTTGACCGCGTACGACAACAATCATTGAGTCCATAATCCAAGTACATGAATAAAACTATCTCTTTTAACTTGACCAAAAAAAAAAAAACTATCTTTTTTAATTTTTCAAGTTCTTTACTTGATATGCTTATATCTTTTCACTCATTCATATAGGTCTTCATGCATGACTTCCCTCATTTTTATTATTAAATATAACTTTTGGAGTTAGAGTTATGTATTTCAATCACCAAAAACACTATCAACTAACTACACATTTTTATAACTAGTGTGGTGCCCGTGCGTTGCACGGGTTCGACGGACCACCATTTATATGTCAATCATGGTTGTTATCAATCATGGTCGTTGCGAATCATGTTAAATTAAACGAAATTTATGGGGCTAAGTAGTTTTCCGAGAAATCAAGCATAGAATAAAAGAGAATGCAAACTTGATTATAAACTTTTTAACAATATTGAGACATAGCAATTCAAACACAAAAGTCCAAATTATACAAACAAAATAATAAAGTTAGGGTTAAGTAACAAAGGCCTAGATAATGAAATTCAAGGGATGCTTATAACTTGAAATACTGCTCTGTTTGATAGAAAGCTTTGTGCCCAGTGTTTGTTGGAGGGGAAACCAAAGTTGTGTGCACACCCATGAAAGGAGATATCTTTAAATAAACTACCTTATTGTTGGATGGCTTTGTCACACCCAATTTTAGAGTCATACCTTCTATGAGACCACGCTCCCTGCATATACTGCGCCATTGACCCATAATTTGGCAAGTCTTGTGAGGATCCTTTCCAATTTGTAAATGGCACTTCCATGTATGCCCAACCCAATCTATCAATGTTATTTCAGTATCCTCATTCGGAAAAGCATACTCACAAAAACCACTCCACGACAGCTCCTGTTTCAAATTAGGCAAAAAGGCTAAGTGACATACAAAAAATACCAATAACATATTACACATTTGAAGATACACACCAAATTTTCAGACTTAAGATCATTTGAAGTCAAGGTTTTCTCCAGCTTGTGATAGAAAGTTGCTGGAACCACAAAGTAAGGAATAGGCCCATCCAAAGAGCCCTCACGAAATCCTTCAAGCAACATTAGTATTAATATTATATTAGTATTGAAATGAATCAACTGAAGCATCATATCGAATTTTATAGTGGAGCTTTCAAGATCCGTGATATGTATAAAATTTAATTTTTGTCTAAGAGACACTTATTTTTCTCCTATTTAGGTGTGCATCTCAAATAATATAAACTAAACGGGTTTGTACAAACCATATATATTTAAAATAAAAAATTATAATCTAATAGGACTAAATCTTTAAATTTACACACTTCTCCTATATCATTTGATTCACAATATTTTATCTTCTTCCAACTAATTTCATCTTGATCTTCTTCATGTAAATAGAACATAGTGAACAAATCTACATGAAGGGAGACAATTTTCAAAGCCTAACCTATAAAACATACAATTGCGATCCAAAAGAAACTTGAGTGTTTTCAAAGGAATTTCACATTAAAAGAAAATAAGTCAATAAAAAATGTCTTACAATACTTGTGTTGCAACATAATCCAATTCATTAAAAGGGGGAAAAATGAAAATTACAAATAGAATAATGTTCCAAAGATCTTAGTCCCGACACAAAAACATAAACTATAATTGATTAGCCATGAAAAAATCAATCTTTCAAAAGTTTATGCAGGTGCAGCTGCTCCCTTCTTCCAAAATGTCTCATTTGTACATATTCATTGCCATCGAAATATATGCCTCAAGTTCTGAGCGAGATTCTTCCAGATTTGTTCCATGAATCAATATAAGTGCATTTCTCAACCACCTTAAACCTACATCATAAAAAACAAATTAATTAGTCATAACATTAAGTGAACAAATAAACCTATAAGACTATAATATAATAGGTGAGGTAATTTCTAAAGTGTTCTATTCTATGGTAAGATAGAGGAAAAATGATACCTTGATCTATACAAAGTCAGGTTGTGATCTTTGATATTGCAGAAAATTGTCTAATATAGCTATAATGCATCTGCAATTGTTTGACACATTGCAATCACAATGGCTTTAAATTTTTTGACATTAACTAAGAAAATTGTCACAATTTTTAAACTATGGTATAAGAGTATGTTCCTTCTCTAATTTCTTTTGCTGAAAAAAAAAAAAAAAGAGTCATTAACTAAGAAGAAAATTAGGGACACAAGCATTACATTTTTTTAAAATTAAGCATGACTTGGTTAAGTAGATCCTATTCACACCACACATCACAATAATTAATATTACATTAATTTATATGATAATTATAATATTATTATTTAATTAAAATATGAAAGGTAAAAAAAAATAAAAAATAAAAAAGAAAGAAGACAGCAGCTGCAGAAGCAGCGGCCCCGTCCCCCAAATTTTAGTTTTTTTGTTATTGTTTCTAGCTTGTTTTTTTTATTAATATTAATAATTATAAATAATTAATAAAAAAGATAAAAAGAGGGAAGAGAAACCATCGGTAAGAACAAAAAAAAAACAACACTAAAAATAGCAACAAATCTATTATATTTTTGCACCAAGCAACCAATTAAATTCTGCTACATAAAACACTTAGCTGCAAATCAGTAGATAGAAGTAAAAAGCACAAAATAACAAAACAGGTTCAAAGAAAGAAACTCACCAATTATGCCGAAAGAAAGGGAGAAAGAAACAATCAAATCACAAATCTGAAACAAATAAAATCATGTAAACAAAATAAAATAAAAACAAAAATTAAAATCTTACCTGAGGTACAGGAAAAAAAAACTTCCAATAGTTTTTCCATACACTTAACAAATTAATAACATTACTTTACCTAAAAAAAGAATCAAATTTTCAATTATGAAATCATGAAACCCAATAAATATTGAAATTTGAATTGCCAGAACAACACACACAACAGGAAGTGCATCAATGAAACATGCAGATTATAATATTTTTATTTAATTAAAATATGAAAGGTAAAAAAAAACTAAAAAATAAAAAGAAGACAGCAGCTGCAGAAGCAGCGCTGCCCCTGGGATTCACGGCGATTTGAATTTTTTTAATTTATTTTTGGGACTTTCCGGCGGCGGTGGCCGGAATCTGGGATTCGCGGCGGCCAGTCACCGGAATATGATGATGGTGATGAGTGCTAGCGGTGTTCTTGTTGTTCTTCAAGAACAACATGAAGATGGTGAGAGAAGAGAGAGTGCGTATGAGAGAAAAAAGAGAAGAGAGAGAAAAAAACTTGACAAATGAGGAAAATATGAGAAAAAATAAATATATACCCCTTCTGAATCTGAGTCAAACGTGTCAACTCCTAATTGATTGCATGACTCACCTAGGACACTTGTCACCTAGTATACGTGTCACCTCACAATTGGATGTTGGATTAGGGTTTCCAAAGGAACCAAGGAATTAGGGTTTGCACTTTCAACTTTTTAGTATAATAGAAGATGTGTAGTTATCTTTTCTTGATATTGATATGTTTCACTCATTCATATAGGTCTTCATTACCGGATTTCCCTCATTTTTAAGTATTAAATATAATTTTTAGAGTTAGAGTAATATATTTCAATTACCAAAAACACTATCAACTAACTACACGCGCATGACACCGTCATATATTATGAAGGTTCAAATTATAAAAAAAAAATTAAAAATTAAAAAATCATATAGAAAAGATTTTTTCAAGAATTGATTTTTTTGGTGTAAAGTTCCTGCGGTTGAATCTCAACCATTGATCTATCACTACTTTCAATTAGTCAAACATGATTAAATATGAAGATCAACAATGGACACTCTCCAAAGATAAACCCACTAGAGAGGATCCATTCCCGATTTTTCCTCATTCTCATGCATTAAATATAACTCTTAAAGCCATGCATATCAATAACATCATCAACCAAATGCATAACACCACCCATATAACCACCCATATATATATATATATATATATATATATATATATATATATATATATATATATATATATATATTAATAATATAACCACCCATATATTCTTCACGTATTAAATGATTTTAAAATTCATATAACATGTGATTATATATTATATATGTTAGAAATAGAAAATAATTGTAAGTTTTAACCCTTATTATATTTATGTATTATGTATTTATTATCTATTAAATAACTTAATTTTTTGAATAATCGAATACAATTTTGTAAAATTTCATTATTTTTTAACAAATTATAAATTTCAGCAATCACCATTTTAAACTTATATAAGAAACATTGTAAACATTACTATAATTATTTATTTATATGATCTCTTATTGATCTCTTTGTATGTTCTTTTGTATTTTTCTCATTTTATTTCTTTAAACTTTTTGCACATATCGTAAAAATAAAAGACATTTATGCAAATTTGAGTATCTTACTAGTACAAAAACAAAGAGCAGTACTCCTCCAACTATTTACTCTCTCTAGTCTCATAATATAAGCAAAAAATTATCAAAGAAGGTTAATATGTTTGGTTCAAAATTTAGACTAAATACATAAACTTTATTTGAGTAATTTTTACTTATATTTGAGACCAAAATAATATATACTATATATAATAAAGAAAAGTATTTTTACATATAACTAAAAAGATTTGTTTAAAAATCAGTACTCCTCTGCAAATAATTAACTTAATTTTTTGAACAATGGAATACAACTTTGTAATATGCCATTATTTTTTTATCGAATAACTTAGTTGTTAGAATTTTTTTTCTTTAAAGGTAAATAAGTGGAGAGTTCTAGTTCGAACTCTAGCATGCATATTCCATTACACTATTACACTACTAGAAAAGTAACAATTAGAGAAGGTAGCTTTCCGTCACTAATTCACTCAGTTTCCGGTAGACACCTATATAGTAGTGACGGAATTGGCTACACCCAAAATAATAACCATTTTCAACGTCACAAAATATTAGTGACGAAATTGGTACGGAATATATTCACTAAATTATATTAAAAAAAAAACTCATCATTTATATTTCCGTCACTAATTAGTGACGAAATATTAACTTCCTCTCTAATTGTAAGGGGTTCTTTTCTATCACAAATATGTGATGGAATATATTTCCCGTAAATAAATCACAAATATTAGATTAGTGAGGTTTATATGAGGAAATTGCATCTCCAATTTCATCCACGGCCGAATTCATGCCTATTTTCACTTGTGATATTAGTAATACAAATGCCTAGTGTGGAGTAGAACACAAGCAACTTTTTTTTTTAATGCTATATTCTATGGAAAATGAAATCTTTTTTTTCTTTCTCCTTTCTAAATGAAAGCTAGTTACTAGTATTCTGATAATAACAATTCTATCAGTAAAATCATATAGCCTCGATCCGAAATAGTACACATGGTTGTGTGGACTTAAAAAAGAAAAAACAAATGAAATGAAATACAAATATATTTATGTTAAATGGATTATGATAGCAGGATTAATCGGTATAATAATTTGATCGATTATAAGCCTGTAATAAAAAGGTCAATTATGTAATTTGATAGGACATTTCTTTCCTTTTTTTTATATAATTGATGGAGTACATTTCAACTAACCGTGGATTACGTGGAGTTTTTTTTTTATGTTATGTGTCACATGAAACATGAAGATGTATATATAAACAACAATCAACAATATATGATCACACAATTATATTTTTATGTGTTACACAAAATATGTTCATATATCATATGAAAATGTAGATAAACAACAAATTTTTTGACCACAAAATTACATCTTTATGTGTTACGTGAAGATGTAGTAGAAAATAACAACATAGAAGACTGGCAACCTACTCTTACAAGAAACATACTTATCCGTAAAGAATATAGATGAACAACCATAACAACAAAAATTCATGACTTATTGATCAATCTTTTGGGTCTCAAATTGCTTGACATAGATGGCCAAACTTACTTGTTTTCCCACATGCTTTCGTGTCTAGGTTACAATCATGAACAATATCATACTACATAATGGAGATGGCAAAATAGAACCCCTCTCCCTGCTACTAACTCATCTAAAATGGACGGGATTGACCAACTAAAGGATTGGAAATAAAATTTATTAGTTAAAAAGTTGAAAAAAATAATGTAAAAAATGTAAAAAAAATTGATCTTCAAACCTAAGATCTGGATCGTAGCTTGTAGTGGATTGTTGGTTATGAATTATTGGTGGTTGTATCATGCTGTGAAGGGGGAGGTGATGCATGCACACACTCTGACGATCAAGTTAGTAGGCTCCAAAGTTGAGGTATATATAAACGAATTAGGATTTTAGATAGGACCTAGAAGCTTCTCATGTACACCTTCCACTATGTCATCTTCTCTGTCCAGCCATTCCAAATATTTGAGTAAATTACATTCCTTTTTTTAATAGAGGCTTAAATTACACTCTTCTCCCTCTCATATTATGATAAAGAAAATTACACCCCTCTTTCTTAAAAGAAGTTTGAAATTCATCCCTTTCATATCTTATATTAAAACCTATATTTCTTTTTCATCAATAAACATTTCATTTTAATATAATCAAACTTTTAATGCATGATATTGGACAAATTACTAAAGTTGATTAAAAAACTATTTTTAATTGAAATTTATATTCTAAAATCATAAAATTAATAATAAACTTTTAAAGAAAGGGAAATTAATTTCTTAAATGATGATTTTAAAGTTTTTTGAAATTAAATAATAGTTTTTCTATAATTACATAAAATAATAGTTTAAAGGTAATTGTTATAACAAAAATATTTATTTATGCTAAAATGAATTGAAGTGCATATTTTAATAGGAGAAGAGAGTATAATTTATTCCAAATATCTTTGTTTTTCTTGTTTTGTAATTGATAATATTTCATACTGATGGCAAGTAGAGAGTTGTAATCCTCAATTTTTCATAAAGTTCTAATCCTTTGTTTTTCTCATATTTGTTCACATGAATGTAATCCTAATGAACATATTTGTGAAGAAAATACATGATCCTCCAGGTTGTTTTTTTTTTCTTGATAGAAACCTTTCAGTTTTTCTAAGCTGAACTGATTACATCATTTGTATTATATATATCGGGTTAGTTCGGTCACGAAATTTGCATACAAAACAAACCAAAGCATAATCACTTTTGCTTTTAAGCTGAACTGATCACATCACTTGTATTTTATCGGGGTTAGTTCGGTCACAAAATTTGCATAAAACCGAACCAAAGCAATCACTTTTTGATTGGTTTGAATTTTTTTAAGTTAAAAATCAAACCAAACCCACCTGTCACAACCCCTAATAGAATGTATTTTACCAATAACATTTGTAAGTGTTCAAATTTATAAGTGGCCAAGTTAGAACATATTCTATTTGTAATGACAAGTGCAAACAACATCAACTTTTCAAAGGACTAGGATTTGGTCGCATCACAATAACCTGTCATGGCATGGAATTTCTGATAACTAGTTAAGATGACCTTAGCCTTATTCAAGTATTCACAATGCATGAAAACAAAAGTAAGACTTATCTACCTTACTGTTTTATTAGTTTATATACATAACATAGAGGGCACCTCCTAAATCCTAACACCACTCTTCCGCACTAATATTAGAAAGAAGCTTCAAGGCATAACACTCTTAAAAGCACTCAACAAACTGTACAGTAAAGCCTCCACGGGTAACCTAAACAGGACACTCATTGTCCTGCATTCTAAGCACAACCATCTTCGTGTGTTATACAGAGTCCACACGAAGTACTAGGATACTATTAGCTATCTAACCAATGCCTAGGACAGACAGACAAGAAATCTATCCAAAAGGCATATACATAGGTTGTCCAAGCATGATGCATGCAACCATCTACACTCTACAATGTTTTTACCAAAACCTTTTGTGGTCGACTCCTCTTTCTCCCATTATATTCATTCAGAAAATAAATTTGAAAGCCATCTTCAAGACAAACCACTGGAACCCACCCTAAGCAGACAGAACGGCATTTTCAGATTTAACAGTCACGGATTTGTTGTTCGGATTAGCACACTTTGCCTTCTCACAATCAGGATCATATGATGACAGTAGCCTCTTCTGCATTGATTAAATGTTTAGTGAACAGATCAGTCAGTAAACTATGGAGCAGTTTACATTTTGAAAAGTAAAATTAAATCGATGATGATACTAGACTTTTGTCAAGCATAATGGCAACAAAACATTTAACTGTAACAGGATAGAGCATACAATACTTCAAATTTGAGAATAGATCTTACACTATGATAAGAAAACAATCATAACACAAAATATTATTCGTCCTATGTCCCTGCCCATCTAACTCCAACCATCTCTCTCTTGAATGTAGGCCAAAACATAGGAGCAGCAAGAGTATCCAATTCAGAAATCCCACAACGATGAAGAAAATCATATTTCAATGTGGTGTCGTGTATCAAACTTAAGTGCTTTGTTATTGAAAAAATCAATGTACTTAGGTTGCTTTAAAAGAATCCAGCCAGTTAAAAGCAATTTTGTATCATCTCATATCTTTTGTCATATTAAATAATTATATATAATAAAAAATAGCTGAGTAAAAGATGACAGAGGCATCTAAGTTGATGTGTGCAGTAGCTACGTAGTCTGTTGGTAAAATCAAAATGCCAAGAGAAAAAACTGAATCTAGAGGAAATAAAACTTACCTGATCCTCAAATTCAGGACTAGTTAAATTAATGGAGAGGTTTCTCATCAACAACAGTGCCTGCACAATAGGACCGTGTAAATTACTCAGGCAGACAAGAAATGAAATTAAATAACAAACATTAGACTGCCTTTTCAAACCATGGACCTGCACACGACTAAAAGAAAAAATAATGGTATGGAGGCAAAGAAAGGACTATATATATCAATTACCGTTTCAACATTTATGGGGTCCATCTGCTTTAGTCTCTGTAGGTGATTACTTGAATTTGGATCAAATACACTGCCAATGAAGTTGTATACTTGTGCAAAATCTGGCATGACTGTACAGAAAAGGTGAAACAGGAGTAAGGCAAGAACCAATGAATCATGAATATCTAGCAAAACAGATGCTTAACAATCACATCAGATATCTAGCATGCCAAAATATAAGAAAAAATATTAATAGTAATAAACATTACAAGTTATTCATACATAAGATTATGCAACAATCATACAGTGATGTAAATGACTAAAATATACTGCTAAGTATTAATGTTAGGAACTATGTTGTTAACTCAAATAGTGGCGCGTAGCCCCGACCCCAAAAAATGCTATAGCGGGTAGCGGGATGACCGCTATTGTGAAGACCAAAAAACCATGTACAAATTAAATATAAATTCCAACAACATACATAAATACTAAAAAATAGAAAAAATACACAAAATTAAAGGGACTTTCATACTTAATCATTATACTAAATATTGTCATTGACCATCAAAACAGGTTTTAAATAAAGACTAAATAGATTTTAAATAAAGACGAAACGGCGCACAAAGAAAGTAATCACGTGATATGAGAACTTAGGGCACCAAAGGGTGCGGAAAAGCCTAAAATACCCCTAACTTTATGATTTATTTCCAAAAATTGGGGTTTGCATCAAATTTTTCCCCCCAAAAGGAAAAAGCGGCCAGATACCACTACAAAAACGCTATTCACCTGCAAATAGAGGCCGCTATTTCCGCTTCTCTAAATAGCGGAAAGCGGACCTATAGCATAGCGGGGAGGGGGTCTGCCGCTACGCTATCCTGCTATAGCGCCGCTATTAACATCATAGGTTAGGAAAACTGGCAAGAACTTATTCATATGCACTGCTCACTCCAGCCTATGAATTTATAATGGGAAAGAAATCATAATCTCTATTTTATAAAGTCCTGTGTGTTGTATCAAACACTTCTCGCCCAGCCCTTATCATTACTTGAACAACAACAACAACCAAACATCGAAATGCAAATGCATAGGTTGGATTTAGGGTCCTGTCCCACCTCATGGGATGAGGGTTATCCCTCACTTATAATCACTACTTTGGCTATATTACTAATCAACACAGAATCTACAACACAAGTTACACAAACACCCTTTCATGCCCAAAACCAAACATCTTGGGGATGAAGTTTGCAGGAGCAGACATCTGTAGGTGGTCAAACAACAGATCTAGAGTAGGCTCTAATTCCATCTTTGAATTTACTCAACCCCAGTACCCCACAAAACAGGTTTGTATAGCAAAGACTTCCCAAAAACTTTATAAGCACTAACTAGGTCATATCTGTAGTCGGTGTGGAACTCTAACAGTAACATCAAAACCAACTCTTAACTATTTCGCTTTATGTGAGGCACTTCCTTGCAGAAGTTCATAATTTTACCTTTTCTCCTCCTCCCTCAGCAAAACAATAGTAGCTTTCGGGTTTAAGTTCAGTGTGCTTCAGGAACACCATGACATTCCTTATGCATGTTTCCTAATATCTTCTTAAAAAGAAATCATTCCAAAACATGTAATCCAACCGTATTTTTGCTTCTTGATCATAAATACATTTAATTGAAATCCATATTATCATCAGCCTGTATTTTGGGCCATGGAGAATTGATCCTCATGTTCAGTTCAATTTGATTAATGACTGTACTTGGATAGATTTATGTTCAGAACTTATCAATATCATGTAAATCACAATAAAATGAGAAATTAACATTGAAGCACATACTTCAATATCCCCTCGCCCTCTCCCTGCCACCCCCCTACTGTAGTGATATGAAACTGTTACAATTGTTCTGCAAGATTGAGACTTCAAAGACAGTAATTTCTTTGGCCAAGCACATATGGGATTCAGCATGGGCATACTAGATTTCAATGAAATAAGCCTAGTCTAACTGGTAAAACCTTATGCACAAATTCCTTCTTACATTTGTTAATATCCTATTAAATGAAACGATTAAATTTTCACTAGGTGACTTTAGTAGAAAACTTTCATAACTGCATAAATAAGACAAACAATTAGGCGATATCAAAACAAAATCGTCTCAGAAACATGAGTTCTTACAACAGAACTATGGTTTTCAGGGTTTGATTGTATTTTAATTCGGCCAAATCTCAAGAAGCACTACACTATTACAAACAAGAAACAACCATAGGAATAGGATTCAATATAAGATTTTTTATTACACAATTGTGTTAATTTCAAGCAGAATCAAGTTCAAATTAGATATAAAGAAGCATTCTAACCTTTAACTGGCTTGCCCACGTTGCCTTGATTGATCCCTTTACTACTTGGCCCAGCTGCGCGAGCACTCTCATTACTGCTGCTATAGCAACAATTAAGAGGAACAGCTTGTCCAGATCCAGTCCATCCCGTGTCATCTAACAAACAAAAACTTTCATAGTTAGCATGCATAACTTCGCCAATGCCCAAATTCATCCTACGAAAAAAACACAGTCATGTTCAGAACAAACAAAACCTGTAGTCACTTGTTGCACACTGGCTGGTGGTGCAGCATTATGATTCCAAGATGATAAAGGCAGACTAGTAACTGGTGTTCCAAGCACAGATGATGAATCTGTGCTATAAATGTATGCTGGGTCAACAAAAGCAGGTGAAGATTGCAATGGCCCCATGACTTGGGATGCAGTAGGAGCTGATAAATATAAAATTAAAAACCAATGTTATTCCACAATTCATACAACAGACGAAGGCCACTGGTAAATTAAATGTCGTTCAATATACTTACCATTTTTGGGAGCTTTTTGAGGGTATGGATGAGCAGCTTTTCTCTTTGGCCGAGGAGGAGGTACATGTTCACTTGTTCCACTCTTCTGAACTTTGAGAAAATACTTCTGTGCATGACTTCGTATCTACAAAAAAATAATTATACATAGAAGGGTGAAGAGAAAGTTTGAGGAACATATAATTAATGTCAACAAATTCATCATAAGAAAATTGATAAAATAAACACTATAATCATTACATAACTCAAGACGAATTAATGACATTATCTCCTTTATTTTCTACTTAATTAACCATGCAACAAACGTGACAAATCACAGGATTATGTTCTTAACCCATCATCAGCTTTTAGGTTTTTGAAGAAAAACATAGGAAGAATAAATTACAATTTATTATAATGCAAAAAAATCTACATTTCTTATTTTTTTGAAACACAAAAATATGTAGACTTAGCGATGTACTTATTGGTCTGTTTTAACTTCTAACAAAAATCAAACTGGAATGCTACTAAAGGAAGATATGAAAAAGAACATAATTCACACAAATCCCTAAACAATGCTTTGGAAATCATCATATCACTGTTCTTTTCAAGTATAATATTCAGTAACGACACTGAATAAGTTTCACCAAATATTGAATATATACTCCCTCCGTCCAAACTCTCAATATAGATGATGACACAAATGGAATAAAAATTTGTCCTAAAATACTTGACTTACTCAACTTTTAATGCAATACTCCCTCCGTCCCATATTATACGACCTATTTGATCATTTCACACAGTTTAAGGAAAGTATAATAATTAAAGAGAGAGAATGTAAATTTTACTTAATTGCCCTTAAAAAGTATCAATGGTTTACTTGAGAGTCGTGAAAGTAGTAATGATTAGAGGGTATAGTTGTAAAATGTTGCATTGAAAGTTGAGTAGGTCAAGTATTTTGGGACAAATTTTTATTCCATTTCAGTCATTTATTTTGGGACGGAGGGAGTACTTTACAATTTTACCCACTAATCATTACTACTTTCACGACTCCCAAGTAAGTCATCAATACTTTTTTAAGGGTAATTAAGTAAAACTCACATTCTCTCTTTAATTACTATTACACTTTTCTTAAACTGTGTTAAATGGTCGTCTAATATGGGATGGAGGGAGTAGTATGGAATTTAAAATTCAAGAATAATATGAAATACTGAATAAATTTAATTTTAAATATTTAAATGTTTTAAAAGAAACCAAAACCTTCTATTGTCCAATAGTAACTTGTTCTTTGTTTCCCCTTGAATTTTATGATAATTACCTGGATAACTGTTTTTGAACCAACAAAGGCTTCAATCTTCTTCCAGTCACGATCGAATCTGAAATCAATCATCAGAAACACAGAAAAAAATGAGAAAAAATAAACCACTTAATCAGATACCACAATACATTGATTTTGGAAAGCAAACAACAGGGGTGGCCAAGGGGCTGCGGGATTCTTTATTATTTTTTAGTCTCGGATGATATTATTCACAACACTTGGTAGTTGGTATAGCACTTAATAGATAACACAATCACAACAGCCTACACTCACAAACTGTAGAATGATAATGCAATTTGCCTAAACTCATCCTCGACCATATTTTTTTTCTGATACTTTTCTCAACGTGATGGATTATGCAACCACAGTTTCTAAATAACCAAAAACCTAATTCTTTCAATTATTAATCCTCACAGAATCTGCGAGCTATGAAAAATATTAATGTGGATGAAATGAAATCATTATTTAAAATTAGATAATAAAATAAACTGTTTGATTGAATCGGGTGTTTCCTCACATCCCCGTTCATGCATTGACATACAATTTTAATCGGAAAATGAATCACAGCAGAAATATAGTAACCATATATTGATAGAAATTCTGCAATTGTAATGAATGGGTAAACAATTATAGAGAAACGAAAGAGTAACTAACTGATAGAGAAAACCTATCCGTCCCAAGCACTGGGCTCCCTTCACACCAATCAGGTAGTGAGCTAACTAACAGAATTCTTTCATGATCCTTATTCTCTCTCCCCATTCCCACTAAATAGTAACTAACACATGCATTGTCTCCTTTTTGTGCCAGCTCATCATTCTTTATTCCTTTTCAACGTTTCCTTGAGTAAACCCTCCACACCTTGGGCTTATTATTTAAATCAAGGCCCACTGCTTCATTCAAATCTCTAACAAACTTAATAATCCATCTAACTCCCTCTACAAATTTAATAATCCATCTAACTCCCTCTAAATCACATTCCATTAGAGAATCTTTGCAGCCTGTTACTTAAATGAAGGGAGCAACCTTAAAACTTGGGTATTAACTTCAAGCAGGGACACTTGTTTGATGATGGATCCTTAGCAGATAAGGACTCAAAGAGGTTAGGACAATTTAAATTTCTATAAACTTTAATACTTACAAGCCATCTTTCAATTCATTAACTTAATTCCCAGCCTACAGTAGTTGGATTAAGTATTCCCCCACATCCCATAATAGTTTCTTTTCTCAAGCCACTTACCTAAACTAAAACTATGAAGCACGAACACTCCTCAGATTAAGTATGTTCCAGTGTCCGACATGTGCCGACACCGACACCTATGATTACATTAAACCGTGTCATTTTCTCAAATTATTATCGTGTTGTGTCTGGTGTCCGTGGTTCATTGAACTAAAATCCCAAATCTTGTGAATAGAATATCAGTAATAATCAAACTATATCAAATATCATTTTTTGACAAAGTAGGGTACAATTTTGGGAAAGCCCCAATTAAAAAACCAATTTTGATCATCAAAAATCATTATTCTTTACTAATACTTACAATCCATCTTTCAAATCATTAACTTAATCCACAGCCTACAGTAGTTGGATCAAGTATTCTCCAATATCCCACAATAGTTTATTTTCTCAAGCCACTTACCTAAACTAAAACTATGAAGCACGGACACTCCTAAGATTAGTCATGTCCCAGTATCGGACATGGACACACTTTGACACAACATCAACACCTATGATTACATTACACTAAATTATGTCATTTTCTCATATTAACATCTGTGTCAACATGCCAGTGTCCGATGTCCATGTCTTTGTACTGCTTCATAGAACTAAAAATCCCAAATCTAGTGAATAGAATACCAGTAATAATAAACTAATAAAAAATTATATCAAATATCATTTTTTGATAAAGTAGGGTAAAATTTTGGGAAACCCCCAATTAAAAAACCAATTTTGATCATCAAAAATCATTATTCATTACTAATTAGTACTTACCTGATTAAAATTCCCAATGAATCACCTCTAATCATAAAAAAAAACTCAACAACATCGAAATTCACAACCTAATCATTTCCCTGAAATAACAATCCAAAATCGATCCAATTAACAACAATATAAGCAATTTCTAAAAAACTTACAATTGAAGAGCTTCTAGAAACTTCTCATGCTCCTGATCAGTCCAACTCTCTCTAGATTTAGTAATCGTGTAAGGTTTTCGGATCTTCTTATTCGGATCCTCAGTAGCGGCGGAGCTAGTAGTTTGCGGCTGTGGCGGCGGAAGATTGTTGAGACCAGGAAGACCCATGTTTGAAGGATCGAAGAAATGGAAACCTTGTGCTGGATTAGGGTTCACTGATACCATTAATACGAAAAGTGTAATTTCGATTTTTAGTGTGTTTTTCTGTTGCTGTTAACCGTTCTTGTTGTACTCTGTTTTCTTCTGGTTGCAGTATTTGAGAATTTATATGGATTCTAGAAGTTTTTAAATGACTGTTTTGACCTTGTCTCTTGTTTGTAGTCCCTGTGCGTACACGTAGTATGTCACTATAGTTACCAATGAGTCAATGACGGTTGTTTTTTCCCTCCTTCAATGAATCGATAATAAGGTCCTGTTTGGCCCAGCTTATTTTCTATTTTTCTAATTCTCTTTAAACGAATTATAGAAGTAAAAAATTATGTTTGACTCTATTTCTCCTTGTTTTCTACTCCCTCCATTTTTTTATAAGTGTCCGTTTAGAATAGTAATATTATACCCTAATTAGTATTTTTGCACCTTATCTTCCTATTATACCCTAATTTTGATTCACCAATAAATTCATATTTTTTTGCACACACTTTTTCTTTCAAATAAATGTAATATATTATGTACAACAAAAACAAAATATATTTAATATGTTATGTACCAAAAAAAAATTTAGAAAAAAAAATTGTTTTCCAAATATATAACATTAATTAGTTTTATTGAAAAATATGAGAGTAATTGACAAATCGTAGCCTTAAAACACTAAATGGACAGTTAATTAGAAACGCTAAATTTGACGAAACTGGACAATTAAAAAAAAATGGAGGGAGTACTTTTTTACTTTATTTCTCTATTTCATATTTCTTTTACGTAGAAATAGGGTCAAAAACAATTTTCTACTTCTCTATTTTGTTTAAAAAATGAGTAGAAAAGTAAAAAATGGGCCAAACGGGGCCTAAGTGTTGTATCTTATGATTTCTTTAATATTTGATTCTTGTAAAATTATTTATTAGAAATTTCTGCGAGTTTAGCTCGATTGACAGGACATTACATGTCGTTGTAATTATAGTCACTAAATTACTTTAAAAAACAATTATTAGAAAAATGTCTCAAAGATATTTTGATTTAAAACAAATGTGTTGTGTTTTGTTTTATATTTATCTCATTTAGTGAAAGAGATCAAAAATTTGGTTGAGTTCGATTATTTTCTTGCAACGTAAACTCAAAAGTCAAAACTCTTTCTCTCCTCTTTCATTGTATTAATTTCTTTGTCTTCTCTATTCCTTTGTCATTTCAACATATAACCGAAGATTCTTATACTAGATAATTCATCTTAAAAAGTTAATTATGGTATTGACTGAAATGATCGCAAAAAAATTATAGCATCGCATCTAATCCTTTGGCAATAGACACTATAACAAATGTTTTTTATTCTCAAATGAATTTGTTATGTAAATTAAGAAAGAGGTTTTTATTTATTTAGAGGTTGTTCATTGATAAAAAAATTTGAAAGGTTGAGATCATAATCGGACCCTCTCTTTAGAACTAGAGTTTTGAGGTGTTTTGCAATGATTGAAGTATATCATGCGAAGCATGTGGTGGATTCTCGAAAGTTGTCCAAATGTTAAGGTCTAAAGGTAGAGTTTGCTCTCGTAGTTGAAGTTAGTGTCATAAAATAAGAAATCTAGTACGATTTAAGTTAGAAGCGAGGATTCAACATACTCCCGAAAAGAGAATGTGTGTGCAAATATGCTCTTAAAAATCTAAGATTCTCATTGATTTTTTTGTTATATCTTTTGTGAATAATAATGTTCGACTCAATTTAGTTGTTTATATCTAATATCTAATAATATTGTAAGAGTTAGTTTGTATCATCATGTAATAACAATGGTGTAAAAAAAATTATATAAATTTTTCTTTAAGCATTAAAAATTTTCTTTTCAACTTAAACCCTAGTTTAAATATAAAAAATAATAATACATTTTTTTATGAAAAAAATCTGTATAGGCTCGTTTGGATTCAGCTTATGTTTTAACTTATGAAAATAGCTTATGCAAATAAATATAATTTTATGTTAATTTATAAGTTTTCATTAACAAAAATTATATTTTTATAAACTATTTTTTATTAAACTACCTTAAGAAATTTATAATAATACATAAAAACTTATTTATTTGCATAAGCTTAAGAGAGGTGTATTGAATTGAGATTTCAAGAGATTATTTTGACAAAAAAAATCTTGAAGGTTTTAAATGACTTCGTGAGATTATATTGATTTCATGAGATATCTTTCAAAACACTTTTTACAATCAAGATTTTTAACACATGATTTGAATGAATTTTGAGAGATTTTTTTAAAAAGACTTTTTACAATCAAAATTTCATAATATTTTATATATTAGGAAAATTTCAAAAGACTCAATATAAATTAGGAAAATTTCAAATGACTCAATAAATTTTAATAAAAACAATGATAAGAGTAATAAATAAATAAAATTATATTTTTTTGGGACTCCAAAACAACAAAAAAAACATACCATGAAAAGCCTGTGTTTTTCTTTATGTATGTTGGAAATAAAAGCATATATAGCAAGTGAATCACCCATTGTATATATAAAAAAATGTAATTTTTGTTTGTTAAACCGACTGCATAACTCACTTCAATGACCAGAATAACACAAGAAATAGCAAAATTGTTGAATCTAATATGAAATTTTTTTTGCATAATTTGTTTAAAAAGAAAACTTGCAAAAACCTTATTTGACAAGCAAGTGAAGAAAAAGAAGAAGAAAAATTCTGGTACAGTAATGATGAACTCCGAAAGAAAAAAAGTGTTGGAGAGTTTGAAAAAGTCTCAAAGTTTTTGGTGAGATTGTTGGAAGAGTCCATCAAGTGTATTTTTAACTAAAAAGTCTCACGGTATCCACTACATGAAACAATCCACAAAAATCTGTTGATTTTTTAATACCACAAAAGTCAAGTGACATTTTATAAGTCCTGAAACAAATAACATCAGATTTCATTGTCCTGAAAAAAACAATCTAAATTGCCTCAATTGAATACGACAAGATTTAATTTGATTTTATAAAAGTCTTAATCGAATACCAAAATAATTTTTTAAATAAAAACATATTTTAAAATCCATTAAAATCTAAATCTAATAAGTTAATCCAAACTTATAACCAGCGAATTTGGTTCCTTTTCCCTTTGCACGTTTACGCCAAAGCCATGGGAAGGCTATCTTCTACCATCGAAAGATCTCATCAACCCCGCAGACATAGCGACCGCCGGACCCCTGACTCCGATTTCTCCGACGAACGCCCCCGCTACCGTCGTAGCCCTAGCTACGACTCATACGATCGTCACACAGACCGCCGCCGCCGTCATACAAAATCGCCCGAAAACCGAAACCCTAGATACGACAATGGAAATCCAAACGGAAACAATCTTCCAAAGAAATTCGGTCACCGAAACGGTGCGTATCTGGATCGTGACCGCGGTGATTTTAAGCGCGCTGAGTCTGAATCTGATGAAGAATTGAAGGGATTGAGTTACGAAGAATATCGAAGGTTAAAGAGACAAAAGATGAGGAAGTTGCTCAAACACTGTATTTGGAACGTTACGCCGAGTCCTCCGAGACGCGAGAATGATGATTTTGTAGATGTTTATAAAGCTGAAGAAATTTCTGAGAAATTTGATAAGGAGATTAAACAGAAAGCAAAATCTGAATCTGAATCGAAATCTAAATCCGATGAATCTGAGGATTCGGATAGTGAATCGGAGGATCAACGTTTGAGGAAGAAGAGAAGCAAAAGTTCTTCTAAGAAACCACTTAGCGATAGTGAATCGGAATCAGAAGAAGAGGAGGATCGGAAGCGGAGGAAAAGTAGGAAGTATAGTGATAGCGATAGTGAATCCGAAGAAAGGAGAGGGAGAAAGAAGAGTAGTAGAAGGAGAAGGAAGAGTAGCAGGAAGAGTAGCAGGAAGAAGAGAAGGTATAGTGATTCAGAAGAGAGTGAAAGTGATGGCTCTGACTCTGATGATAGTGGGAGGAAGAGGAAGCGTTCTTCGAAACGGAGCAGAAAAAGAACTAAGAAAAGTTCTGAACCGGTAAGTGAGGGTTCGGAAGAGAATGAATTGGGCTCTGATTCTGCTGTTGTGAAGAATAAGGAAGCAATTGATGATGTTGATGAGGCGAATATGGCTGAGATTAATAATGCTGAGGCTCTAAAGTTAAAGGAATTGTTTGAGTTACAGAAGAAACCCGCTTTGGATAATGAACCACCTGTTGGGCCAATGCCTTTGCCAAGAGCTGAAGGGCATATCAGCTATGGTGGTGCACTGAGACCTGGAGAAGGAGATGCTATTGCGCAATATGTTCAACAAGGGAAACGTATTCCTCGAAGAGGAGAAGTGGGTCTTTCTGCTGAAGAGATTTCAAAGTTTGAGGAACTTGGTTATGTGATGAGTGGTAGTAGACATCAGAGGATGAATGCAATTCGTATTAGGAAAGAAAACCAGGTTTATAGTGCTGAAGATAAGCGTGCTTTGGCTATGTTTAACTATGAAGAAAAGGCTAAAAGGGAGCATAAGGTTATGGCTGATTTGCAGCGGCTAGTGCAGCGTCATATTGGTCAGGATGTTGGTCCAACTCATGATCCTTTTGGTGCAAAAGATGGCGCTGATGCCTGATATTGATGTATGTAGCTTGTGTTCTTTCGCTTTATTTGTAGTTGTTTTTGTTCTGCTGATTATGTTATGTAGACAACCTGTTTAAACTGAGAAAATAGAGATACATAAACTTATTGTCTTCGTTAACTTAGCATTTGAACAGTGGTGTACGTGTTTTAACTTACCATACAAACAACTTGCTTTAGTTTATACTGTGTTTATCTGTTTATGTGAAATTGCTTTTTTTTCTTTTTTCGACGCAATGTGAAATTGCTATAGAATGGTAGATTTATCATATATTGCAACATGTAAAACATGTGGATTGATTTTTTATTTTAGAAACTAGTTTAGCATTTGGATATTCAGACAGTGGTGTATGTGTTTCAATCGGGCACTAAGTAACTAGAATAACCTGGTTTAGTAAATACTGTTTATATCTGTTCATGTGAAATATCTATAGAATGGTAGATTTATCATTTATTGCAACATGCAAAATGTGTGGATTGATTTTGATTTTGATTTTCGAAACTAGTTTATCTGCTTCCGATGTGTTTTTGGATGTGAAATGAGATTTCCCAATGCCATGTTTCCCATTCTTTCTTTTTGGCTGCGGTTTGCTGATATGGTATAGTATGATATCAAACTTGTTAAATCAGGTCAAAACACCATTCTTTTGAATGCTTCTGTGGATGTTATATTTCCAGAATTAGATTAAGAGTTGTAATCTTTCTGAATTCTGATACAAATTTGATTCTTTTCACATTTCCCTTGTCTTACGGTCATTTTTACGCCTCTTTCTTTTTTCATCATATCATTCATCTCTCTCTCATTTTCATTTATCTGGTCCCTCGAACAATTATTATTCATTCTGATATGCTTGCTGGGTCACAAGTGAAAATGCTTCACCATCTATCTGTTCAAAATGGTGAAAAAAGTGACTAAGGTATCTTTATTTTGCAAGCCAACTTATTATTTTTTTGTACATAATCCATTTACTGCCTTGTTAGCTTTGTGAAATATAACCTAGCAAAATGAATCTCCTTAATATTCAGACCATTCTAATTTTGTTTCTCGTCATTACAGCATTCTTGTTTGACACCTCACACCTCTGAAAGTTTAAAACTAATCCTTTATGTCGGTGTGACGGATTTTTATTTTCCAAATCAAGTTCTTTACTGCCATGCCATGATACATAGGCTAAATGTTTTACAAGGGGCAAGTGCATGATGTCACAATTGAGTGTGATTCGAATTGATAGTAAGACATTGATGAAGAAGAGACTCAAAATTGGAAAATTTGGTGGATGGTGTTCCTGTTGAAGTGTTTTGGGATGTGCATAATTGGCTTTTTGGACATGCTATGGGAAATGTAGTGTTTGTTTTTTTTCTTTTTCTTTCCAAATATGCATTTCAACTGAGACGCTGTGGGGAGGTCAATGTGTTTCTGGTTCCCCTTCTCTAACACTGACTTCTTCTCAGCAGTTTAGGGATTCCCAGTTGAAAGATTTTTTCTTCTCTTTGATTTGGTATGCTTGGAAGAATGAATAATAAATAGTCAATAATATTGACAGCCACATTTTTTCTTTCAACATTGTCCTATATTCTCATATTGTTTACATGCTCTTCACTTTCTTTATGCTATTACTTATGTAATCCCTTCTTATTGTTTCTGAATCTTCTTCAGAAATCGTTATTTTCCATGTGCTGTTTGAAGAGTATAAGGGTCTGTTTGGGAGGAGGTTTGCAGGGGACGGGAGAAGCGAGGGTTGTGGAGAGGAGGTACACCCCTGTTTAGGAGATAAAAGAGGGAAGGGAAAGACTTCACAGATTTTTAAAACTGTCCCGAAAACCTTACTTGGTCCAATGTCAGAGTTTTTCCAAAATGCGGGGTTGTAGGGAGGGGGGGGGGGGGGTTGGTTGGTGGTGAAAAGACGTGTATTGACAAAATTTACCCTATGATAATATTTTTGGACTGAAGTTAATCTCACTCTCTCTTCACCCCACACTCTCTTCTGTGTGTAAATGGTCCTCTCCCTCTTCCACTCTCTGTCGATCGCTTGATTACAATTTTTCCCTCTCCCTATTGATTACACTTTCTATGTCTATACGCGTAACAAAGAGGTTAATTTATTATCAGTTTGCAGATTATATGTATACGCGTCACAACGAGAAAAGAATAGGCAGAAAAATCAAGTATATCACCAAATTGTTAATATACATAAGCATTGGTCAGAAAACTTGATTGAGAAGAAATGATGTTTTCCTGTTATATATACCAACCACAAGCAGATGAGAGAAGATTACAAACTTGCATGAAAATATTGAGGCTTTTGTACCAATAATAATAAACATCAAGTAAATAAACTCTGAACTCTGAGAAAGCACCATGCATGGAGACGGACAACACCTTTGGACTTGCAACAACACTTCTCAAACTTTTCATCGTGTATTATGTATGAGTGACGCAAATGACATGTTGACCGCCATCAATCTCTGGTCTAGAGTTTGAAGAGGAGTGAATACCTCGACCTCCATTAGTTGCCCCTGGTTGGGAATCTGAAGAGGATTGCATAACATAGAGTGGACAACCGAAGATTATGGCTACCAAAATCAGATTTTTGTGGATGGTCCACAATTGAATCGCAAAGCAGCCTAAGAAATAGGAGAATAAACCAACCTCAAACCCCAACTTAGTCAATTTGGACAAGCTTAATGACACCAAAGCAAATGCAGCATTCGAAACCACACTCAGTATTTCAGGTTTCCCAGCCACAGCTTTGTCGTAAAAGTATGAGTACACTGAGATGATCATAAACACTGCAAATTTCATGTAGGTTTTGTACTGAATATCGTGTGAGGAGAGTGGTTGATTCTTTGCAAATAAAATGCTTGCATACATAACCAAGGAAAACACTCCGTAAAGAAAGACCTTCAAAGAGTTCCAGCCTCCAATTAAACTACTGAAAGAAGGGCTCAGAGCATAGCAAAACAGGCCCACTACACTAGACACAAGGCCAACTAGTCTCCATGTCTTCTCGGCTTGAAAAAAGCTCTGTGAAAGCTTCAATTTAACTCTACCAACCCTCTGGGAATTCTGCATAACTTCAGGAACATTCTGTGAAGGCTACAATGTAACAAGAACCACTGATGACAGTCAGGATTGGAATTGAACGATATTTAAGTGATTGTGTTTCTGTGGAAGATGCTTTTAAGAAGCATGTAAAGAGAACAAAACAAAAACTCATATCGGATTGTTGCTCTGTGCCTATTTCGGTGCACATTGCATCAAAAACTAATAGCATTCACAACATCATGCTAACTCTTCTCAGTTGTTTTTACTTTCCTATACCGTTTTCTTTGAGTCCTGGTTCTTACCTTCTAACTATTGAAATTTAATGTACCCTAAGAATCAGAGATTCACTTCATTAACTAAGCTATACCCTAGTCAAAATCCAAAGCTCTCAAATTTATGAACTTCTAAAAGAATAACAAAAAAGAACCATTAATTAAATGAATAATCTTGCATATATACAAGATCATATGGTAAAGAACTTACATTTAGTAACACAGCCAACTTGGGTGACATGAAGATGAAGCCCATATGTGGTAACTTGCATATGTTAAGTTTCTTTGGATCAAAATCAGATGGCAACTCTTGTGAAGGATATCTCCACCATTCCAACACTCTTAAACTAGATGGAAGTTGTTTGGGAGCTTTGGAGAAATGGCATTTTCTAATAACAAGTGTTCTTAGGTTTTCCATCTTTCGGAAGGCCTGTCCATCCCACTCTATTACTTCTTCATCTTCAATTAATGGAAAATCCAGATGTATGATTTCAGTTTTATCAGTTCCCTTTTAACACAAAAACCATGAATCAACCACAATACACGTACACATTTAAATCTTCAACATAGATGTTCTGAGATATAAAGAGAAAAGAAATTTGCGATGCGAGCATATAATAATAACAAGAGATAAATCAAGATTAAAGATGAAAAATTAAAAATATCTAAGTATCAATCTTACCGTATTATTTTTTAAGACTTGGACTATATCTTCGTGGAACCATAACCTACTACGATTCCCAGGCTCTGACGGTGATTCCTGACAAACAATTTCTTTACCCATGTCCTCTATCAAGGGATGCAGTGTCACCCTACCATCCGAACTAATACTTATGAGAGATTTGTCAATCAACACTTTGATATGATCGTTCATGCTGCAACCACGATGAGCACAAAGTATATCTTCGACCTCTGTCAATTCATATCCTTTGAAACAACAAGCAATGTCGAGAAAAACAGTTTTCTCGTCTTTACCTAAAGCATCAAAGCTTATGTTAAGTATCTTTTGGATGTCATTATAAGGAATCCTTTGAAACTGGTCTAATTCATACAACCATTCGTCCACATGTTTTCCAATTAAGTATGAACCTATTACTTCCAAGGCCAATGGAAGCCCAAAAGCAAAAGTTACTACTTGGTTTAAAAAAAAATTGTAACTTGGATCAACATTGCCTTGTTCAAAAACCTTGCGGCTAAGCAATTCAAGAGCATCGTTGTGATTTAACTTTTGAACCTCGTATCTTCTTTCAACACCGTGAAATGCTAACAAATGTTTGTCTCGCGTTGTAATGATAACTCTGCTCCCCGAACCAAACCAATCAAGTCCTCCAACCAAGGCCTCCAATTGATCTAGTGTGTCCACATCATCTAAGACCAAAAGAATTTTCATTTGGCGGAGCCTGCATTTTAGCATTGAAACTACTTTGTTGTCATTTGCTAGATGAATATCATATTCCCTATCTATTAATGAAAGAAGCCTATTTTGGAGGTGAACTAATCCATGTTTATTTGAATTTTCTCTCACACCACCAAGAAAAATTGAAACTTCAAACTGGTCTTGAATTCTGTTATAAACTGCTTTAGTGAGAGTTGTCTTTCCAATTCCACCCATGCCGTAGATACCAATCATGAGAACACTGTCAGTGTCACATACCAATTCTAGGAGAGAGCACACTTCTTCTATAGGAGAGTCCAGTCCGACCGTGTAACCCGCATCATGTAAAGGAGCTGTGCCATTAAGCTTCCAAGAGACCTCTTCAACAATCCTCTCAATAAATGCAAATTCGCCATTTTCAACCCTGCGCAA
Organism: Trifolium subterraneum; assembly: GCA_951799995.1. Taxonomy (NCBI): domain Eukaryota; kingdom Viridiplantae; phylum Streptophyta; class Magnoliopsida; order Fabales; family Fabaceae; genus Trifolium; species Trifolium subterraneum. Next base: position 55,951,989 of record OX637462.1, read on the forward strand.
GTAAAGAATAAGTAATGTCAACCATTGAAGACTAAATCAAATCAATTATCAAAACAAGCACTGATTTATTTTTTCTTCAAATGATCAAAAACAAGAAACTAAAGCATTCGTTCAATTGATTTTCTCTTTTTTTTAATAAAGTAAGCATAAAAATAACTGAACTTTGAAATCTTTATTGTTTCTTATTCGGCAAACTCTAAAAAGACCAAAGTTTTGGGACGGACGGAGTAGTAAGGTAGGGAGGGTACCCGTGTTTGAAATGAAAGCCAGACAATTTAGCTACTTGACATAGAGCATTCTTCAATTTCACCAATTTCTCTTCGTCCCTCGCCAATCCTTCACCATAAGTTCGCACATCAGAAGGATCAACTTGATAGAAAACCGGAAAAATAAGTTGATTATTGTGGCTCCGCTCAAAATTATCAACGATATAAGCAAGTTCTTCCAGGAAAACTGTAGATGAAGCATAGTTCTTAGAGAGAACAATAACGGAAGTCCTGGAATCTTCAATAGCATTAAAAATTTCTGGTTTCATTTCATGTATGTCTTCATTAAAGGTATTGATTCCCCTTTCAGTGAAAGCTTTTAAGAGATTGGCGGTGAAACCGTCGCAATTATTGGAGGGATTGAAGCTGAGATAAACATCGTAGGTGAAGGAAGAGGAAGAAGATGATCGTTGACCGGCGGCCATGATAGGTTGAATCATTGAGAATGCACAACTTCAATGGATTGTAATTCCATCATTGTTTTTCAAGTCAAGCAAGTATATTTAAGGCAAATATGTTAAGCAACTTCCATGTAGAAATTGTCTTCATTAAATGATATTAAAGAAATCATTTGATAAGGCCAACCATTAAAATGTTGAATTAGTCAATGCTAATTTGAATTTAGATGATTACTTATTTGGATAAGTCAACTTCCATGTAGTATTTTTAAGGCAAATGTTAAGCAACTTCCATGTAGATTATTACCTATTCTCTAACACTGACTTCTCATTTTGGATTCGATTTCTGAGATTGAGTTCTCGATCTCCATCTGTTTCTGGTTCTGTTGAGAGACCTTCAATAAAAAAACTAGTTTTAGATTCCTTTGGAAGTACCAGAGTTGCTAACTGTTCTAATATTTACACATTACATAATTTCATGGTTGAACAATTTCAGCATACACAAATCTATAGACTTTTTTTTCACTGTCGCAAGAGACTGACTATGGTGATATTTCATCTTGTCAGATGATTTGTGATTCGGTTTTTCATTGTATTAATTAGGTTTGATTAACCAATTTGATTTAATGATAAACAAACAAAAAGAAAGTCATGCCGTACTGTACCTAATTATACTGGAATCTGGATAGAAATTTATCAGATTGTGTATCAATATATTTGGTTGTGTTTCTTGATCCAGAAGACATATTCCATTTTGATTTTATCATAACTATTGATTTTGCTATATCAAAACATATCTCATATATAGAGTGTGTATCTAGAACTTCTAATGCATCTATTATGACTGCTTCATAGAAATAGATGAATTCTGTTGCACATTAGGTGCTACAAGCCTACAGCAATGGTTATAGATAAAAGCCACGAAAAGGATACATCTCAATATTCACTCTCACACATGTACTGAAGCCAAATCTAAGCCGTAGAGTTTCAAACTCTTGCTGTCAATTCGAACGGACAATTTGTATTTATATATTCATTATGTTGTCATTTATCTTGTTTCTTATTGGCATGCATATAGGAACATGTGTGTATTGTGTGACATATATAGAATCAAAATCCAAGTCGTCAACATGCACTCTTGGCTGAACAAGTATAGGCTTGTCCATAGAATCAATTTCTGTCTGTTCTTCCTCTAAAAAGCACTAGTGGCTGCACCATTTTAAAGTTCTTCTTTATTGCATGAATCACATCATACCCGGGTTTCTTATTCCGCTTTTCTTTATCTTTATCTCTAACTTGACTCCAAACAATGAGAAAAGTAGCTTTGGTGTTGGACTTGTTTTCATCCTTCTTATTGTTGTTGTGTTCTCTCTATGTTGCTGTTGCAGACTCCAGTGTCTTTTTAGGCTTTTTGTCTTCTAACACCTTTCTGATAAGCAGGTGATGCATGAACGCGAGAAAGGAGGTGAAGTGACCATGGAAGAAAATGTCATCAGCTGGAGATAAATCAACTGTAAGGGTGGATCAAGAGCGGAGAACCAGAGAGGAGATTATGAAGGTGAAATCAAGAGAAGGTGAGAGGAGGAGGATGGTGAAAAAGGGATGCTTTGGTGATACAACTTTAATCGCATTGAATGATTAATTTTTGCTCCTTCAATTTTTTTCTACATTGTTTTCTCTTCTCTTTCGGTGGTGTTGTGTTTCCATAACATACAGTTGAGGTTCGTCTTTAAAGACCGAACAAGTTTCGATGCTGTGTCTGAAATTCTAGCTCCATAAGACTTTCTTTTTGGTGGAGAGTTGAAAGGTGTTGTGATCTTTCTCTTTGTTGTATTGGTGTTAATAAAAGCTTTTTAGAAGGGATAAGAGAACTGAAAAACAAGGAAAGGGAAGTCCTTGTCAAAAGTCTGTTTGGACTTGGTGTATCTTTTTTATTTAGTAGTTAAATACTTGATCATATATATTCAGTCCTTTGTTTTCATACACAAGGAATTGCCATAATTACTTGTGCATTATTTTTATCACAGATCTAAATATATATGTTTAATTTGTATACGTATAACAAATTTTGATTATGCAAAATGGCCTGCACTGTCATCCTAATTCATTTTTACATTGAAAATATTCCAATCAAACTAGAATAATAACCTTCATGAATGAGCACAATAAATTAAGAAGGAAAAAAAAAGAAGCATATTACATATAACTGAATTCTAATAAGAAAGGACATGAGTGATCCATGATGGATTATTCATGATCACCGTCCGAATGTCAAAAATCTACCTAATCAATTTATCTATTTTCTATTTCTTTTCCCCATTCTTCATCTCCGGCCACCATCGCCTTCCACAACTCCCACTACCTCTCGATGTATCCTTTCCTCAAGTGACCATCTACATTTGAAGCTACTACATGAATTGCATGCAAGACCAACAGCTCCAATCACATGTTAACCCTAAGATTTTGTAAAAGTCGAGACTTATTTGAAACTAGTAGGTCCTCGACCATAGTAACCTTTTAATCTTTCACATATCCGCCTCTTTGATGGCTGTCACCGTGTAAGCTTTGTATTCTCTTGGCTATTCGATCAGGAGATCTCACCTATCTGTGTCCGTCATTGCAAGTTCAGTGCAGCTCTAGGTGACTCACACACAACTAAGCAAAGAGGCGGTTTCATGGATGGCTGAATACATATACATCCTTTACAATGTTAAACTTTCAAATTATTCCCATCAAATGGTTGCAGAATAAACTTACCATTACCAGATAACTGAATACAACTGGTAATTATTGAATCAAATTGAAAACGAAATTCACTAAAAAGGGCATATAGTTTTTTTTTTTTTTTTTAAAATCATTTACCATGGAAACAGAAATATACATATAAAAAAATGAATAGAATCATAAAATATCTACAGGTAAACGAACAGTAAGATCTTGGTACATGTTCACATTTAAAACCTCTCAAGCTTGATGCTGGCCATTGAATACATGTTCCGGTCGGCACACGACATCATGTTGTTGGAGGATCATATACAACTTATTTAAAATGCAAATCTTCAATTCTACGCGATAGATGAAAGCATCCGCACCAAACCTACAAAAACTAAACGATGCATAACCTTTCTCACTCATTTACAAAAAGTCATGGCTCATGCATTCAAGTTGTTGTTGATCCAACTTTGGTATATCTTCTTCGATTTTTCAATGAACGAGAGCAGCAAATTCATTACTATTGATTAGAAAAATTTCCTCCTAAAGTTTCTGGTTGTTGTTTGGTATGAACGCATGAGTAATCCAACGCCAATCCCAATACCTACACACATGCCAAGGCCAATCCCAACACCAACTCTAACACCAGCATTGAACCATGTGAGTTGTCCGTCCTCGCCAAGATACATTTCTTGAGAGTAGAAACCATTCGCCATCTTCCCTTCAAGATCATAATCATCAACTTCTGACCCTGCAGACCCTGTTATCTGCAAGATATAATCAACGTAAAATAATTAGCATTTAAGAAATCCCAAGACTCAGATAAGATAATGAGGCTATGCCAGTAAATGCCGATATATTGACTGACTATGAAATAAACAATGCACTTAGTAACCAATAAGAACTAGAAGGTTGAATCATTTTATGGAGACATGAAATAAGTACAAGAATTATGACATAATTGCGTAAAGAAGGCAGTGTTATCAATGTGAAGCCAAATAGCGGAGCAGAGCGACTGACCCAAAAATGCAAGATAGATGCTAACGGCATGGCCACTATCAAAACGCCGTTATGATGTTTTCTTAACTGAAAAATTCCTAAAATACCCCAATCCAAAAACTCCAATGTTTAAATTTCAAGAGATATTTGGAATTTCCAATCTCATTGTGAGGTTCAAATTTATAGCAGCCACAAAAGCCGCTATTTTGGCTGTTATAGCAGCCACTACACTAGTCTGCTCCTCTATCTAATGCATGTTTTGTAGAGGCTAGGTCCCGCTCTGCTACACTACAGTATCGCTATATTGACAAAACTGACAGAAGGTTCCTTGGAAGCATAATGAATAACTGAAAGAAGAGATACAATTTCTATACAATCAACCATAGTGCCTCGGGTAGAAAACAGATAAGAAGATAGGAACAAGTTCAGCATACAACACCATCTCCATCTACTGAGAGTGCATCATAACCTAAGGGGGTGCATATCTCCTAAACTTGGATCGGTAGCTTACTTTAGGGTAAATTTTATTTTGTCTGCTAAACTTTCACAAATTCCTGAGAGAACTTTCTTTTTCTACAAAAAAGAAAGCTTTCCACTTTTCTAAACATACTACTGTAATAGGGTTCATTAACAAACTAGCAATAGAACCAGAAATTTCCTTTCTTCGTAAATTGATGTCATTTTAATCTAGATGCTATCCTTTATAAGCAAACATTTCAAATTAGTCGTTAAAGAAAATATATCCTTAAAACTAAAATATTGATCACGAATACCAAATTAGTCTTCATAAGTGATATATTTTTTTTTAAACATTCATAAGTGTTAATTAAAACTCGAAATGCTGCAAAAAGTATAACATCTGAACTACAATCATTGACAGTTTATAGTTTCGATGACTTTTTTGGAATTTCTCTTATTAAAGAGATTAATCTAACGAGTAACAACAACCAATAATTTCATGAACCAAATTGGAGATTCATTGTTACTGGATAGTAACAATACCTGAATTGCACTATAATTTATAAAGATGTTTTGAACTGACGACAGTAGATGAAAATGGAATCCGTATATCTATCACTTCATGAAGGACTAATTATGATCCAAAATGTAATGAAACCTGACTAATAGTGCTATTATTATCCTTATGCCATCAGATCACTTTTTTGATCTAAACAACTTAAAGAAAATTAAAAATCATTTTTTTTTCTTTAGTGTAGCCAAATAGTTGCAATTAGAGTTATGTCAAGAAATATGTAAACTACTGATATATGGTCATATATCTATCATTAATAAGCAACGACTTTGACATTCCAAAGATCCTAATCGTCTATATGTCAAGCTTAACTCATAAGTTACCAATGTTGTCAATCGCATGCTACAGAAAATAATTATATGATCCTAGTTCTCTATATTGCTATAGCATATCACGGAACAATGGTGATTTGTTCAAATTCCACTACGCTATGGCCGACATTTCAATCATAAGTGATTTTTTTTATCCTAAAACAACATTTGACAAAAAGCGACAATATCATGAATCGCCACGAATAAGATACAATCGAATGCACATGCAACTTCTGTTACATTGTCAATTCATAGTCATCAACCTAAACAAATAAAACAAACCTACAAATTTAACTCAGCAAATAAAACGAACCTAAACATTTAAATTGAGAAATTCATACTATATGAATAAAATCCTTATGAAAAAGAAACCAAACAAAAAACAATACCTGCAATTTAGGGTGTGGAATTAATCCATTCACACCACTAACATGATCCTTATCCATCACATTCATCTCCTCATCTTCAGGAATAGCATCCAAAATAGCATGTCTAGGAACTCTCCTCCTAGGACTCATTGAAATAGTCTTACTCAAAATAACAGGCACACCAGAACAACATCCAGCAACATAAACTTCAACCGAAGGAGTCGAAACTCCAAGCTTCGGCCGAAAAAACGCCGAACAACCTTTCCCAATAGAACCAACCGCCACATGACAATCCATATCCCAACCAGACCCATTACCCCAATCAGCATCTAACCGTTCCAATGACCCACAAAGAAACAAAACATCGTTCTCATAAACCTCAAATTCAGCACCACCAGTTATCCTCACATTATCTGTGCTCACATACGTTACCTCAGCCGACTCTTTATCGATACGGTCACGCCGGAGCGTAAGTGGAGGAGCTGAAACGGTTGCAGGGATTGGTGAACCGTTTATTACAAGAGAAAAACCGATTTCTCGTTTTGGATGACATAGGGTTAAACTTTCAGGAACACTATCGATTAAACAAGGTGAAATTCTAACATAGAAGAGACGAATTTCAAGCCATGATCTATGACTCTTAAGAGAAGAAAAATTCAATGAATTTTCACTCTTTGAAATCGCTTCTTCGTTTTGATCCATATAACAAAAAATTTATAAATTTCGGATTTTGATTTGAATTAGAACAAACTAAAACGACCCTTTTGCGTTTTAATGAAATTGATTATGACCCAAAAAGAAAAAAAGTTGACTTTGATGGAAAATTGAACCTGGGTATGGATGAGAAAAATTGCTCTGTTTTGTTGATTTTTATTTTATTTTTGTTTTCTCTGAGAAGAGGAAATAGGAGGAGCGGAAAAGAAGGGTTTAATTGGAAGGGAAATGAGAGGGAAAGAAAGAGGGAAGAAGGGTTTTGTTGAGATGGATGGAAAATGAGAGTTAAAAATAGGGAATTTTATTATTAGAAAGGGTCAAAGTCAATGGAAAGGTGTGAGATGGAGAAGAATGAATGAATGAATTAAGATGGTCTTTGATCCGTAGTAGTAGCTTCTGCACTCTATTTGGAAATTTGTAACAAACAATAGTAACTACTAACTACTACTCTCCTTTTTTGGTGGTCAAATCAAATAGGGAGTAACTAATCTTTTTTTTCCTTTTTTTTTAATAGACCAAAGGATAAATTATTGAATTCGGAAGTCAGGTCATGACGTCCGACTAAGTAATTTCGGTATTTATAATAGTTGAGTTAAAATTTATGGACTACTATTTCTTTTCCTTATCACAAGTAGGCTTAGCACAGAAAATGACATAAAAACGATAAAGATGCAAATTTATTTATTTTCCTTCGGTTTCAAGTGTTTCATCTCTCTCTCTCTCTCTCTCTCTCTCTCTCTCTCTCTCTCTCTCTCTCTCCTCTCTCCTCTCTCTCTCTCTCCTCTCTCCTCTCTCTCTCTCTCTCTCTCTCTCTCTCTCTCGTCTCTCTCTCTCTCTCTCTCTCTCTCTCTCTCTCTCTCTCTCTCTCTCCTCTCTCTTCTCTCTCTCTCTCTCTCTCTCTCTCTCTCTCTCTCTCTCTCTCTCTCTCTCTCTCTCTCTCTCTCTCTCTCTCTCTCTCTCTCTCTCTCTCTCTCTCTCTTATACTCTTCGCTTTGTTGTTTTTATTCATCTTTAATACATGTGAGAAATGTTATATTTTATAGCTTGTAAAATATGTTGAAATTCATGTAACTTTGTTTGCGTACGTGTATGTAAATGTAAATTGATAATTAACGGAAACCTTACCAAGTGTACGTGTGAACCAAGTTTACGGAAGATTATGTGAATTGAGTTTATGTAGGTTATATAAACTCAATTTACACAACCTTAATGTAAACTGAGTTTATGTAAGTTCATATAAACTGAGAATTAACGTAAACCCTTAAACTGAGTGTACGTATGAACTAAGTTTACGGAAAGTTATGTGAGCTGAGTTTGTGTAGGTCATATAAACTCAATTTACGTATGATTTGAAAATCTATTTTCTATGTACATGATCTTAGGTTACATTAGCAGTTCATGTAAGCATTTATCGTAGAAGTTTACATTCATTAACTTATGCAATCACAGAAAAACATGAAATCACATGAAAATAAATAGAGAATGTCATAGAATTGAAAAAAATATATAAATTCACTAACCTGTGCAATAAAATGTAACACCTTCAAATTCAATCTTTAATCTTTCATTGTGATTAACGACACATTAATGGAGTTTGTGAGAGAGAACACATTAATGAGGTTTATTAGAGAGAAAACACGTGAAGCAGAAACATTAGAAATCGAATAAAACATGAGAAAACACATTTTGGTATTATGATTAAATTTAAAGAAAATTTGGGTGTAACTAAATTTTTTGGGGTGTGACTAGAAAATGTCAAAAAATTAATAACAACTTTTAATTCCTGAAAAAATAAATCGGACCTTATTTTTATTGGTTTGGTTGATGAAGGAAAATAGAAATATATTAAATAAATAAATAAATAAAAGGGAAGGGGGAGTGACAAGAAGAGAAATAGGTCAATTACAAAGGCAAATTTAACTTATCTTCTTCACTTATAATCTTGGTATAAGCACTTCATTAAATGCGGAGTTTATTGGTGCTATGTGAGCCATTGAATATGCTTTTAGTAAGGGTTGGTCGCATTTTTGGTTAGAATCTGACTCTATGCTAGTGGTGCTAGCTTTTTCATCTTCAAAGGTTGTACTTTGGACTTTAAGAAATAGATGGGACAATTGCTTAGCTAGGATTTCAAATATGAATTTTTTTGTATCTCATATTTACAGGGAAGAAAATCATTGTGCAGACAAATTAGATAACTTAGGATTATCTTTACCTGGATTCACTTGGTGGGACCAAATTTCCTCTCAAATAAGAGAAGATTTTGGTAGAAATTATCTAGGATTACAGTACTTTAGATTTTGTTAATTGTCTTTGTTTTGAGGGTTAGGTTGTTTGCCCCCCTCATCTTTTGAACTTTCTTTTCTTTATAGATATATATTTTGAGAGCTTGCTCTTGCAGTAAGTTACTTTTCTTTAAAAAAAAAAATTTCATGACTAATTCAAAGTGAAATCTGGATTTATCCAGCTCAACAAAATTAAAATCACAAATTATGAAGAATAAAAATGATGAACCCAAATTATAAAAATGATAATCGACAAACCTTTTTTGTATTGGTACAGTACAAGCATGAGAAATTTAACTAAAATTTCTAACGATGGAAGAAGAAGAAGATAGAATGAATTTAGTAGTTGTTTTATTTTCTCACTCTTCAGTAATACACATTTCTTGAATAGAAATGTTATTCAATCCTCATATTTCTACAACATTAAGGGGAGTCCGTGTATATAACCGGGGAGTTCTTCAATACATTTTGTTAACTGACATTAACCAAATTTGATCTCCAACTCCTCAACTATTTGTTTACGAAAAATTGTATATGGGACACTTTTTGATTGTTTGCGGATGATAAAGTTAAAACAAAGTTAAAAGTAAATATTTGTTCAAGTTTGAAAGATTTTATGTCAGTTAACCAAATGTGTTGACGAACTCCCTAATTATATACATGCGACTCCCCTTGATATTGTAGAGATATTGCAAATATAATGTTTGAATAATATTTCTGTTTGTTGAATTTTTGTTTCTTCTCTCAGGTTAAAAGACCCTAGTAAACAAATCATTATAAACCTTTTGACGTGTAATGTTATGTTAACTTTATCTCATTGCTAATCATTTTTTGGCTTTCACTATCCCTTTTTTATCAATAAATACTAGTATATTATATACTACTATCATACTACGATTCTAAATTTCAGCTCAAAAAGATAAATGTCTGTGGATTTTTATTTTGTGTGGAAATTATTTATTTATTTTGTTTTATTTATTTTACTTTTCTCTATATTAATTTTAATGTGTCCACTTCTATGTTTCTTTTTTTTGACAAGGTTATGTTGATCTTTCAAAATTTTTTTTTTTACATTGATTCAAAAATATCTTATTAGTATATGTAATTTTAAATTTTATATTCTAAGATAAATTAATATTGTAGTATTAATAAGGAGTATGTTTGAAAAATAAAAATAAATGCACATAGTAAATTGCATAAGAGCTTATATTTCACTATTTCATCAGAAAAATAAAAAAGTTGGATAAAATGCTATATTTCACTATTTCATCATAAAGTTCCATAAATATAATGATACACCTATCACGGAGAATCAAGTATCTCTTCTTCGCCTTCCCTAATAAGGACCAAGAAGCGGGATTGAAGGACAAGAAGAAGAGTAAACAAAAATAAGAGATAATTTATTATGAATGAAATGAGATAAGTTCTTTACCGTCAAAAAAATAAGAGACAAAGTACAAATAACATTTTTGTGAGTATTTTTTATATGTAGATGTAGTGATTACATGAGTCTAGATATTCATTCCTTGATTGAATTGAGAGTTAATTTTGCTCCTTTAATTTTTGGATGAACCAATTTTAGATCTTGATCAAGAACATCATTTTTCTTGTTACACATTCACCATTGATTGTATCATTCATCATGAATGTCGTGATCGTTCTTTGTGAATTCTTGTTAGACCCACATATTCCCCATCCTCACATCTTGATTTACTAACTTTTGAGTGAGAAGAAACTACAATAAATAATTGAACATTGCAAGTATGACACACATCGTAATTTGTGCTCACTTAAACATCTGGTTTTAATATTATCGTCGCGCTAATATTAAATCAGATCATCGGTTTTTTATAAATTGGGTAACAATGATCATTGCTAGATTCCATTTATTGTTTATAATAATTTATAAGTTTAATTGCATATTTGGTCTTATCTTTATTTTAGGTTTTATATTGGTTCTCTATGTTTTCAAAGTTTCAATTTGGTCCCTTATGTTACTTATATTAACTTAAGTTAGTCATTTTTATTAAATTTTGAGTTAATTTCGTCTAATATTTTGTTAAATTTTGAGTTAATTTCGTCTTAAACTTCCACTTGACACTTTTCTAAGTTGTCCACGTACACAAAATTGTTAGTTACATACGATTTAAACCGAAATTTGACTATGGACTAGATTTAAACTTTTTAAACTTAAATGACCAAATTAAAACCTAAAATAAACACGAGGGACCATGAAGAGATTTAAGCCTATATAGTCACATACATGAAGGGATTAATCGGAGAACAAATATTAATTAAATAATACCCCCTCCGGCCTTATTAGTAAGTAAATATTCCATTTTGCACACTTATTAAGAAATTGTTTTTTTGTCATAATTTTGTGTGTTATTTTAATTAGAATTCCTAAAATGACCTTTGCAAAACATTAAATTTGCAATCATGTAAAAAAGTAGAACAATTAATAAGTGTATTTTTGAAAAAATAGCATTAAATAAAGTTACTTTTGATAACTTTTACTTATATTTGAGGCCAAATTTTTTAGTTGATTTTGCTTATAAATAAGGCCGGAGGGAGTAAGAGTTTTTAGACAAATTAACTAATAATAGTGATTTAATTAATAAAGATTTAATTGAATAGAAAGAGAATTGTGTGGCACCCTCATTAATTCCTGACTGAGAAATGTTATTCCAACATCACATCACCAACATTTCTACAATATCAAGGGGTATATTGGTCATTTTCATCATTAAATATACAACATGTGATCTTTTTCAATTTTTATATTTTAATAATTAAATGAGCAAAAATGACAAATATATCCCTTAATATTGTAGAAATGTTATAAATGTAATGTTGGAATAACATTTCTCCTTTCATCTTCTTTCTAGTCAGCTCGTAATGTCATCTCCATCATCAATGTTGCATCCTAATAGTCATAACCAACACCCTTTCTTCTTCTTTTTATTCTCATTCAACCCATACCCTTTCTTGTTATTCGTTTCTCTCAAACAATTCTTCACCCAATTGATGGTATTCAGGAAATTGATGAGTTGAAAATAGAATTGTTTGTTGAGAGAGAGAGGGAGTGTGTCAAGTATAGAATCCAAAAATCAGAAGAGAAATTAAAAGAGGTTGGTTTGATTATTGGGGTATATGTTTGGATTGGTGGCAAGAGATGAAATGCAATGGAATAAAATGGTAAGTAGTTAAATTTCATTTGTTGGATTTAGAAAAAATGAATGGAATGAAATCGAACACAATGGAACTCATTCCGTCACATACCATTCAATTCATTTATTTTTTTGAGTGAAATGTCAAATATCCCGTGAAATTTTAAAATTTGTTAAATATCATCCTGAAATTTTAAAATATACAAACATATCCTGAAATTGTAAAACGTCAAACAAATTGCCTCCTGTTTCGTTTACTCTGTCTATTTTGATGACGTGACGGTTAACAGCATACGTGACACTTGCTAACGTAGTGACACGCCACGGGAGTAATTGATTAGGATACACATCACAAGGGTTAATTGACTAAAATTTGCAAAACCGGGCTTGCTCTAATTTCAGTCAATTAGCCCACTGATTTTGTAAATTTTAGCCAATTACTTTCCTGTGATGTGTATCCTGATTATTTACTCTTCTCATATGACGTGGAAGATATGCAGTTAACAGTCACATCATCAAAATAGACGGAGTAAACAGAGCATTAGACAATTTGATTAACATTTTACAATTTCAGAAGTATTTTACCTATTTCTAAATTTCATAGGATTATTTGACAAATTTTAAAATTTCAGGGGTATTTGACATTTTAGTCGTTTTCTTTTCCTCCCAATTTGGAGTATATGGAATGTAATGAAACTTTATGATTAAATTATTACTAGTATACCCCTATTGTGTTTCATCATATGCATAATTCTTCATTCATCGCCCTCCTCTTGCTTCATCACCATCATGTAGCCCATCAATACTGTGTTTGTTTTCCTTGCTCTGCGTTTTTATCATTTTGCTATGATTATCTTCTTTCTCTTCTTTTTTTATAACAAAAAATTGCTCTTTTCTTTTTCTACGGATTAAACTTTGGCATGTTTATTTTGTTGCGTATTTTTTCTTGTCTACTTTGCTTTGGTAGGCTCCAATGTGCCATTTTAGTAAGGACAAAACTTATGCACAGTTCTTTAAGTGCAATTTTTACTGTTTTCCAATAAAAAAACAGCACATGTATAACTATTACACATCACCTATTTTTACTCATATTTGCATTCTCTGCATTCATGCTTTCTCTTCTATTTTGTGCTCTATTATTTTCTCTCTTCTTCTCTGTTTCGCGGAAAATCAAACAAATTACATATCTTTCACGTTCCCATTAAAAATTAGCACATCAAGATTACTTTACTCCAATTATCTGCAATTGCACTCATCCTATCTCTCATTTGGTTTAGTGTGAAAAACATTGATTCCTCTCTTATATGTTCTTCTGAGTCATGGGAACAACATGGATCAATATGTTACCACTTTCGTTTTCAATTTTACTTACAACACACATATCTCATTCAACCTTCAAAGCATTGGAGAGGTGTTCTGTAACAATATGTGTTTTGGGAATGATTTACGAAGAAGACTATAAAAAAAATTGATCCTTTTCAAAAAGTTGCGGAAATACTTGGTTTGATGTATAATCTATGACTAACTGTATCAACACTTTTTAATTGAAGATGTGTTGGATTTTCAACACGCAACGGTGTTAGTGTTGATATACGACGGACGTCGACCCGTGCCGATGTGTTCGACATTCACCCGACACCGACACATGTGCTTAAGTTTAATAGTTCAATTTTCTCAAATTAATTTAGTGTGATGTTCGGTGTTTGATATATCTAAAGCTCATCTTACTATTGATATAAAATAGCTCATTTGATACTCTTAGCTAGTTACTTTTTATTTGTTTAAACCGTGGTACCTAAAGTTCAATGTACTCTCTCGGTATTGACTTTGTTGCTTATTTGTTTTTTTTTTTTTAAAACAATGATATCTACTAGTTAGAAAATGGAGATCCAAATTATTTGGTGCACATCAGTGCAGTCTGTAGAGAAACAAAAATATGATGATCCATAAATAAACTAAGCATATGTTTAGTTTCACAGCGGATATGTCTACAAAGTTACAAAGTGTAGTTTTAAAAAAATCTCAATGAATCACCGTTATTCTGAGATTACATTACATTACTAATAATAATAAGGCACTAGTCACTAGTATACCTTCCCCTGCTACACAATGGTCGCAAATGCTGCGTAACTATTCTCAATTTCTTTTTATCAATTTGTACCATATCTGACCTATTTACTCATTCCTAAGTTTCAATCTCAAAATTCTTTAAAAACATTGAACATATAATTTCAATAGAAAAATAATTACCATCAGAATTCAAACTCACAGAAGATTTATTATCACTCCTTAATGGTTCATTGGCATTTTTTGTAGCAAAATTTGAATTTTCCATATGTTGGAGTTGTTGGAATATTTTATTATATTCCAATAATATTATGTGGGCAAATATCATTACGTAATTATATTAGATATTTATCAACAAAGAGCCTTGATTGATTAGTGGTCAAATTAAGTAATAAGGCTAATTTAGACTTCTAATTAGATAAGTAATTAAATATTTAATTAATTGATATGGACTCAATATGAGTGGATGTCAGGATGACCCATTTGGGAATAATGGGAACTCTAATAGGTCATCAACTATATATAGGCTATGGTCCCCAATATACCGGACACACTGCACATCGACTCTTCTCCCCATCTGAAGAATCCTAAGGGCATACGGAGTCCAGGATCGCTGCCGAGAGACTACGGTTTGTTCATATATATTGATTCTTCTATCCAGGTATTCCTATGATCCTATGATCTTGATAAATCAAACATGTCGTAGATCTATAATTATATACATGCTTATATGTTTATTTGGCTTCCGCACTAAAGTGAGATTATGGATTTAATCTCTATTGTTGAACATGATTTATATAATTAATTAGTAAATAATTCTATCAATTGGTATCAGAGCAGGTCTTCATGTTTGATTTATCAGGATTGATTGAATTATAGGTGTTTGGTTTGGTTTTAAGTTTTGTCCCGGATATTTTTCATGAACCCTAAATTATTTAATACGGATTCTAGTGTTTTTTTTTTTTTTTGATGTTCTGTTTGTCATGATTATCTTACCAAACTGCTTCTCGTAAAATGCTACTATGGTAAATTACTTCATCAATTCTGTTTTTTGGCTTTCTATGACTTTTGTTTTGACGGCACTCCATTATTCAACCACCTGCATTTTATATGCTTGTTTCATGAATAATATAATTTTTTATTTAGAGATTTGTGTTTCTCTAATAGTGAACGTTTTTTTATAGTTGTTACAACCTACAAATATGTTGCTTTGGTCAAGTATATATGTATGTAAAAGTAAATGATTTTTGTTTTGATTGCCTTTGGTAATTTTTAACCATGTATGTTTTGATAATCGATAGTTTCGTTCAGCAATCATAGTAAATTACAATATAATACGGATTTAGATGTTTTACGGCTTAGGCATTTATTAATTTTTGAAATTTGGTAACTCTTGGGTTTTTTATATAAATCCTATAGAATTTTAAGTTTAAAGATGTATAAGCATATTTGGATCTTGACTTGCTTGTATAGAAAGCTATGGAAAATAAAATTGGGTTCATTTATTTTCTATTTTATTGTTTACATATTTGTTTCTTTTGATCGGGTTTATTTGTTGCCATGATCATCATTTTGAGTATCCATAAGTAAGAAGAATGTTGTTACAGAAGCTGCAAAGTTTGATTTCAATTTTGAATGATTTCAATTCAAATAGTCATGTTTGATTTATTTATAAATTTTAGTGTATTGTTATAACTTTTTGGTTATTATTATAGCAAATCACTTATGTTGCCTAAAAATAAAGATTTGGATTTATATCAAATTTAATTTTTTATATTTAAATTTGATTTCGGTGATTTTCATTCAAAGAAAATAATTTTTGCTTCACTTGTTTATATAGTTTATTTTAACTATATCTGTGTGTACATTGTTATATATAGCAAGTCAAATTTTGAATTTGAGTTAATTTTGGTGATTTGAAAATTAAACTTATTTGAACTTTGTCTAAATTTCAAATGTTGAAATCTAACTTGATATATATTTGAAATTATTATCAATTCACATGAATTCTTGTACATAAAGTTTATTTTGAGAAATAGGGTAAATAAAGATTTATTATATATATTGGTCATTATATAATTTTTTATGAAAAGATCATTTACCTTTATATAACACTTATTAGTGAAACTCAAAATATTGTGATCCAGTTTAATAGTACATTAAAGCATATTTGAAAAATAAAGTTTGATTCTTTAAATTTTTAGGGAGAATATGATTTTTTTTTTATTAAGGAGAATATAAATTCTATAATCATTTGTTTATTTATAGACATATAAAGTTTTTTTGTTTCCCTTTAGTTTGGAAAATATAATTATATAATTTTTATTTATTTATTTAAAGAATCATTAAGTATATGTGAATCAATTGTGGCATGAATATTATTTGTTATATATAAAGAATTAATTTTGTTTGAAATTAAATTGTGGCATGATTTAATTTATATTGTTATTATGTTTCTACAATAATTTTTTTTTTATCATGCTCTTTGGATAATTTTTTTTTTTATGCCAAGTTTTGGTTGATAGTGAGATTTTATTCTCACATAAGGGATGTCATCTAATCTTATGATTATCAAGCGACATCATAAAGGAAAATGACCTACATTTTGTGGGTAGTGCCTTGTAAATTTAAGATATTTCCCATTTAATTTATTAAATTGTCTAGTAATGACGATTGAGTTGGTTGAAACAACATGTTGCCGAAGTAACCTCTGCTGCGTAAATTTGATTCAATTGAACTTACAAAAGATGTAGTGTGAAATTATTCATGTGAGTTGTCGTCGGCCCGAAGGAAGACACAACTTGACCAAATAATTGCATACTTGTGATGGTAAATGTGTGGTGATTATAAAGTTATTTACCATGTGGATAATAGGATGCCCGAAGGTGACTATTATTTGACAGGACTTATCACCAATGTTTGATCATTGCATTGAGAGTACCGCTTGCAGTTAATTCTTACAATCCGAAGATTGGGGATTAATGGTGCGTTTGGTATCTTGTTTGAATCTTTTAATTTACAAATAAAGTTTCACATGTCTCTATAATAACTTACTGACATGCCTAATAAAGTTGTGTTAGTGTAAATCCATACAAGTATTTATTGGATTCATTCACACTTATAATGATAAACACGTGACGATTATAAGGATTTATTGTTTGTCAATATTGATTGTCGGTGTTTGATCATTGTCATAAAATACCACTAGAAATTGATGTAATTTTTTAAGAGCTTGACATCAATGATGCACTAGGTATTTTGGTGAGCAATTTTGTTTTCTCTATAAACTAATATAGTTTATGTATCTGCAAAATCATGTTAGAATTTTAATTCTAACTCTTAGGAATAAACGAAAAATTTAGACTTTGGATAAAGATGGAGAAACTCAAATCCTCTCACTATTCAGTAACCTTAAAGTGAGACTCAAGTATAAAAGACGAGTATACTCCGAATCACAAATGTCGTGTGATTATAAAGTTTTGAATTCCAGGGACATTTGAGGTGTTATTTAAGATGACATAATTTTTTGTCATGTTTTTTATTTGCTTAAATTAAAAGTGTTTTTAAATTTAGAAAATAAAGTATATTCCTATATGCTTCAGCTTTGGGAAACTTATGTATGATTTTATTTATCGGCATCCGGAAATAGCTTATATATAATAAGATTATTTAGCAGATACATGAGCAATTCAAAATTTGAATTGTGGAAATGAAGCAACCGTAAGGATTGTTGTAGAGAACAAAATAATTTGTGCTCACATATCGGAGATAGAATAATTTGGAGATCATCAGTATATTCGACTCTGATCATTTTGGATGTTCATGCATAATGAACGTCTAACTCAAGAAATGACTGTAAGTATTTATGTCACTTGGTTGCATAAAGTAAAAGATTTTGAAAGACAACTCAAGTTATATTGTGACATAAGTCAGTCGAATAATGTTTCAACTATTTTATAAAGTTGTTGTTGTTAAAGAATAGAACATATAGAGATAAAGTTTATGCTAGTTTACTCACTAATCGAAGACTTGACGCATAAGGTCTTTCATATTTTCTTTGTCACTAAGGATGTCTTGGATTAGTGGGAGTCTCCTTTTTTGTTATGTTCTAACTTTAGTTTCGCTACTGATACAAATTTTGTTAAGCTTTTCTGCAGAAATAAAGTTTGCGGTTATTATTATAACTGATTTTGTATCATTTGTGCAAATATTGAATTTGCAAATTTCAGTTTGATCTCACTAAAGACTTCAGTTGGACCAATTGGAAATAGACATGATTTGAAGATCACATTGCATGAAATTTTCATGCCACTCATCCATATCGATCTATGTCATCAAATACATTGATGTGGTGGTCGTCGGGGTTCCGTCACGTTATACGTCAGTGACGATAGCCGCGGTGGTCTCATTATTGATGTATGAGGTGGACCAGATTGTAAAGTTGAAATCTAAAGATAAATATCATTCGGATGCGCGCCTAAAGAATAATGATATAATTATTATGATATATAGCCCAAGTGGGAGATTGTTGGAATATTTTATTATATTCCAATAATATTATGTGGGCAAATATCATTACGTAATTATATTAGATATTTATCAACAAAGAGTCTTGATTGATTAGTGGTCAAATTAAGTAATAAGGCTAATTTAGACTTCTAATTAGATAATTAATTAAATATTTAATTAATTGATATGGACTCAATATGAGTGGATGTCAGGATGGCCCATTTGGAAATAATGGGAACTCTAATAGGTCATCAATTATATATAGGCTATGGTCCCCAATATACCGGACACACTGCACATCGACTCTTCTCCCCATCTGAAGAATCCTAAGGGCATACGGAGTCCAGGATCGCTACCGAGAGACTACGGTTTGTTCATATATAGTGATTCTTCTATCCAGGTATTCCTATGATCCTATGATCTTGATAAATCAAACATGTCGTAGATCTATAATTATATACATGCTTATATGTTTATTTGGCTTCCGCACTAAAGTGAGATTATGGATTTAATCCCTATTGTTGAGCATGATTTATATAATTAATTAGTAAATAATTCTATCAGGAGTACCTTCCTAAACTAAAAAAACAATGGTCTGAAGCAAATTTTCACGGGTACATTATATGGAATTGATGGCTATTGCAACGAGCGAAGAAACGAAGAGAGAAAACATGAGTGCAGGAGTTAGAAGAAATGCACGAATCAAGAGAGAGAATGCAGTTATGAGTAAAAATAGATGATGTGGAATAGTATACAGGTGTTGTTTTTTGATTGGAGAACAGCAAAAACTGCGCTTAAGAAATTGTGCATAAGTTTTGTCCTTTTAGCAAATAAAAAAAAAATAGTAAAGACTTTATCTGGTCTTTCACAATTTTTATGTGGTTCAATTTAGCCAATGATAACAAAATAATATTAAAATTAGTTCTTGAAATTTTTATAGAAATGATAAATTAGTCTCTGATTCATTATAATAGAGAGATTAACTTGTCATTAATATAAAAATGTTAACGACTAATTTTAGCATTATATGTTTTTGTCAAATATTAAATCGGAGCACAAAAAACAATAAGAGATCAAATTAAATCTTCTTTATAAATAATTGTTTTTTTTTCAACAAAAAATTACTACTTTTGGTTGTTTTTAGGAGTTATCGTATCTGAACAAATTCAAAATTAAAATCGCAAACCGAACAAATCCAAACCAAAACTGCAAAAAACCGTATTTAGTTTAAACCGCACAGATCATTTTTCTTCTAAACCGCTCGGTTTGGTTTGCGATTTACATTTTAGAAAACCGAACCAAACCAAATCAAACCAAACGCAATACTTAACTTAATTCTATTAACTAGTAGTAATCAAAATATTACTTAGTCCAACCAAAATTGAGTCCATAAAATTAGTAGGCTGTCAAAACATATCATTTAACGCGATCCAAAACTATACTACTGGTATTAAAAATAAGGTTTTATGTATATGCAATTTTTATATATGCTTATTATATCATGTAAACAATAAATAAATTAAAATTTCCTATGTTTACTTTGTAACAAGTTGGTAATATCGACATATCTTTTATATCGCGATAAACCGCACAAACCGAACCAACCCTAACCGATTGGTTTGGTTTGGATGACTTTTTTAAAACCAACCAAACCAAACCGAACTGCATGCATTTTTATCTCGCGATTAGGATGACTTTTATGCTCAAAACCGAATCAAACCGCACCGCAAACACCCCTAGTTGCTTTAACATGTGCAATATTGCACATATTAGACAAATCCTTTTAAAAAATTATCTTTTTGAGTCCATCTAAAATTTATAATTGAATATATACTGATGCATTTATCCAAACACTTCAATTTATGTAAGTACTTTTTATTGTACACATCCAAACGTAAATAACTTATTGAGTATAAGATTTTATGATATAAGCTCTTATTATAAGTTCTAAGCATTTTTATAAGTTGTTTATCCAAATAAGGCCTAAAACAATTTTGAGATACTTATTGGACAAAAAAACTTATTTCTCATTAAAAATATAATGAGTTCTAATGATCAGAAATTTTTTTATGTTACTCCATCACTCAGTGTGTTTGAGGGACAAACTCAACATTGATCTGCCCAAGAGACATTTACTGAGTGTTCTAAAGGAGCAAATACATGACATTAAACAACTTAAGTGCTAAAAATATTTAATTGTTTTTGACATTTGATGTGGTTTATACACTTTAGATTTATCATATCTTTTCTATTCGTTATACACGACGAGTAAAAAAATACGGTTAAAACTCTCAAGTTTATTCCTGCTATAATTTTAATTCTTGTCATATTTCTCATTGCAACATTTATGAAATTTTAAATTATTGACTATCAAAGCAAATTTTTAGTCCCTATAAACTTGCTTTTATAAATTTTTGAAGGATACACATGTGTTGACTTAAAACATTTTATCAAACCATTTGTGGGGCCAAAATTTATTGAAATATTTTATACAAACTAAAATCAAAATTTGAAATATTTATATATCAAGACAAAAAACTTAATTAACCCTAAAAAATAATGAATTCTAATGATTAGAAAGTTTTTTATGTAACCCCTTCACTAAGTGTGTTTAAGGGACAAACTTAAAACATTGATCTACCGGAAATATATTTACTAATTAAGCGTTCTAAATGGGCAAATACAACCCATTGATCACCTTAAATACCATAAATATTTAATTGTTTTTGAAATTATTGCATGAGCTATATATACACTATAAATTGATCATGGAGTACAATATTTGTTACACACAAAGAAAAAAATGGCTAAAACTCTCAAGTTAATTTCCACAATAATTTTATTTATTTTCCTATTTCTTACTACAAAGGAGGTTGCCAGTAATCCAACCATTTTTGCAACATCTATCAAATGTACATCTGTTAAAGATTGTCCAGAAGTAGTTGAAGTAGTTCAACCCAACAAGCACGTTGCTTATATATGCATGAATGGCTATTGTCATAGAATGACTTACATTCCATGAAAGTAGACAAATGCCATATGTAGTGAGTTCTCCCAGTACCAACCAATTAATAATCATAATTTTAATTTTTTGTTACTTAATTTCATGCATTTTGCAACTTTGACTTTATACTCAAAAATGTTAATAATGAAATGAAATTATATTGTCTTCTTTTCTCTTAATTTAACTTTGTACTCTCAAATTAGTTCCCGCTATAATTTTATTTCTTTTCCTATTTTTTTTTTTACCGCGAATAAAGTTGACATTAAGTCAAATCTCACTACAACATTTATTAGATGCAAAAGTGTTAATGATTGTCCACAAATATTTGTAGGCAACACGAACTTTTCTATGTGCATAGTGACAATAAGCCAAATCTCACCGTAACATTTATCAAATGTGTAAAAGTGATGAAGATTGTCCACAAATATTTGTAGGCCACATGAACTTTTCTATGTGCATTAATAGCTATTGTGAAGAAAAGTCAAAATCGAATTCAAGAGAGTAGTCAAACTAAAGCTAGTAAATTATGAATCTTCTCAATAAGAAACCTCCCTTTCCAACTCCCATTCCCATGTGACTTGATATGAAGCTAAGTTCCGGATTATTAAACAACATTAGAAGCTAAAATTTGATTTAAGATACCCTAAATTGAATTCATGGAAGCAATGATTCCTTCACAATGAATTGAATTCATGGAAGCAAAATCCAAAGTACAGAAAAATAAGGCTGGAAAAGAAGGGAGTGATGCTTCAAAGCACCAAAAGCAGAAAAAATACATAGGCAATTCAACCAAAAAGATACATATCATATGAATCTATAAAAGCAAGATACATATTCTTTTACTTAATTAATCATTAATCATGTTTATTATCTTGTAACCTATATTGATTCATTTTTTCACATCATTTATATTCGGGTAAATAGGGTTTTACCCCCTGCAAAATAGGCGAATTTTGTTTTACCCCCTACAAATTTTTTTTTTGAATTACCCTTCTGTAATGTTAAGATTCCATCATTTACCCCCCTGACTGTACAACTAAGCAGATGACTTGGACAAAATCTTGATGTGGCATGCCTATGTGACTTTTCGTTCATGTTTTATTAAAAAAATTGTGCCACGTAGATAAATAATGCCACCTAATGGAATTAAAAAAAAGCAAAAAATTAAACAAAAATTGAACAACAAAGCTGGGTATGCCATTAAAGTAAAAAATTAAACAAAAATTGAACAACAAAAACAAGAACAGAAATTGAACAACAACATCAACAACAAAACTTGAATATCTACTCAATTAATCCATAAGCTCTTTCACTCCCACTCATAAAATTCATGCCAAATAGACAAAGACAAACACAGAGTTGAAAACTAAACAACTCTGCAATTTCTTCATCTCCACCATCAATAATCACCATTCTCTTATGATCTTCACAAACCAAATGTAACATCCCACATTAATTATTAAAAGTAATAATAATTAAAGATGATTATTGGATCTACTCGAAGAATAATTGATCAAAGTGTAGATTTTATGAGTATTATCATGTGTTGACCAAATGGAGTTGTGAAAAGAATCTTGTGGAACCAATTGAACCACATCAAGTGGGCCCCACCTCTCACATATGTTAAAACCCCTAGTTTCTCTCTTGAATTCATTTTTCCATTTTACTAAATAAAATGAGCAAAACAAAGCCCTCTCTTTTCTCTCTCACGCCTACACCTCTCCTCTCTCACCCAAAGAAGTTGTTCTACTACAATGAAACACAAGGAGCTCTCTTCTCTCCACCAAACCCTCACCATATCAGCCCCATCATCACCAATTCTATTCCTTTTTCACATGCAAACTCATATTTAGAAACCTCATAGCATAAACTTCAAGAATAGAGTGATTTGGTTACAATCCTCCATTGTTGTGCCATTGAAGCATTGCATGTGTGAGATTATGATGGTGTTCAAGTTTTTGGATACAGAGAAGTTAAAGGTAAGGACTTAATTTCAGTTTCATTCTTTGTCCCTAATTGAACCCTAATCCTCAATTTTCAATCCTTTTCTTTTGGGTACTTGCATGTGTCTAAAGCATTGCAATTGAGCACTTGTGTGGAAGTTTAAGAGCTGTTAAAAGAAGTTTAAAAGTATGAGTTTGATTTGAAGCTTAAAGATTGAACGAGTGATTTTGGAAAAAGATTATGTGGAATTCGTATTCTGGACATACCCTCACTAAAACGGTCGGTACTCTCTCCTAGTAGCTCCGTTTTCAATTCCGTTTGATCCTGTAGTTAGCTAACGAATTTCCGGTCAATTTGGCACCAGTTTCATAATTATTGGACAAGAATTGAGGTCTGGGCGAATTTTTGAAGTTAAAGGTTCAACACAGGATTTCTGCAGAATTTATGTTGGACATTGCTACACTAAAATGGTATGAAATCTCTCTCTATAACTTTAAACTGAACGAGGCTTGTTTCATTAGAAAGCTAACTCAATTCTCGATTTCGTGGTTTTGGTTTCGTGGAAATTGGATGAGAGATGAAGTCGCTAGGATTTTCTGAAGTTGGACATATGATGCAGAAAATTCTGATTACAAGTTCAAAGCTTTCGGTTGCAAATTATGCGTTTCGGCGAACTGTGGAAGTGTCGGTGGTATTGTTCAAGCGTCTTTGAGGTGGGTTCGCCTTTAGGTGATGTTTGTATGAATTCTAGGATTAGAATTGCAGTTCATATGATTTAATTTACTAGTTCACATTAATTTCCATTTATATATGCAATTGATTTGATTGAGATTGGTTGTGTGTATAAGCTCTACTTAGGTTGCCCAAATTAGCTTAATGTGGTGTTAAAATATATTTACAAAATGTCATTTGTTAGTACTATGAATTGGAGAAGTTTTGGATTGAATTGGTTGTGTTTGCTGTACTGAGACTGCGGAAATTTTAACAGGGTAAATCGATTTACCTAGCAGGAAAATCGATTTACCATGCCTCTGAAAGTTTGGAAAAACGCATTTTTGCACTGGGTAAATCGATTTACCCATCCAGGAAAATCGATTTACCTACCTGCTGACTTGAAAAATTGTTTTATAACTTACACAAGGTTTCAGTGCTCATAACCCAATTGGTTTTAATCGATAATATCCCCGAATCATAATACAACACTTCACACTTTGAAAATATAGGATTAACCTCGTACAACCAATGTGAATCACTGTCTGGGTTTGTATATATAAATAAATGATAATGTGATTTAGTTTAGAAATAAACCTGTTAATTAGTCAGTTTTGCGTACAATTGGTACGATTTGGTGATAGCTGTGCTATCTTTGGGATTTGTTAGAATCCAATCTTGAATAAAATGAATTAACAAACTGTAAGCTTTTGCCGTGACGATATATTATCGCAGACGGATTTGTGAGGTCTCTGAGACCGGCTTACCTCGGAGTGTCCTATTTGTAAAATTGAACAAGATAATATTGTGTGATACACCATTTGTTTTATGACATTATGATATAAGACTTTATATTTGTGACTGACTAATAGGTTTGGGATTATTTTTGGTTGATTAATCGATTCCCGAAGACAGGGAATTTAGTAACTGGGTAGTATGAACCTACTGAGACGAAGTAACTGTCTCATCCCCCACTATTTTGATTTCAGATTAATGGGTTGGTCGAGATATCAAGGTACGCGAGCATGGAGTTCTGATACGTGGATTATGCTGATTGAGCTGACGTCATGTTATCTTATATTTTGTATAAGATTTTGTTACTTATGTATAGTTGTTAGCTCAAGTTAGTAATTATCTCAGGATTTTTATAATCCTATTTATGTATTCGGACAATATGTAATGAAATTTAATGTTCCCGATTCAATTATGTGCATTACTGTCGATATTCTAGATAAATCGATATGGGATGTTATAGCAAGACTCTCTTCCCACCCACACCCATTTCTCCATCATGCTAAACTCCTCAACGAGAACCTCAGTTGGTTATCTTACATCTCTAGTGTCCAATTCATCAACGGTTCAACTAATCAACTAATCACGACGCAAAAGCTCAAAACGAAACAAGCTCAAAATTTTCATCAACAATTCATCCAATAAGTCAATTGGATATCAGAAAACCCGAAAAACAATTCTGAATTGCAATGAATTTCACGTCTTCAAAATCCTGAAAAACCATTCTTAACATACCCATAAACCATTGTTGCAGATCGAACCAATAAAACAGCAAACGGAATCATTGAAACATGACGGAACGAACAGTGTGATGTCGAGATCGAGCAGAAACAGAAGAAAACGAACCCAAATCGGCTGCGAAAGAAATGGAATTGCGAGCAGAAACAACATCGGTGTTAGAGGAGGTCGGCTGCGAAAGACATCGAACAGCGAGTAGAAACAGCGTTGGATTTTTAAGGTGATGATGTTGTTGTGAGGGAGATGAAGAAGGTTGAAGAAGAAAATTATGTTTTTGTGGGTGTGAGAAGAAGCTGAATAAATTTTGAGAAGAGAGAAAAAAAATTAATGGCATATCCAGTTTTTTTTTTAATAACACGTTAATTTTTAGGTTTTTTTTAATAAAAATTAATAATTACACACTTTTTAATGAGTTGGCTTCAAAAAATAAATTAATTCCATGTGTATGTGTCATGTCATGTTAGTGATCCAGTCATGTGCCTTGTTGTACAATCAGGGGGCAAAATGATAGTAACTTGTCATTACAGGGGATAATCCAAAAAAATATATTTGCAGGGGTAAACTAAAATTCGTCAATTTTGCAGGGGGTATATTTACCCTTTATATTCATTTTTTTACACATCATTCGCTCAACTACATGTTGTATTAATTCATGGTTTTTTCACATAATTTTTTCAATTAATGTTGTCTTAAATAAAAAAAATTCAACATGCCTAAGTCTCGGTCCCTCAAATATTTTCCATCACAGCTTTTGATCTCTGCTTTTTTAAATCAATCATATGTACCATTTAAAATTTTGAATTTTCCGTGTTTATGTTTAATACATTACAAAAGTCTTTAAGTTTTTTAAAGGGTTACATAAGTTTTTAGTTCTTATAACTATCTCAAACTTCGTTTTTAGTCTATATAAATTTTTTTAGCAAGTTTTGATCCCTCTCGACTATATTCTGGTATTAAAAATTTCAACAAGTTTCGGTCCCTCAAATATTTTCCGTCATTCAATTTTTTTTTTTCCTAGGTCATGGTTAGTACATTATAAAAATCTCTTTTACAAAAGGTTAATTTTTTTAAGAGGTTAAATAAGTTTTCGGTTCTTATAAATATCTCAAACATCATTTTTAATCTCTATAAAAAAATTCAGCAAACTTTAGTCCCTAAAATATTTTCATGTCAATATTCCTTATTGTAATTTACAATTTTATAATGAGTTTTAATTAATATTTGTTTTTACTTTTATGTCTTTGTAAGACACACATATGAGAAATATCACTCCAACAAGTTCAATATTATTCATATACGAACAAATTGTCACCGATAAATACTATAACTATCATATGTACACGGGACAACAATTTTACACTAACGAGTAATTTTATAACGGCACTAATTTTGCACTTTACAATATTCGATCTATTATAATCCCTTAACTAATTAGAAGATTATTTGCCTAAGTCTATACATGCATTTACTTATTACTACTAATCTCTTGTTCCTTAATATAAGAGCTCTAATAAAAATCACCATTGTTTGAAATGTGTGTTTATTTTACATATTTATCTTTATAATTTTAATTATTAATATATAATAGAGAGGAAATATAAATGTTTGATGACTAATTTAGCAAGTGTACCAAAGTCGTCAAGTAATAAAAGTAAGTAAGATCGTCTCCACAGGGATTGTTTTAAACTTGACAAAACAATTGAATTATATCTACCAACTAAAAGCAATAAAAAAGGGGGGTTTGTTTGTTGCCTAAATAAAAGATTTAGACAAAATATTTAGAAAAGATTCAAATAAAATATTTGAATTGAATTAGGGTTTTTAGAGAGAGAAACAAGCGATTGGACCTTTTGGTTCATCTAATCCTAATTCATCTCGGTGATTCCATGTTTATTAACGAACTACAAATTTAGTTTCACGATCGATTAAATTAAATAACTATGCCCAATGTCTTGGTAACATAGTCCTCTCCCTTGATCATAAATCCCAAATCTCTAAGGTGATTTATTATCAAGTGAGGAATTCGCGCTTTAATCTTTGATCTCAATTAGTAAACCAAAATCTCTTAAGTGAAAACCAATTTTACAATAACTCCTAGATCAATAATTTATTCCTATCCTCATAGTAAAACAAATTATAAACATCATCACACAAGTCGTCACATATGTAAAGCATTAAGCACAAGGAAAGATTGATGAAACTAACTTCGTAATTAATTAATAAACATAAAAGAAATCACATGGTTCGAGATAATTCGGGATTAGAATCCCCTAAGGCCAATCATAAGGATTTAGCCGGACATAGCTAAACACAAATTAACAAGTTTAAAGATGAAAGAAAGCATTACAAAGAGCTCTGAGTTTCTTCCAAAAGTCTTCTGTTTCTCGCCGTAAAATTCTGTACCCTAATTCTGCTTCAGAAGTTCAAATATATAGGCTTAGGTTACGGGCCCGCGCAGGATTCCCGCGCCCCGCGCCAACTGACAGAATGCAAGGGTAAAATTTAACAAACAATTGGCGCCCCGCGCAGCTTTCCCGCGCCCCGCGCCAACTGACAGATTGTTTTCACAAATTTTCTGTTTTTCTTGTGCTTTCAGCAGCCTTGTACTCGATGTAACTTCCCTTTATTATTGTGCAAAAACATAATAAAAACGTACTAAAACCTCGTAAATAGGTCTTGAAATAAGTAGAAATATAGTAATGACGTGGAGTCATCAATGTTGTTATAATTCTAATTCTTAGACAAAAAATACATTTTTTTTATAACGTAAACACGTGTCAGTATTGTGGGTGCAAAGAGTGAAACAACAGTTGTAAATTTCTTTGGCTTATATATTGTAATTTTTCATTCGAAATGGGGGTCACAAACTTTACACAAAAACTTCTGAAACTCTTAGTATTCATGCGATCGAAAGAACAGAGTGAAAGAAGGAAAATGTAAGATCTATGCGCACCAATTTACCTTTATAATTGCTCTTTTAAACTTTGAATACAATTTATCTTTTCTTGTCATTTACGAATTTGTCTTCTTTTAACTTTTAAGTGCTTTATTTCGAAACCATTTTGGAAACTGTTGTTAAGTTTTAAAAATCTCCAAACCATAAATGTTTGTGCAATTAATGGACATTCATAACTTTTTCGAAAAATCAAGCACAAATATGTCCTAAGATTTACTAGTTGATCCTGCAAATTTTAAAATTCAAACTAGCGTTTGCTTACAAAAAAATTAGTGTAAACATTGTCAATAATTTTGAACAGTTTTTAAAATAACTATTTTGCACATGATAAAACATTGTTGATAAAAATTTAAATTCACTTTTTTAGACGGGAAAACAAGTTGCTGCCAATGAAAAATTTAAATAACTGCTATATACGAGGAACAAGTTTTTCCTGATGAATAATATAATTAACAAATATATCGATTTTAAATTATAAACAAAAATGATTTTTCATCAAATTTGTTAACTTTAATATTTAATAATATTTATAATTCAAATAAACGCGCACTAAAAAATACAAAATATATATTTAAGAACAATACCTAAAATAACTACAAGTCGGTATGAATCCATATTACTACTCCATCTATTTTAAAATGATATAAAAATAATTTTCGACTATATTATCATATACATACCACACTTTACTCTATAGCTATCATATACCATACCACAATCTTTACAATGGTGAATAATTTTATAACGGGACTAAGTTCGTATTATACAATACTCGTCCTACGATAAAAGAAATTGCGGCAACGCCACGACCCGTGCGTACGTACGGGTATTATGCTAGTTGGAATAATAGAAGATTCAAAAATTGTTAGCATATATGACCTATATTTTTTATTTTTTTTTAAGAAATGGTAATCTACTGAAATTAAACTCGCATATAAATATGAGATCTCGGATTCGAACCCGGTCACGATGTCCGACCTAACTGTTAGAATAAAAATGGTTCTTAGAACAAACCCCAAAGAGCTTGATATGCAATTAAGAACACTAATGATCTTAAATGAAATTAAAGTATGCAGTTAACAAAGAAGATAGAATCTAAGAAGCTCAAAGAAAAATATATGCATTTGAAGCATTCAGAGGTTCTGAGATAACCAAGTATGAAGAAAGTCTGTCAGAAGCTACAAGAGTCTTAGAAGCAAGAAAAGTCTAAGAAGCAAGAAGAGTCTGTCAGCAGCGATTTAAGTGTACTCTCAGAAGGTACGCAAGAATGACAAAATATATTCATCTGATGGAATCAAGTCTAAGAGATATCTCCTCAAGGTTAAAGTCTATTCAATGACGAAATGGATGCAACTCTTGGTCAGTCCAACAAGTCAAGAAAGGAGTATCAAGTCAACGGTACGAAGTTACTTCTTCTGTGCAAAGGAACTATCTTCGAGAAACAAAGTAGCAGAAGCAGTTTGCCATTTCTGGAATAAGTTAAAGCTGACTGCTATCTCCAACGGGCAAACTAATCTTTTACAACGGTCATATTCAAACATCTTTATTTCAAAGTGCCTATAAATACAAGACCTCTTTGAATTGATAAGTAGTTGAACAATTGAACATTTGAAAGAGCTTAAACTTGAAAGAACTGCATACTACAGAACAAGAAGAAAGTGTTCGTTCAATTCAAAGAACTCAATAGCAAACATATGCACAAGACTTGAACTCGGAAATCTTCACTCCAACATCAAAGCAGACTGTTTTGATAACTATTGTAAAAGAGTCAGTTTTAGGTGTACATTTGTAATCAATCTTATTTTATATAAGATTCAAAGTCTCTTGCTTTTGTGGTTGAGCAACTTGTGAAGTCTCTTGCTTTTGTGCTTGAGCAAATTAGAGTAAGTCTCTTGCTTGTGTGCTTGACCATCTGTTGAAGTCTCTTGCTTGTGTGCTTGAGCAATTTGGAGTCTCTTGCTTGTGTGTTTGAGCAAATAGTTGTGTGCTTGAGCGTCAGTTGAAGTCTCTTGCTCGTGTGCTTGAGCAAATTGTGTAATCTTTTGTGATTATAGTGAACTCTCTTGTTAAAGAACAAGGGGACTGGAGTACTCTCAAGTTGTGAGGAGAACTAGTATAAAACTTTGTGTGTTCTCTCTCTTACTCTTTCGCAACCTTTGCTTCTGACTATATTGTGTAATTGAGTTATCCGCTGCCAAAATTGACTCTGATAGATTCGTTAATCTTGAAGAAATTTTAAATCCTCAAAACACAATTCAACCCCCCTTCTTGTGTTTTCCATACCTTCTAACAATTTCGATATTTTTGCCAGTTAAACTAAGACTTATGGGACTTTTAGGGCTCGTTTGGTGCGCATGATAGGATAGAGACATGATAGTATAATAAGCTGCATAAGGAAAAGATATGATAGTGACAAGATAGACACATATTCTGTCATGTGTTTGGTGCACACAGGATATCAACATGATAATATATATATATATATTATGTTTAAATGACAAAATTAACCAAAACAAATCTATAATTTTTTTAAAAAAATTCTTCATATTTTTATTTGACATTAAAAACAATGATTTTAGAAAACAACAAACCTAACTATTATAAAATAAAATAAAAACAAACCTAACAAAAAAAATAGAAAACAACAACAATCATAAAAAAAAAAAATTCTTGCTATCCGGTCCGGTTGCTAATAGGGATGACAGGAAAACTCAAACCCAGAAGACCCACCCGAACCCAAACCCAAGTCAACGGGCGAAACCCGAGTTGACTGGGTTTGGGTGTGGGTTTGGGTGACACCCGAAACTATGGGCGTGGGTTTGGGATCACTCAAACCCACACCCGAAAACCCATACACCCACCCGAATATATGTGAAATTATCTAATTAACCCTAAGTATATATATTATGTTGAACTTTGATATTATTGTATTGTATTTTGTCATTTGCAAACTATGTTATTTTGTCATTTGTTTGTTTTTGTACTTTGTCATTTTATCAAAAAGAATTCGGGCCGAGTTTTGGTAGATAATTAATTAATTATGCGTGTTAGCTATGTGTTTTGGGTTTGGGTGAAAAAACCCGAACACAATGGGCGTGGGCGTGAGTTTTGATTTGCCACCCAAACAACCTTTGGGTTTTGGTTTGGGTGTTTGTTTTGGGCGTGAGTTTAGGTATTGCAAAATCCTCACCCATGGGCACCCATTGCCATCCCTAGTTGCTAACCCACCAAAACCTAAGGAAAAGAATAACAAAGAGCCAACATGATAAGATTGGTAATAGGTTAACTTTATCATTTTCTTTTGGTCCACCAAACAACGGATAACAATATAATATGTTAATTTTATGTTATCCTGTCTCTCAATTCGACGCACCAAACTGCCCTTAGTCAATGGTGGATTGGTAAAAGAAATTTTAATCGGATAACTCTTGGAAATTGGAATATCCAAATTTGACGAATGTTCTCGAACTAAGATATGTGACGTAGAAGTCATTCATTCTCATATTAAAATAAAAGTTTGTGAAATTTCTCTGGTCTCTATTTAAAAATCAAACGTATTTTTTATTTTATACTTGAGATCAAAATTTACTATTTAAAAATCAATTTTTTTTTGGTTACGTTAAAAAAAGGGTACAATTTAAAAATGCAGAAACTATTTTTGCAAATTTGATAAAATATGAGACCAAAAATGTAATTAAGACATTAATTTTATAATGATTGAAAATAAGACAAAACTTACGTGCATTTCTTACTTTTTCTCTCACAAAGAGGTAATTTTTTTTATTAAAAAGTAATTTTCTTTTATTTTTTCAAAATGAAAAAACACAAATAACCACCTCTTTATGAGTGGAAAAATAAGAAATGCATGTATGAAAATGCATGTAAGTTTTGTCCTTGAAAATAAATTACTATATCAATAGGTTACAACTTTCAAGTATAGAAATCCATCCGCAACACAATTATCTTGTAAATTGTGCATTCAATGTATTGAAAGTATAAAAAGTCATTTTATTAACATGAACTTTATCTTTTATTTCTATTTTTAGTATGTTTAACAAGTGCCCTGAAGACATTGTTTAACATGACCCATATATAAAATATAACTCACTTGAATTGGTTTAGTGGTGTTGATTTGAGTCTCATTCGAAGTTAAAAAAAAGAGGTTGTCTTTAAATCGCTCCCCGAAAATGGACCGTGAAATTAGTTTCCTCGATTTAGTTAGTCAGTTATAAGGGTGGATACCAAATTTGAAAAAAAATATACAAAATATATTTACAATCCCATAGTAATTAATTATATAGTTTTTTTTTCTTACTAAATTATATAGAGAGTTTTGTCAACAAAGTACAAACAAAATTTGTTAAGATAAAATTCTTAACCAAATTCTTAAAAAAATTGGCCCTTTCGTAAAATTCTTGCTAACTTCACCCACTTGAGAGTAGTATTATTTTGTCATTCCTAGTGACATAATTCTCCCATAGATTTGAATTGAGTTATGTCATAATATTGTGAGATCAGCAAGAATTAACCAAGGTTAGTAGTAGTATTCTTTGAATACAAAATGCATGTATCTATCATGATACAATCATTGAAAAAATAAACATTAATTATAATCACTTAAATAAAAAGTAATTCTACTTTCTATAAGAAGTTAATCAAACAAAGGACCACCCCTTAATTCAAAAAAATATTGTGGCAGCCTTGAACCATCCAGTCAAAATCAAACCAGCTACTGCCATGTTTTGTGTGTGGGGTTATGCTCAGAAAAAAGTGTGATTCTTAGCTATACTTCATTCATTTCTATAGCTGCTCATTCTGACTCTATAGCCAACTACTCCATCATTTTTCACCTCTTCAATAGTACTACTATATAACATTTTCATATTCATATAATTATTTTAATACTATATACTTTACTATAGTATATAGTTTTCTTATTTCATTCCCTCACACTTCTTCCATCTCTAAAGTCTAATAAACCTTCCTTTCAATAGTTTCCAACATACCATTATTTGATCTTCTTAAAGTTGCACAACATATACACAAAATGAAGGTATAATTCACACTTTCTAAGTTTGATTCTTCTATGTTTCTTTTTTCTTTTATAAATTCCTTTTATAGAATTAATAATTCAAAATTTAATTTTTTTTTTCTCCATGAACTTTATGCCTTCACTTTTTCTACTTATGTAAAGATCTAGGATTGTATGAATTAAAAATAAGATGTACCCTAATTAGGATCTTGGTTTAGATTTGATTTAAATTTCATGTTTTCCATTAAAGTATAGATTTTTTTGTTGGTAGAAATTTTGGTTTCAATTTCAAGTGTATATATCATATTTTTATTTCTAATTTTTGTTGGTTAAGAGTTTGTTTGCTTTTCTTAATTTTTTTTTCCTTTCAAATTAAGGTTTATTTTGAATTAAGATTAAAACTAATTCTTGATTTCCACTTGTAGAAGTTTGTGCTCAAGTTAGAGTTACATGATGACAAGGATAAGAAGAAAGCACTCAAAACAGTTTCAACTCTTTCAGGTACAAAATCATTGATTATTCTATTCTTCACTTTGGGTTATTATTTACAATTTTGCCTTCTATGATCTCTTAAAAAATGAATTAGAGAATAATTTGTTATTAAAATTTATTGGTTTTAAGATCTCCACAATCTTAATTTTAAATTTTAATTATTTTATACTAACTATAAATATTCTAATATTTGTGGTATTGTATAATTGAATGGTACTATTGGTCAGATTCATCACTTTTTGCTTAATCTCACCTTGAACTGCCATTATGATCTGCCTAATTTTAAAACTAGATCCTCTCTGCCTTCTCATGTTAAACTTCGGATATTGGATTAATTTAACGGTTGAGATATAATAGACTTGTCGTTAGATTAATCTAATTGTCGAAGTTTAGCTTTTGAAGCAACAAAGGGTCGATAAATTTTCTCCCTTGAATAAAAGGAATTTTTTTAATATTCCCCATTTTTTTTTCTATAGTTGGAATTTGGCCATTTTAAATCATATATAAATATATTATTATTTATCATGTCAACAAATTCTCAATTGGTAAGGCAATATAAATTGCAATGGTTTCTGACATATTACCGTGATATTAAAGATAGGCTAAACTTTATGATTAATACAATGTCAACGCTTTTGAATGTCTTACGTATATTATGCAACAATGTTATTAGGGATTGATGCCATCTCAATGGACATGAAAGAAAAGAAATTAACAGTGATAGGAACAGTAGATCCAGTAAATGTGGTGAGCAAATTGAGAAAATTTTGGCACACAGAAATAATAGCTGTTGGACCAGCAAAAGAGCCTGAGAAGAAGAAAGAAGAACCCAAGAAAGAGGGAGAAAAGAAAGAAGAAGGAAAGAAAGAAGAGGGAAAGAAAGATGAAGGAAAGAAAGAAGAAGAGAAGAAAAAAGAAGCACCTCCACCACCAGATCCTATTCAAGAATGGGTTAGGAATTATAGGGCATATAATCCCTATATGACAACACATTACCATGTTCAAAGCATGGAAGAGAATCCTAATGCATGTGTCATTTGTTAAATAGCAAAATGTCCAAAAATGAGGGAAATATAAAAGTTTCTAAGTATATGTTAATTAATGGATTTAATTAATTATCTTTCCTCACATAGTTTCATATAGGTGGCCACATGCAACACTGTATATAATATGGTGATGCCTTGTTGAGACATTATTAATGTGTAGAGAGAAAGAATAAAATTTTGGGGATTTTGGTTTTGGAAAAACAAATGTTATTTATACTCTTTTTCATGTATTAGTTATTTTATTTAATTTATATGTATTTTTAGTGTAAAAAAAATACATCAATTAATAATAATTGTCGAATTACTAAAAATATTTAATTTTAATTGTAACTGTTTGATTGTGTGCAAAGTTAACATTTTATATAACATTCAATTAAATTACTGTTCTTTTTAAACTAAAAGCATAATAACATTAAAAAAACCAGAAGACATCCCAATTAAATTGTTAAATTGATTTAAAGAGAAAAAATATAAGAAAAAAATTGTATAATACATGATATGTGATGCTATTTCAGAAACAGATATGATCTGTGATGTCAACTTTTTTTGTCAAAGTAACATTAAATATAGTTAAAGATAATTATTTATTTTTTCGACAAATTCTGTTTACACATCCTCAACCACTACAAACAATAAAGAAATGAGTTAAATATATTTTTACTCCCTGGAGTTCTGCAGAATTTTGTATTTAGTCCTTAAAGATTTTTTTTCATACTTTTTAGTCCCTGAGGTTTTTTTCGTCATTATTTTTAGTCCCTACTTTTAATCAAACTCTTGTATATCTTGTATACTTTTACATTTTTGAATGATTTTTTGTATTCATATTTATAATATTATAACAACATCTCCGATAAAAATTTAGAATTTTTTAACATAAGATGAATTATTTATGAATTTTTATATGCAAAAGACTAAAAAATTCATATTTAATTCATCTCTTGTTAAAAAAAATTAAACTTTTTGTAAGATAAATTCATATAATGTAGTAAACATGACCACAGAAAAAAATTTAAAATTTCGAATGATATGCACGAGTTGAGCACGAGTTAAAGAAAAGTAAGGACTAAAAACACTAACAAAAAAAACTTCAAAGACTAAAAAGTGTAAAAGAAATCTTCAAAGACTAAAAATAAAATTCGACGAAACTATAGGGATAAAAAACACATCTACTACTACTATAATAAATTTAATTACCACCTAATTTCCATTATTACCCTCAACTATTCTAACATAATCACTAATTCAATGGGTTATTTTGTCTTTATCATAATTTTAATTATATTTTGTTAAAATAAATTATTTTAATCATCAATTAGTGAGCTTTTCATCTCCCAATACTAAAAAAACTACCAACAACTTTATTTATGATAGGTTTTCCAACTTTGACTCACTTTCTTCATTTAAAACTTTAGGAAGGTAGGAGTATGAATTATCATCTACTATTAGTCTTTTACATGCATAAATGCATAATGCATAATACTCCAAATATTAGCAATAAGGTATTGTATATTGCTTTAACAATAAAATACTAATTTATTTTTGCATGCAAGATAAAAACATTATTCCAAATATTACGATATTATGCATGTAGGGTGATATCAATTTTTTTGCATGCATGATATGACATTAATTTTAGTTTTATTTTATACACTAATTTCACTTTTTTTAGGCCTAAAACTTCAACCGTAAAAATACAACAAAATTAAAAATCACATCAAGCATATAAAATAAAGAATTATTCTTTAGAAATATCATATTAATGTATTATCTTAAAAAAAATTCACGAGTTTTAAAAATTTTAACAAAATGAGAATATAATTTGTTTTTGCAAATATAAGTACATGAAGTTGCAGTGAATTCTGTGAAAATAATTTCTCATGAGTTTTTAAAATTTTATTATTTAAAATATAATTTTTTAAAACCTACAACGGGCTTAATGTTTCCGACAATATATTCTATAGAACTACCAAATTAATGGTCGTATTTTGAAAATAGTCACAAATTTTCAAAATTTTATCAAATCAAATTTATAATACAGAGACATAAAAATTGGTTTCCGGCAATATAATTAAGTACATAACTCTGCAACGAGTGCAATGAAAATATTTAACGGATTTTCACATATAAAATAAATAAGTATTTTATAAAAAATACAACGTTAATGTTGGTATTTTGCATGTATTCATGAGATTTTAAAATTTTACCATATCAATTTTGTCATATATATAAAATTGCAACGGGCGCAATGCAAATATTTAACGATTTTTTACATATAAGGAAACTAATATTTTATAGAAATACTATATTAATATTAATATTTTAAAAAAATTTCTCACAGGTTTTCAAATATCCATCTGATCAATTTTATATATCAACTATGAATCAACATAAAATATAAATCCATTAATTTTTACAAATAAGAGCATAAAATTCCCAAAGGACCCGTGCGAATGCACGGGTCTTTTACTAGTTTAACCTTAAAGAAATTTGGTTATTTTTTGTATATAATAAATATTTTGAGCTTGTACCATTGTCTTGTCCTTCTTGTGGGACATGGGCGGCTGAAAAGCATTGTACTCTCTATTATTATGAGATTGAGATCTACTTTTGTTTCAAAGTTGTCTTTCTATTCTACTAGTATATATTAACAAATGTTTGGTAAAAAAACATGCATGAGAATCATGGTATTAGAACATCTATATGGTTATATGGTGTATAATATGATTTTAAACAGTGATGTTATTTTGCCTCACCCTCAAAATCAAAATCAAATCCTCCCTCCGTCCCTTATTATAATTATAAGTATCTCTTGCTATTTTTCACGTATATTAAGAAAAATTGATAGTGTAATTAATATGTACTTTTGAATATTACAATCACTAAATTATCCTTGGTGAAAAGATGTATTTGTAGTTGATTTTTCGAATTTCAATGTAAAGTAAGGTTATGTTTGGAAAAATATTAATAAATGTGTTTAAGGATTTGAAAAAGAACTTATATATAGGGACAAACTTTATCTTCAAAAGAGTGCTTATAATTGGGGACGGAGAAAGTAAAACTTTGTTGTTTCTTCATTTCATAAGACGACAATATGAAGGTGTGAAAAACACAAGAAGGGGGGGTTGAATTGTATTTTGAGAATTTAAAATTTTCTTCAAGATTACGAAATCTATTAGAGTCTATTTTAGCAGCGGATAACTCAAACACGCAATGAGATCAGAAGCAAGATTGAGAGGATGAAAGAGAAAGAGAGAACACACAAAGATTTTATAATAGTTCCCCTCACAACTTGAGAGTACTCCAGTCCCCTTGTTCTTCAACAAGAGATTTCACTATAATCACCAAGATTACACAATTTGCTCAAGCACACAGCAAGAGACTTCAACAGATGCTTCAGATCACACAGTAGGAGTCTTACTCTAATTTGCTCCAGATCACACAGCAGGAGACTTCCAAATTGCTCAAGCACAAAAGCAAGAGACTTCCAAATGCTCAAGCACACAAGCAAGAGACTTCACAAATGCTCAAGCACAAACGCAAGAGACTTTGAATCTTATACAATAAGATTGTTTACAATGATGCACCTATGACTAACTCTTACAAATGTTATCAAAACAGATAGCTTTGACGTTGAAAGAAGATCTTGAGTTTAAGTCTTGTGCAGATATTTACTATTACGTTCTTTGGTTTGACTGAACACTTTCTTTCTTTCTGTTATGTACAACTTCTGAGTTTTTAGCTCTTTTTCGAAGTTATATCATGCAACCAACCCCGAACCTTAATTCAAAGAGGTCTTGTATTTATAGGCGGTACAAATAGAGACGTTTGAAATAAGACCGTTGTGAGAGATCAGTTTGCCCGTTTGAGAGGTACTCAGACCATATTTTAACTTATTCCATAAATGGCAAACTGCTTCTGCTTTTCTGGTTCTCGAATATAGTTCCTTTGCATAGAAGAGGTAATAATAATATCGTTGTCTTGATATTCCCTTTCTTGACTTGTAGGACTGACACACTCAACATCCATTTCGTCTTTGTGTTGTTTAAGCTTGAGGGATAACATATCCAGACTTGATTCCATCAGATTTACATGCTTTGATTATTCTTTTGTAGCTTCTGAGAGCACACTTAAATTGCTTCTGACAGACTCTTCTTGCTTCTTGATCATTCTTTTGCTTCTGAGACTCTTGTGGCTTCTGATAGACCTTTTTCAGACTTAGTTCATTCGGAACCTCTGAATGCTTCCAGATGCATATAAATTTGCTTTGAGCCTCTCAGATTCTATCTTCGTTGTTAACTTCATACTTGATTTTCTGAGACACTTGTAGCTTCAGATTGGCTTTCTTCAGAATTGGTTCTCTCAGAACTCCTGAATGCTTTCAAATGCTTGTATTCTTCTTTGTGCTTCTCAGAATCTATTTTCTTAGTTTAACTGCACACTTTCACTGGAGATCATTAGTGTTCTTCAATTGCATATTAATACTTTGTTATCATCAAAATTTTATCAAGTTCTTGGAGTTTGTTCTAAGAACCATTTTTGTTCCAACACAATAAATCTAGACTACCTTAATTTTTGTTTAGATGTCAAAATTGTAATTAAAATTGCTATCAAACCAATATATGTTTTTGTATTGGATCCGTCTATATAGAATAAAAATTTGACTGAAATGAATCTCCCACAAATAAACAGTATAATTAATGTCATTCAAATTATTCAGTTGTTAGATCAAATATCAATCCTATAAAAAATTGTTAGCACTACAAGTTTAGAATATCTTAAAAGTTAAGGAAAATGCTAACTAGTATCATTGGGGAGTAGAAATCCTCTCCATTTCTTAAAAGAAATGACAAATGTAAGTACTAAAGTTTAAATATATAAATATTCAAATAATATTAATTATTCTCAAAAGACATGCATTTATATTCTTGATTTACATCAAAACTATAATAATTGCATTTGTCATTTCTTTGAAGAAATTGAGAGGATTCCAACTCGCCATTGGGGCACTAGTTAAGGACCTAAATGTAGTAAAATGATCTTAAAACTTGTGTAATTGACCTTTTAGAAATATAAAAAACGTTATTTTCTATACAAAAATTACTTATTTTGGTATCTTAACTAGTGCCCCGGTGGTACTAGTTAGCATGACCAAAAGTTAAAACTTGGAATTACAAATGGTTAGAACACAATTTTTTTAATTGGCCCTACCAAAATGAGACATTTTTCAAAATTGAACAAAAAATGAAAAATTAATAACAGAATTATTGATGCATTGTTTTATATTACGTCATGATATATACAACAGATTTGAATTATTTTTTCACAATAGAACTTAGAATCAAATCCAGAACATTTAACATATTATTTAAATTTCTCACCATATATGTTTCAATTTTATTAAATTTATTTTTGGGAATACTTTTTCCCAAAATTATAAGGATGAAATTTTTTTCCTAGATATTTTAAAAAATATATTTGGTTAGCATTTAAATATAACTCAAACAATGCCCCTAAGTTTAATGTTTCTAAAAAAATTCGATATAATTTTTTTTTATCTACCGTACAAAGGCATGTCCGCCTGTTATAGAACCAATCCCCTGCTATTGAATATGAGTAACTCTCCAATTCCATAATAGAAAGAGATAAGACTACTAGTTACTTTTATTCCTTCACTTAAATCAAGGATCGTAGATCTTGTCGTTGTGATCTTTTCTCTTGTTTCAGAAATTGGGATTGAGCCGACATTTGTTTCTTAACCAGGCTCACGTTAGAAGTCAAAGAAGTTTTACATTGTGAAATTCATTGGACAACCGTTTATTTTATTTTTTTACATTATCAATATTAAATAATTGATTAAATGTAAATATTAACAAAAGTATCAAAGAAATACTAGCAAAATTAAATATAAAAGATTTTTTTTAAAATTGTGTATTCAACCTTTTAAAGTGTTAATTTTATATTGTTCTAAATAAATTTTTTCTTTTTATTTCCTTAACACTTGTTAACAAGACCATTAATGAAATTCTACTTGCACCTTCATTTTTTTTTTAAATCAAAAGTATCATCCGCTCGCAACTGCAGAGACTAATCCCCTTAAGGTAACTGAGATCTATTTAAGGGTTTGACCTCTCCCAACAAATGTAACCGATCGGAGATCGAACCCAGGACCAAATAATTAAGGGACCCAAATATCTACCACTTATGTTGGTCTTTCACATGTACAGTGGACGGGCAAATAAAAAGATTATGATTGTTAATGACAACTTCTGAGGCAATTGACGTCACTGATGATGATATTAGTCTAAGCCATTGACTAGATGATCTGGTCAGTGACTAATTTAGTGGTGGATATTAAATTATTAATCTTGGTTAATGGTTAGTTAGCACATAATCATTCCAATTTTCCAACATGGCAATCAAACTAATCACAAACTTTTTGGGTGCTAATTAAGAAGAAAAAGAGATAGAGTAGCATGAAGCAAAGTTCAAAATGATAAAAACAACAATAATAATAAAAGAAAAAACGCTAAACTTAGCAGAAAAAATAATAAAACAAAGAAAGAACAAAAGAATTATTGTGACTTATTATGCTAGATATAGTATTTCTGGGAGTTAATAATTAGTGTCAAAAGCATGTTGTCCCTGTTGAATAAACGTGCAAGATATAAATAAAATCTAACTAATTTACACTACACATGTCAAAGGTCAAGAGGATTCATTAATCATCCTCAAACTGTTCCTAATATTACAGTACCACTGGCAGTTTTTAAGAGCTATGGAAATGGAACCCAAAGTTAGAGAATTTTGTTCCCTATTGAATACATGCT
The DNA here is from genome assembly GCA_951799995.1 of Trifolium subterraneum. Lineage (NCBI taxonomy): Eukaryota > Viridiplantae > Streptophyta > Magnoliopsida > Fabales > Fabaceae > Trifolium > Trifolium subterraneum. The sequence goes on from OX637462.1 coordinate 55,994,363, forward strand.
ATATGTTGCTTTGCATGCATACATCACACATGATTTAAACTTTCAAACTCTATAATTGTATTAACATTTGTAGTCAATATGCTAAATTAATTAAAGTTTATTATTATTATTTTTATTATTATTATTATTATTATTATAGGTTCTTTTACTGGAGATAATGCCCCATGTATCTCCTTCTCTTGGCCTTTGCTATTTCAACTTCTCCTTCGTTAGTTAGTGGTATTCCGATCTAATCGAGTATGGGCCCATTTATTTTGCATTTTTTTGAAGATAGATTTTGTGGTGGATTCTAAAGTGAGGGAGTTATTAAATCTCTCACCGGTGAACCATTAAAATTTTACCGTTTGATGTAGTTAATGACTCAAGTCTATTAAAATTTAAAAAGGTAACATGTACCGTTATTCACACAGAATTCTTTATTCATGTTGTTCATCACCACTCACTCTCTAACTTGCTTCAACTTCTCTATTCAAAGGAAACTACAACACAACCGCAAACACCGACGAACAACACACTACCGACCACCCACACCACCGGTGAACAACCACACTACATATTTAATCCGATAAAAAAATGAAAAACATTTTGTTGTCTTCTTTTGAGTCAAAATCTCTAACCCGCAACAACAACCATAGTCAAATATGCAAAAACTCAAACCACATTTAAGGATCAGAAACCAAAAAATTTCCTAAAGAACAAAAACAAAACTTGAAAATTGTGAAATTAGAAAATAAAAATCACCCATGAATATTCTTTTGAAAGAACCAACATGTGCCTTTACAAATCAACCCAACCATTGTTCAACCGTACCATATCTTAAGAAATATGAGAAATGAACAACAAAACATCATACCCACAAATAGAAATGAACAATATCCAATTAATTTTTGAAACAACCAACTCTGTTTAGAGATATTACAGATCTAATACTGTGTAATATAGGGCTCTTTGTTAAACCAAAAACAAAATCGTGAATTTCTAATTTTGATTTACTGTAAATACGATTTGAATTTTCTGTCTGGTGGTGGCGGTGGCGGTCACCGTCGGTGCGGTTGTTCGCCGGAGTTTGTATCAGTGGTTTAGTTGCTGTCAAATAGAAATGGTTGAAGCACTTACACCGATGAAGATGAAGTATAGTAGGATTGTGGGTAGACAATCAGACATGTTCTCTTTCTTAATTCTAATAGATTTAAGCCTTTGATCACATCTGACGGAGAAATTTTAGTGGTCCACCGGTGAGATACTTAATAGATCCCTCACCTTAGACTCCACCAGATTTTGTATAAAAAAATTTTACAAAGAAATTTTTTATAAAAGCTTCAAATGAAAATTTTGTTTGAATGGTTATTCTTAAAATGTTATTTTAGGTATTTCATCATTTTATTAAAAAAAAAATTGGATATCAAAATTTCAAAAAATCACTTAATTTTGAAGCTATTTCAAATAGATTTTCACAAAAATCATTTTTGAAATACAACTTTTTGAAAAAATTGGGATTTTGACTATGTTTTGAACTTCGATAATGTATATTTATGTTATATGATGTCATAAATAGTGTTTCAATTTTGAAAAACGATTTTAGAAAATCTATTTTAAAAAATACAAAGAAAAAATCCATTTTTTTAAAGCTGAAACAAACATTCCATATATTTCACCGCTTTCTTCATTCTAAATTAATTTATCTTCCTCAGTCACTTGTAACAACAGAACATCAAATATGTTATTCGCCTCTCTCTTTTTTTTTTGGTACATAAAGAGGGCAAAGCCCAGACAAAAACTAAGAAACTACATAAACACTCTGAGGCATGCAAGCGCCGGAAGTATCATAAAAAAGAAGTCTTTTAAGTTCTCTAGGAGGAGTCTCTAGAACTTGCATATCATAGGAGTTCAATGTTAGACTGAAGTTAGCTAACCAATCAGCTGATCTGTTTCCTTCACGCCATGTGTGGTTAAATTGGACATGCCAATTCATGTTCTTGAGATCATGGATACGCTTGACCAAAGTAGGGATATTTCCGTTAACATTGCATTGTTTTGTCACCATGTCTACCAACACATTTGAATCGCTTTCTACTTGAAGATGAGTAATTCCTTGTCTACGAGCTAAGTCCATTCTGATGTACATGCCCCACATTTCAGCATGAAGTGCGTCACAGGAGTCAATCTTACGAGCAAAACTGCTTAAACATTTACCATTACTGTCTCGGAAGAGACCTCCACATCCTGACATATTAGTTGAACTTTTGTGAGTGCTGTCGCGGTGATTTTTGGATATCGAGTTATTAATTAACTTCGAATCGCAAATTAATATTCCACCACCGATCTTTAATTTATCCGAGGGAAAGGGAAAAAGTTCGAAAAAACCCTATTTTTAAGAGAACAAGGTTCGGGGGTTGGTTATACGAAGGGAAGGTATTAGCACCCTAAGTATCTATAGTACTCTATAGGAACCTCTTGTTTTTATTCTATCTATGCGCTTTATTTTTATTTGCTTGTAAAAAAATGTATAAGAGTTAAAGTGATGATTGAGAAAAAGTTTAAAGTGATGGAAAAGGAAAAAAGTTTTTGTTGATTTTATTGATTGGAGAGACAAGTCTCATGCCTACGTACCCGAGGGATCAAACCACCGTAGTTCGGGATAAAAAGACGAGTAAATTTGTTTGTTTGATTTTTAAGGTTTTGAAAATGGTTTTAAAATACCAAAAGCCAAAAATGGCAAAATGTGAGTTTGATTGATGTTAATTTGTGAAAAAAGTCTATATGGTTAAATTGATTGAGATTTGATTATGAAAATAAGATGCGGACACCTGGTTTAAAATCCAAGGTTTGTTGGAAAAATGTTTGAAGTGATAAAAGACACTTGGTTTAAAATCCAAGGTTTAGGCATGATTAAAAATGTATGAATGAGACAAATGTACTTGGTTTAAAATCCAAGTTTTAGGCGAGAAAAAGGACACTTGGGTTAAAGTCCAAGGTTTTAGCGATACAAGAAGCCATTGGTTTAAAGTCCAAGGCACTTGGTTTAAAATCCAAGTTCGCGATAAAAAAAGACACTTGGGTTAAAATCCAAGGTTTTCACGATAAAAGAAACGTTTGGTTTAAAGTCCAAAGTTTGAAAAATATTTGATGATAAAATGATTTTGATGCTTGATGATGTTGAAAAGAAAAATGTATTGACTTTTTTGAAAGAAGTTTTGACCTCATTTTTGAGAATAAAATGGCTAATTATTTCAATGGGTTCCAAAATGAAAAAAGGTAGCGCTCAAAGAATAATAACGTCGCAAAAAGCAAATAAGCGCGAAGACAATCCGTAATGATATTTTGATCAAAACGGTGTCTTTTCCCTCGGAATTAAATATGCTAACATTTTGCGGAAAGCGATAAATAAATATGCATGAGATGTGATTTTTCATTTATAGTGTACATTTGTTCCTAATTACATTCTAAGGTGTCGCGAGGAAAAATAAATATGAGATGAATGCAACATGATGCTATGCAATTTATTTAAATTTACATCAAATCCTAAAAATACAATCTAAAGTAAAAAATAAAATAAAAACAAAAGGGGTGCAAATAATAATAAAAATCAGAAGGGGGTGCAAACAGTAAACAGAATGAGCAAGGCCCAGTCCAAAGAGGCCCAATCTGCATAACAAGTAAAGGGTTTGATCAGGGCCGTCTGATGGATCAGACGTCCCTGATTTGATCACAGAAGAGGTTAACCACGGACGTTGGATTAGATCTAAGAGTTCAATGGCGCGCAGGTGCACCATAAGACTGTGCACCTGCGCGCACAGGAACATAAGCAGGGTATAAATAGAAAAACCCTAAAATGAAAACACAAAAATCACAACACTTCTCTCTCCTTCTTCTCAAACTTGCCGCCGTGAATCTCATCTCCTTACTCTCAACTCTGTTCTGTTTTTTTTTCTCGGTTCCTCTCTTTTTCAAAAATTAAACCTCAACTCAAACCTTCAAAATCAAATACCAAACACATATCCAGAATTGAAATGAACAAAATCAAACATCCAAAATCCGGATCGGAAGAAAAAAAAGGGAAAGCAAAACCACCTTGAAGCTCTCTTCTTCTTCCCTGTTTCGGTTCGATTTTCGTTGTGTTTCTGATTTGTTTTCTGATTTCTTCTTCTTCTACTCTCGTTTTCGTTTTGGTTGATGAAGATTTGATGATGTTGTGATTCGGATTTTTGATTATTTCGATCCTACTGTTTTTCGTTTCTGGGTTTTGGGAAAAATGGATGATGGAGGATTGGGTTTGATGTTACAGGTTTGATTTGCGATTGTGGTGATGAACGATGATGATGGAAGCTTTTGTTTTTTTTTTTATTTCTGTTTTCTTTGATTTTGCGATTTTGATCTGAAAAAAATGGAAAGAGAGGTGATGCTTTGGTGTTTTCGGCTGATGATGAATGAGGATGGTGATGATTTGATTATTCTGGATTTGATTTTTGTTCTGTTTTGGTTTACTGTATTTTTTGGATTTTTTGTTTGATCTGAAAAAAAAAGAAGGAAATGTTGCGGCTGATTATTTCTGTCCTTTGGGAACTGTGCAATTAATGGATATATACTGTGTCAGACCTAGGGTTTGGCAGATGAAAAATACCACATTTGGATAAAATTACCCCTTTGGGCTTGGACAAAAAAACACCTGATCTGGACTTCTAAAAAAAACTGGCAAAAAACACCAAAAAAGGAAAATACACAAATAATAAAAAAATAAAAATAAAAATAAAAATATATTAATAATAATAATAAATACGAAAATAATAAATAATAATAATAAAAAATGAAAAATAAAGAAGTAAAAATAATAACAAAAAGGAAATAAAATAGAATCAAATAAATGAGGTATTTTAAAATACCTCTCTGCCGAAATTTCGTCAGAAACGAACAAAGAAAAATCCGTTGTAAAAAGTCGCATAAAAGCGATTGGTCAAAAAATGGGGTATGACAAGTGCCGTCACAATTGAGTTTGATCCATCCTTCTTGAGGTTTATTCCACCCAATAAAAATAGTATCTTTTTGTCGAGACCCTCCATTCGCATGAGTTTGCATGCATCTATCAATGTCGGTTGCCTTCTTAAGAATGACATGAGTTGGGTTGTTGGGGCGGCGAAAATCCTCCTCAAAGATACTCTTATTTCTCCACATCCACAAGTACCAACATGTTACCATGAAAATCGTGTGCCAATCCTTGGTGTGTGCTCCCGATATATTAACGAAGATCCAGTCCCTACAAGTCAAAGAAAGGAAGTTAGTAATGTGATCAGAAGCCACTAGTCTGATCCATATTTGGGTTGCAAACATGCAATCCCTCAAAACATGGAGAATTGTCTTATCTTCCTGCCCACAAGCAGGACAAGTGGGTGAAGTTCCATTCCCCCATCTGCTTCTTCGAAAGTTTGTTAAAAGTCGCTCATGTGTAGCGATCCACATAAAGGTTTGGATTTTGTGAGGTCTATTCCATCTCCACAAACTTTTCCAATTTCCCTCGATGGATAAATTATTTCCCCATTGGAGGTCATAGGCGCTTTGCACAGTAAATTGACGAGTGCTTGTGCCGCTCCACCCTAACAAGTCTGGACCATCTTTATCCTTCGGAGCTGGTATAATCACCAACTGGTTTACAATGGTATGAGGGAGATGTGTGGTAAGAAAATTTATATCCCAATCTCCTGTCTTTGTTAAAATGTCCTTCACAGTAAGCGTCGTATCGATAATATGTTGAGTAGAAAGATTCATTAGAGTGTGTCCATTGGGCATCCATTTATCAAGTCAGAAATTTATTTTTTGTCCATTTCCTACTTTCCATACTGTGTGACACCGAAGTTGATCCCCAATACCAACCAAGGCTTTAATTTCCATAACGGAGAATCATAGGGTTGTTTGTTCATAGACACTTTAAGATCATTGTTTCTACCATACTTGCTGTAAAGAACTATTCGCCTCTCTTTCTAAAAATAACAAATTAATTTTCTCAACATCTCATTGTTTTATGTTAGGAAGCATTAATTGTTGGATAGATATATACACGTTGATCTTGTGGAGTTGTTACCCATCGACCGTCCTCTACTCTAAACCATAGTTCATCCATAACTTTAATATTATTGTCATCACTTATACACCACCTACAGGCTGCAACCATGCAACAATAATTCTCTAGATTTCCATATGCTAAGTAAAACTCGGATTATTGCCAATAACAATATGTGTAAATATTTTTAAAGATATATTTTAACAATTAAGGGGCCTACCAGATCTTGACCTCTCAGCAGGTTGACCCCTTGGATGTCGTTGCATATCTCATTTGGCATAAATAGGTTCCCTTGGATGTGTTTATTTTCGTTTGGAGACTGTTGAGAGAGAAGATAATTTGGTAACTCGAGGTTCCATCCCGTCTGTAGTTCAGTCTTATGTGGCCGGTTGCGGTGGCATGGAATCAACTCAACACTTATTTATCTCATGTAGCATCTTTGGTTCTCTTTGGTCGTCAGTTAGGTCGTAGATTGGTTTGACGTCAGTTGATCCTCATCATTTGACATATCATATTCTACAATTTACTCATTCATCAAGTGGCCCCCGAGCACGACGCTCTTTTCTGCAGCTTATATCTAACTTCTTTGTGTTTGGATTATTTGGAAGGAAATAAACCACAAGTTATTCAGAAATACAGAGATGTTCGTACCTCAATTGTTTGACATTGTCAAATTTCATTCCTACTTGTGGCTGAAGACAACAAACATTAATTTAGTTTCAAACTATATATTATAGTGGTCGAGCCCGTTCACTTGTTTGGATTTCGATTTATTTTGTTTTCATGTTGTATTTTCTATTGTTGCATTTGTAAACTCTTGTAGTTTTTCTTACCACACTTTATGCTGAGGAGACTTCTTGTTTTGATTAATATATCTCATTTTTATTTCTTAAAAAAAAAATATAAAACTATGAGCAAAATAAAATAGATCATATATGTATAACAAGAAAAAGTACTAATAATTCGGTTAAATATTTATTTAATTATAAAACATAGAAGGATAAATTTATCATTTACAATTTTTACAAAATTCATTAAATTAATTTTTTATTTATTTTTGGACTTATTTAAAAAGGTGAAAATTAATTTGGATGTTTCTTTCTTCTATATTTCTATCCAACCAAACAACATACAATTTCTACTATTTCTCTTCTCTTTGTATTTCTCTCTTTTTCATTTCTCTCTTCTCTACTTCTTTATACTAGACACCTTTTCCTCTTGCTCATCTCTCGTTCTCGTTCCCCACCAGTGCGCCTCCCAACCATCACCGGAGGCACCACCGTACATTCTCCCGCAGAACTGCGTCGTCGAACCTTCTCCTCTCATAAACTCTAAATTTTTTGGTTAGTAGCTATTGCTCTTAGTTTAAGTTTTTTCTGAAATGAAATCTAGGGTTTTGTTATTGTTTCATTAAATGATGAAGTTATTTGATTCTTCAAGGTTAAATTTTTTTTTTTTGTGTGTGGAAATTTAGTGTTTTGTTCTTGTTTTGGTGTTCCTTAGAGTAATATTAATGATAATGAACTGATATTGACACATGTAAAAAGAAAGATCACAAGCCTGCTATAGTTAACACATGATAATGAACTCATATTGTTGGAGCAATTGTTGCCCTTTTGTTAGAAGCCCTACATTGGCCAAAGATATGATATAGATAGTCTTTATAAGTGTAGTGCAAACCTCAAGTCTCAAGCTAGCTTTTGTGGTTGAATATAGGCCTCCCAAATTCTAATATGGTATCATTGTCTATCCTAGATTCATTTGTTGTTTGTTGTGGAGACCTCCTATATTTAGGCCACCCGTTGTTGTTGATTCTACGTTCCAGCTTGTTCAGTCGTCGACGTGAGGGGGTGTGTTAGAAGTCCCACATTGGAAGAGATATGACATAGATAATCTTTATAAATGTAGTGCAAATCTCAACTCTCAAGTTAGCTTTTGTGGTTGAGTATATGTCTCCCAAATTCTAATACCTTTTGTTCCTCAAAACCTAGTTGTCATGATTCAGACATGTTTAGAAAATATCTTTTAGGATTGTGTATGTATGAATACAGTCAACGAGTGCTTTCGATTTGTAGATTAATGTTTTCCATAATACATCAATCAATTGTAATCCTAAAATCGACTGTTTTTTTTTATTAATGTTTACAGCGAGTTTTTCTTTCACCTTTCAAACGAGGATCACATTGTTCTCATTCCAGGAAAATGAGGTGTGGTGCAATGTAGTCAGGGTCTAGTGTCGGGTCGTAGGGTCGTACGACTTTACGTGCTCCTGGCGGCCACCCATGCTTAGACCCTGTTTTGGATCATTTTTTAGCTTCGCCGTGGTCAGGGGTGAGTGTTTGTTGTCGGGTCGTAATCTGAAAAACGTGTTGGGCTGGTTTTGCAGACAAAAACAAATTGGGCTTTGCGAACCAGGTCGGGTTATTTCATAACCCGGAGTTTTTTAAAACCCTAGAAAACACGTGTTTCCCTTTTTCTTTTTCAGAACGCGTTTCACCTTTCACCTTCTGATCCCGTTTTCACACCATCGTACTCTCACCTTCAACCATTCAAATTTCTCCATCACTCTCGCACACACCTTCTCTCTCACCACCATGTACTCTCACCTTCATCTTCTACATCTCCTTCTGATTTACACTCAGGTTGACTAAAAAAACAACTCTGATGTATATTTTTTATATTTTCAATCTTCAACTATTCAACCACCTTCAACTCTGTTTGTATTTTGATCTTCAAATTAAACCTTCAACTATGTTGAAGTCATTGTCTTTTAGTCAACCTTCAACTATTCAACCTTCACAGACCTTATGTTTTTCTTCAACTCTTCAACTTTGTTTTTCTTGAGCTAGACCCTCTGTTTTTTTTAACCTTGTTTGTGACTGTCATGGCTTCAACTTCAAATATTGTACCTTCTTCTAACCCTACTGTTACTGAAGCACCTCCTACTATTGCTAGAAGAAATGCAGCTGGAAGTAAGACTGGCCCAGCATGGCAATATGCTACGTCGATTGATATAAGTTCAAGAAAGGTGTAATGTAAATTATGTAACCTTCCATTTACAAGAAGTGCTTACAAAATTAAGCATCATTTGGCTGGAACTAATAGGAATGTTAAGCCATGTACAAACTGTCGTCCTGAACTCAGGCAACAAATGAATGATATTGTTAATGGCTTACAAGTAAAGGTGCTAAAAAATATTGGTGTTAACTTTGACATTGAAGGTGACAATCATGGTGGTGATGACGATGATGTTGATCCAAGGGGAAAAAGAAAAAGTCAAGGGGAGCTAAAATCTAAGGTTTTGTTCAAAAAAGGGTTGACAACTAGACAAACCACAATCAATGGTGCCTTTAAGAAGGATATCAGAGAAGACGCTTGTAAGGATATTGCCCTCTTTTTTTACAATAATGTTATTCCGTTTAATGTTGCTAGGTCTGATGAATATGTTACCATGAAATTAGAATTAAATATTTAGACATTTATTATGGTGAGATTAGTAAGGTTGTGGCTGGGTATAGGTCTGATTGGGAGAAATATGGATGCACAATAATGACCGATGGTTGGACGGATATGAAGAGAAGAACTATATTGAATTTTTTGGTATATAGTCCCAAAGGTACTATATTTCTAAAGTCCATTGATGCATCCGATATAACCAAGACTGCAGACAAAATTTTCAAGATGATGGATGATGTTGTTGAAGAGGTTGGAGAGGAAAATGTAGTCCAAATTGTTACGGACAATGCGGAAAATTACAAAGCAGCCGGGGAATTGTTAATGGAAAAAAGATCTAATTTGTTTTGGACACCATGTGCCGCACATTGCTTCGACTTGATGTTGGAAGATTTTGAAAAGAAAATCCCTCTCCACAAAGAAACAATTGCTAAGGGAAAGAAGATCACCACCTACATTTATGGTAGAACAAGTCTTATTTCTATGTTGCATAAGTTCACTAAGAATGTTGATTTGATTCGACCATCATTGACCCGTTTTGCGACATCTTACTTGACATTGGGTTGTTTGAATGATCATCAACAAGAATTGATTAACATGTTCAAATCAAATGAGTGGAAGACTAGCAAACTTGCTAAGACTAAAGATGAGATTAATGTGCAAAAGATTGTTTCAAATAAGTTGTTTTGGAAGAATTTTTTGACTTGTCTAAGAGGTGTTTTCCCACTTGTTAAAGTGTTGCGCATCGTGGACTCGGAAGAGAGGGCGGCCATGGGATACATTTATGAAGAAATGGATCTTGCAAAAGAGAAGATTAAAGCAAACTTTAATGGAGTTGCTAGGAGGTAAATTATTCAATTCTTTTCACTTTATAATAATTAGATTTACCTTGCATGAATGCCAATTCAATTCTTTTGTTTTTTTAGCTACAATCTCCTTTGGAATATAATCGATGAAAGGTGGGATAAGCAACTTCATAGGCCACTACATGCTGCAGGCCTTTATTTGAATCCCATGATACGTTATGCTCCGGGATTCACTGATGATGAAGAAGTTGTGGATGGCATGTATGATTGTTTGCTTAGATTGGTGGAAGATCCGGAAAAAAGAGCCAAAGTTGATGAACAACTTGAGGATTTAAAAGCAAGGAAAGGAAAATTTGGTAGTGAATTTGCTACATATGCACTTGGAACTAAAACACCAACACAATGGTGGGAATCTTATGGAGGTAAACATAAAGAATTGCAATTGTTGGCTTTGCGAGTACTTAGTTTGACATGTAGTTCATCCGGGTGTGAACGGAATTGGAGTGCTTTTGAAAGGGTAAGTTTTCGAGCTTCTTGAAGTATCTATTATGTTTTAATTTATGTTATAACTTTGGGTGCTTTAGGTTCACACTAAGAAGAGGAATCGCTTGAAGCAAGTCACAATGAATAAGGTGGTTTTTGTTATGGTTAACTCAAAATTGGGAAAGAAGAAGATTAAGCGAAAGAGTGCTAACTATGAGGTTGAAGAAATTGATTCCGAAGATGAAGGAGAAGAATGGATTGAGAATGTGGAGGATGAGGAAGATGAAGGAGATGTTGGACAAGATGCTACTATAGGCGATGTTCTTGGTGATGATTTGGATCTTCCTCCAATTGATGAAGAAGAAGATGATGATGCCCTTGAAGTGGAAGAGAATGAGGATGAAGATGGAGATCTTGATGACTTTCAAGATTATGGATTGGACGATATCTTAAATATGTAGATTACGTCTTTTATGAAGGATAGGTCTTTTTTTGAATGATGCATGTCTTTTGTGAATGATAGGTTTGAATGATGCATAGTCCTTTTTTTTTAGTGAGGCATCATGCATAGGTCTTTTGTGAATGATAGGTCTTTCTTTTGTGAATGATGCATAGGCCTTTAGGTGTTAATGATGCATATATATGCCTTTAGTTTTTAATGATGATATATAATATATCACATATATATATTTTATGAACTTAGTACTTGGTGTTATGAACATTTGGAATGATAATATGAAATATTAATTAACTTTTGTTCATATATTATATTTTTGTGTTTGTATGTATATGAATATGTGTGAAATTACAATTTTGCCCTTTAGTAGGGTCTTACGATCCCGTGCTACGACCCCGTGCTTACGACCCGTCACCAGCCTAACGATCCTACGTAGAAACTCGACCTTGACTACATTGGCGTGGTGGTTCAAATGTTCGCATCAACGTTGGCAATAACAATGATGACAGTGATGAAATGGATCCAGATTACACACTATTCCTTAATTCTATGACGATTGTTGATGGCAATGTGGTTTATATGTGTGTAACACATCACAGGTGGAGAATAGGAATAATTCTTCTGATTCGGAATCAGATCTAATTGTTGATGGCAATGAGGATTATGGTGATTCTCAATTTAGGACAAGACTTATGGAACGTCTTAACAAGCCTTATGACTATGAAGAGTATAAGAACCTTATAAGCAAATTAGGTAGCAAAAATCAAAAGGAACGCCACTTCGAAACACAGCCAAGGGTGGTTAAATCATATCACTCGAAAGGTTTCACTGCATCGTATTGTGAAATCTACCCTGGTAGGTCCATAAGTAGGCATGGCAATGGGGCGGATTTTGACATCCCAAACCCAAACCCATAAAGTTCGGATTTCCCCAATTTCATGCGGGGATAAAACGTATAACCCAAAATCCCTACCCAACGGGGATCGGGTATCCCCAACGGGGTTCATGTATCCCCGTTACGCCTCTTTCCACATGAATTATGATTGTATTTTAGTATTTTTTTTATTAAAAAAAAAGGTTAAAAGTCCAAAATTATTTTGTTTTAACAATATTTTTTTAAAATAAATAAAAGATATAGAGAAAATCATTTGTTTATTACTCAAATTAAAAATAAAAAATAAACATATGAATATAATTTAAGAGATTGTTTAAGAGTTTCTAATTTTAAAGAGGTAAAATCTAATTTTAACATAAACGGGGCGGGTTCGGGGTGAGTATCAATGTCCCTGTTATCCGCCCCAAACCCATTTTTATAAATCGGGGAAAACTCATACCCAAACTCAAATCCAGTCAACTTGGATTTTCCCCGTCAAAGCGGGTAGGGTTTGGACGGGTACCCGCGTGTATGAGTTTTATTGTCATGCCTATCCATAAGTGTTTTAACTTCACAAATTTTCTTCTTTTACATATAAAAATGGTAGCATAAAGTTTGATCCTATATATACAATCAAGATCGAATGCTTTCGATTCAATTATCACCGCTAACATTAAAAAATTCCCATTTGATGTGATGGGTGGACCAACCAAGACTTAGGCTCTGTTTGGCAAGACTTCAATTTGAGCTTATAGCTTATAAATTCATATGACAAAAAAAACTCTGTTTGGTAACTGTTTTTCACTATGAGCTTATAGCTTATTTTACTAGCTTATAGCTTATTTTTTAGATGTCATTTCAATTAGCTTTTGAGCTTATAACTTATCATATTTTATTCCAATTTTACTCCTATCATCCTACATGAAAAAATTAAGTATTAATTAAATATTTTATTTTTATGTCATTTCATAAGTAACTAATTGGTGGTAGCAATACAAATCTACCAATTCAAAGTGACTAAACTGAATCCTGCATTTCTTTTGTCATGGCTTCCATTCAAGTTTCCATTTCTTGCGGTTTTTATGATAAATAAAATCTTTTGCGATAGTACAATTTACAATCATGAAAATCATGTTTTGTTAAGGACAAGGTGATGTGAACTTGAATTTATCAGTCAAAATGGTATGTCTTTTGTCGGTCAAAAAGAGTTGGTTGGCATATAAGGCTTGGAAATTATAGTAGTAGAGTCCTAGAAGATGTACAAACAAATTAGATTAGAGGCAATTGAAATTCTGACTAAAAATGTAAATTTATAGAATAGAATACCAAAAATATACTTTGTGAAAAAATTACTTTTGGCTGATTTTGACTACATTTGGCTGAGTTTGGTTAGTGTCATGTCAGCTAGTGGAAATTAATTAATTAAAAGATGAAAGTAGTCAAAATTACTTTGTAAAAAAAATAAAAAATAACTACATTGGACCTAAAAAGTTAACTACATTTGGCTGGATTTGGTTAGTGTCATGTCAACTAGGGGTAGCTACCTCAAATCATGAAGGAGTTAATTAGAAAAAACTATTTAGTTATCCTTAAATTCTTAAATTTTTGGATAATTTTTTTTTGCATACATGGTTATAACATTATAAAAAAAATATTAACTAAAATTTAGATGTTAGAGATATTTAATATGGGATGTTAGAGATATTTAATATGAGATAAATATTAACTAAAAGTAAAGGTATTTAGAGGTTGTTTGTTATAGTTTTTTTAAAATAAAAAAAAAATCACTTATTTTATAAAAAAAATCACTTTTAAAATATTGCATCTGTTTGTTATAAATTTTTAAAATAATTAGAAGTTAAAAATAATCAAGAAACAGCTAAAAATGAGATGCTGCTAAAAGTAGTTTATCAAATAATAGATTTTTTACATCTAAAAATAATCGTAAGTTAAAAATAATCAGAAAATAGCTAAAAATGAGAAGCTGCTAAAAGTAGCTTCTCAAATAATAATTTTTTTTAGATGAATGTGGTCATTCAGATGTGACATTTTCTAGTAAAAGTTGGTGTAGAAGGTCCTAATAAATTCTTTGTCAAATTTCTGCCACGTTATTCAAGATTATGTTTTATTGAAGGTTTTTCAATTATGTTAATGAGTCGGAATTGAAACGAAGATCAATGCAACAACGTTGAAAGGTCCATTCAATCTTTCTTTTTTTTGACAAATAAATGAGTGATATTATATTAATGATAGTAATGCCCTAATGGTAACTAAGAGGGGCAAGTGTCTCTCGCAGTTCTGTGGAAGTGGATATCATGCATGAAAGAACAAAATAGTATTAAAAAACCAATGCAACACCAATACCCAACATTTTATCAAAAAAGAAAAGAAGGAAAAAAAATCTTTGTAACTACACACATCTTTATAACTGCACACATTCAACACAGCCGTAGGGAAATTTTTGCCACATGTCGCGCTCACAGTGCTGCAAAGTCATTTCTTGCTGGACAAACGGACCAAAACCATACTTCTTTTGGACATATTTTGAAATGTTCCTAACAGAAAGCGTATTCACATGGCAAACTGTGATATGTTTGTATGTTTGCAAAATCTTGCAAACATATTGCACATTCAGTTTGATCAAATGGAGGAGGGTTAGATGTGTCATACGTTGACACTGACACCCTCTCCAGTCGAGCAGCAATACATGCTCGCCCCATCTCTAGTCGAGCAGCTCTTGCTGCTCAATTTCTAAACAAAGTATGTATACCCGAACCCCCTAAGGCAAGGGATATAATTGGTATATTATATGACATTTTTATAATGATGATAGTAATGGTCACTAATAGGAGCAGGTGTGCCTCGCAGTTCCGGAAGTGGATAACCTGCATGAAAGAACAAAATAGTATTAAAAAACCAATGCAAAATCAATGCCCAGTATATATTCTTATGATAACTACTATGATTTCCCAGCACTTTTCTTATTGTTTTCCCAACACTTAAATACTACAATGATTGTTTTGTTGCACATTCTTTATTCAATCTCTCATTGCACTATTGGTTTTATCGATTGGGAGGAGTCTCGTCTAATCCTTGCATTGTACCTACTACTTGTTTGTGCGTGCATACATGCGTGTGTGTGCGTACATGCATGCGTACGTAATTTACAATAACATTCATTAATTATAGCCTATAACTACACACATTCAACACGGCCGTAGGAAAATTTTTGCCACATGTCGCGCTCACAGTGCTGTAGAGCCATTTCTTGCTGGACAAACAGACCAAAACCATACTTTTTTTGGACATATTTTGAAATGTTCCTCACATAAAGCGTTTACACATGACAAACTGTGATATGTTTGTATGTTTGCAAAATCTTCCAAACATATTGCACATTCAGTTTGATCAAATGGAGGAGGGTTGGATGTGTCATACGTTGACAACGACACCCTCCCCAATCGAGCAACAATACATGCTCGCTCCCTCTCTAAACGATGATCGATCCCTCTCTAGTCGAGCATCTCTTGCTGCTCAATTTCTAAACTAGGTATGTATACCCCAGCCCCCTAAGGCAAGGGATATAATTGGTATATTCTATGACATTTTTATAACGATGATAGTAATGCTCACTAATAGGAGCAGGTGTGTCTCGCAGTTCTGGAAGTGGATAACATGCATGAAAGAAGAAAATAGTATTAAAAAACCAATGCCAGTATATATTCTTATGATAACTACTATGATTTTCTTTTTCTCAAAAAAAAAACTACTATGATTTTCCAGCACTTTTCTTATTGTTTTCCCAACACTTAAATACTACAATGATTTTTTTGTTGCACGTTCCTTTTTCAATCTCTCATTGCACTATTGGTTTTATCGATTGGGAGGAGTCTCGTCTAATCTTTGCATTGTACCTACTAATTGTGTGTGCGTACATACATGCGTGTGTGTGCATACATGCATGCGTACGTAATTTACGATAACATTCATTAATTATAGCCTAAAACAACAAGAAAAAATGTTGTTAACACAGGGTAAATATTGTTTATCCCCTAACTACCACTTCCATCATCTTTTAAAGAATTCATTTTCTCACTGTGAGAGATGATGGAAGTGGTGGTCAGCAGGGGCGAAGCTAGGTTAGGGCTGTGGAGGACTGAGACCTGTCCCAAAATTTTCATTTTTAATCGGTATATATATATATATATACTTGGTACATTTTTTTGTTGATTATTATTTTATATATACATGCATCGATGTACCTGTTAATATTAACATCAACATTATCTTTGGCCCTCCGTTTTTTTAGTTTCCATTTAGAATAGTAACACCAAATTAAGAAAGTGTATTTTTGCGCTTTATTTTTCTATTATATCCTAATTCTAATCCACCAATAAATTTCTATTTTTTTTACACACTTTATCTTTTCAATAAATTTAATATATTATGTACAAAAAAATTCAATAAATTTAATATATTATGTACAAAAAAAAACTTTAATATATATGTTATGTACCCAAAAAAAAAATTTAAATTTTCCAAATATATAATATTAATTAGTTTTATTAAACAAGATAAGAGTAATTGACAAATCATACCCTTAAAGCACCAAATGATCAGTTAAATATAAACGCTAAATCCGACATTAATGGACAATTAAAAAAAAACGGAGGGAGTACATGTACCATCATTGCAAATATTATTTTACTTGCCATACTCTACTAATTTCTATAATTATGATAAAAGTAAAAATTAATCTGCTCATACGTTACTAGTTTTTATAAGATAAAAGTTCTTATGAAAATAAAAAAAAATGAATAGAAATTTTTTTAAGAAATCTTGGTGATGAGATTCTTATAATATCATAAATATGAATATAAAATATCAATAAAAAAAAATGTGAGATTATATACATGAGTAGCTTTATAAAAAAATCACTTTTACATGTTGTATTTAAACAAACTAAAATTTATTTTGTTTAAAAAAGTGATTTTTATTACAATAAATAAACACAAAATAAATTCTACTTTTCTATGAAATCTCTAAAAATTAATCTTTAAATTATTGAACACCAAAATCACTATTTTTTTAATCCATAACAAACGGGCCCTTAGACATAAAAATCAAATTTTGAGCTCATTTACAGTGAATCAAATTTTTAATAATGTTCTAATCATATTTTGCCTTTGCTATTCCTTTGTACTCATTGTGCATAGAATAGTGATATATAATTTTTGCAGTTTAAAAACAATAATGTTCTAAACGTGTGTTAACTTATACCCACCTAAAAACATGAAGGTCTAAGTTAGCAAGGTGCATTTTTTCACTTTGGACAAAAAAATCAGACTTATGATTAATGAAGATCAGACACAAAATCTTCCCTAGCTTTTAGAGGAAGAAAGTGTGTATGCTATCAACTACGCTATCTAATGAGCTGAGATATTGAAGATTCACTTATCACGTAATAGAGATCGAAAATAGATTAAAAAAAAACTACTATAGTGAACACAATTTGATAACGATATAGAGATCGAAAATGTCAATTTTGTTATTAAATTGGTCGTGAACATTAACGATAAGTAGTTTAACTATAGTTTACAAATTGTTCTCTAAATTAGTCATATATTTAGAATCTAGTTACAAAATTCAGTCACTATGTCATTCACAACGGTGAATGAAATAATTATGTCACTAAACAAGTTGCTAAGTAGTGTATCAATACCTTCCTTGATTCCCATAACTGCTATAATTAGAGAGTACACCCCATGTATACTCATTTCACCTCATATATCTTACTCTTAAACTTTGTTTTCTATTGGATCAACATTCAACAATATTTTACTTTGGCGTTAGAGTGTCTTTACACCCCTCTCATTATTCTAACACACAACTAGGAGCAAAGGAATTCAACAAGAGTAATTAGAAAGGATTTATCTCTAGCAAGATGTTAATGACTTTGTTTAAGACAGAAATGATATTATTTTATTGGGTTAAATATATTTTTGGTCCCTATTGTTTTCCAAGTTTTCATTTTTAGTCCTAGAGATTTTTTCCCCACTTTTTAGTTGTCCCCGAAGTTTTTTGAATCAGTGTTTTTAGTCCCTACTTTTAATCAAACTCTTGTATATTTTCACATTTTTGAATGATATTTTTTATTCATGTTTATAATATTATAAGAAAATTTCTGATAAAAATTTAGAATTTTTTAACATAAGGCGAATTATTTATGAATTTTTATGTGCAAAAAACTAAAAAATTCATATTTAATTCATCTCTTGTTAAAAAAATTTAAACTTTTTTAAGAGAGACTCATATAATGTAGTAAACATGACCGGAAAAAATTTTAAAATTTCGAATGATATACATGAGTTGAATGAAAAGTATGGACTAAAAACACTAACGGAAAAAACTTCAAGGACTAAAAAGCGGAAAAAATCTTCAGGGACTAAAAACGAAATTTTGCAAAAGTATAAGGACCAAAAACATATTTAATCCTATTTTATTAGATTCATTCAACTTTTAGCAATTTAAAAACTTGATATTTTCTCTAATTTCTTTTATATGAGACATCTACCAATACAAAATGATATATTTACCCTACAAAAAATTGTCTTTTTTTTTGTCAAGTAGCTTATTATTGTCTTGAAATTCTATTATAAAGTGAATTAGTGGGATGACTGAGGTTCAAACCGCGCACCCTACATATTTAATGTCATGTCACTGCCAACTGAGTCTGAAAATTGTCTTATTTTATCTATAATAATAAATAAATTCATCAATTTTTGTTGATTCATGTCATAAAATAGTCCGGATTTACCAGTAATATATTTCATATATGATACAATTTATCCCCCTCAAATGGAGTAAAAGGTCAAATACCCCCCTGAAATTTTAAATTTTGTCAAATACCCCCCTAAAATTTTGAAATAGTCAAATACCCCCCTGAAATTGTCAAAAGTCAATCAAATACCCCCCTCAAAGTCAATCAAATATCCCCCCTAAATATCCACTGGAGGGGGGGTATTTGATTGACTTTTGACAATTTCAGGAGGGTATTTGCCTATTTCAAAATTTCAGAGGAGTATTTGACAAAATTTAAAATTTCAGGGGGGTATTTGACCTTTTACTCCCCTCAAATGTGTTAAAAGTTATATTGCAGTCCCAACTTTTTGCTTTCATCATTTTACTTTAGTGTGTCAAAAAATCATTTTATTTTAGTATTAAGATGGCATATCGTGCACGCTCAACAAGTGTACTTGAAACAATGTCAATATAGTAAAGTTGCAATTGATTGATTTACTTTGTACAAAGTCTTTTTGTGATAGATCATTGTCACAAGGAACAGTTAAACATGTTCAAGACAACAAGAAAAACTTCCAATTGCTAGTCAATTCTAACGGATCCCAACAGTAGATTTTGTTTCCCAATGTACCATATCTAGCAATTATGGCACTATCAAATGCAAAGTAGTCGGTTTGATTAATTTCAGTGTGAAAAGTAGAAATGATATTCCATTGAAGCAAAAGATGAAGCTTGATCTTAAAGAAGCCAAAAATCAGTAAAATTGTTATTCACACTTGATTACAAAGTGAAGCTAAGTCACTTATATACACATGAAAATTAACTACCATCTAACTAACATGCAGTTATGATACAAAACTAATCGTAAATGACAGCTAAGAATGCAAAAAATTAACTAACTAAAGTTAACTTGTCATGCAAGTTACTGTGTGATTTCTTTGTTTCCATTATCTTCGAAGTAAAGGTGAATTAAACTAACGGAAATTCTTTTTAAAACGAATCGTTCAAGAAAATTTAAATTTAATTTTTTGTAAAAAAGAATTTTACTTATTTCATAGTTATTTTCTTTTTCTAAAAATCAGAGTGTGAACAAAGAAAAATTGAATTAGAATATGCAAATTCAATGATGGAAATTGGAAACAAAGGAGATATGCCCACTTTGTGCAAGAAGTCAATGTGTGTCATCTTTTCACAATAGAAAATGATTACCTGAATTGAATTTTTTTTTTTTTTTGACTAATACCTGAATTGAAACTTGAATGTTAATAATAGACCATTTTCATTTTATATCCGACCATATAAAAAAGGATCAATCAAATTGTAACCCTTTATCGCTACAATTGTGAATAAATTAAATGACATTGATATGCAACCACGTAGTCCAACAATCTATGTTGCTTGCAAAATTCAAAGCCTGTTATTTACAAGACCATTTTCCTTCACTACAGTCTACAACAAATATAATGCCTTATTATTTTTATTTTTATTTTTACATTTGTAAAATGATACAGCACTCAATAATGCTTTAACAAATACAAATTTTACAAAACTCACCGTTGAATTGAAAGTTTATATTATATAAATCATTGATGTTAAATTTTAACATATCAAATAAGACCAATTTTAGATGTTATACGTTAATTAATAATAAGCTTAATTGCATATTTGGTTCATTATGTTTATTCGAAACTATTTTAAACTTAAGGGACTAAATTAAAACCTAAAATAAAATTAAGGGACCAAATATACTATGTGAAAGGGAACACAAACACGAGTATAGTACTAGACATTTTTTTCTTAAACACGTTTAATTTCAATTTCTTAAAATTAATTGGGTCATCATCACAAATCAAATAAAACAAAACAAAACCATATATATAGCCAAAAGTTACCAAAGTTCACACACAAATTAGTTGTGTGTAGGACAATCTACACATGTAGATATCTCTAGCTACCCACTAGGAAGAAAAACAAAATCATATACAACAATCAATACATTAATTAAGAAAGATTAATGTGGACATATTCTAACCAATCATGTGGCTCTAACAAGTGGTGAATGAGGAGAGATGATTATGTGATTATGAGGTGACAAAATAGTCTCATCAAGCTTCCTTGAAGTGAAGCTAAGCCTTAAATTTGGTTGCCAACGTTTAACTTGTTCAACTTTCTTCTTTGTTTCTTTGCCTATAAATTCTCTTATTCTTTTCAATGCAACTTCAACTGTTTCATCATCAATATTAGCAATACAAACCCTAAACCAACCAACCTCGGAACAATTAAAAGAGGACCCCGGTGACACATTAAGCTTCACCTCATTAATAATCACGCGCCAAAGCTTCAACTCTTCTTCAATTGTATCCTCTTTAAGCAAACTTTTCAAGTTCATCCAGCAAAAAAGTCCCGCATTACTTGGAAATCGACTGACCGCAACCTCTTCAAGTCCCTTTTTAAATTTTTCATGTCTTTTAAATAATCTTCTTGAACTCTCTAAAAGAAACTTGTCAACAAATTTTTCATCACAAAGCATTGAAGCAAGCATATGTTGAGTTTGAGACGAGACTAATCCGAAGCTTGACATTTTTCTTCCACAATTCACCACTTGATCATTGTATGAATAAACTATCCCAACCCTAAAACCAGGGAACCCTAAGTCTTTTGATAAACTATAAATAATGTGAATGAGATCAAGGTTGCAATTCATTTCTTGTATGACTTCACTAACACTTACATAAGTTGGAGATGTGAAAACTGTGGCTGCATAGATTTCATCACAAACTAAATGAATTGTTTTCTCATTAATGAAACTTATAAGACTCCTTAGTGTCTCTTTGTCTAGGGTTGTGCCTAATGGGTTGGAAGGGTTTGTTATGATCAATCCTTTTACATTGATGTTATCTTCTTGTGCTTTGTTGTATGCTACTTCAAGTGCTTCTCTTGTTATCTTGAAATTGTTAGAGCTATCACAATGGACAGGAATTAATTGAACCTTAGTTCTCCAACACAAGTCCCGAACAAATCTAGAGTAAAATATGATTGAGTTACATCCACTATAATCACTGAACTGACATAATCACTAACTTGCTAATATTTGTCTATGAATAAAAATAACGTAGTATGTCAATAATTTTTTTTTTACAATATATAAGACATTTATTAATGTTGCCATTTTATAATTAATTAATTAATCAGTCATCTGGCTAAAACATATATATGAGCCTAATTACCTAAGTGTATAATTATGTACATGTGGTCCATTTCATTGCATTCATATATATTGGGGGTCCATAGTATACAACTTATAAATTTTTACATATGAAAATTATGAATGTAGCAATCTAATTAAAAAAATTACTAATGTTTTGATCTCAAAGGCACGCCAAAATAAGTATTTGAATCTATAACCATTTACTAAAAGTCGATCTATTACCGCTCAAAACAACTTAATTTGGTACCAAATTTTCAAAAAAAAAACTATTGTATGTTATCAAAGGCACACCAAAATTATGCTCAATTTTTCAATTAGTTTTTTTTAACACCCCTGAATAAGTATTTTGAATCTGTAACCACTTACTAAAAAAGTCAAATTTTACAACTAAAAACCAACTTAACTTGGTGTCAAATTTTCAAAAATACTATTGTTTGTTATTAGTTGTTTTAATAAATAAATATTAGTTGCTATAATGTTTGATTATATTGACTACCTTCTCAAATAAATTTGTATGCTCTCAAATCAACCACTTTCCTTATTGCTTATAGAAGAAAAAAAAAACCAATTTGAATTGCATGCAATTATGCAATCATAATAGATCTAATTATCCGATCAAAATCAAATAATCTAGATTTAAAACATCAATTTTTTTATTTTTTTTGGTCATTAAAACATAAAATTTTATTTTAATATATACTAATTGTGTGCAGTTTTGACTATATTTGAATTTTTAAAAATAAAAAAAATACACATACACACCTTATTTTAGTTGTGCTCGATCATTTTGTCTTTTAATATATACAAAGTGACCCTACATAAAGTTGTTTATGGTTTTGAGTGTTAAACACACTCTCTCATATATCACTTTCACACCTTTATGATCCATTCCTTTCCTTTCTTATAACACATCAATAGTCAAATTTTTCACTTTCTCTTTATTCCCTTTGTATCTTTCTCACCTACACTCCCTTTTGTTCGTATGCTTTCGTTTTTCAAATTAAGGTCAATGGTTAATTAATTTCAACTTAGCTATGAGTCATGAATATCTATTTTGGGAGAAAACACACGGTTGTTGACTAATCACGCTATTGGCAAACTAATTAATTACTATTCTTTGTGTAAATTAGGTGTAATTTTTGTTTTGAGAGCTCAACCTAACATACCGAGTCGTGTTTGAATTTTTGTGTTTAATTTTTAAATTCAATTACCATATACAAATGTGGAGAATCATAAATGAGGAAGGTGACCCCTCACAATTAGATAGAGAGGTGAACAAAATTAACACATTGGCATTGGCATTGTCTTTTAATATATGCAAAGTGGATTCTATCCTTCTTTTAACTTAATTGTCTTTATACGTATGAGTTAGTGATCGAATCACTGATCACATGTTTAAGGAGACTAATTAAGGCTCTTTTCACTGAAACTAATTCATTTGTTGGTAAACTTATATATGGTTTACTCAAAGAAAAACATTAACTAATATAACAAAAAAGAAATTAAGAACAATGTGATTTAATGAGTCAACATCATATTAGTATTTTATTTTTCAGTTACATATGCATTATTTTGATTGATATGAACGCAAGCTTCATCATTTGACATATGCAACCAAATTCCTTTAAAAAAATCACAATATATCCACAAGTGTTTTTTTCCCGTATTACTTTGATCTTCAAATATTTTTTATACTTAATTTTTTTATATTTTATTTAATGCTCAAATATATTTTTTTTTTGGGTCAATTTAGTCCATCAAATTACTTAATTTTAGATAAAATGTATTTACAATTTTGATAAATTTAAAAGACTAATATAACAACGAATTATGTTTTTAAGGACAAAAATAGTTGCATGTGACCAAATTCCTTCAATGCCATGCCACATATATTTTATCACAACGTGACTAACGATAGTACAAGGGACCATTGTCATCGACACTAAGTTTAACTATTGTTGAATTAAAAGTTAAATCAAACAAACTTATAAGATTAAATAAGCATCTATTGCACTACATTTTGTTCCATGCACTCATCCTTTTCCAGCAAAATAAAATAAAATAAATCCAATATATCTTATCGATCAAATATGAATGAACACAAAAATAAATAATGAAAGAGAAGGAAGATGCATACCCTGGATAGTAAGGGGTAGGAACTAGAAAAGCATCTCCAGGATCAGCCAAACAAAACATGATTAATTCATTTGCTCCTGTTGCTCCTCCACTCATCAATATACGGTTTGGATCAAATCTCACCCTACCACCTCTCACTTTTGACATAAATTTTGCCATAGCCTGACCAAAAATATATATACCATAAACATTTTAGCTATAACCAAAATACAAAAATATATATGATCAATCATTATATTAGTCATATGGACAATTTTTAATGTTAAGAAGTCTCACATTGGTTGTGAGATGATCTGAATATGTATTCATAAAATAGAGTTGATTTTCATCGGTTTTGTAAGATTAAGTTAGGCCAAAAACTCAATTCTAAGATTTAATAATAAATAAATTTTATGATAATAAAGTGTATTTTTAGACTAGGTTCATATTGAATGTACTCCTAATTTTTAAGTTTCTTAATAAAAAAATGTTTTAAATTGCTTACACTTGTAAACTCTGGCAGCCCATGATAGTCTTGAAAGTTAGCAATATCTCTGAAATTATGCATTCCTTCTGGAGTGCAAATTGAAGCCTTGGGATTATTCTTTATCCATTCTTCTATTAGATCAAAGCAGAGCTGAAAAAATAAATAAATAAAAAATAAATATATGAAAAATAAATAATGTACACCAATATGATGCAACTATAACTAAAAATGAGTAACATTCAGTTATATATTTTCTTGTAAATAATAAAAATAAATAAATAATGAAAACATATACTATATGATTCATCTAATTATTATAATAACTAAAAATGAACAACATTCAATTATATTTTCTTGTAAAAAGAAAAATAAATAAATAATGAACACAAATATATGATTCAAATAATTAATTAATTATTGAAAATAAACTACAATTGAGTTACATTAATTCAATAAAATTTGTCTTGTTGAGTTAAAATAAATAAACTTTTTGTGTTGTAAAAAAATTTAAATAAACTACATTTCATTGTGGCAACAAATATGATACTGCTTTTAATCTATTTATTCCATATATATATACCTGATTTTCAGCAAGACCCATCTGGATTACACCATGAGGATTTTTTGTAGGGTGAAATGGGTTTTTCTCATATGCTTTCCACCCATCAAAGTATGGAGAATTTTCACCATGTTGGTCATTGGTTGCAATCTTGGATAGAAGTTGAAAACTCTCACTCCCCAATCCCATGTTTTAATTATAAATTTCTTGAAGGTATAAAATATAATTAAGGTCACTTATAGTTTATGTGGACTAATGTTACTAGCTTATAAAACAAGTCTTGTGGAATAATTTATGGAGAATGTTGGGTAATTTATAGTGATGGATATGGAATTATGTAGTAGAAGATCAATGAGAAGTGGACAAGTCAACTTTGAACTTCAATATTAAAAGAATATTGAAAATAATAAATATAAGAACTATATAAGTGTTGAAATAAATGGATATATATGTGTTGGTCAATGCAACAAATTGCTTTGCGTGTTTTCTTATAATTTTGTTATAGCTTGTCACGTGTGGAAGCTTAAGGGCAAAAAGGATTTTCATTTATGCAAACTTGCTTAGGTTGCACATATGTTAGGTATTTGTTCGTTCAATGAAAATTAGTTTAACATGAAATATATAAAGGGAATTGTTGTGCCGCAAAAATGTTCCTTTAGGTAATGCATGCGCTTATGGGATATAGAGAGAGTCCAAGGCATTTAAAAAACTAGCTAGAACATATCCATTATGTAAGTATATCTCAGGAGTTGTATTCATATACATTGCCTAATTAGCAAAGTGACTAGATATTGACTCTAAGTGCGAGTTATAAGTCAAATTGAATGGAAGATTAGATATTGATATACTTGATTGTTTTGAATTGGTCAACCTGAATCACCTTAAAACACATTCGAGTCCAATCTTGGGCACGTCCTCAATGGTTATAGAATCGTCATGTTCGTAACGGTCAACATATGAATCATTCAATGTCAATCATTGAACTGACGAGGCCGCCTCATATCCACCCTCACTCACATTGATAATTAATTGTGGCTCTGCGTCAGGAACCTATCCTTTTCTATAAAGGAGTTATTTAGGTATCTTATCTCTCTCTTTCTCTTTCTTTCTCTACCTCTCACTTCACGTTTATACTTCAATTACTTGGGCGTCGGAGTTTTTTCAGATGCTCTCATCTCAAACAACCAAACATACACCACCAACCATAACATACTAATCAGGTAAGATCACTAATATCTTAAAATTTTGGATGAAGATGTGACATCCAAACTCGCTTGTGTTGTTGTTTTTAGTCCAATATATTAATCCAACCCAGTGTAGACTCCCTCGAAAGTCTCAATAGTGGCATTCAAGTATAGTTCTATTGGGTGGGGCTCTGAGAGAGTAAGAGTGGTTTTGGGTATTAGATATATCAAAGACGCAAAAGGCTTACACTTGAGGATGAGGAGAGAATATTGTGTCGAGTGCATATGTGAGTTAAAAGTATCACGTTGAACGAAAGGATAATTGTTGAGTAATATATAAGTGGGATGACTTATATACCTAATGCATAGAATAAAAGAGTGGATGTTGATCAACTAATGTAGGGAGTATCCTATTTTTGTGAACCCACATGTGGGAATTGGTATTCATTAATCATCTCTTTTCTTTCTTATTTAAATCTGGTATCTCTACGCACAATTGAATAGATTAATTGTTCAAGTCTTGTGGAATTAAAATAGACGAAAATTCTCTTAAAGAGTTGTCACGTTGTTGCATGCTCAAACTTGAGATTGAATCCAAGACCTTGTTAGATTAAAAGAAACTTGTGTCATCTTATCTAAATATTTTTGACTCATTTCTCTTTTGAAAAACTATTGCATTTGTTTGATCTTTCAAAAAATATAATTTGAGCTTTAATATTTGAAAAATTATTGGTTTTGTTTGTTAAATACGTATTAAAACAAAATGTGTTGGAGTCTATGAAATTTTAGCTACTAAACTGTTTTAAAAAAAATGTGTCGAGTTCTAGTTTAATTTTATTTTTCTGGTCAAGGGTTCTTGTTTAATTTAATGCTATGAAAAAGTATCTTTTCATTATTATTAGTAAAAAATTTATACATATACTTTAATTAATAAAATTCAATGTGAAAAAACTACATGGATTCGTATAGTGGAGAACTAGCTTACGGTGGGAGTGGTTTGACCGGATTAGAGTTTTTTTGTAGTGTAATTATTGATTATAGACAAAAAAGTAGCAGTGCATCAGACAAAATTTAAAAGTAACATGGATTTTAAAAATTTAAAAGTAAAATACCAAAAATAAAACATACCAAAATTGGTTTTTTTTGTTGGTAGAAAGACAAAATGTCAGTCCACAAATCCTAGTTCACATGGTAGAATTATCGAAATTGTTAATGTCGAACGTTATGACCGGGATTCGATCCATGTTCACTCAACTTTGTATGTGTGAGTTTTCAATGACTTTATCATTTTGTCTACCAACCAAAAAAAAAGACAAAATGTCAAATCCCTGAAACACACACAAAGTAGAGAGACCGGACTTCGAATTCAGGTCATAACGTTCAACCTAATAATTTCGACATTTTTATTAGTTGAATTAAGATTTGTGGACTACCGGAATTGGTTTTTATTTTTAACTCAAAAACGAATCATAATTTCAAAATAGGGAAATAGCATGTGTATGTATGTTTATTCATTTTTTGACAATATAATTCACTTTTCATAAGCCAAATTTAAATTGCAAATATAGAATCAATTTTAACATTTTTAAATTATTATTTTTTATATTTGGACAAAATGGTAAATATCACCGAAATCTACACATACCACAAAGTTTCAAGTTCGATCTCAGATAAAAATATCTAACCTAGTAATATAATATCGACATTGTCAAATGATCTAGACATTCCAGACATCATGTTTAATATTATTCTTGAGTATTCTTCTCTATAATTGACTCTAATTTAAAATTACTCGGAAAGCATTTTAATTTTAAAATTAATTTTTCACATCCAATATATATATTGTTTTTAGCTCGCCATACTAATCCTTACAAGTACAACTAATAGAAAGAAAATCGTAGAGGGGTTGAAATTTGAATCACGTATTCTTCACTTCTCTATATTGATACGTGTATAAGTTTAGCTACTAGCTAGACTATTGAGTGAAGAAAAAAATCGTATGCAAAATTTATTTTGAGTCCAGCCGAAGGTGTCACTACACTTTTACCGTGTATTTGGCTTTGGGGTAAATTAAGATGTAAAGAAATTCGATAAAAAATAAATAAATAATGAAACTAACTTAGCATAGCGCTTAATCTTTAAAGTTTGAACATTGAGGATAGGGGTTGAAGTTATTTGTAATTTGTATGGAGTTCCACATTGTTCAAATTTTCGGATTACTGAGTATACAAATGTGCCATACATTTTGATTAGAAAAATTACTCAGACACTCTCATCCTTTGAGATATCTTTTGGAATGAAATCTAAACATATTTAATATATTAAACGATTAATTTATCAATCCATTTTGTAACGTTGTTGATCCCATATATGACTCAACCAATTTTAATTTTAAAAATTTATTTCAACGGTAGAATCTATATTAAATTAAGAATAATTTAAGTAACATTAATCAAAAGTTTCGATTAAAAAAGTAATTAATATTTATTGAAAATTAAAAAGGTGTAAATCATTTTGAGACTATTTTTTACAAATAGGCCACTCATTACAAGACATAAGGAGTTTTACAAATAGGTCACTCATTACAAGACATAAGGGGTGTAAAATTTGTGAACACTCTCCTACCCTAAGTGTTTGACCGGGTATGATCTCCAATATTCAATCATCTAATTATCGTCACTTTTTTATATTTAATTATTTTCACATTGTTAAATGAACTTGAATATCTTCCCAATAGCTAGCTCAAATGATGAAATTGAGCAAACACATTTAAACATCTAACCAGCAAGAAAACATGAGCAATGTGGAACTTCAAACACCATACTTAATGTGGGTCTTGAATCCATTTCCCGGATTGTAATTCTTAATTTGACATTGATACCATGTTAAATAAACATGAATCTCATCCCAAAATTTAACTTAAAAGTTATTTTAAACCCCCCTTCAATTTGAGACTCAATTTGTCCACGTTAGTCTCAGCCACATCCCTAACATTTATTTTATGGGATCCAGGCAAAACAAAAACAAAAAAAAACTTATTTCATGTAACATAATACGCTTTTAATATGCATAATAATCATAATATAGTTTTAGGCTAAAATGCAGTTTTGGCCCCCCAAGTTTCACAATTGTGCGATTTTGGCCCCCTAAGTTTCAATTGTGCGATTTTAACCCTCTAAGTTTCACAATTGTGCGATTTTGGCCCTCCAAATTTACCCCCGTTTGCATTTGCTAGCCCCCCGTTGCTTATGTGGCATTTTAAAATTAAAATAAATATTTTAAAAATAAATTAAAATTAAAAGATGTTTTAAAATTAAATGATATAAATTGTTTTTTATTTTAAAAAATAACTTATAAAAATAAGTTTTTGTTTCTTATATGTAGTTTATGAAATAATTTTGCTATAAAAAATAGTTTCCAAATTTTTTAATGAACTAATTTTTTAAAACTTTATAAACTGATTTTTTTAAAAAATAATTATTCAACCTTTTATTAAAAAAAAATTTAATACATTTTTTTTTAAAATTTTAATTTGTTTTAATTTAATTTTTTTAAAATTTATAAACTGTTTTTTTAAAAACAATAATCTTTTATAAAAAAATTAATGCATTTATTTATTTTTAAAACTATTTTTTATTTTTTTTTAAATGCCACATAAGCAATTATTTAGTCAAAAAGTCAACGGGGGCTAGCAAATGGGGGTAAATTTGGGGGGCCAAAATCGCACAATTGAAACATGGGGGACCAAAATCGCACAATTGTGAAACTTAGGGGGTTAAAATCGCACAATTGAATTTTGAGGGGCTAAAATCGCACAATTGTGAAACTTGAGGGGCTAAAACTGCATTTTAGCCATAGTTTTATGCATACTTCCTCAAACCAATCTATTGCTAAAATCTGACTTATTATTAAAGACCTCACACTAAAAATATTTATGTACTCATTCTTTCTACTCACGACTTATACTATGATATCTTCATTTTTATTTTGATATTATAAAGGGCTTAACGCACAAAAAAAAAGAAAATTAATCTTTAAACTATCCGATACAAATAAGTGTTTTATTCTATAGAGTGTGTTTGATCTGCTAAAAAATAAAAAACCGAACAGGACAACATCAGTTGTACTGTGTTTGATTTTAAAATTGTTTCTGATACTGGACAAACTGAGGGTCAAGGGACATAACAAAAACTGAAATTTTTGTCCCTCACTGAACCACGGGACAACTTTTTGTCCTCTGCACAAGTTGTCTAAAGTAACCTTTTGTCCACCAAACATCGTACAAACACAAAATTTATTCAATATCTTAAATGTTTGTACTCACTACAAGAAATTTGCCATTTACCTACGGAGGCATTTAGTGACAGATTTTAAAACTGTAGGTATAGGGTTCAATTTAGCGTTGGTATAGACACTATGTTAGTTGAGAATTTTAAAAGGCCAAACGAAGTAAAAAAAATTAAATATTTCTCGCTTCATTCATAGTTGTTACAGAAGAAAAGAAAACAAACACGAACTCATCTTCCCCCTTTCACAGTTAGTCATCGCCACCTCAAACCTCCACACCAACTATTTTTCGGCATCGCTCTGGGCACCACAGATCGAGGGTTAGTTTGTTGTTTATTGGAATTTCCTCTTCGCCACAGTAATGCCTTTTCTCCGACCACGATGCTTCCCTCTTCTCCTTTAGTTACTGTTTTGTGAAAGCACCATCATGCCGCAGTTAAAGGTCCGTCTTGTTGTTTTACTTCAAGGGTTACTCTCAATCTTGCTTACTTTGCTCTTTGTACTTAAAAATTGAAAAGCCCCAATTTTTAAAAACCCTACCCCTTTTCTCTCTCCCTAATCCAAAAATCAGATTATATCTGAGATAGATTGAATAGTCTATGTTTATTTAGATTTTGGTTATCTCTAATTTGATTTTGTATTTGCCGTTTGAGTACTATTGTGTGTTGTTGAAATAGATTTTGGGTTTGGTTCTTTGCTTGTTCACTGCACTAGTCTATGTTCATTTAGATTGAATGAGTTTGCTAGTTTTCTCAAATTCATCATGTAATTGTATTTATTTTTATCTTCTTGATTAACTCTATCATAGGATGATTAACTTGTCTATATAAGTTGGCTCACTAAAACATGATCTCACTCTTGCAAACAAATGTAGTTTTGGCACTAATGAGCCTTTAAGGGACATCAATGTTGCATCATACAATCACTAGTTAATATCTATGTAAATGAATAATTGTATATGATTTGATCGATGCTCTGATTTTTTATAACCGTGAACTCCTCATTTTGACTTTCTTTGTACATATTGTCATGACATGTTTCTGATGATGATATTAGCTTTAACGGTTCCATGTGGATCTTGTTTCTATCTTAATCGTGAAAGAGTTGTAGATATAATTTTTCAATTTTCACCAAACTATGAACCCGATGCATGTTTATTTC
The DNA here is from genome assembly GCA_951799995.1 of Trifolium subterraneum. Classification (NCBI taxonomy): domain Eukaryota; kingdom Viridiplantae; phylum Streptophyta; class Magnoliopsida; order Fabales; family Fabaceae; genus Trifolium; species Trifolium subterraneum. Next base: position 56,026,290 of record OX637462.1, read on the forward strand.
TAGACATAAAATGTTATTTGGCAAGCCTTTGTCTGGGCTATGTGGAAGGTGAGTAACAACGAAATTTTTAATAATCACCTTCAAAGAGTGGAAGATGTGGTTGGAACCTGAATCTGTTATCGTGGAAATGGTTCGTTACAAGAGTTGCCAAGGGGCCTTGTCTACTATATGAATGGAATTGGAACCCGGGTGACTGTTTTAAGGTAATTTATGCTTTTTATTCCTGCTGTAGCTTGTTCGGGAGGTGGTTTGTTGGTGTGTTCATAGTAGCTATGTCTGGTGTCACTCGTGTGCAGATGATGTTTGCCTTTGTTTTGCTGGCTATCCAGAGATAGAATGGTGTGGTTTGTTTTGTGTTTGTGTCTATGTTTAACAATGGCAGAACCTGCTATATGTTGTGCTTTTGTGTTTGGATTTGTAGGCCTATTCTTCTATTTAGCCTTGGTTTGAAGATTTGTATCATGTTTCTTGTTTTATATGTGTTTCGTGTAAACTGGTTATTTGTACTTGTGCCTTAGTTAGATTTATAATAACATTTTGCAGTTAAAAATAAAATAAATTCTAGACATATAGCTCTCGTGAGAAGTGTGTTCTACATATGTGGACAAGTAAGTTTATGAATGTATAGCATTCATACATGCATACATCTATATTAAAGTTGAATTTGTAACTCATTCTATTTTTATTTTTTTCATACATTGCTTAAATAAATTTGGCTTGTTGTGTGAAGATAGTTTGCATTTGGACAAGCTAGAGCTTCTAGGCTGATCCATGAGGCTTCTCTCCTCTCATGAAAATAAAAGGACCATTAAGTTGTTTTGGATGCCTAACTGTTTGTATTTGGATGCACTTGTTAAATTTTTTGGTAATAAAATACATGGTCTAAAACATGATTCACATTACTTGTAGTGTTTTATATGTTGGTAGTAGCTTTTCTGCCCATATGGTGTGATCTGTACAGGAGCCAGAGTTATTTACAACAGCTCCCGCCATTGCAATCCCCAAAGCTATCGGCAATGCAGGGTTGGACAATTCACAAATTGAATTTTATGAAACTAATGAAATTTATGGCAACATGAGTTTTAATTCTTTGATTTCTGTCTGTAGGTTGTGGCTCTTGCAAATCAGAAACTTCTTGCACTAAATTCGGTGAGTTTTATCCCTTGTCATCGTGTGAAAGTTGTAATCTTGTGGTGTATGTGCAGTAAACTATGATTGAGTGTCTTGAGAATTGCATGCTATTGTAGGGACCATACCCCTATTGAATACAAACATCTATTAAGTTGTTTTGTGAGAGTATTATTGTAATTATTGTGTGAAGTGCCACAACCATGACACAATTTACTGTGTCCTCTCGTCTTCCATTCTTTGCCTCCTCTCGTGTTGCCCTCTGTTTTGTGTGCTAAGGATTCAATTCCATCGACATCAACAGGTTTACACTCTTCCTAATTTCAAATCTTTTTTCTTTATTTTTATTCAATTGTTTATTGTATACTGTTTGATTTGTTGAAGGGTCGATTGAAGAAAATGATAACTTCATTTAAGGAAAATACAAGAGAGTGAGTGAGTTTAAACTTTTAGCATTCTCTCTACACTTTAAAATTCCACTTGGAACCATCTTTTAGTAAGTTAATTACCACTTTCTTAAATGTTTTGCATTCATGTTATAGTTTGATCCTGATCATAGTTTTGAATTTCATTATGATTTTCAGTGTAATATTTTTGCATTTTTATCCTGATCACAGGTACAATATTGAATGTGCTTTATCTAGAAGCTACTTGAATGAACTAAAATAACCTCAGATGTTTGATAACATTTTAGGATATTGTAAGTAATTTTATGTTTGAAGTTATTAGGATGGTTTGTTTAATTTATTATCAAGATATGATTTACTTATTTCCATATTTTTGTTTAAGCTTCTTATATGAACCAACTAGTAATGTGTTCACTGGTTTTAGATAATATCAAAGAAATGTATGTTTTTTTCAATTGAATTTTTTGCTCTGTCATCTTGTGCGAAGCACTTTGATTAGTATATATGATTTAAAATAAATGGTCATGTGAAAGTGAAGCAGAAAAATGTAGATGGTTTAATTCTATTTTACAAATCGTAGTCTTTCAATTCAGAGAGTGATCTATTCTTTTTATCAGGGATCTTTCATATAACTTCACAATAGATCTGCCAATTTCATTTGGTTCTTTGAAAAACCCAATTTAATTGTCAGTTTCTTCTTTCATACACCCCTCATGTTGTTTCATTTACTTGATCTGTATTTCATTTTATACTGAGACATAAGTTTCACTACATTAAGGATTTTATCGGTAATGTATTTTGTATTTACAGATTCTTGCTGATAAAAGAATGGGGGCAACATGAAGATGTTTTTCTAAGAGTCAAATTTTAGTCGGAAGACAAGTCATATGCGGTGTTTTTGTTTGCTGAGATAGAGGATTTTCATGCCTTTTAGAATTTGAGATTGTTATGAATTTATATGTTATGTTTTAAATTATTTGAAGTTTGACATTCTTGTAAAGACTTGGTGACAGTTTTTTGATATAATAATAATTAAAGTTTTCTTTTATTTTATTTCAATAATATAATTATTTTAAGCTGCAATAATATATTTATTATATATAAGTTGCAACTACTTGAAAAGTTGTATGAAGAGGAAATTATGATATTTATAAAATGTATACAAACTGAAAATGGTTTTATACAAAAAAATATTGCCAAACATATACCAACGGAAGATACTGTGAGTAAAAGTAATTCATTAGGTTTAATTTCATTGGCCGTGGGTATAGCTTGGAGACTTTGTACAACAGTTGAGATACCGTAGCTATAGGCTATACCCACGGCAAATTTCTGTGGGTAAAGGCGAATCAAAGTTTACGGAAAAAACGTCCGTTGGTATAGGTTATACCCACGGTTTTTGTACTTATACCTACGGTGTTTTAGCCGTCACTAAATGTCTGATTTCTTGTAGTGACTGTGTTGTTCTCAGTGGCGGTGCTCGGACCCTGGACCAGGGAGTACATTTTTAATCGATATTTTAATAATTATAATATAAATATTCATACATGCAAATTCATATATAATACATTCAAAAATTATATTGTACAAAAAAAACTACATATAGTATATGTTTTACAACTGCGCGCTACGTAGATTCATATTTTAAAATAGTTGAATAATCAACTCATTATCAACATTGTTGAACATATCTCTTTTATCATAAATCACGAGACAATCGTTCAAGTTCAACCATTCATCCCCGGCATCTTATGCAATTGATGCCTCTGTAGTCTCTATGATTTTCTCACTTTATACTACCGCGTCTAGCTCTTGAAACAAACTGCTGTCACAACTCACAACAAAATAAAATAGAAACAATTTAATCAAGTTCAACACTTTGGTGAAGAAATTGATTAGGCCGAAGGAGAAGTGTGTCTTTGTTTTGTTTCTATTTCGGTTAGGATGAAGAAGTGGTGAAGAACCTAATTGAATGAATGAGTTTGTGTTTTGTTGTGAGAAATTGAAATTGACAACCAAAATAAAAACAAAAAAATATACAAATATGAGAATTTAATTTCAATTGCAGAGATGATACGACAAATTGCAAAGGGATGAAAAATAACAGAATGTTGAAGTTATACATCATATTTTATCACAATTGAAGTTAAACAAAAAATTCCCAAATTGTAAAACCTAAACTATGGATTTTTTGATTGATTACCTTACTAATTGTCACATACAGAAAGAGAAGGGAGGTTGGGTCTGGTGTCACGGAGAGAAAGAGAAGGAGGTGTGCGGTGGCCAGCAACGATGGGAAGGACAGATCGGTGTCGAACGGTGGTGGTTTGTGGTGGAGAAGTATGTTACGCGTGTTTGTGTTTTAGAGTTAGAGAGAATATAATTCTTAGAGAGAAGTTAAAAGGAAAAAATGAGTGAAGTGAAATTGTTTTGAGTTTTGAGTTAATGGTGCCAAAAAATTAAATTAGGGGGTGCAAACAGTAAAAACAATAGGGGTACTGGTAAAAAAATTATAATTTCAGGGTGTGCACTAGAGGTGTGCAAATAAATTGGTTCCTTTGAACCAAATTAGTATCCAAATAGAACCAGTTTTTAAAAGTCCAGTTTAAAGATGAAAAAAAAACCAATAACCAAAATGGTAACAAAAAAAAAATGGAAACCAAACTGAATTATATGGATCAGTTATGGTTAACCATATTTTTCACACCTCCTTAAATCAATTTTCACCAACATTAATATTGCAATTTTTTCCCAAAAAATATCGAAAACTTTTTTCATGAAAAAATCGGAAACTTTTTTCCTCGAAAAATTCGGGAACTTTTTTTCCGAAAAAAGATCGGAAACTTTTTTTTGTGAGAAAAATATCGAAATTTTTCACGTAAAAAGATCGGAAGCTGTTTTTTCGAAAAAATATCGAAATTTTTCCCCCAAACAAGATCGAAAACTTTTTCCGAAAAAACCCGAAACTTTTTTTCCGAAAATATATCGGAAAGTTTTTTTCTGGAAAAAAGATCGAATTGTTTTCTCGAAAAAATATCGGAAATTTTTTTCCCTTAAAAAAATAGGAAATTTTTTTCGGAAAATATCGGGAATTTTTTTTCCGAAAAAACATTGGATCTGGAAAAAATATCGGAAACTTTTTTCCGAATAAATATCAGAAAGTTTTTTCCCGAAAAAAGATCTATATTTTTTCCCAAAAAAATATAGGAAACTTTTTCCGGAAAAAATCGGGAATTTTATCCGAAAAAAGAGATAAAAATATCGTAAACTTTATTTATGGAAAAAATATCGAAAAATTTTCCCGAAAAAAAATCTGAAAATTTTCCGAAAAAATCGGGATCTTTTTTACCGGAAAAAACTTTGGAATTGTTTTTATCTGAAAGCGAAACTTTTTTCCTCGAAAAATTCGGGAACATTTTTTCCGGAAAAACCGGGAAATGTTTTTAACTAAAATCGAAACTTTTTCCTCGAAAATTTCGGGAACATTTTTTTCAAAAAAAAATCAAAAACGTTTTTCTCAAAAAAATTGAAAAATGGATTTTTAGAAAATCATTTTTGCAAACTGGATATGAATGAAGTAAACCAAAGTCATAGAGGATAGAGAAGCAAAAAATTGAATCAAAATACTAATTGGTTTTTATCGTAAATTAGTTTTAAACTAATTTTAAACTAAATTGAATTTGTTTTATAAAATAAACCGGTTTTAAATGAAAGTGGTTTTGGTTTGGTTCATGAACCATATATTTGGTTCAAGTTTGGTTCGGTTCATTACCATGCACACCCCTATGTGCACCTGCACCCCTCAGTGCAGTGCAGCACCGCCCCTAATTGTTCTGTCTTGTGTTGTCATGTACTGTTCTGTCAAGTACTAACATTTTACCTATCAAACATCAAACAGACTCTATTAGAACAAGCATCAAAATAGACATTGTTTGGCCGGTATTAATTGGAGCACGTTTGGCCGGTATTAATCGGATCATATTTGAAAAATAGTGAATTATATTGGAGGTGAAATCAAATTAACCATGCTAACAATCAATTAATCACATGAAAAATGCATGTGGGGCGGCATCAAAAGTTATCTACGTGTGAAATTTGACCCCACGATCTTGTGACCAAAGAAATGTAGTAATTGTTTTCACAATGTTATACATAGAAATGCATGTTTTCTATAACTTGTGACCAAAGAAATGTAGAGATTGGGTTTCACCATGCTATTTATAGTAAGCTAAAGCAATGACCACAAACATTTATAGTAAGCTAAAGCAATGACCATAAACACAAAGCATTGATATTGAGATATATTATGGTTCCCATTTTCATGGAATCGTCTTTGAAATTTTGGACGTGTATCACATTCAAAATGACACATGGAACTCACCTACTTACTTCAATCCGGCTCAATTACTGATCAGAACCCCACTCGAATAAGGACTTTCACACGGTTATCAATTATGATTATGATTATTTCTCTTTTGAAATAAAGATCAAACCATGAGAAACATGAGTTTCTGACCAAAATTTACCCTTATAGTTATTACATGTTAGAGAGTCTCACAAGTGTATAAAACTATCATCCTAATAATAAAAGTATTGCATAGTTTAGAAGTCTCATATTAGATGTGAGTTGGCTTGAACAATGGCTTATAAGTAAAAGACAAATTTTACCTTACAAGTCGGTTTTATAAGATTTAGTTAGGTCTAATTTTCAATTCTCTAATATTATAAGGCCTCAAAATTTTGAGATGAGGCCCTAAAAATTCGGAGGCCTGATGCCGTCGCACACACTCCACATGTGTGCAGGTCGGCCCTGACCCCAAGATGGAGGTGAACTACTTAGACCTAGCCATGTGCAAACTAAATAAAAATAGAAAACAAAGAACGCAAGAAATAAACAAAAGCTTTAGATTTTTATAGCTACCCTCATTCATTGGAGTTTTATTACAAATTATGGACATTATAAAGGGAAAGGAAAAGACAAAAATTGTCAATTTGTTCTGTTTGCCACGGTCGTGGCTAAGCTAACACTGGTTGTGGTAGTACTTTAAACGAATTTCCTAGCTTCTGACTTTCCTGACACGGCTGTGGTAAGATCTCACACGGTCGTGGTAGCTGTTGGAACAAGTAAGCAAAATGTAGCAACTTGTTGAACTTGGTATAAGAATAAACACATATAAGTGTGAATTTGAAAAAGTTCACATTTAGTCCCACATTGGTTAGGACACACCTTGTGGTAGTGTTTATATAGTGAAAGCTCACTACTTGGGGTACGCCCCAAGGGGTACCCAGTTTTGTAAACGGGGGAGACTGCACACCATGTCGAATATCACACACGCGCGCGCCGCCGCCGTCCGTTCGACCGGCCGGCTCGGGCCGGGCTTGGGCTTGGTGATATATTAATTTTTTAATATCGAAAAATAATAATTATTATTTTTTGTTAAGTGTGTGAGTCAACTATCCGTTGTGGGTTTTAGCACATGTTTAATGTGCATCGACCAATTCAAAAACGGAATTTGAATTCCGTTGCCACCTCATCGGTCAACAAGTGAGTGGCCTAAAATCATGGTCCACGTTTTGCTTTGAATGAGGTATCAGGCTCCCACGAAATCCTGCTTATCAGTTCCTCACTTCCTCTATAAATACAGAACTCCAGCTCTCATTATTTTTCGGCTTCACATCTCTGTATTTTTCGAATTCCTTCTTCTCTCTCAATTTCTTTCTTCACCGATAAATTTTATTATTTCTTGTTGTTTCAGAAAGTGGTATTTTTGCCATTTCGAATTGATATTCGTATATCAATTATTGACTGGTTTTTTAAACCATCGAGGGTGTCTTTCTGACCGTTTTTCTACAGTGCAGTAGATAACGGTATTTCATTGATTTGGCTGTTTTATCCTGGGGACTTCACGGTTGCTAGTCTACCTTGCACAATTTTGGGTAGTGCCGTGAAACGTCTTAAAGAGAGCGTATCGAACCGCGACTCGGCCAATAACTTATTCAGTGCTGGTTTTCAAAATCGTTTTTTCTAAATCGAAAAGTAACAATTTTAAGACGTTTCAAAATTAGCATGGCAACTGAAGAGGTTATTGGTAATTCTGCTGTTGGTGCTACAGAAAAACCATTTAAGTTTGAAGGGAATCATTTTAAACGTTGGCAACAGAAGATGTATTTTTTCTTAACTCTGAAAAAATGTGTCTACGTTTTAAATGAACCTATTCCTGTTGTTCCTGATGCTACGGCTTCTGGTTCAGGAACAAAAGATATTTCTGTAACCACCACCAACGGTGATGATTCTGCTTCTGCTGGAAAAGAAAAAACTCAAACTGAAACAGCAGAACAGATTAAGGATAAAACACTTCAAGCTGAAAAGAAAAGACAGCTTTGGATCGATAATGATTATGTTTGCAAAAACTATATCATTAATGGTCTGGAAGATGATCTGTATGATTATTACAGAACTTATGATACTGCTAGTGATGTATGGGAGGCTCTGAAAAAGAAATATGACACCGAAGAGGCGGGTGTGAAAAAATATGCTGTGAGCCGGTATCTGAAATACCAGATGGTTGATGAAAGGTCAGTGGAGGTACAGTCTCATGAACTCCAGAAGATTGCTCATGAGATAATAACTGAAGGTATGTCTCTCAATGAACAATTTCAGATTGCTGTTATTATTGACAAGCTGCCCCCTGGATGGAAAGATTTTAAAAATCAGCTTCGTCATAAAACAAAAGAATTTTCCATCGAGGGTCTGATTACTCGTCTTCGTATTGAAGAAGAGTCACGGAAACAGGATCAGAAAGAAGAAGAGAAAATTCTGATTGTCTCCAACAATAACAAAAAGAAATTCGGTGCGGCTCTGAAGCCTACGGGCAAACCTTTAAAGAATAAGAACCGCAATCAAAACCGAATTAAGAATGGGAACCCTTCTAAGGCCCCATATGCTAGGCAACAACAACAGCCTCCACCTCCTAGAAATGATTCTGGTGAATTCCTATGCTTCAACTGTTGGAAACCAGGTCATTCGGCAAAGAAATGTAGAGGAATGAAAAGGCCAAAACCTGCTCATTTAAATGCTCAAGTGAATGTAACCGATGAGGCTTACACTTGTATGATCACCGAAATTAATATGGTCGGTGGTACTGATGGATGGTGGATAGATACTGGCGCCACACGCCATGTCTGTTATGAACGTGCTATGTTTAAAACATACACGAGTGCTGAAAATAAGAAAGTGCAGATGGGAAATGCCCACACTTCAGATGTTGCTGGTGTTGGAGAAATTGTGCTGAATTTTACCTCCGGGAAGACTCTTATCTTGAAGGATGTCTTACATGTACCCGAGATGAAAAAGAATCTTGTTTCTGGGTCTCTTTTGAATAAGGCTGGGTTTAGTCAGACTATTGGGGCAGATTTGTATACCATCACTAAGAATGGTACTTTTATTGGGAAAGGGTACGCCACTGATGGCATGTTTAAACTTAATGTTGATGTTGCTTTGAATTTGAATAAAATTTCTACTTCTGTTTACTCTTTGTGTGATTTTAATATTTGGCATTCTAGACTTTGTCATATTAATATGCGTTCCATTTCTAATTTAAGTCACTTAGGTTTAATTCCTAAATTAAATTTTAATGAATTAGAAAAATGTGAATTTTGTAGTCAAGCAAAAATTACTAAAAGCTCACATAAATCAGTAATAAGGAAAACTGAACCTATGGACCTTATACATTCTGATATATGTGAACTAGATGGAACGATGACTAGAAATAACAAACGTTACTTTATCACTTTTATAGATGATTGTTCTGATTACACATTTGTTTATTTAATGAAGAATAAAAGTGATGCTTTTGATATGTTTAAAGTGTTTGTTAATGAAGTAGAAAATCAGTTTGATAAGAAAATCAAGAGATTTCGTAGTGATAGGGGAACTGAATATAATTCTAGTTTATTTAATGAATTTTATAAACAACATGGAATTATACATGAAACGACTGCACCATATTCCCCTGAAATGAATGGGAAAGCAGAAAGAAAAAATAGAACTCTTACTGAACTTGTTGTTGCTATAATGTTGAACTCTAGTGCCGCTACCCATTGGTGGGGGGAAATTATTTTGACTGTTTGCTTTGTTCTGAATAGAGTTCCCAAGTCTAAAGAAATGATCTCTCCATATGAGACATTAAAGAAAAGACAACCAAACTTGTCTTATTTGAGAACTTGGGGATGTCTAGCCTATGTCCGTATACCGGATCCGAAGCGAGTTAAACTCGCTAGTAGAGCCTATGAATGTGTATTCATTGGGTACGCAACAAACAGTAAAGCATATAGGTTTTATGACCTAAATGCAAAAGTGATCATAGAATCTGTTGACGCAGATTTCCATGAAAATAAATTTCCTTTTAAATCGAGAAATAGTGGGGGCACTGAACAGAGTAATATTCCTGAAAAGAGTCACATACCAGTGATACGAAATGAGAATAGCAATGACGAAGTAGCCACAGAACTTCGTAGAAGTAAACGAGTAAGAGTTGCTAAAGAATATGGACCGGATTATGCGGTTCATACATTGGATGAAGATCCTTCAAATCTTCAAGAAGCCTTGTCATCGATGGATGCAGATCTATGGCAAGAAGCTATTAATGATGAGATGGATTCATTAGAATCCAACAAGACATGGCACTTGGTAGACTTACCCCCTGGCTGCAAACCAATTGGTTGTAAATGGATTTTGAAAAGAAAACTAAAACCCGACGGTACTGTTGAAAAATACAAGGCTCGCCTTGTGGCTAAAGGTTTTAGGCAAAGAGAAAATATAGATTTCTTCGACACCTTTTCTCCGGTCACTAGAATAACATCCATACGGGTACTAATTTCAATTGCTGCTATTCATAACTTAGTAGTACACCAAATGGATGTTAAAACTGTTTTTTTAAATGGTGACCTTGAAGAAGAAATCTATATGGAACAACCTGAAGGATTTGTAGTACATGGGCAAGAAACCAAGGTCTGTAAGCTAGAAAAATCTCTATATGGTCTTAAACAAGCCCCTAAGCAGTGGCATGAGAAATTTGATAATGTAATGGTATCAAATGGGTTCTGTCATACCCCATTTTTTGACCGATCGTTTTTATGCGTCTTTTTACGACGAATTTTTCTTTGTTCGTTTCTGACGAAATTTCGGCAGAGAGGTATTTTAAAATACCTCATTTATTTGGTTTTGCTTTTTAGTTTCCTTTTTATTATTTTTATCTATTGCTTTATTTTTATTTGTGTTTTATTTATTTAATTTAATTTGATATGTATATTATTTTATTATTTTTATTACTATTTTCGTTTTTGTTTTTTAGTCAGTATTTTTTTTCAAAGAGGTCCAGTCCAGAATCAGGTGTTTTTGTCCAAGTCCAGCCCAAAGGGGCAATTTTGTCCAAATTGGGAAATTCATCTGTCAAACCCTAAACATCTGACACAGTATAAATACTGTAATTATGACACTGTTCCCTAGGTCAGACTTTTCTTTCCGGCCGCAGAAACACTGAAAATTTCTATTCTCATTCTTTTTCCAGATCAAATCAACACAAATACAAACAGAAAAAAATCAAAAAAACGAAATTAAAAAACAGATTCTTCATCTGTTCATCACAAACCCAGAAACCAATTTCCTTCATCATCTTCACTCATCATCACACAAAACCGAACTCATCAAACCAAATCCTAAATATAGAACCGAGAGTCATAACACAAATCAAACCAAAACCCAGAAATCATCCTTCAACCGAAAAACCACAAAATCATACACAAACCATTCAAACCCTTCTTCAAACCCAGAAAATCGAAATCATTCTCAGATCCATAAATCAAAACCAAATCTAACCCAGAAATCAAAACAAACTTTTCCTCACACAAAAGCGAACAAATCAGAACCGGAATCAAACCAAAAATAGAAGATCCGAAACGGAAAAAAGACGAGAAAGAGAAGAAGAAGGTCGAAACCAGGAACCAAAAGAAGGAGAAGAAGAAGAATAGAACAGAAGCACGCATCGAAGGTTGTTTTTCGTTTTCTATTTCCATTCCCTGTTTTTTTCCTTTTCGATCTGTGTTCGTTTTGTGCTTATTTTGGATTCGGTTTTGGTTTATGAATGGTATATGTTTGTGTTTGTTTGTTTAATTTGTGTGAAAATTGAAGAAGGAAAACAAGGGAGTTTTGTTTGTATTTAAGAAAAAAAACTGGAAAATCAGAGAGAAGAAGGAGGTGAGCGCCGTGAGAGAGAAGAAGTTTGTATTTTCTGTTTGATTTTTTAGGGTTTTTTCGTATTTATATCATATTATGATTCTGTGCGCGCAGGTGCACAGTCTTACGGTGCACCTGCGCGCCTATAACCTTCTGATCCTAATCTGATGACCCAGATCTATTCTGCTTGTGTTTAGATCAGAGCTGTCTGATCAATCAGACGGCTCTGATCTGTCTGAACGTTTTTCTTCACAAAACCCCCCTCTGGGCCACGCCCCCAGCTGGGCTTGGGCCCAGATTTGCTTTTTGCACCCCCTTTTCAGTTTTAATTGTTATTTGCACCCCCTTCTGTTTTTTATTTTATTTTTTGCATAATTAATTATTTATTTATTGCATTGTAAAGACATTAGATTGTATTTTTTAGGACTTGATGTAAATTTAAATTAAATTGCATAGCATTATGTTGCATTCATTTCATATTTATTTTTCGTTGCAAATACCTTAGAATTTAATTAGGAGCAAATGTACACTATAAATGAAAAATTGCATCTCATGCATATTTATTTATCGCTTTCCGCAAAACGTTAGCATATTAATTCCGAGGGAAAAGACACCGTTTTGATCAAAATATCATTACGGATCGTCTTCGCGCTTATCTTGCCTATTGCGACGTTATTAATTTTAGCGCTACCTTTTATTTGGAACCCAACATTCCACTTTTAAATAGTCAATCATTTTATTCTCAAAAATGAGGTCAAAACCTCTTTCAAAAATAGTCAACACAATTCATTTTTTACATATCATCAAGCATAAAAAATATTTTGTCATCATACATTTTTTTAAAAACCTTGGACTTTAAACCAAGTGCCCTGGAATTTAAACCAACGGCGTCTTTTATCGTGAAAACCTTGGATTTTAACCCAAGAGTCTTTTTACCGCAAACTTGGATTTTAAACCAAGTGCCTTGGAATTTAAACCAATGGCTTCTTTCATCGCTAAAAACCTTGGACTTTAACCCAAGTGTCCCTTTTTCTCGCCTAAAATCTTGGATTTTAAACCAAGTACATTTGTCTCATTCATACATCATTAATCATGCATAAACCTTGGATTTTAAACCAAGTGTCTTTTATCACTTCAAACATTTTCTCAACAAACCTTGGATTTTAAACCAAGCGCCAGCATCTTATTTTCATAATCAAATCTTAATCAATTTAACCATATAGACTTTTTTCACAAATTAACATCAATCAAACTCATATTTTGCCATTTTTGGCTTTTGGTATTTTAAAACCATTTTCAAAACCTTAAAATCAAAACAAACAAATTTACCCGTCTTTTTATCCCGAACTACGGTGGTTTGATCCTTCGGGTACGTAGGCATGAGACTTGTCTCTCCAATCAATAAAATCAACAAAAACATTTTTCCTTTTCCATCACTTTAAACTTCATTTTTTATCATCACTTTAATTCTCATACTTATACATTTTCACAAGCAATTAAAATAAAGCGCAAAGTTAGAATAAAAACAAGAGGTTCCTATAGAGTACTATAGATACTTAGGGTGCTAATATCTTCCCTTCGTATAACCAACCCCCGAACTTTGTTCTCTAAAAATAGGGTTTTTTCGAACTTTTTCCCTTTCCCTCGGATAAATTAAAGATCGGTGGTGGAATATTAATTTGCGATTCGAAGTTAATTAATAACTCGACATCCAAAAATCACCGCGACAGAAATGGCGACTTCACTGGGGACAACCAAGCGGGTTGAACCTAACTTGTTTAAAATACTATCTTCGCGCTTTTATTTCTTTTATTTGTATTTATTTGGGTTTGTCTTGAGTGGCGAGATAAGTCCTAACCCGGGCTTGAGTGACACAATAAGATAGGACGGAGTGAAATCATAGTGACATGTCCAGAGTAGTCTGGATTATGAAGCACATGTGATATGATCCTACTCGGTGGAGGCCTCATGACGGTAGTACTCGTTGTCATGAAGAGTCATGATGATGGTATTATTTTCAATATGAGTGTCCGGCGAAGCCGAGAACCTTTAGAATCACCTTAACCCATCTTGGCCTTTTAGGGCGTAGTGCGGTGGCTAAATCAAGAGTAGTCTTGAGATTAGTCGTCACGCGAAACTACACTCAAACGAGATTATCCCGTGGATGTTATCGGAACGAGAGTAGTCCCGTAACCCAGTAATATCCATGAGATGGTCAATGACTTTGGGAACTTTGTAGAACCCGTCATGCAGGTACAAATAACCCTAGTACACACCATATGGGAGGGATTTTACCCTTAAACTCCATCATTATGTATCCCAACCTTCCATTTGTGCATTGAATCATTGTAACATAATCATGCATCCATGCATTCATTTCATCATAAGAAAATCTTTTTTTCGAAGGACCTAAGAGAATTATTTTGTAAACATTACAGATTATGGACCTAAAGAAAAGGAACACCAGGAAGTATAGTTTCAAGGAACCAGACCTTTCCCGACTAAGAGAGCTAGGAGCTCTAGTTCCGTTCCCCGAAGATTTTCAAAAGCGATATGGGAAACTTTTGAGCATCCTCAATACAAATGTTGAAGAGGGAATTCTTAACACACTCGTCCAGTTCTATGATCCAATTTACCACTGTTTTACTTTTGTTGATTATCAGTTGGTTCCTACTCTAGAGGAGTATTCTTATTGGGTTGGTTTGCCGATCTCCGAAAGGGTACCTTATACCGGTTTAGAAGAATTTCCTGCACCTTCAGTTATTGCAAATGCTCTTCACTTGAAGACTTCAGACATAGTCTCCAGTCGCACTAAAAAAGGGGGATTTCAAGGTTTGACTTCTAATTTCTTATTCGGGAGGGCATTTGGGTTTGCCAAAAACGGAGATGTGGCCGCTTTCGAAGCCATCCTTGCTCTACTCATCTATGGGTTAGTTTTGTTCCCCAATATTGACAGTTTTGTGGATAATAGTGCCATCCAAATCTTCTTGGGAGGGAATCCCGTTCCGACCCTACTTGCGGATGCTTACCATTCTATTCATCATAGGACCCACAAGGGGGAGGGACTTATTCTTTGTTGTGCACCATTGCTATATAGGTGGTTTATTTCACATCTACCTCGAACTAGACACTTCAAGGAGAATCCAGAAAAGCTCTGTTGGGCCCAAAGGATTATGCCTCTTACTTCATCCGATATAGTTTGGTACGATGCGGCTTATGATATTGGAGTGATTATTGATGGTTGTGGGGAGTTCTCCAATGTGCCTCTTCTTGGCACACGAGGAGGAATCAGTTACAACCCTACTCTTGCTAGACGGCAGTTCGGATACCCCATGAGGGACAGGCCTAAAAACATTTTATTAACCGGCATATTCTATCTCAACGAAGAAGGAAGTCAATACATGAGAGAAAGTTTTGCTCGGGCTTGGCATAATGTTCATAGAAAAGGGAAGGATCAGTTAGGAAAGAAGCTTGGAATTGTCTCCGAAGATTACACTAAATGGGTAATAAGTAGGGCTATAGAGCGCGGGATGCCTTATAGTTTCGAAAAGTTATCTTCTGTCGATGCGTCTTCTTTTACCACACCTCCTTCAGTTATTCCATTCAAGACTATAGATGAATTCCAAGAACTTTTGGCAAAGTTGAGACGTGAGAAGGATGCGTGGGAGAGAAAATTCCAAGAGTCTGAGCTTGAGAACAAAGAGTTGAAGGAGAAGTTGAAAGAACAAGAGAAGGTGCTTTCACTACAAAGTGTTTTGTTGGTTGAGAAAGAAGATATGATTAGGGTCAAGGATGCCTTATTGAGACAAGATAGCAAGAGGAAGAAGAGGCAAGGGGATTTATTTTCCTCTGGCCTCGATTCACGTTTTGATGGCTAGTTGGCTTCATGGATGTTGGATTTAGTTTTATGTTTTTTTTATTTTGTTTGAAAAATGGTTGTAACCTTTGAATTATTAATGCGATCTTTATTTACCTTTTCCTTTTCTTGAAAAAAAAAAAAGAAAAAATGTTTACAAAGTTATTTTCTTAAAGTCCTTCGGAAAAAACAACTTTGCATATTTTAGCATAACATATATCATGCATCATACTACATGCATAAGTTTTCAAAACAAAGTCTCACGTCCTTTCTTTTCTCTCCGTCTCAGTTAAGGTGGC
Organism: Trifolium subterraneum; assembly: GCA_951799995.1. Taxonomy (NCBI): domain Eukaryota; kingdom Viridiplantae; phylum Streptophyta; class Magnoliopsida; order Fabales; family Fabaceae; genus Trifolium; species Trifolium subterraneum. Next base: position 56,042,214 of record OX637462.1, read on the forward strand.
TCGGCGTATTCGGTACAAACCAACTCGTGTTTATAATACCCGGTTCAGGTTGAGAAACAAGATGAGCAATGTTGAGGAAGAAAACCATATGCTCCGTGAGCAGGTAACGACCATGCAGACAGAAATTGAGAAGTTGACTAGCATGGTGGCATCTCTGATGAATACCCAGAATCAGGCGTTAGCTCCGGTACCTCAGTCTAGCAGTACCTTTGTACCTCCCCCGGTTTTGTCTGCACCTTGTAGCACTCCCCAGTATGTTATGCCCGAAGGTTACCCGTGGGGCATGCCTGTTGGATTTCTCGGAGATGAGTCACGTCCAGTGGTATCTGAAATCCCTCATGTACAGTCGACAGTTCCTATTCCTCAGCTTGTTAATACACTTCCCCAGGTCACAGCAACCGTTTCTGCACCTTTGGTTCATACCATTCCGCAAACTCAGATGCCCATCTTTCATGCTGAAAGTGTGGCAGGTTATGACAGGATGGATGACTTACAAATCAAGTATGATGAGATGCAAAAAGAGATGAGGGCTCTTAGAGGAAAGGATTTATTCAGGCAAGATGCGCATGAACTCTGCTTAGTCCCTGATGTCGTGGTCCCACATAAGTTTAAGGTCCCAGATTTTGAGAAATATAAAGGGAGCACTTGCCCCAAAGCTCACCTAATAATGTATGCTAGAAAGATGTCTACTCAGACCAGTAACGACAAGTTGTTGATACATTATTTTCAAGATAGTTTAACTGGTGCAGCTCTGAGATGGTATATGGACCTTGACAGGGCAAACGTCAGTTCCTTTAATGACTTAGCCAGTGCTTTTATTCGGCAGTATAATTACAACTCATATCTGGCCCCTGATAGGGGTGAGCTACGAGCATTGGCCCAAAAGGAGAGAGAATCTTTTAAGGAATATGCTCAGAGGTGGAGGGAGCTTGCTGCTCAGATTCGTCCTCCGGTAGAAGAGAAAGAATTGTGCAAGTTATTTTTGCATACTCTAAGTCCTTTCTTTTATGAGAAAATGGTGGGTATTGTGTCAAGAAGTTTCACCGAGAGGGTAGAGATGGGAATGTGTCTGGAAGAGGGGATCCGTCAGGGACGGCTGATAAAAGAAAATGCTCCAACTAGCACTAATAAGAAATATGGCAACAGTTTTTCGAAGAAAAAGGAATCCGAGGTTGGCATGGTGGCTCAAGGAAGACCCCAGCCTAGATACCCAGCTTACCAACATGTCTCAGCCATTACACCTACATCTCAACCACAAATGACCCAAGCACCATTACCACAATATCCATACCCTTATCAACAACCATACCCACAACAGCCACAAATTCGACCACAAACTCCCCAACAACCCTACAATTATCCCAATCGCACCCAAAGAAATCCACCATTTGACCCCATACCCATGAAATATGCCGACCTACTTCCCGCCTTACTCGCCAAAAATTTTGTCCAGACGAGACCACCTCCACCTGTGCCAGCAGTACTACCCACCTGGTACCGTAGCGACCTAACTTGTGCCTTCCATCAAGGGGCCCCTGGCCATGATGTGGAACGCTGCTACGCCCTCAAAAAAGCCGTTCAAGAATTAATCCGCAATAAAGTGCTGTCTTTCAAGGATGAAAATCCTAACGTCCGAAACAATCCGCTGCCCAATCACGGGTCCTCCGTCCATTTCATCCAAGATTGCCAAGAAACAAGCACCATTCTCAGTGTGAAGGATGTCAAAACCCCATTGGTGCCTATTCATAGTAAAATGTGTGAAGCAAAGTTGTTTAGCCATGATCATGTAACTTGTGAGAAATGTTTGAGGAATCCTCAAGGTTGTTCCCGAGTTCAGGAGGACATACAAAGGTTGATGGATAAGGGAGAATTGGTTGTCACAAAGAAGAGTGAGGATGTTTGCGTTATAGTACCAGAATTCAATGCCTCTGACCGTCTCGAGATGATTTATAATAGTAGAGAGCCCACAGTTACCCCGCTAGTGATCTGCTTGCCAGGGCCTATGCCATATACGTCCCTGAGAGCTGTGCCATATAGATATGATGCCACCATGTTGCAGGATGGGGTGGAAGTACCTATTCCTCCTTTGATATCCGTGGATAATATTGCAGATAGTAGCAAAATACTGAGGAGCGGGCGTATTCTTCCCAGAGTTGTTCAAGAAAAGACTGATAGTTCTGTTGAAAAAACACAAATTCCTGATGCTAGTAGGACTGGTGAAAGAGTGTATGAGGACTCAGATGAAGTATTGAAAATGATCAAGAGAAGTGAGTATAAGATCGTGGATCAATTACTACAAACCCCTTCCAAGATTTCGATTTTATCACTCTTATTGAATTCCGATGCGCACAGAGAGGCACTAATGAAAGTCTTGGACCAAGCCTATGTCGACCATGACGTAACCTTGGGCCAATTTGGTAGCATAGTGGGGAATGTCACAGCTTGCAATAATTTGAGTTTCAGTGACGAGGAACTCCCTGAAAGAGGAAGGGGTCATAACCTAGCACTACACATCTCAGTGATTTGTAAAAATGATTCCATATCCAACGTGTTGGTAGACACCGGGTCGTCTTTGAATGTGATGTCTAAGATTACTTTGGACAAGCTCGCATACTGTGGTGCGCTTTTGAGGCCAAGTGCAATAATCGTGAAAGCCTTCGATGGGTCGAGAAAATCAGTAATTGGGGAAACAGATTTACCCATTTTAGTTGGCCCGTATGAGTTCCAAATCACCTTTCAAGTCATGGATATTCGAGCATCTTATAGTTGTTTGTTGGGGCGACCGTGGATTCACGAAGTTGGGGCAGTAACTTCCACGCTTCACCAAAAGCTGAAATTTGTACGGGAAGGAAAATTGGTGATTGTGAACGGAGAGGAAGCTTTATTGGTCAGTCATTTGTCAGGTTTTTCTTATATCGGTGCTGATATTGAAGATGGTACAGCCTTTCAAGGGTTTTCTATTGAGGAAAGAAGTTCAGAAAAGGCCAGAGCACCTATGAAAACCGCGAAGGATGCACAAAAGGTGATGCAAGGGGAAGAAGCTTTACATTGGGGACGTCTATTACAGTTGGCAGAAGGCCAGAAGAAAGGAGGTTTGGGTTGCACTCCGTCCACGAAAAGAAGTAAGCCGGATGTGGTTTATAAACCCATCACAGATGTCTTTCTTGGTGCTGGATTTATCAATGCCCCTCCGGAAACTAATGCTATCATTGAGCATGAGGATGAGGATGAGCCACCTTGTTTCGTGACTCCTGGAGGAATTTGCCGCAATTGGGTTACTGTTGATGTCCCTTCTGTCACACCTTTATCTAAGTAATATGTTTGTCTATTTTTGTTCTTTCAAAAAAAATCTTTTTGTCCCGCCCCAGGCAAAAGTGAAACTCAAATAGGGCTTTGTTTAAAGCTTCAAGTATTTTAAAAAAAATATATATATATATATATATGTTGTCATTTTTTCTTGTCGTGACACTTTATTTTGTTTGTATTCTTATGAAAAATGGTAACACAAAAAAACCAAAATATGTACACATCTTTTAATTTCACCTTTCTTTTTCTTAGCTTTAATCAAATTCATAAGTTTGCATTCATTATTGTTTATTGAAATCAATCATAAATCATATGCAGACTAAGCATCAATAAACCCGTTGAACACAATGATCCTATGCCCTCTCCCAACTTTGAGTTCCCTGTCTACGAGGCTGTAGAGGAAGAGGATGAAGAAATTCCAGATGAGATCAGACGATTGTTGGATCAAGAGAAAAGGACTATTCAGCCCCACAAAGAGGTTATAGAATTGATCAATCTGGGTAATGAAGAGGAGAAGAAAGAAATCAAGATTGGGGCATCCTTAGAAGCGTCTGTCAAAGAAAGGGTGATTGTTTTACTCAGAGAATATGTTGACATCTTCGCCTGGTCATATCAGGATATGCCCGGTTTGGATCCTGAAATTGTGGAACATCATTTGCCTCTAAAGCCAGAATGTTCTCCAGTAAAGCAAAAGTTAAGAAGAACTCATCCGGATATGGCTCTCAAAATCAAAGAAGAAGTACAAAAACAAATTGATGCTGGTTTTCTTATCACCTCAGAATATCCTCAGTGGTTGGCTAATATAGTACCGGTTCCAAAGAAGGATGGCAAAGTTAGAATGTGTGTTGATTATAGGGATTTGAACAGAGCTAGTCCGAAAGACGACTTCCCTTTGCCTCACATTGATGTGTTGGTCGATAACACAGCTAAGGTTTTCTCCTTCATGGATGGTTTCTCCGGGTATAATCAGATCAAGATGGCAGTCGAAGATAGAGAGAAGACCGCTTTCATTACACCTTGGGGAACTTTCTGTTACAAAGTAATGCCTTTTGGTCTAACAAATGCGGGTGCTACTTATCAAAGGGGCATGACCACCCTTTTTCATGACATGATGCACAAAGAGATTGAGGTATACGTAGATGACATGATTGTCAAGTCGGGCACCGAGGAAGAACACGTGGAGTATTTATCAAAAATGTTTCAAAGGTTGAGGAAATATCGTCTCCGTTTGAATCCCAACAAATGTACTTTCGGTGTTAGATCCGGAAAGCTTCTGGGTTTCATTGTTAGTCAAAAGGGTATCGAGGTAGATCCAGACAAAGTCAGGGCCATCAGAGAAATGCCAGCTCCACAAACCGAAAAGCAAGTTAGAGGTTTCCTGGGCCGATTAAATTACATCTCTAGATTCATCTCCCATATGACTGCCACATGTGGGCCGATATTCAAGTTGCTGCGCAAAAATCAAGGGATTATTTGGACAGAGGACTGTCAGAAAGCCTTCGATAGTATCAAAGAGTATTTAATGGAACCTCCGATCCTTATCCCTCCAGTTGAAGGAAGACCGCTCATCATGTATTTAACCGTGCTGGAAGGATCCATGGGTTGTGTGCTGGGACAACAGGATGAAACCGGTAGAAAGGAGCACGCAATTTATTATTTGAGTAAGAAATTCACACATTGTGAATCTCGATACTCCATGCTTGAGAAGACTTGCTGTGCTTTAGCATGGGCTGCCAAACGTCTCCGTCATTACTTGATTAATCATACTACTTGGTTGATATCCAAAATGGATCCAATTAAGTACATTTTTGAGAAGGCAGCTCTAACCGGAAGAATTGCCCGTTGGCAAATGTTGTTATCTGAATATGATATTGAGTACCGTACCCAAAAGGCAATCAAGGGTAGTATTCTTGCAGACCATTTGGCTCACCAACCAGTTGAAGATTACCAGTCTATCAAGTTTGATTTTCCAGATGAAGAGATCATGTATCTGAAGATGAAAGATTGTGATGAACCGGTGTTTGGCGAGGGACCAGATCCTGAATCCCAGTGGGGTTTGATATTTGATGGGGCCGTTAATCTCTATGGCAGTGGAATTGGGGCAATCATCGTTACCCCTAAAGGTGCTCACATTCCTTTTACCGCGAGATTACAGTTTGAATGCACTAACAATATTGCAGAATATGAGGCTTGCATTATGGGCATTGAAGAAGCTATTGACTTAAGGATCAAAAACATCAACATCTATGGAGACTCAGCTCTTGTGATTAATCAGATCAAAGGAGAGTGGGAGACTCGCCATGCGGGTTTGATTCCTTATAGAGATTATGCAAGACGGTTGTTGACATTCTTCAATAAAGTTGAGCTACATCACATTCCTCGTGACGAGAATCAAATGGCAGATGCTTTAGCCACTCTATCTTCAATGTACCGAGTTAATCGTCGGAACGAGATACCAACCATCAGTATTCGATGCCTTGAGAGACCAGCGTATGTGTTTGCGACCGAAGAAGTAGTTGATGACAAGCCTTGGTTTCATGATATCAAGATGTTCCTTCAAAAGCAAGAATATCCCCCTGGGACATCTAACAAAGACAGAAAAACTCTGAGAAGATTGTCCAGCAGCTTCTTCCTGAATGATGAGGTGTTATACAAAAGAAATTTTGATATGGTCCTGCTGCGGTGCGTGGATAAACATGAGGCTGATCTATTGATGCATGAAGTACATGAAGGTTCATTCGGAACACACCCTAATGGACACACAATGGCCAAGAAAATGTTAAGAGCCGGCTACTATTGGTTGACAATGGAGTCTGATTGTTATAAACATGCCAGGAAATGCCATAAATGTCAGATTTATGCGGACAAGATGCATCTACCGCCAACTTCTCTAAATGTTCTCTCTTCTCCTTGGCCATTTTCCATGTGGGGTATCGATATGATTGGTCGGATTGAGCCGAAGGCTTCCAATGGACACCGTTTCATCTTAGTGGCCATTGATTACTTCACCAAGTGGGTTGAGGCAGCATCTTATGCCAATGTGACCAAGCAGGTGGTCGTACGTTTTATCAAGAATCATATTATCTGCCGTTATGGTGTTCCTAACAAGATTATCACAGATAACGGGACGAATTTGAATAACAAAATGATGAAAGATCTGTGTGATGAGTTCAAGATTGAGCACCATAATTCATCTCCTTATCGGCCTCAGATGAATGGCGCAGTTGAAGCTGCAAATAAAAACATCAAGAAGATTGTGCAGAAGATGGTGGTCACTTACAAAGATTGGCATGAAATGTTACCTTTTGCCTTACATGGATATCGTACTTCAGTTCGTACTTCGACAGGGGCAACCCCTTTCTCTTTAGTATATGGCATGGAAGCAGTGCTCCCCGTAGAGGTTGAAATCCCATCAATGAGAGTCTTAATGGAAACTGAGTTGGCTGAAGCTGAATGGTGCCAAAGTAGATATGACCAACTGAATTTAATTGAGGAAAAACGTATGGCGGCCTTATGTCATGGACAGTTATATCAAAGAAGAATGAAACAGGCTTTTGACAGGAAGGTTCGACCCCGTGAGTTCCGTGAAGGTGACCTTGTGCTCAAAAAGATTTTGTCCTTTCAGCCAGATTCAAGGGGCAAGTGGACGCCTAATTATGAAGGCCCGTATGTTGTCAAAAGAGCCTTTTCGGGTGGTGCTATGACTCTCGCAACCATGGATGGTGATGAGCTCCCTCGTCCTGTAAATGCCGATGCAGTCAAGAAATACTTTGTCTAAAAAATAATAAAAAGAAAAAGCTCGCTAAGTTGAAAACCCGAAAGGGCGGCTTAGGCAAAAATGAGCGTCTCGGTGGGCTGAAAACCTGAAAGGGCGGTCCAGGCAAAAATTAGAGACATAAACAGAAAATAATTATCCTGATAGGTCGAAAACCCGAAAGGGCGATCTATGCAAAAGTTAAGGAATAAGACAAGTAACTGCATCGGATCAGACATCACCTGCTCAGAGCACCTCGGTTGACAGAATATTTTTGGCTTACAGCATTTTAGATTGCAAATTCAAAGTTGATAGGGAGAATAGCGATCATTGTGTTTAACGTACCTTTCCCACATAATTACCATTTTTCATCTTTGTAACGATCTGTGGGGTTGTGCTTTTCGCCAATTACCACTCTATTAATCAAATTTGAGCCTGTGCCCTCTATTTGGAATTCAATTTTTATTTGCAATTTTGTTTTCCACTCTTTCAATTTAAAATACTTGAAGCAAAAACTCAAAAATAAAGTTTTTAGTTGCTATCTTTTTGAAAAAAACATAGATGACAAACATATCTCTTAGATTCACAAGTCATACAAGCATATATCAACATTGTTCCGAAAGCGGTCAGATTCAACGAAGCAAACACAGTCATTGCTAAAAAAAAAAGAGAGAAAAAATAAAAAAAAATAAAAAGCTCGCTAAGTTGAAAACCCGAAAGGGCGGCTTAGGCAAAAATGAGCGTCCCGGTGGATTGAAAACCCGAAAGGGCGGTCCAGGCAAAAATTAGGGGCAAAACAAACAAAAGGAAATATATTCCCGTTGGATTGAAAACCTGAAAGGGCGATCCAGGCAAAAGTTAGGGATTTCAAAAAAAAAAGCAAAAGCATGACTGTCGAAACAAGACCATGAGGGAATATTCAGTTTTAGTGTACAAAATGGCGACTTCTGCCAGATCTCTGACCATTGGGCTTTACCCCAAGAAGCAATTATTCTTACCATGGATCAACATACTATGCCGGGTTTTACCCCGAGGATCTGATTTATTTCACCTATAGGGATGCTGTCCCCAGCAGAGAAACTACCGAGTGGTTGTACGGATACGTCGGCCCAATGCTCATCTTATCCAGTCAAGTCTTTGTCTCATCCAGTCATGTACAAATACCATTCAATCATACAAATACAATCATCCACATATTCATACATATGATCATACATACATACTTACATACAGTCATTCACATGTCCATACATACATTCATATTACATACAATATACACACGAAATCAATCATACATACTGCATTGACCATCATGTGTCTTGCTTCATATTCCACAAAAAGAGTCATCCCCAGTGTATCTGGTCCAGAGATGTCTCCATCACACATATTCCACAAAAAGAGTCATCCCCAGTGTATCTGGTCCAGAGATGTCTCCATCAATCACACATCACAAAAAAGAGTCATCCCCAGTGAGTCTGGTCCAGAGATGTCTCTATCATTCATATTCCAAGTAGCAGATTTTACGAACAATCAGCTGCAAGCTTACAATTCATTTCTCCCAAAGGAAGTCATCTCCAGTATGTCTGGTCCAAACAAATACATATTCTTGTCATGTCTCGCTCTCCCACAATGTCAGCAGACAATTTATTTCCTCGGTGTGTCCTTACCATCCCACAATGTTGGTAGACACTGCCTTTACTTGTCCTTACCATCCCACAATGTTGGTGGACACCGTCTTTACTTTTTTCCGTACACAGGACTTTACTGTTTATGTCCACACACAGGACTTTATCGCTTTCAGTCTTTACTTCTGTCCGCACACAGGACTTTACTGCTTATGTCCACACACAGGACTTTATCGCTTTCAGTCTTTACTTCTGTCCATACACAGGACTTTATCTGCTTATGTCCGCACACAGGACTTTACTGCTTTCTGTCTTTACTTCTGTCCGTACACAGGACTTTATTTGCTTATGTCCGCACACAGGACTTTATCGCTTTCTGTCTTCATTGCCCTGTCAAATAATCTTCATTACATTCAAACACTTTGTGAATATAGCACTCATAAACATAGCACTCATAAACATAGCACTCATAAGCATTACATTCATAACATCATATCATAGCATTTTATAGTTCAATCCGGTCAAAAATGGTGTACTCTGTATTTAAGTCTCTTCCATCATCGAACCAAAACAAAAATATCATCAAAAAAATCTTTTTCTTTTTATCTTCGATGGAAGAAACTTAAATAGGGGCATCTGTCATACCCCATTTTTTGACCGATCGTTTTTATGCGTCTTTTTACGACGAATTTTTCTTTGTTCGTTTCTGACGAAATTTCGGCAGAGAGGTATTTTAAAATACCTCATTTATTTGGTTTTGCTTTTTAGTTTCCTTTTTATTATTTTTATCTATTACTTTATTTTTATTTGTGTTTTATTTATTTAATTTAATTTGATATGTATATTATTTTATTATTTTTATTACTATTTTCGTTTTTGTTTTTTAGTCAGTATTTTTTTTCAAAGAGGTCCAGTCCAGAATCAGGTGTTTTTGTCCAAGTCCAGCCCAAAGGGGCAATTTTGTCCAAATTGGGAAATTCATCTGTCAAACCCTAAACATCTGACACAGTATAAATACTGTAATTATGACACTGTTCCCTAGGTCAGACTTTTCTTTCCAGCCGCAGAAACACTGAAAATTTCTATTCTCATTCTTTTTCCAGATCAAATCAACACAAATACAAACAGAAAAAAATCAAAAAAACGAAATTAAAAAACAGATTCTTCATCTGTTCATCACAAACCCAGAAACCAATTTCCTTCATCATCTTCACTCATCATCACACAAAACCGAACTCATCAAACCAAATCCTAAATATAGAACCGAGAGTCATAACACAAATCAAACCAAAACCCAGAAATCATCCTTCAACCGAAAAACCACAAAATCATACACAAACCATTCAAACCCTTCTTCAAACCCAGAAAATCGAAATCATTCTCAGATCCATAAATCAAAACCAAATCTAACCCAGAAATCAAAACAAACTTTTCCTCACACAAAAGCGAACAAATCAGAACCGGAATCAAACCAAAAATAGAAGATCCGAAACGGAAAAAAGACGAGAAAGAGAAGAAGAAGGTCGAAACCAGGAACCAAAAGAAGGAGAAGAAGAAGAATAGAACAGAAGCACGCATCGAAGGTTGTTTTTCGTTTTCTATTTCCATTCCCTGTTTTTTTCCTTTTCGATCTGTGTTCGTTTTGTGCTTATTTTGGATTCGGTTTTGGTTTATGAATGGTATATGTTTGTGTTTGTTTGTTTAATTTGTGTGAAAATTGAAGAAGGAAAACAAGGGAGTTTTGTTTGTATTTAAGAAAAAAAACTGGAAAATCAGAGAGAAGAAGGAGGTGAGCGCCGTGAGAGAGAAGAAGTTTGTATTTTCTGTTTGATTTTTTAGGGTTTTTTCGTATTTATATCATATTATGATTCTGTGCGCGCAGGTGCACAGTCTTACGGTGCACCTGCGCGCCTATAACCTTCTGATCCTAATCTGATGACCCAGATCTATTCTGCTTGTGTTTAGATCAGAGCTGTCTGATCAATCAGACGGCTCTGATCTGTCTGAACGTTTTTCTTCACAAAACCCCCCTCTGGGCCACGCCCCCAGCTGGGCTTGGGCCCAGATTTGCTTTTTGCACCCCCTTTTCAGTTTTAATTGTTATTTGCACCCCCTTCTGTTTTTTATTTTATTTTTTGCATAATTAATTATTTATTTATTGCATTGTAAAGACATTAGATTGTATTTTTTAGGACTTGATGTAAATTTAAATTAAATTGCATAGCATTATGTTGCATTCATTTCATATTTATTTTTCGTTGCAAATACCTTAGAATTTAATTAGGAGCAAATGTACACTATAAATGAAAAATTGCATCTCATGCATATTTATTTATCGCTTTCCGCAAAACGTTAGCATATTAATTCCGAGGGAAAAGACACCGTTTTGATCAAAATATCATTACGGATCGTCTTCGCGCTTATCTTGCCTATTGCGACGTTATTAATTTTAGCGCTACCTTTTATTTGGAACCCAACATTCCACTTTTAAATAGTCAATCATTTTATTCTCAAAAATGAGGTCAAAACCTCTTTCAAAAATAGTCAACACAATTCATTTTTTACATATCATCAAGCATAAAAAATATTTTGTCATCATACATTTTTTTAAAAACCTTGGACTTTAAACCAAGTGCCCTGGAATTTAAACCAACGGCGTCTTTTATCGTGAAAACCTTGGATTTTAACCCAAGAGTCTTTTTACCGCAAACTTGGATTTTAAACCAAGTGCCTTGGAATTTAAACCAATGGCTTCTTTCATCGCTAAAAACCTTGGACTTTAACCCAAGTGTCCCTTTTTCTCGCCTAAAATCTTGGATTTTAAACCAAGTACATTTGTCTCATTCATACATCATTAATCATGCATAAACCTTGGATTTTAAACCAAGTGTCTTTTATCACTTCAAACATTTTCTCAACAAACCTTGGATTTTAAACCAAGCGCCAGCATCTTATTTTCATAATCAAATCTTAATCAATTTAACCATATAGACTTTTTTCACAAATTAACATCAATCAAACTCATATTTTGCCATTTTTGGCTTTTGGTATTTTAAAACCATTTTCAAAACCTTAAAATCAAAACAAACAAATTTACCCGTCTTTTTATCCCGAACTACGGTGGTTTGATCCTTCGGGTACGTAGGCATGAGACTTGTCTCTCCAATCAATAAAATCAACAAAAACATTTTTCCTTTTCCATCACTTTAAACTTCATTTTTTATCATCACTTTAATTCTCATACTTATACATTTTCACAAGCAATTAAAATAAAGCGCAAAGTTAGAATAAAAACAAGAGGTTCCTATAGAGTACTATAGATACTTAGGGTGCTAATACCTTCCCTTTGTATAACCAACCCCCGAACTTTGTTCTCTAAAAATAGGGTTTTTTCGAACTTTTTCCCTTTCCCTCGGATAAATTAAAGATCGGTGGTGGAATATTAATTTGCGATTCGAAGTTAATTAATAACTCGACATCCAAAAATCACCGCGACAGGTTCAAACTGAATGAAAGTGACAAATGTATTTATTATAAGTCTAATAATAACATTTGCACTATCATATGTCTCTACGTAGACGACATGCTCATATTTGGTTCAAATATGTCTGCAGTAAATGATGTGAAATCATTGTTGTGTAACAACTTTGATATGAAAGACCTTGGAGAAGCTAGTGTGATCCTAGGAATCAAAATCACTAGGACTGAAAAAGGAATATCCATAGATCAATCTCACTATGTGGAAAAGATCCTAAAGAAATATGGATATATTGACTGTAAGTCTGCAAACACACCGTGTGACGCCAGTGTAAAACTTTTTAAGAACACTGGTGACAGCATTAGACAGACTGAGTATGCGAGCATCATTGGCAGTCTTAGATATGTCACTGATTGCACTCGACCCGACATTGCATATGCCGTGGGACAGTTGTGCCGCTTTACCAGCAGACCTGGTGATGAGCATTGGCATGCTATAAACAGAGTCATGGGATATCTTAAAAAGACCATGAACCTTGGAATACAGTATCAGAGATTTCCAGCTGTACTTGAAGGGTACATTGATGCTGATTGGAACACCTTGTCAGATGATTCCAAAGCAACTAGTGGCTTTATTTTCAATATAGCCGGAGGAGCTGTATCTTGGAAGTCTAAGAAACAGACTATACTGGCTCAGTCCACCATGGAGTCTGAGATGATAGCACTAGCAACAGCTAGTGAAGAAGCAAGTTGGTTGAGATGCTTGCTATCTGAGATTCCCTTATGGGAAAAACCAATGCCAGCTGTGTTGATCCACTGCGATAGTACCGCGGCTATCGCTAAAATTGAGAACCGTTACTACAACGGTAAAAGACGTCAAATTAGAAGGAAGCACAACACCGTGAGAGATTTCCTCACTAAAGGTGCTGTTAGAGTGGATCATGTACGCACTGATGATAATTTAGCCGATCCTTTGACGAAAGGACTAGCTAGAGAGAAAGTATATAATACATATGTTAAGATGGGACTAATGCCTACTTGAATTACTTATGATGGTAACCCAACCTAAAAGACTGGAGATCCCAAGAATTAGGTTTCAATGGGTAAACAACAAGTCATGAGTAATAGGGATGATCATGCAAAGATAAGAAGCATGAAACCTGAAGCGACAAGGATGAGGTAATAGAAACTCTTAATGAGATCTATACTCTGTATCAGAGGAGTACCTGCTTCAGGGGTACTTGAGATAGACTCACCTATATGAATGTGGAACTGAGGCCGGTTCCTATGGAGTTCTGGGGCGAACTCCTAGATCGTTCATGAAACCGGGATAGTCGTGCAGGGCCATTAAAGCACGGGCTTTAGAAGACACCTTAGGAAAGGTTGTGTGCGGGTTTGAGGAAAATCTGAGATAGAGTTCAAGACAAGCGTCACTCTTGTTAAATAAGGCTCTTACTCGCTATGCAAAGGTTCAAGACAAGCGTCACCTTTGCTTATGCACAATCTTACAGAAACGTTCAACGTTATGACTGAAACAACTTTTTTAAATTCAAGTGGGGGATTGTTGGAACAAGTAAGCAAAATGTAGCAACTTGTTGAACTTGGTATAAGAATAAACACATATAAGTGTGAATTTGAAAAAGTTCACATTTAGTCCCACATTGGTTAGGACACACCTTGTGGTAGTGTTTATATAGTGAAAGCTCACTACTTGGGGTACGCCCCAAGGGGTACCCAGTTTTGTAAACGGGGGAGACCGCACACCATGTCGAATATCACACATGCGCGCGCCGCCGCCGCCGTCCGTTCGACCGGCCGGCTCGGGCCGGGCTTGGGCTTGGTGATATATTAATTTTTTAATATCGAAAAATAATTATTATTATTTTTTGTTAAGTGTGTGAGTCAACTATCCGTTGTGGGTTTTAGCACATGTTTAATGTGCATCGACCAATTCAAAAACGGAATTTGAATTCCGTTGCCACCTCATCGGTCAACAAGTGAGTGGCCTAAAATCATGGTCCACGTTTTGCTTTGAATGAGGTATCAGGCTCCCACGAAATCCTGCTTATCAGTTCCTCACTTCCTCTATAAATACAGAACTCCAGCTCTCATTATTTTTCGGCTTCACATCTCTGTATTTTTCGAATTCCTTCTTCTCTCTCAATTTCTTTCTTCACCGATAAATTTTATTATTTCTTGTTGTTTCAGAAAGTGGTATTTTTGCCATTTCGAATTGATATTCGTATATCAATTATTGACTGGTTTTTTAAACCATCGAGGGTGTCTTTCTGACCGTTTTTCTACAGTGCAGTAGATAACGGTATTTCATTGATTTGGCTGTTTTATCCTGGGGACTTCACGGTTGCTAGTCTACCTTGCACAATTTTGGGTAGTGCCGTGAAACGTCTTAAAGAGAGCGTATCGAACCGCGACTCGGCCAATAACTTATTCAGTGCTGGTTTTCAAAATCGTTTTTTCTAAATCGAAAAGTAACAGTAGCTGTTGGCAAAACTAGACTTTTCATATTCTTCAGCAATTAGTGATGGGTTTTTTTGGCTTTTGGCTACGACCAACACATGATGACATTGAAAATCCATTTGCTCATCCTTAAAGAAGAACATCCATTATCATAATTTGAGTCTTGATCACTATGACACCTTAAAATATATCAAATGCACTTTTTTCTTCATATTCCAAGCATCGAGTCCTAGAATTACAAAATAAACAAATATAAGTAAATAGTCCTAATAAACTTAAAACATAATTTATTTGAGTAAAATGGTATTAATAGACATATATTAGTGCTATCAAACTCCCACATGTTTCAACTATTACTTATCATCTTTAGTCAAAAAAATCAGCACTTATTTTCTTCTCATTAATATTATGAACTGCTTCTTCACGGTCACTACAAGATTTTTGAAGGTAGAGACAACGTTTTTAACCGCCACAATCCCATTTAACAACAGTTCCTTACTTGTCGCAAATCCTGATGTTGAGAGACTATATAGCGGCGATTTTTGAGACTGTCACACAAACCGTCGTAGGCTATTTCGGGGCAGTTTAAACCCCCGCAAAATCAAAAGGAAAAATTGGTAGGAAAAAGTGTATGAACATTTTCGTGGCGGTTTCGAACTGTAGCCCTTGTTTTAATTTTTTATTTTATTTCACCAGATGTTTCAAAACCTCCTTTGTTTATATTTTTTTAAAAAAAAACTTTTTGGTCTTTGATTTTTTGAGGTGCAAATTGAAATATTTTTTCCCTATTTTTACTCAAGTTCCATCCCCACACGCACGCGCGCACACACATATATAGTAAAATTATACGATGAAAATTGTCACTAACCTAACAAAAGTTTAACACATGTTTAAGCACCCAAAATACATAATAGAAGTTCTAACACAAACTTAAACATAAACTATATCTAAATTGGCTCGCGTGAAGTCGTTTGATTCCACTGACATATCATGACTAGACTCATGAGGGTCTACCATGAGGAGGTGCTTCAAGCCCTTCAAAGTCGGACCTCCGATTTATGGGGACTCAAAATTTTACTATATGGTATCAGGTCAATTAAGAGCAACAAAAAAAAGGCTAAATAGATTTTTAGTCTTTATAAAATCTCGAGATTTTCAAGTTTACTCCTTAAAAAAAAATTGTTGACCTTTACTCCTTATTTATATTTTATAGGGATTATTTTGAGAGATTTTTTTAATTGCCCTTTTTTGAAACAAAAAACACCAAATTGTCCTACATTGAAAACTACATACCAAATTGCCCACTTTCAACTTTCCTATATATTTCCTCCATTTGGTGTGGCGGAGTGGTGATAGATTTCACTTTTGACTCAATTTTGCCACTCTAAGTTGTGGAATTGAGTTACTTTTTGTTTTTTTATTTTAAAAAAAGGGGTATAAACCCTAAATCCCAAATATAAAAATATTGTGAAAAAATTAATTAAAAAATAATATATTTATAAAATGATAAAAGCTAAAAAAATTAATAATCTTAAACTATTAACTTTTATTTTTAGGGTTAGGGTTGAAGATTTTAGGGATTGCGAATTTTTTTCTTCAATTATCAATACAAGGACAAGGACGCACATCCACCAACATAACCATCAATTCATCTGCTGCCACCACTTCAGCAGTGGACAGCACCTTTGCCCATGTGAATTCCCAAACCCACATCCTCTCCCCATCAACCCAACTCTGTCAAGTTAGGATCCTCTCCATTTCCACTTTTTTTCATTTCTTTCATTTCCAAACCCACATCCTCTCCCCATCAACCCAACTCTGTCGAGTTAGAATCCTCTCCATTTCCACTTTTTTTTCATTTCTTTCATTACCAAAGTTTTCATTTCCAAACCCACATCCTCTCCCTATCAACCCAACTCTGTCGAGTTAGAATCCTCTCCATTTCCACTTTTTTTCATTTCTTTCATTTCCAAACCCACATCCTCTCCCCATCAACCCAACTGCTACCACCACAATTTATGATGTTCGATGATTGTAACGAACTATAACATAAAATTGTACCAGCTGACGAGAGAGAACTTGCAACAACTTTAGGATTTTTATACCTTCATAAAATTGGTTTTAGTTGGCAAGACCAATTATTTTCTTTCTTGTAGGAATCAAGAATTTTTTTGGTGCACCTGATAATGCAATCGGCCTATCTTTCTTCAAAGAGCTTGATCAGCATTATGAGTAATAACTAAGTTGTTGTTTGCACCCCTCTTCACACCTTCACCCCCTGATTTGATTAGTATGGGCTGAGTATGACTTGCTATACTCTCACCTCCATCAACATTAATTCTCAAATTACTAGACAATTAGAAAGCCCTTTGTTATTGGAACCCCCTATTCCCTTCACTTTCAATTTTCAAATGGTGAATATATAGACTTTATTCGGGGAAGCAAGCCTCAAGATTAAACTTTTTCTGTACTAACTATATTATATAATAATTAACACATAGAGAGATAAATTTAAGTGCCAATGTGTATCATATCATAAGAACAATTATTTTATTATTTTATTTTACACTTAAGAAGTACTTGAATACAAATTAATTAATTCCATGAATATTGTTTTTCCCATGAGTTTTTAAACTCGTTAAAAAAATATACTCCATCTGCGCTAATACCACGCCAACATTTAGATGTACATGTCGCTGCATCCTTTGTAGCATCATAAATTATAACATCTTTTTGCAAATTGTTCCATTTCAAGACACATGAATAGCGAGTAGTGCCACTAGAGTTGGCATGGAAAGACCATTCCACCCAGTGTCCACTGTGAAGTGTTTTTTCTCCGAGATCGTTTCCTGAGGAACGACAATGCAAACTGAGAATGGTGTCAACTTTCAAATCATTTTCAACACGCACCGTTGTTGTCTTCGTGTTCATCTGACCTCCTCCGAATCGACAATGAACATGACTCGCGGTCATGATCACCGATGCAACAAAAATAGTCAAGAAATTCATGGTAATATTTTTTACTCACTATCCAACTCTACACAAATTTAATCAAGTGTGATGCATTATCCTACACTCCAAATTTTCTATTTATAAGCCACCACCAATGAATTTTATGTGTCATATAATCGCTTGTGACTTATCACTTTTTCTTAGTAGTAATAAATATGGTCAAAAAGTTTAGAGAAACCTTTCATCGTTAAATATATACTAATATTTTTGTTGTTTTTGGTTATAAAAAGTCACGTAAAAATAGTTAATTTTTTTTTACCAAAAACAAATGGTTAAATTTAAAGACAAACAATAAAGAGAAAGTGAAGTTGATTTGTTGACTTATTGAGAAATGTTTGATTTTTCTCTCTTCTGGGTTTCGCTTTAGCCCATAGTTTTTATTAGGCTTTTTTGCTCGAGAACGTTTTGGTGCTTGTCCCCTTCTCTTTTTGTACTTGTTTCTCTTTTTAATCTATATATATATATATATATAGGGTGTTGCAGTTGGTTTCACCATCTGATTCCCATTTGCTTTAAAAAAAATGGAATGTTTAACTTTTTTTAAAGGATGTGAAAATTGGGTGAACTTGTAATTAAAAACCTTGAAAATACTAGTAAGATGTAAATTTAATATATACTCACTTATATTATTAATGATATTATTTTTCAAAAAAAAATTATATTACACCATAATTCTACCAAACCTACTACAGGGACGAAGCTAGTAATGACAAAAAAAAATGAGATTAAAATTCACTATTTTTTTACGCAAAAGTCACAATTTTTATGGAAAAATACATGAGTTGAGCTCAAAATTTCAATAAATGTGAAAATAGAGAGGGTAAAAAGTTCAACTGAAAAATGTGGCTCATTAAATGCAGATCCACAATATTAACGTTATATTTATCTTATAATTTCTAATGTATGTTATGCTTTTAAAATTTAGTTTTTCTTTACTAAGTTATACTTATAATTTCGGTCCCCCTAGATTTAATTCCTGGCTCCGTCGCTGACTACAACCAATAAAAATATAAATATACTTAAATAAGAGCTTCTACCATACCTTGTGGCAGCCATGATTATAGAGTTTTTTTATATAACTTCTTTAAACAGCAAATTTTTCGATTATTAACTTAAATTGAAAAAGAATTAGAGAACATTACAAAGGAGGTGCGATTAGCCAGTTAGTATTGGGCTGATCAAAAGCAAACTTCGACAACTGGCGGGCTACCCAATGTGCCTTCCACAATTTCCGAATGAAAATTTTACCCTGCACCCCCTAGTTTTGTCATGAATTATCTATTTTATCCTCGTATAAACTGAAAATTATTCTCAATTTTCACTTTTCTAATATATAGTACCAGTCATTATAACCTCCCTACTTAGTCTAGTTTAGTACAACTTATCGTGTATCAAACTTATATGTAATTGTGAATGCATCAATGGTGTTCACATATGATTGGTTTTTCATTTTTTGTTACCATGATTATGATTTTGATACGAAACATCCATCCCATATGATTATTTTTATCATATAATTGAAGCATTTCTATATTTATTATAAAAAAATCAATATTATTTCGAAAAGAAAATTTTAAACCGGAGTATGGAAACCTTAATATAACTTTTTCAGTAAGTTTTTCAAAACAAAGTTATAGTAACACAAACTAGAGTTCTCTAATTAAGTTTTTCTTAAAAACAATTCAAACTTGAAAACATTTTACATACCAAAAATATCTTATGGGGATGAATTTTCAAGTTGAATCCCAGAAAGGTAAAAAGTTAAATGATAAAAACTACAGATATGGGCAAAGATTGAGACATACTAAGATGCAAATTCGAACTCGCAACTACCTCTTCTCTACACTTAATGTTTGAAACTACTAAAATTCTTTGAAAAGAAAAAAAATACATACAATGTAGCCATTTGGTCAAAGTAAAACCTTGATGCAGTCATAATACAAGTTAAATATAAAAAAATAAAAAAAAACAGTTTTGTTATTTGGCTAGATCCTGAATCCAAGAAATCAACTACTATGTTTTGAAACATGTTTGGTCAACAACCCCTCCCCCAAAAAAGTTTTGGATCCAAAATAATGAAAACTGTCCAAAAAAACGATACACAATCTTCTATTGTTTTCCTTCTTGACATTGGATGCATTCCTTTGCTCTATGCAACAAAGACATCACAAAGCCAAGACATATACCAAAATATTACTGACCTACCCTCCCAAAAAAGTGTTCAATCTGCAGACACCCTCTGGATTGCTGTAAACTACTTGCTTTGTTAGGTCCAAGCTTCAACCTTTTTGAAGCTGATGAATTTTCCTTACCATCCTGCAAAACACAAACTTCTAAAGTCAGTTATAGGTTGAAGCAACATTAGCAAATTAATGCACAAATAAGCTCTTAGGGAGTTAATATAATAATTTGTCAAATATTTGAAAACCAGAGAATACAACCAATAAGCATTTAACAACTTAATAAATAGTGAAGATATTATTTTTTTTTTTGAAATAATATAGTGAAGATATTATTGCTAGTACTTAGAACTATACAACTTAATATAAAGGGAACTACAAAAGTAAGACTTTTTATATACAAATTTGTCCTCGAGAACATGGTTCTTTTCTCACATATTTAAATTTAAACCTAATAGGTTGATAAATGGACAGAATACTACTAATACAAAAGTTCTTATGGCTTGGGAATCAGAGCATCATCTTTTCATGCATTGCTTTTATTCTTTGGTCCATTTGGTGTAAACTTTTCTTATGGCTTGGGATGTCAATGATTATGCCGGATGATATGCTATCTCTAATGTATTGTTTCATTCGTGGGATTGGGAGGGATAGAGGAAACAACGGTTTAATGTTAGTTTGGCACACGGTGATGTGGCCGATTTGGTCAACAAGGAATGAACTAATATTCTCTAACAAGAGATATACTATAGACGAATTGGTAGAAGGAATCCAAGGTCATGAGAATGGTTGTTGAGGAGAAAAGATGGTCCTCCGACTCTCTTTTATGAATGGCTCATCCTCTAGATTGTATCTCTTATTTTGCTTGGGGGTTAATCTTGGGTTTCATTACTACTTGTACTTCTTCCATTGTTTGGGTCTAGTACCTCATTGTACTCATTTCCAAATTTGTTTATACATCTTTTTTGCTGCTTCTTAATTACACCACTTATTTACAATACTCCATCTCAAGCTGGTGAAGCCAAGTAAGTTAGTTGAATCTTTATATTTGTAAACTCTTTGTTAACACATTTGACAGGTGATGCCTAGAAGGGTAGGTCGTAGTTATCAATCCGCAGTTTAGCTTCCCTTTAATGAAAAAATGTAAGTCTGTTTCAATGTGTTTTGTTCTGTCATGCTGAACAGGATTACGAGCAGGACCAATGTCTGATTTATTGTCACAAAACAATTTCAAGGAACCTTTACAGGGTATCTTCCAATCTTCTAGCACTAGTTTCATCCACAATAGTTTACAAATTCTGTGTTTTATAGCTCTAAATTCTGTCACAGCACTTGATCAAGCCACTACATGGCATCGAGCAGAACCGCACATGGCTGCACATGAATGATTGTACAAAGGCGATTTTTCAGGTACTGACCGGTTTTTTCAAAGCGGGTCTAATGTTGTGGGTGGTGATGTTGGATTTGCAAAGCAAAGTGCAGAAACAATTGAACAGTAGCAAAGGCTACATGAACAGTAACGGCAACAAGGATCCACTGAACAGAAAAGATTCAAACAGAAGAAAAAAACTGCAGAAGACTACACTGAAGGAGAAAAAGTCTAGAATGAAGGCGGAGAAAAAAGGAAACCACAATGGCAGCAGCTAGGGTTTTTGCAGAAGTGAGACCCCCAAAATCAGGAGCACTGATACCATGTAGAATTATATCCAAATATATTTCAATGTTAAGAAAATAGTACAAGCACTAATTTGCTTAAATAGACTATTATAAATCTAATGGGCTTGATTAATAGACCAAATACTACTTATACAAAAAATCTTATTTACACTTGCATTGCATTAAAATTGAACTCTTCAACAAAAGTACATGACTCACCGAGAAAGCTTGGCTAGGAGACCTTAGAACTTTAACTTTGCCACCTCTACCATCAGCTCCTACAGATATCAAATTCCCTTGTGTGGATGTTGATTCACCATTTTGTCGTCGCTTGCACCATTTACCCAAGTATCTTTGAGTTCCATCAGGACCAAACAATCCACCAGAAAAGCATATATCCACTGCATATTAAGGAGAATGAAGAAAATTCAATTTTGAAGTTTTTTTCGGTGTTTCACAAAGGATCTGTTTGGGAGAGCTTATGGAAACAGCTTGTAACATGTTCATAATCTGTTTTCAGCTTATTGCTATAACTCTCCAAGATATCTTATGAAAATATAAAAATAGTTTGACTTCATTTAGCTATTGTTATAGAAATAGCTTATATGTAAGCACTTATATGCTATCTTATGCTATAATCGCTTAATTAAGTTGTTTATCCAAACGAGACCAAAGTCTACACAATATGTATATAGAAAAGATGTAAGAAAGAAAAATATGCCCATTTGTAAAGACAACTACCTGGACTTGAAGTTGTTAATGGTGACTCCTTTCTAATGTTAACCATTGGTTCAGCTTGTTTAGCATTGGCTTGTAGTATCACATCTTCATCCATAGTGTCAGCAGTAATGTCAGCCGTTTCGGTGTCAATATCAATTCTTGAAGACTCAGCCAAATTGCATTTTCCTTCCAATGATGTTTTAGTCTCTGTACTAGGTGTTGTTTCTGGCATTCCTAGATCAACCTTGTCATGACCTTTGTAGTCATCTTCGTCGATAATGATACAATCTATCTCTTCGTCGGGAAACACGGTAGGTTTACTTACATTACTAATATTCACATCCTTATTTTTTGTAGCTTTGGAGTTCTCTGTCTTCAAAGATTGTAAAGGTTTGTTGTTGTCTTTCTTATTCAAATCCATTCCATACTTTGGTGTTGTACTTTGTTTGCTTTGCTCTTTTGAAGAAACTTTGTTAGCCATGAATACATCAGAATTTGAATTGATTCTATTTTCAGTGTTCTTGGCAACTTTTAGTTGCTTCAAATATTCGTTTTCTTTTGCTTCCATTGTTGTCGCCATTTCTTGTAGCCTTGCCTAACAATGCCAACAAAAGTATAAGAGCTAATGATCCAATAATAACTGCAAGTAATGAAATTATCAACTACTCCATCTCATTATATCTGTCATTTAAAGTCATGCACACATTAACAAAAACAGTGAATGTATTGATTTTTAACATCTTTGAGTGCATGTACACAATACGTCCATGAGATAAAGTAAAGTCAAATTATTTTACATATAATTTATAAGTTGTCTTCATAAGCTATCTTGAAGAACTTATGGAAAAAAGATGAAAAAAGTTTATGGACAAGTCATAACTTGTTTCCATAAGCTCTCACAAGTGCTTATGCTATTTAATAATCTCAAATAAGTCAATCCAAACAACCCCTTGATTACTATAGGGTTAGTTGAGATACAAATATACACATAAATAATAGTTTATTGGAAACAAGTAATTGATGATTTCTAGATATTCTAAAGTGGCCAATAATTTGAGCCAGACAAATATTTCAAACAGAACACTTAATATAAGAGGGAAGAAGTAGCAATAACTTCACATCTTGTGCTTACCTTCGCTTTAGTAATCTTCTCTTTAGCTTTCTCAAGCTTTTTACGATAATGAGCTTCACCTCTCCCCAAAACATTACACTTTGCCATTAACTCTTTGTAACTCCTGCCAAAATAGATGCAATCACAATTTAAAGCAAGGCATAGAAAATTGAGGTCATAAAATTTCAATTTGAAGGGCTAAATTTGAACTTTGTGGCAAAAGTACAGAATAGTACAACAAATAAAATCCCAAAAATAAAACATTTGTTGATTTCTAAAGCGTATTGGAGTCCATCATAAAATTTCACAGTTCATACATCTAAATCAGCAAAATTCCTTGAGCATTTCTCCCTTACAAGCCTCGTACTTAGGGGGTTGTGGACAATCAAAAATTATAGTCATCTCAGCCCATACTGAGAGTTAAAACATGCATCTGCCATGTTCCATTGTACTCCATACTCCTCGTACACGGCCCATTCTCCTATTATTGAGAATGAACGGTATAAGGGGAGATGGAACCAAGGAGAAAACCTAAAGTCATGTGTTTACCTTTCATACAAACACCAGACCTTGAGCATTGCAGATCGTCGGCAAGGTCTAAAAATATTCCAACTCGGAACACATACAGAAACTACAGTACAAACAACTTTTTCAAATCTTTTTGTGAATAAATAAAAATTTGGAGATTAACCTGTTCCGCAGGACAAGAGATCTTTTTAATGTGTCTACTGTTTCTTGACTGTTGGCCCCATTACCCAAAGTGGCAAGCTTCAAAACCTCATCTTCACCAAGGTCCACATCAGACACCCTAGATTGCAAGCAAAAAGTGAAAAAAAATTAAAACCATCAAGTAATCACAGTCAATCATATTTGTACCTATAAAACCAGTTATGATTAAAGTCAAATGTGTATAATGATATAACTACTGTGATTGATTGACAGTGTAAAACATATACCGACAGTCAATAATAATTAAAACCAGAAATATCATAAAAAATTTATAGATACTCATTCAAAATGCAGCTCCACTCACAATTTTAATGCTGCAAGTTCTTTAGCCAAAGCCATATTTCTCTCTTGCAATCTAAAACGCTCCAAATTTGACTTCTCAAGCTCCTAAGTCAAAATGAAATAAATAAAAGTTAATTTGAGATGTAAATCGTGAATCGTCAATTTATCACTAATGAACAGAATTTACAGAGTAATTCACCTCTGATTTCACACGAAGCTGGAATTGCAAGGATGTTTTTTGCTTCAAGGCTTCATTCTTTGATGCTATTTCTATCTTTGTTTGCTCCTTGCAAGTACAAAGCTGAAGGAATACCATTACCAAAAGTATCTTGTTAGAAATATATTAACAAATATGAATACCGAGTAATTGTGTTACTACTATTTGAAAGAAGCATGAAAACTTTTATGGAGATAGCATACCGAGTAATTGTGTTACTAGGAATTATTATTTGATGATAACAACTAATAATCAATCTGAATGTAAAAATATGTAAATTTTATTGATACGAATTACATGGGACTAGTATGACTCCAATCACTTATTATTATTAACCAACCCATTCTTGTTAGTCCAAAGCCCAAGCATCAACATATTGAGGTTTTCACTAATTTGAACAATCACAACTTAAAAAACCAAGTCAAAGGAAAAACATGAATCTTGAATTTCTTTCTACAGTTGTTTTGCCATGACCGAGTATCTCCCACAAGAAACTGGGGACAATAAACTCTCAAGTCTGGTACGACCACGAAGACAGCAAAACTCAGCCTCAAAAGTTTTAACACTACTACACATCAAGTTGACCTTCATTGTCGCGGCAGCTACAAACGCTACTGCTGAATCTGAAGGTAGCTCGCAGGGAAATGGATTCGTGCGGAACCCTACCACTGCTACACTACACTATTCTATTATAGCTCCCCGCTATAGCACATTATCGACAACATAATTAACCATTTAGGCAACTATAAACTCAAGGATTAAATTAGATACATTATTGTTCCCTCTGTTCTCTACAAACAAGATATCATAAATGTCACCAACAATTTTGTAAGGGTGTGACAAAACTGCCACTTTGTGAAAGTAACAGCATAAACAATGATTATAGGGCTCTATCTAAGTTTAGTCCATTAGTCCCTCAACTATAGTAGAAAAATAAATTGCATAAACATTAGAAATAACAATTCCCTTTTCAGGTCTGTTTGGATTGGCTTATTTTATAGCTTATGAAAAATAGTTTATGCAATTCTGTCAACAACAAAAAAAATTAGTTTATGCAAATAAATATGTTTTTATGTTAATTCATAAATTCTCAGTAACAAAAATTGTATTTTCATGAGTTATTTTTTCATAAACTACTTTGACAAGCTTATGAATAATACATAAAAGCTTGATTATTTTGCATAAACTCAAAAACAAGTCAATCCAAAGGGGCCCGAATTCAAACAAAACCATATACTATCTTCTTAATATCAACAAAAAAAACATCAAAACCACCTTATTTAGCCAAAAAATTAAGCTATAAAAAAAGCAAAAACAGATTATAGAAATTAAAAAATACCTCATCTTTAAGTTCATCTAACTCCTTAGTTTGTTTTTCCAAAACAGTACTAAGCCCAGAAACTTTACCCTCCAATCTCTTAACTTCTTTTCGCAAAACACCAGCATCTTCTTCAACACCAACTTGCTTCTGAGTAACAATAGATTCATTCACATCTCCAATCGATTGAAAATAAAGCCGACAGGCATCTTTCGCCTTGCATCCTTGCTTACAAACGGGGCAAGTATGCTTCTTTGATGTCGCACAATACTCGAACCATTGCTGTAAACTACACAACACAGCACAAAATCAAATAAACCCACATAGAAAATGTGAAAAAGAATGAAATTTTTAGGGTTTTGAAAAGGGAATTACCAGAGTTCGTGAAAGACATGGCCGCAGATGGAAACTGATTGAAGATCTTCGGTAATGGGATTGAGACCTTCGTAGCAGATTGAACAAATGGTGCCGGCGAAATCGCCGCTATCTGCTACCATTTGTGGTTTCTCTTTCTCTGTGATTTTCTGACCGTGCTTTCTCGAGAAAAAATATGCGAGAAAATGAGGGAAAATTTGAAACCTGGCGAGAGGTAATTTTCATCAGAGCGGGAAAACGTGGGAAAAAAATTAGCCAAAGTGGGAAAAAAATTACAAAAGAAATTCAAAAACCAAATTATAAATAATGGATTGGTAAATAATTGGCATCAAATTGGGAATGATCGAATGAATGGGGTTAATATATATGGATTTGTTAAGTTAGATCCACCTAAAAATATGAAGGTCTAGCAAATTGCACATTTTCACTTTAGACAAAAACCATATATATATATATATATATATATATAAGAGAGAAAATAATATTTGGTGAGTAAAATGTCAAATACCTCATGAAATTTTAAAATTTGTCAAATACCCCTCTAAAATTTGGAAATAGGCAAATATTCCCCTAAAATTGTAAAATGTCAATCAAATTACCTCATGCTCCGTTTACTCTGTATATTTTAATGAGGAAAAGATGGATGAGACAAAAATTGGTAAAGAGTACGATGTTGGTGATGAGTGTTTCTTGTATGGTCGTGAATCTGATGACTTATATTGATCTACTGTGTGATTAGAACCTCTTGGTTCTGATTTTGAAAGCAATTATAATGATGATGAGGATGATTCTAGGGATGATAGTTTTGCTATTTTGGTTCCTTATTATTCACTTGGTTGCAAGGAAGTTGAAAACTTAAACAATGTGCTTTTGAAGGCTCAGAATAAACGGAGTAAACGGAGCAGGGGACAATTTGATTGACATTTTATAATTTCAGGGGGTATTTGCCTATTTCTAAATTTCAGGGGGGTATCTGACGAATTTTAAAATTTCAGGGGAGTATTTGACATTTCACTCAATATTTGGTCATTTCACTTTAAATAGATTTTAAGTTTGTATTTAATTATTTCCTCTTATATTTGATTGTCATTAGACAATAATCACAATTTTTTCCTCTAATTTTGAAATTTCCACATGGCATTCTTGTATTCTAACTGGATTTTTTTCCTATGTCGGCTATTTTCCAACAATTGGTATCAAAGATTTTTTGGTCGACCTAGGGATAGGATTGGCGTTCTTAGGCCCCGTTTGGCCCTGCTTATTTTCTACTTTTCTACTTTTCCTTAAACGAAATAGATAAGTAAAAAAAATATGTTTGACCTTATTTCTCCTTGCTTTCTACTTCTTTACTTTATTTCTCTATTTCTTTTACGTAGAAATAGGGTTAAAAGCAATTTTTTACTTCTCTATTTTGTTTAAAAAGAAGTAAAAAAGTAGAAAATAAGTTTGGTCAAACGGAGCCTTAGTATCTATGTGGTTGTAATATATTGTCAAATGTAGTTTTCAGAAGGTTCTAGTTAAAAAGACTTGCGATGTGTTTGTTTTGGAGATTAAACTTACAATCTTAGGAATATTATTTTCAGGAACATTATTACCAGTAATATTTTTCAATTAACGTGTTTGGTAAATAAATAAATTTTCCTGTAATATTTTTAAAATAAATTCAATTAGAAATTTAAATTAAAAATAAATTAGTCAAAAATAAATGGGGGAGTGGGAAGTTATGGGTCGTTCGTTGTTACCTCTTATTTCCATTAGAGTATAAGATTTTCACCATTTAACATGGAAATTGCACCATCGATTTTCAAGTTAATTTCTGACATATGGAAAATTTTAGTGGTTAAGTGAAATATACTTTTTATGACGAAGTATATGTGATAGTTCTTTGGAACAATGATTATCGGTGAGTGCTATTTCATGGTTGCCATTGTGTAACTATAGTCATTTTTTCTTTGATTGTGAAGTTTCCACGTTATATTGCTTTGATCTAACTGTATTCTTTTTTCTTTTTTTCTATGTGGGTTATATCACAAAAAATAAATGTTGCTGCGAAGAAGAGAAAAAAAAAACTGTGAAGAATACGGTTGAGAGAACTAACTCAATTTCTTTAGGAACATTAACTCAATAGTTTGGTCAGTCCTCCAATATATCATTCTCATTGTGGTGGTCATAATATTAGACGATGTCTCTTTCTACTAGAATCCCGTAATTGAATGTGGATGTGGCTATATTTGGCAACGGAGACTAGAGTTTTGTGTCTTAGTTCATGGTAAGAAGGAAAAGTTGTCAGCGATTGCAAGTTCAAATTAAGAATGATTACTTTGATAATTTGAGTGTTGTTAAAAGGAAGAGAGAAAATCATACATGACATCTCTACCATAAATCTAAAATTTAGAGAGTCAATCATCAATTTGCCTATGATGTTTTGGGTGTTAGTTTATGGTGAAAGGGAGAGCTGTTAGCGGTTGCGACTTTGAATTACTTTGATGATTCGAGCATTTCTAAAAGGAATATAGTAAGGCTAAGCATGGTGTTGTGTTGCCCTAATTATTGTTGATCTATTTAAGGAACGAGAGAGTGAATCGCGAATTTGCCTCTCATATTGTAAGGACATTTATGCCCTTCAAATTTGTAAATAGACAAAAAAATTGATTTTGAATTATGTTGAGCTAATTGGTCATTCTTCTAACTTGTATCTAATCAGACTCAAAGTCTTTCTTCCTTATTTATAATGTCATTACCATTCTACTATTTTAATTATTAGCATATTGAACAACGTATAGTAATGAGGAGAAAACTTACCTGCATTTCATTTCCATACATGCAGTTCTTGCTGTTCCACTCATAAAGATTTGGTTTTTGGTGTTTTTTCATTTTAAAAAAATAAAAGAAAACTGTTTTTTAATTAAAAAAAAACTACCTCTTTGTGAGTGGAACAACAAGAACTACATGTATAAAAATGCATGTAAGTTTTTTGCTAATAATAATACTTCAAATGTATTATTATAGGTGATGTCTATTCGATCCCTTTTTAATATGGGAGTAACAAGTCACATAAGTAGATTTGCATGTAATAATCCCAACTAACTTGTAACTAATTTTTATTTAACATGCATTTATACGACTTATTCTCGTGGGTTAATTAATGAGCGAATACTATAGTCTTAATCTCAGTTAATAGGAAACCCAAGAGGAAAAGGAAGTGTGATTGCAAGTTGCCTATAGGTGATGTCCTACTCTTCATCTTTAGCACATGTACTCGTGAAGCTTTTACTATTAACATTAATGTTCTTATTATTGTGGTTGTTATTATTATGCACCACTGTATATACTACATGCAATATTGGTGGTGGCATGGGATCTTCCTAGTTCCTTGTATAGTGTAGCAGAAAAGATGGTAGAGCAACAAATTACTAATAAGGACAGCAATACTTGCAATTTGCAAAACCCTTGAACAAATAATTCAATAAATTAAAGATTTTATATATAAATGAGTTAGATTGGTTCGAAATATAAATGAGTTAGATTCGTTGGAGTTTTATTCATGTATTTTTAATCGTTATATAGTATGCATGATTTTTCTAATTGTAATTTCTTATTATGTCCTCTCTTTTTTTGTGAAGTAGATTAATTGTTAGAAATTCAAAATAAATAGAGTGTTCGAAGTGCGGAGTTCGAATCTCAAGTTCTCTATATAAAATGTGATGTCCCTACCAATTGAAATAAAAGTTTAAAAAAATTAAATTTCAATGGATAATACTTTCTGCTGGTCAAAAATAAAAGTCCATCTTAAATCACCAATGTCTTCCAAAAGTAAGGTCAAAAACCACCTCCATGTTTCCTTAGTTTCACTCTCTACCACAACAAATGCTACTGGTACGTAATAGCCATTTGAATATTTGTCTACAACAATCAAACGTTATCCATTAGAATTTAATTTTTTTAAACTTTTAATTTTGTATATAAAATTTCTTACTTGTTCGTTCCAAATGTCATAGATTATGCTCCAAACTTTTAATGAAATGTGTGGTGGACTTGAGCATAAGTTTTGCTTAAGGTATTTGTATGTCAACTTCAAGAAAAAGTTTGGAGGAGGTACATTAATCAGAGATTTGATACAAAGTTGATAACAGGGACTAAAATTGCAAACAAAAAAACTAAAGGGACTAAAAATATAATAAAAAAAATGTATGGACTATTTGTCGAAACTATATACGTGTCATCCTATGTGACGTTTGTCATTAGCCTAATCACTCAACGTTGACAACAAAAATTAACAATGCAAACAAAAAAAACTAGAGGGACTAAAAATATAATAAAAAATATATATGAACTATTTATCGAAACTCCCTAAAATATAAGGACTATATATATATATATATATATATATATGAGTTTGCTAACTTAGACCCACCTAAAAACATGAAGGTCTAAGTTAGCAAGGTGCACATTTTCAGTTTGGACAAAAAAACCATTCATATTTATTATTTAAAACTAGTAACTTGAGGGATAATTTTGTAACTTTCATTTAAAATGTTCCTTAATTTGCACTAACTTTGCTAATTTACACCCACTTTATTTTAAAAAGGGACAAATTGCTTAACATGGAACACTTGATTTATCGGACAAAGAAAGGTTCTTGAAAGACACACGACTTTCCCACTTCAATTGATTATTTTCTTTAATTAATTAAATGACATATCGACATAACTACCATTATATTTATAATATGTTTGAGTAGTGGTATTTGGTTTTTTTGTCCAAACTGAACCTTGCTAATTTATACCTTCATGTTTTTAGGTGAGTCTAAGTTAGCAAACCCCATATATATAACTCTATTTTTACATGTGTCTAGTACAATTTAAATAAGGA
The DNA here is from genome assembly GCA_951799995.1 of Trifolium subterraneum. Lineage (NCBI taxonomy): Eukaryota > Viridiplantae > Streptophyta > Magnoliopsida > Fabales > Fabaceae > Trifolium > Trifolium subterraneum. The sequence continues at coordinate 56,073,326 of OX637462.1, forward strand.
TGGTTATTTTTTAAAGAAATTACGTTTTTTATCACAAACCCATTTTTAATATTCTAGTATAATCTCTAAATAGTCGAGGACGACCATATAAAAACTAGAGATATCGTAGTAAATTTCTCAATAGAAGTACCAACCGAGTCACATTAATCGTCTTCATTAGCTTGGGAGGAAGGATCACAATGATTATGATTTAAAAGTGATTTTTCTGTCCACAAATTATAGTTCAACTGGTAAAAATACCAAAATTGCTATTGTCGGACGTCATTATTAGGGTTCGAACTCCGGTCCTTCACTTTGTGTGTGTGAGTTTTAAATGGTTTTGTCATTTCGTCTAGCAACCAAAAAAATAAGTGATTTTCCTAGTCAAATAATATAATGACCAAAATCATATCTATTTTAAGTGTGAAAAAGTAGAGAATTTTATATTTCAACGCATATCTCCACATATTAATGTCGTTACGACTATAAAAAATTTCACATTACATAACGAGCGAGTGACTTTTAAACTAATGATTAATCTACAATTACATATGGTCTATAAAAGTGGCATTATAATGTGATTTGATCGAAAGCATGAGTAAAATTATTTTATACCGTCGGCACATATTAATTAATCTCTTTGAGAGTTTTCTCTCACATCAATACAAATAATAATTTTACACTGTCAATCAATACCAACCATGTTTTCCGCCACGTCACCTCACTTCACCCACTTTCTTGATATGACATGGCAAAATAATAGTTTTTTATTGGACGATCGTGTAAAACTGTCAGTTCATCTTTATTAAACTCAAAATCATATGCGATAGACCCTCAATTGTTGACGTCCATGTATCATAGTATGTGTTAAACTTTCACTGCCTATTCAAAATAAACTACTATCATGCTATTTTTTGTTTACAATACTGTCAACGAGGATCGAACCTAAGACCTTATGCGTACTACCCAAAATTCCCCACCACTATACCAACCTAGTGACTGTTACTATCATGCTATGTGTGTATATGTGTGTGTGTATATATATATGCATGCATACATGACACCTACATTAATGATTTTTAATGTCGATTTTCATCATACACCAATTATCCAATTTTAATGGTTTTTTTTTTCTGCAAATTTACTACTAATATAGAAAGACTTCAATTTCTCCCTGAATCAACTTTAGACAAAAAAAAAATTTGAAAAAACCAAAATGAGATAATATCAACCAAAAGTTCCTTCAGCATAAGGTGTGCCAAAAAAAGACTGCAAAAGTTTACAAATACAGGAAGAGTAAAAAAATCAAGAGAAATAAAGTTACGTAATGCCCAAACAAGGAAAATGGCTCAACCACCAGCTATGAAAGTTGGAGACTAAATTGAAATTTGTTGTCTTCAACCACCAATACGAATAAAGTTTAACCTTGTCCAGCAGCTGAGTGGAGGACAATTCTGAGTTTCTAAATAGTCGTTGATTCCGTTCGGTCCAAATCACCCACACACACAAGAGCCAAATAAGACGAAGAAAGGAGCGACGCGCGCTGAGACCAACCGAAGAGAAAGTAAACTGAAGAAAATGATCAGTCAGATTTTGCGGATCCACTTTAGACAAATTATTTTCAATTTACTGAAACAAAAAACAACGATAAAAAGTTGTTAGTTTGTTAATAATAATTTTTATTATGAATATCTGAAAATAGTATAAAAATTTAATTAAAATGGTTCAATATTGTCATATTATTTTTTAATATTTTATGATGCATATATATAATTAAAATTTAATTAAATGCTTCAATATGGTTTAATATTGAAATGGTTCAATACTTAAATATTATTTTATGATGATAAATTTTGTCATTTTTTTTAAAATAACATAATATCATTGCACATTTTTTTGTCACGTTTTTTTTTTTTCATTTAATCACCTAAACTAAAAAACAAAGGACACAATGTACCAAAAAAAAAAACAAAGGACACAATAATATATTTTAATATTTTTTTGAAGCATTTAATAAATTATATATATATATATATATTATTAAAAATTAAAAATATATTTGGATATTTCAACATAGCAACTCTCATGCATTTTCATAATAAGGTGATGACATGTGATTTCTTTCAATTATAATTAATTTGTACTATTATTTTTTTTTTTTGCAACAGCAAAAAGAATTAATTAAAAGGCATAAGAAATGCCAAAATCCAAAGATGATTGGAGTTCGAACTTCAACCCCTACATATATGATACAATATCCCTGTTAATTGAATTAAACTCGAATTAAACTCGCGAGACAAAAATCCTCTTAATTAATTACAACAAATTAAATATTTCTATTTTGGAAAGAGGAATATAATTTTCGGTAATCAGTAACAAGGAATTGCATATAAATCAAGTAACTATTTATAATGTTGCTATTTTGATTTTGATGTCTATTAAAAATGTGTTTTATAAGGTGAATTCTTCGGTACACATATTATGTGCACGTGTACCGGTACGCTGCTGACGTGGATAACAAATGGCAAGCATTTAATGCAGATTTTGTTTCTATATTAAGTTTTCTATTTTAAACAACTACTTTTTAATATTTGCAAATGTATCCTTCACATGAATATAATCATCAATTATGTTCCCCAATAAATCAAAGCATGCATCAAATCTTTCAACCTATTTCTTTACCACAAAAAAAAACTTTCAACCTATTTTTTTTTAAACAATATTCAAATATTTTAATTCATAAATTATTAAAATGTATATTCTTCAATTTTTTCACCGTTTGATTAAAATATGCATCATCCTTATGTATCCTCCAAATATTTTAATTCACAAGTCATTAAAATGTGTATCCGTTCATTTTATTTATTAATATTATTAGGTTATAAAATTTAATATTTATTTATCGTTTAACCATACATTTACTTTTTTTACAAAAAAATAAATAAATATGATTTTTAATATCCATACTAATTTTTTATGCATGCAGTTTTAGTGATGTTGTTAAGTTGATGTGTATTTATGATTATTTTACAAATATATATAGACCATTATAAAAAGTTTGTCCAAAAATAAAGAGCTCAAAATTTGATTTTTAAGTTAAACTATTCGTTACATTTATCTAGATTTTTTAAGTAATAATTAGTCCAACAATATAAGATTGAACCGTCAGATTGTTGATATTCAACTTCTTAAGTGTTTATTATCCCAATTAGGTCAAGTTGAACAGATTGACTGAGATGAATCGATTCTCTTAGTCATAGTTGACACTTAACAGTCATTTCATATGAACTAGATTTCTTAAATCATAGTTAATCTAACTAGTTGAGGTTTAACTGTTTGATTGTCGAAATTTGAATTCTTAAGTGTTTGTCGTTCTAATTTGGTTAAGTTGAATAGTCAAACCGACAATATTTGATATCGTTAGTTGGTTGTGACTTAACAAGCCTTTCATAATGACTAGATTTTTTTTAAGCAATAGTTAGTCCAACAATATGAGATTTAACCGTCAGATTGTTGAAATTCAACTTCTTAAGTGTTTATTATCCCAATTAGGTCAAATGGAACAGATTGACCGAGACGAATTGATTCCCTTAATCATAGTTGAGACTTCACAAATGTGAGAATAGTTTATCTTCCTAGTCCTTTTCAATCTAGTTGGTTGTTGTTATATGTAAAATTTTACTTATAAATTCGAAAGTCATTGAAGGCTTCAAAAATATGTACCTTATGCGAATAAAGCAAGTTTTGAGTCATGCATCGAATATATTTTGAGAAGACTAAGCGAGCATGTCAAAAGATCGTTCCCACCAAAAAATTAAATTCAAACAAAGGGACAAGTCTAAGTGGGAACGGTTGTTTGAAGCAGTTCTGCCAGTACAGTTACTAGAGAACATGGGGCCGAGCCATTACGAAGCAGTTACGAAGATATTTTTCAAACTCTATAAATAGAGAAAGCTTAATCTGTTTTAGGGAGTCCATTTCTTAGAGAAAAATATACTTCCTAAAACAGAAATACATTTGCACGCTGACACACACGCAAAGCAGCACAACGCTACACTTGTTAACACAAACTATAAATTCCCGAATGATGTATGAATTCAATTTACTTTTCTTGCAATTTATTGTTAAGTTCAAGTTCACGAGTGCATCAGATCTCATATACAATTCAAACGCGATTGTAATCCTATTAAATGAGAACCCACAGATGATTTAATCCAGGTCCTAGATTGTCCGTTCGATTTATTCTATTGAAGTACAAAAATACCACTTCATTGTGTTAATCTACTTCTAATATACAGTAAAAAATTCGATTACTATCAAATTTACTGATTTATCCTTTTTATTTCTAACCATATTTCAAGTTTTGTATCTTTCATTATAATTTCACTAAAAAAAATATTGAAATAATACAAAATAAATACAATAAAAAAAAGGATATGCTTAAAAATAGAAATAAAACATATCATAGATAGGACAATCTATACGCATAAAAATAGCAACAAAAGACATATGCATAAAAATAGGAAAAACAACAAAAAAAAAAAAAAATTCTTAAATAAAATATAAACAATATTACCACCAAGTTTACGACTAACTATTAATAATAATATAATAAAGTTATTATAAAAAAATATATTAAAGTTAATTACTATCAAATTTATTAAATTACCCTAAATATTCCTAATCAAATTTTTAATTTTTTATTAAAAAATAAGGTTAAATATGATTTTGGTCCCTATAGTTTCACAGAATTTCGTTTTTAGTCCCAGAAGATTTTTTTCACACTCTTTAGTCCCTAAAGTTTTTTCCGTCAGTGTTTCTAGTCCATATTTTTCATTCAACTGTGCATATCGTTCGAAGTTTTAATTTTTTTTTCTGCGGTTATGTTTAGTCTATTATATGAATTTCTCTTACAAAAGTTTAAAATTTTTTAACAAGTGATGAATTAAATATGATTTTTTTAGTTTTTTGCATATAAAAATTCATAAACAATTCATCTCATGTTAAAAAATTCTAAATTTCTATCAAAGATGTTTTTATCTCTTATATTATAAGCTCGTTCTGTTTTACCAAAAAGAGAGAAGACAAATTTCCCAAATGTTGAAAAATCCTAAAAATAAAAGATTAAAGAACAGAGAAGATAGACAAGAAAACCCTAAAAAGCAATATTTTGGCGATGAAAGAAAAACGACGCCGTGGAGAGGTGGCGCCGCCGGAATTAGGCCAAAATTGAAGATCGAGAACATAGACATATACAAGCTGTAAAACATCTGAATCCATATTATTTGCTGCAAAAGTATTCAGAAAGAATTGGAAAAGGATTTTCTTTTATCAATTTTAAAGTTGACATAGATAAAACATATGCATATCAATTGAAAACTAATTCAACTGTGTAGAATTGAGACGCGGCAACCATAAAACAAAACCTCAAGAATAAAACACAGTATAAAGAGGCAGATTACACCGATAAAGGCACATAGTGCAAAGAAATTACTGAAACATATATTTCAAGATTTTAAATATACAATAATTTCTATGGGTGTTATTTTGAAATTTTTGTAAATTAAAAGAATAATTTAAAAAACTTATATTAAAATAAGTCTTGAAATGACATGTTAAATTATCATTACAGTGGACAAATTAAAATTATACATTTCAGCAGTGTACCGATACATGTCCACATAATATGTGTACCGGAGTGTTCACCTTTTATAAATGGGTTTTTCTATCATGTGCAAACTTGCACATGTTAAGAAGTTTAATATAGTAAATTTGTATTGGAACTTGTGCATTTTATATTAAATGTATATTTTTCTAATAAATAATTGTTGTTTTTCATTAAATAGTTACTACTTTCAGTCACTTTAACATGTGCAATATTGCACATGTTAGACAAACCCTTTATAAATATATTAAATTCTTACTTTTTTTTGGAAGCAATAAATTCTTACCTTGTATAATATAGTAATTGTCTACAGTATATTAAAAAAATATAAATATGGTTTAAAGTATATGATTTGTTTAAAACGATTAAAATATAAATATGGGTTAAAGTATATGATTTTTCTAAAACAATTTAAAGAGTTCAAACAATGAATATCATACAAAAATATGTTAAATAATTTTACCTTGTGTAGATATAATAATTTTGTCTAAAATAATAATTATCGTTTAAATGTGGTTAAATAATATGATTAAAAAAATATATTGGTTTAATTTTGAAAAAATAAATTAATATACAAATTTTTTTAACATATTGTTTAAGCCATAGCTTAGAAAATAAAAACTAATAAGAATGTAGAAAAAAATGATTCAAAGAAGGTTATAAAATATACTCCATCCGTTTCAAATTACTTGTCCTTTTAAAAAAAACAAGAAATTAATAAAGTGTATTTTTGCACCTTATTTTCTTATTATACCCTTATTTTAATTCACCAATAAATTTCTTTTTAATAAAAAAAAAGATACAATAAAAAGATTATATAAAATTTAGTCAATAAAAAAAATATGAATAATTGTATAATAGACAAAATATAACCTTAAATTATCAAAATGACAAGTAATTTGAAACAATTTTTTTTCTCTAAAACGATAAGTAATTTGAAATGGGATGTATGACAAAGGCCTGTCAATTGCAATCATAAATTAAGAATCTATTTAAAATGTTTCTAAATTTATTCCTAATTTTGATGGACTAATTAAGGAAAAATATGTAATAATTATGTTTTTTTGTCACCAGCAAAAATTCCTTGATTTGATTACATGATCTCTTTGCCAATAGATATTTCTATTTTTGTTTTTTTGGTTATTTCACAAGTTTAAATTACCAGGTCACTTTGTTTGGATATTGAGCATTTTTAACTAATATGAATTATTATCGTAGAAATTTATAATAGTGTACTGTACAGTAGTACGGTAGAGGAGGTAAAGGAGTTGAAATGGAAAACTAATAACAGTAGTTTAAAGTTTTTTGTTAGTGCTAAAGTTCCTATTAGTACATTTTTTTAGGCACCCATCAAAATTTCTTAATTGATGTACTATTTAATTTTTCTTATTTAGTATTGAAAAATCAAATATCTACCTAAAGTCATATTTTGTTTAATTCATCATAAACACTAGCTCTTAAAGGGCGTGACAATGTTAGAAGTTATATATTTGAATAGGTAAAATTGTTCAATATAATACTTAAGTTACGAGTCACTTTCACCTATATACTAGTCTTTTGAGTTAAATTATTCTCATGTATTTTTTTTTGTCTTAGATGAAGTGGTAATCCACTGAAATTAAACTCACAAATAATTGTGAGATTCCGGGTTCGAACACGGGTCACAATGTCCGACCTAACAATTTCGACTTTTTTAACAGTTGAGCTAAGACTTATGAGACTATTCTCATATATTTAAATCCTAACAACAACCTAATCAAAATATTACTATACTAATAGAATATTGCTGACTTTTATTAAAAAAATATGGTGGTCATATGAAACTAATAGCAATGGATGATTATAAATGGATTCAGTGAACTTTGTCCTAAAAAATAATGATATTATGTTCTCGTGTCTATCTCTATATCCCTACCAGCATGACATTATTTAATAATTTCCATGTTGTTTTGTCAGTATTAATAACCGCGTGTGGTGTGTCCCTCTCATTCTCTTTACTAAAATTTCATCCACAACCTTTGTTTGTTCTCACTTTCCACCACTATACCCTTTGACATTTTTATAATGTCAACCAAATAACTAAAACTGGTTTTCATTATGGTCAAACTATGATCAGAAGAGTACACAGGTACTGGTACAAATCTAAGGTTGTTATACTCTATAGTCTATTCAATGAAATGAACACTTTTATTTACACATAAAGAATAAGGGTATTGTTTGGTTAATGTGTGACTTTAGAATGTTAAAAAATATAATAGTATAATTATTATGATGGAAAATATAACAATTTAATTTTTGAAAGTTGAATACCCAGTTTTTGAAAGAAATATTTATATATTAAGTTGTTTATCATGCGCTCTTAAGACACATATTAACATTTGTCAAAGAATAATGCTAACACACATTTCAATACAATCTTTTTTTTTTTAACAAATCTTTTTTATTTGTTGAAATTTATATGAGTCTCATGAAATAATTTGAGTCATATATAAATTTTAGTGTTAACATATTTTTTTATCTTTATAAGTATCTCAAATTTTATTTTTAGTCCATATAAAATAATTCAGCAAATAAGACAAAACAAAAAAAAATTACAGCAAGTTTTAGTCTCTCAAATATTTTATGTCATGATTTTTGGTGTTGCTTTTTAGTCAATTTGTATATATCATTCAAAATTTTAATTTTATTTTCCGTGCTTGTGCTTAATACATTATAGAAATCTCTCTTGCAAAAGTTTAAATTTGTTTAACATTGGATGAATTAAATATGATTTTTTTAGTTTTATGCACATAAAAATTCATAAATAATTCATCTTATGTTAAAATATTATAAATTTTTGTGGGAGATGTTCTTATAATATTATAAACATGGCTTGTTCAAAAAAATATATTATAAACATGGATACAAAAAATAATTAAAAAAGGAGAAAGTACAAAAAAGTTTGAATACTTTTTTTAAAGTGTGTAGCGTGCACTCGTTAGCATTTTTCAAACGAGTGCCCCCTGAACACTTGTTACCATTTACAGTTCTTAAAGAGTGTCCGGAGACATTCGTTAGCATTTTCCTAATCTTAAGGGTTTTACTAACGAGCATCACGATGCACTTTTTAAGGATTTCAAAAAGTCAAACAATTCAATTTCCAATATTGAATGCACAAACTTTTATAAAAAGTTACCATTCAAAGTTTTTAAAAAGTTATCATTTAAATTGTCAAAAAAAAAAGTTATCATTTAAGGTTCTTAAAGACATCATCTTAATATTTGTTCCAAACCAATCTTTAGTTTGTTTAGTGGTGATTGACGCTGAACTTTATAGGGAGGGTCACAGTTCGATTCCCCGCAACTGCAATTAGAAGAGGATTAAAACCATTTGATGTCAGAAAGATATTATAATATTACTAGTTACGTATAAACTTTGTACATTATTTTAAAATTAATAAAACATGTAGACTAAACACCATTCAAAGTTTACAAACAAACAAAATTCCATAATAAATAATAAAAAACAATACATAATTTGTGTATATGCAGCACAGACCCAGATACGGATACCAGACACGAAATAGATATTGACACGTTGACACCGATAATAATTTGAAAAAATGACATAATTTAGTGTAATTATAAGTGTTGGTGTCGTTGTCTAACACCGACACGCATAATCTGAGGAGTGTCCGTACTTCATAGGTGTACACAATATGATTTTGGGACAAAGAAAGAGATAAAATAATGTAGGAATCTGATATCTCACAATTATATGGGACTTTAATTTCAGTGGATTATCACTTCATCTAAGACAAAAAAAATAAAAATAAACATCCCAAAATATAAATATTGATTGAGATTAGCACAAATCAGACAATTCTTAAAATAAAATCAGAAGATAAAATGTCCAAAACCATAAAGATTAAAATTAACACGACAACTAATACAACATAAAAGATCTCACAATATAAGGGTTTGTTTCCATAAAGAGATTTATTTCTCTAATTAGACTTTTATGAAAAAGTCCAAGTTCTTTGTTTATATATTCTTTGTCTTTTCTCATTTCTTGCATCTTCTTATCACATCTCTCTCTCTCTCTCTCTCTTCAAAAAGTCAGCGCCTTGTTTTGTCCTTTTTCTCTCAGAACATCAACAGTGACAGAACAGACACTTGCAGACCGACCTTGTCTCTAATGGAGGAAGATTGGGATCTATTTGCTGTAGTCAGACCTTACATCACCATCACCCCTTCCTCCTCCTCCACTACCACCACCACAACCACCACAATAGCCACCACCCCATCAACACCTTCATCTGGTTTTGAAACTTCAACATCTTACAACTTCTTCTCTCTTTACCCTGCAGAACAATCAAGTCAAGTACTTTTGCCACTTTCATATCCCTTTGAAGCAAAAAGTTCCATTCAAGAATTGCATGATATTTGCAAACCTTTCTTTTTCAAATCACAACCTCTTTCTTCTAATTCATTCTCTTATTCATCACCATCACCAAAATCATCTCCAAAACCAAAACAACAGTATCTTAATAAGAACTCTCACCATGTTGCTTCTGCTGCTACTACCCCAAGATCTAAAAGAAGGTAAATTGAGTTTTTTTTTTTTATTTCACAATATTTAAGGAATAGGAATCAAATTTTGCAATATTCCTTTTGTTAAAAGTTATTCCATTTTTAAAAAATCATTCCTTTTAATTCATATGATTTGATTTGAGTGTGAAATGCATGTTTTTTTGGAAATTACAGGAAGATTCAGCATAAGGAGGTATGTGAAGTGAAATATGAGAATCTTTCATCAGGTATATGGGCATGGAGGAAATATGGTCAAAAACCCATCAAAGGATCACCATATCCAAGGTTGGTTTTCAAAGATTTCAACTTTATAATTTCTATTCAAATAACTTGAGCAAATTAAAAAAAAAATCTTTTTCTCTGTTACTTGGTAACACCACAAAAACAAACAAACGATAAAAGTTCAAATCTTCTCAGATATGGTGTCCTATGAAACATGAACACTCATTGTCCTAGATATGTCTTAGGTTCGACACTGACACAGTAACACATATGATTTTATTGAATTATGTTATTTTCGTAAATTAGTATGTATCGATGTGTTAGTTTTTATGTTGTGTTTGATGTGTGTGTGTGTTTTTTTAATGATAATTTCTTCATCTACAATATATTTTAAATTAAAAAAAATAAATTTGGACTTAGGCTTAACCAATTTTTTTTTGCGATTTACAGGTCATATTATAGATGTAGCAGTTCAAAAGGGTGTCCAGCTAGAAAACAAGTTGAGCAGAAAAAATCAGACCCAACCATGTTTATCGTAACATTCACTGGTGAACATAGTCACCCTGCTCCAACTCATAGAAATTCTCTTGCTGGTTCAACAAGGCACAAGCCATTGTCACCAAAAACTATCACTGCTCAAGATTCTCCTCGACCCTTTGCAAAACAAATTTCTCCATCTACCTCAGGTGTTGAAGAGGAAAATGCTACACCCTCAAGTTCAAAATCAGATAGTATTGAGGATTTGGAAGATTTGATGAAGGGTGATGATGTGGAAAGTGGATTTGAGCCATCTGAAATGGTTGATTTCTTTGAAGGTTTAGATGAATTTATAAGTATTTCCAACAGTTACCATTAAACACCGACAACACATACGCATAGACATCCGACACTATCCTGACACATTTGAAATCAATACTTATTTGAAAAAATAAAATAATTGAATGAACGTGTCAGTGTCGTGTCGGATATCGACACATGTATGAAGGTGTTGGTGCTCATTAGTTTAGACTTTTGAGAATAGAAATTAGAATAAAATCTTTTTAGTTTTATTTAATTTTGTTTCTTTGCTTTTGATTTTGGTTTTTGAGGTTAGAGGAATTGGTACATTATTATGGAGGAAATTGTTTATGTTAGTGGTTGTTAACCATACTTTTTTGGTAATGTACAAACAATTCATTTTTCAACATCTTTTGTTTGTCTTAGTAATCTTTTTCAAGTTAGTTGAATTGAAAATGGATTATGGAAATTAATTTACCTAACACTTTTGCTTTGACTTTTGGTAGCAATGATTGATATTGTGTGACTATGATAGAAAAAGTCAATAATTTTTGGTAATATTCCAATTCCAATAGTGTTATGATTTATGAACTTGTGCTCAGCAACAACACTTTTGATTCCATTTCGACACGAGGCTGGGATTAAAGAGTTGGAATATTCTCAATTTTTCAAAAGAAGTGGATAATTTAAAAAATTAATCAACTCAGTAGTAATATATAATTTGATTTCACTTATTCGAATATCAATGATTGTTCGATTAAGATTTGACAATTAAAAAAATACATATGATTTTCAATCTTTAAATCTATGATTTTCTTTCTTTATCTCAATCATGTTATGTTGAAAAAGAAAATGATAGATTTAAAGCTTAAAAAATCATAAACATGAATAAAAGACTAAAAATATTAAAAATAACATGAAAAAAAAGATAAAGAAAAAATAGTTATTTAAAATTAAGTTAAAAAAGTAACGAAACAACTTTGCCTAACTACTAGTATTAACTAATGTATTATTCTCAAATATCTCCCTGCAAACCGGAAGATCTTTATTAGGCAGCAGAACAAAGCTTCACCACAATACTTAGACCAAAAAAAAAGAGCTTAACCACAATACAAACTAGAAATTAAAATAAAAAATAAAAAACACTTAACCAATCATTATATTCATCATACTTAAAAAAAAAAAAATACAAATCATCATTATATTCATCAATATCATAATAATAATTGTGACAGTTGCAACAATCATCCTGAGATATCAAACATGAATACTGAGTCAGTAACTACCATGCAAAATTTTCTCATACAAAATTGTCTCATAGAATAGCCAATTTCAATAACTGGTACAGTAATCAATTATCATCATCATTTTCCTAATAATAATAACCCTGACATATTAATGCTGAGTCAGTTACTGCCAGCCATGTAATATATTTCATCAGATGTGTCCTTGCTCATTCCTTACTTTCTTCTCTTCCGTGGGATTCTTTATTAGTAGGGATAGAATTCCACCTTACTAGATATGGTTCCATTATTTATCATTAGTGAAGTATCCTTTTGAGGGAGTGCTTCAGAATGAATTCGATATTAAGCATGGTGTTTTGTGAGATGGATTCAGATGTTTGATAACATGCCGCTCGGCGATGAGCCGGGGAGTCTAAAATTGGAGTTGTTGAAGAGGACGAATTAGACATCGGGAATTAAGGGTGTTTTTTCTTAAGCAAAATGCATTAAAGAGTGAATTTGGCACTAGAGGTGCCAAAAAACACTAAATTGAGAGTATGATCTGATACAAAACCTCATGAGCTGATACATCTAGTCTAGGAATTAAAGCTCAATGCTACACTACCCTAGACCAAGCTTTAGGGTATATTTGGTTACAAGCTAACTACACGATTTCATACAGACAGAAGATTAAAAGCTAACTAGCTACTGCAATTGTTGTAATAACAGAACATAACATAAATAAAAATATATTATTGTAACTCACAACAGACGAAATCATTTTAACACTGATACTTCTGATCGAAGACGTGTCCGGTGTCTAACACAGATACAACACCAACACATAATTATATTCAATTAATTCATTTTTTTTTCCAAATTATTACTTGAGTCGACCTGTCAATGCTGTGTATGATGTCTGTATTGGTGCTTCATTGATTTTAACCAACTAAAATTTGATTAATTACTATATGATGATACATGGAACCACAAGTTGGAGATAAGGGGTTGAAACTTGGAATGAATTAGCACATCAGCTCTAGTTGTGAAGAAAATGATGATACTGAGTACTGACATTAGTTAGGTGTATATGACCATTCTGAATCTTTTTACAGAAGATTTGCAGAAGATACGGTGAACTCACGGAAGATTGGATTGTGCGCAAGATAAATGAATTTGTCAAAGCTCCATGCTCAGGGTAGAATGAGCAATAATTGATGTTCAATTTTGATAAGAAACTCTTGAATAAGCAAAACAAACATGGTGTTAACTTGTTTGCAATAACACATAAGTATGCAAACAAAACTGATTTTACAATGGAAGCATGTTGTTTTTGACGAACTAAAAGGACGGCTTAGATCAATAAGTAAGCATGTAAATTAAAAAAGAACATAATCAAAATCGGCTGTCAACATTTCGCTTTGATACAATGCTTCGAAACAACATTTCTTTTCATGATATCGCCTTAGCTTTTCTTGAATTCTGTAGCATCTCAAGAAAATTTCATGAATTTGAGCAGTTGAAACAGTCTGCCGTAAGAAAATGACGTAAATCTTTCTATCTGTCCTGCCCAAATTCTCTTCACTTATGTCCTTCGATTTATTCTGTCATTAAAACAGACGAAGAACATCAAATGAAAAACGAAGGACTCCTTAGCGGGGGTTTATAACCGCCGCTAAATAATATACATATGAAAAAAAAATTAAAAATTCTGGGGCGGGCCATGGCCCTATCCAGCCCACAAAGGGCTCCGCCCCTGCGAAGGGGCAATCAGGAGCTTTACTAAATTGTCACTGTGTTGATTTTGTAACCATATGCTGAACTGCTTCAGACGCCGCAGATGCTGCCTTGTCAAAACCTAACTTTTGCAGCTCATTTAAGAAACCATTAGCATCAGTTTCACTGATTGTGTATGGACTATGTTGAGCATCAGGAAATGAACCATTTATCACATCTTCCTTATAATCAAGTAAGGCTTTATTGATGACATCGCCAACACGAGCATACTGTTTACAAAATTTTGGAGTAACCTGCAAAAATTAGAGTCATCTCAACTTTAGCACTGGATTATTATCTCCTAGGTTAGCATTATAAAAATTGAAGAAAAGGCTATGTTAACATTTTGTGTAATACCTTTGCATGGTGAGGGTGTTGTAACATACCAAGAAGATCATGGTAAACAAGAACCTGCATGATTAATAAAATATAAAACTAAATTAGAAATTATTGGTTTCTCTGAACTGATAAAATTATAACATCTCCATACATGCGTATTAAAGTCAATATTGTCAGCGGGGTTGGGGAGCTCAACTGGTTTGAGCTAAGGGTTGAAAGATCAAATGACCGGGATTTGAACGTGGGAGAAGAAGAAAATACTAATATACTAGTAACAATTAATTACTAACATTTTGCATATCCAAAAAAATAATTAAATCAATGTTGTCAATGGCGGATTGCGAAAAATAGCAATTTGTTAAATTTTTGCTGCACTATAGCACCGCAACAGTTGCCGCTATCTGACAACCCTTTGTACTAAATAGTGTATCGCAAAACATTAGTGATTTGTTCAAATATGCTATAGCACCGTTATAGCCTCTATTTGACAATGTTGATTAAAGTGAAAATGTTGTTTAAGAGAGACAATTATCACGACGCACAAGGTGAACAAATCAACTTGATGAAGAAAAAGTGCCTTCAAATCAAGCAAAGGCAAAGTATTTTTAGCTAAACAAAATAACTGCAACTTTAAATCAAGGCGAGTTTCACAAAATCACGGTGGTAACATGATTTTGTTAAATCTACAACGTGCAGTTTTTGCCAAATTACAGTAGCACATCGTGATTCTGACTAACTCACCATCAATCCAAACATAGACGAATATCACCTAAAATGGAAACCCTGACTGACCTGTCCACTGCAATAAGGTCCAGCCCCGATTCCAATCATAGGAATTTGAAGTGCCGCTGTTGTTGCGGCAGCAACCAGTGCAGGCACACATTCAAGAACAACAGCAAAACACCCTGCCTCTTGAAAAGCCAACGCCGTCTCGACAACCTACACATACTAAATCCTTTTAGGATGACCGAAAATTGTTCAAATGCAAAATAGTTTCATCATGCAGGAGAGAATAGAGATACCTTGACAGCACTAGCAACATTTCTTCCCTGAGGCCTAAATCCACCTAAAACGCTAATGGCTTGTGGAGTAAGTCCAACGTGCCCAATCACAGCTATTCCAGCTTCAACAATAGCTTTTGCTGCAACAATTCTTGATGGCGAACCTCCTTCCAGTTTTATGGCATCCATTCCTCCTTCTTTCAAAATCCGAACTGCCGTGTCCACTGCCTGGTTATTATTAAAACCACTGCACATGCTAAGAAAGTTATAAAACAATTAAACAAACACACACCTCAAGTCCTTAATTCCAACCATTTCCTTTCCACATTTCGATTCTAACCAACAGCCAAACATGTCCCATTTCAAGTCTAAAAAAAATTAATTTCACTTGGATTGAAAAGTTACAAACTTTAACAACTCCAAACAGATTCTCTATCGTCATGGGGAAGCATACAGCCAGACAGTCAAGAATTCTCAGTCGTCGGACTGATAACACAGTTGCGTAATATGAAGAATCTAATTCCGATCCCCCCATATACTTCAAATTGAAGATGTGTACGGTGTCCGACAAATGTGGCTACATTCAATTACTTCCATTTTTCCAAATTATCATTGTTGTCATCATGTAAGTGTCATGTTCGACATCATTGATTCATTGTCGGTGCTTCGGTGCCTCAAAGCTGATTCCAGCAACCCTAACAAAAAATCCTGATTGTAAAAAAAAATCCAATGCCCCAAATTTCATTCTTGGAAAGGTGACAATGATGTAGACATGTCTTCAGTTGAAGTGTTCTGTCATGTCATTCTCTCTAACGACTTAACAACTTAATCTTTTTTATTGATGCATTATAATTTCAGGAACGAAATTGCTAGTAATAATTCATAAAAAATAAGAACTAATTTGACAGAGGGTTACAATTTCAAGGATGAAATTGCTTAATCAATAATCACCCCCAAACTCCTAAACTTTGTTTGGAAAACAAATCTTGAATAAAAGTGAATATCAAACACCACAAACAAATTCGGAAACCCCAGATGAAAAAAAACCAAACTTTCTCATAAATTTTAGAGGAAATCAACCAAATTTCTCATTAGCAGCCAAAATGTTAACAATTGAAGTCTAAAAGAAACAAATTTCAATCTTTTAATCAAAAACAATGAAACAAAAAACAGAGTATAGTACCTGATTAGAACTACATTCATAAGTTCCAAAAGGCAAATCACCAACAAGAAGAGGAGTTTTAGCACCACGAGCAACAGCACGACAATGAACAAGCATTTCATGTAATGTAATAGGTAAAGTAGTGTCATGACCATGAACAACCATGGAAGCAGAATCACCAACAACACAGATATCAATGGCAGCTGTATCAATGTGAACAGCAGAAGGGTAATCATAAGCAGTGACAACTGTGATTGGTATTGAGTTACGATGTTTTTGTCGAAGTTGTGAAAGTGTTACTCTTTTATTTGTGTTTTGGGATGTTGGTCCTGAATATACTGTGTTTTCTGGAAGATTGCTCATGAGGCGGAGATGGTTTAGAAGAGAAGATGAAGAGAGGGTTGTTATTCGGAGTATTGATCTTAGCAACGACATTGTGTGGTGGTGCGATTGGAATTTGGAACAAAGAGAGAAAGTGAGTGAAGGTAACTGAACTCAACTACTTCATGGTTCCTATGTACTGTGGACCTGTGGTCATATATTCCAGTGTTTTGATTAGTTGATTCTTAAATTCACATTTTCCTATGTTTGCTACATTTAGACAAAATTTAAGGGTATTATTGTCTTTATAATAAATGTAGTTGGAAATGCAATATTTTCTCTTTCTTAGTTACTTCTTGTTTGAATGTAGGTGAATTTAGGAAGAACAAACCTAGAGAATCCAAATTCATACTTATACACATAATTGAGAAGAAAAAAATAAAAGAGGTAAAAATAGAAAATAATTAAATAATTTGTATTTTAAAGTAATTAAATGATTTGTGTTTTTATTTTAAGAAGTTAAATTAGTCCATTCAAATTGGCATCAAAGAGAATATAATCTGAGAACTTAAGGAGAAGTATACTCTCAAATCTCAAGTCAATACCACGATACCAATCTAAGTGAGTTATTAAATGATTTGTGCTGTTATGTGTGTGACTCAATCGAGCGACTAAATACCAATTGTTAGCTGATTCAGTGGTGATTGACGCCGGATTTAGTAGGAATGACCAGCACCATATAGCAATTCTCAAATTTATTATAGTAATAATTTACGGAAAACAAATTCTAATTTTGTTGGAATAGGAAATAATAAGGTAATCAAATAAAAACTATTATTAAAGCTATTAAGTTTGGTCCAAAATGTGACAGATTTGGATAGTATGATAGAGTTAAAATCGAACAATTGAATTTTGAGGGTTCAAAATCAAACAATTATAAAACTGAGGGTCAAAATTGCATTTAAGCCTTATTATTATTATTTCGCAGCTCATTCAAATCGGTGGAGTAAATCAGATTCAAGTAAAAATTTAATACTGCTACAAACAAATATGATAAATTGAAGCAGAAAGAAATAATACATAATGGATCATAAATTTCATTCCATTGGTTGAACATTTTATGGCGAGGATGTATTCCACCGCATACACCCCAAATTCGGGGGAAGTAAAATGAGAGAAAAAGATGGGATGAGATGAAATAAATACCATCATATTCCATCTCATTCCACTTATTTTTAGAGAATTCAAACAATGGAACCCCATTTGAATAAGCAAAACAAACATGAACAAATCATAATTGATTTTCAACATTTTTCTCTGATACAATGCTTCAAAACAACATTTCTTTTCGTGATATCGCCTTAGCATTTATGGAGGTTACATATATGATGAGATGGCAAAAAAAAAAGAAAAAACCGTAACATATAATTTATTTTTTCTTCCAAGTATTTGAACAATTGAAGCAATCTGCCTTAAGAAAATGATATTAATCTATTTGTCTACCTATTCTGCCAAAATTCTATTCACTAAGTCCTTCGATTTATTCTGTCCTTGAAAAAGACGAAGAATGGCAAAGGTAAAACGGAGGTCGGTAGCTTAACTAAATTATCACTTTATTTGTAACCATCTTCTGAACTGCTTCAGATGCCGCGGATGCTGCTTTGTCAAAACCTAACTTTTGCAGTTCATTTAAGAAACCATTGGCATCAGTTTCACTGATTTTGTATGGACTGTGTTGAGCATCAGGAAATGAACCATTTATCACATCTTCCTTATAATCAACTAAGGCTTTGTTGATGACATCTCCGACACGAGCGTATTGTTTACAAAATTTTGGAGTAACCTACAAAAGATAGGGTCATCTCAACTTCAGCATTGAATCATTATCTCCTTGGTTAACATTATAAAAAATCGAAAGAAAAACTCGGTTAATATTTTATCTAAATACCTTTGCATGGTGGGGGTGTTGTAACATACCAAGCAGATCATGATAAACAAGTACCTGCATGATTAATAAATCTAAATTAGAAATTATTGGCTTTCAACTAAGGAAAATATTCCCTTTCTTTTCCCTAATGTAAAATTATAAACTCAAATGAAGCTTTGCAAAATTATTTCAAAATAACCGAGGGATATTCAAAATTAAAACTCTACTCATAAGAGACTTATGACCGATCTTAACATATTCTCCAACTCAATAATAACATCTCCATATCTTGCATTGAAGTGAAATTATTATTTGAGAGAGACAATTATCAAGAAACAAAAGCTGCACAAATCAAATTAGAAGAAGAATAAATGCCTTCAAATAAGGGAAAGGTCAAGTATTTTTAGCCAAACAAAATATTTGTAGCTATTATAGGCAACTCAAAGTATTTGGAAACACGTCGAGTTTCACGTAATCACAGTGGCACCGTGATTTTGTTGAAGCTGCAAATTCTAGTTTTTGCCAAAATCACGGCAACGCACCGTGTTTCTGACCAACTCACTGTCAATCCAAACATGTACTTATCAGCTAAAATGGAAATTAGGCCAACTGACCTGTCCACTGCAATAGGGTCCAGCCCCAATTCCAATAGTCGGAATTTGAAGCGCTGCTGTTGCTGCAGCAGCCACAGGTGCAGGCACACATTCTAGAACAACAGCAAAACAACCTGCTTCTTGCAAAGCCAATGCCGTCTCCACAACCTACACGGACTCATTACTTTTAGGATCACCAAAAATTGTTCAAAAGGCAAAAACAGTTGCACCATGCACGAGAGAATAGAGATATATATACCTTGACAGCACTAGCAACATTCCTTCCTTGAGGCCTAAATCCACCTAAAACACTAATAGCCTGTGGAGTAAGACCAACATGCCCAATCACAGCTATTCCAGCTTCAACAATAGCTTTTGCTGCAACAATTCTTGATGGTGAACCTCCTTCCAGTTTTATGGCATCCATTCCTCCTTCTTTCAAAATCCGAACTGCCGCGTCCACTGCCTGCTTATAATAAAAAAAGCAACACTTAAAAACATTGCATATGGTAAGAAAAAAGTTAAAATATTTAAACAAACAAGCACCACAAGTCCTTAATTTCAACCATTTCCATTCCACATTTCAATTCTAATCAACAAACAAACAGGTCACATTTCAAGTTCAAAAGAAACAATTCTACGCTAATTGAACATCACCAAACTTAACAACCCTAGACTCAGGATTCTCTATAGTTAGGGAAGCACAAAACAAATGCAGTCAAGAAATCTAATTCCTAGTATTCTAACTTCACCAAATCAACTTTAAAAATGCAATTCACAATATAAGATGTCCAATTTTCATTAAAGGACTGATATCACGGCCGCAAAAGAATAGAAAATCTAATTCCTTATCTAGCATTAGCACTTCAGACGTCTGGTGTCTGACACAGAAACATGTCTAACACCAATACATATGGCTAATTCAATCACTTCCATTTTTAACCAAATATAAAATCTAATTCCCTATATAGCACTTCAGACGTGTATTGATACAACCCGCTTAATCTGGATGTATCGAAAAGAAGCACTCTTCGAGTGAGTGTTTACTCCTTGAGAAATTAGGGAGAAGAAAAAGAGAATTTGAGAGAAATAGAATCTTCTTATCATTCATCATAACAAAAAAGGGTTTCAAGTACAGATTATATAATGCAAGTGTAGCATAACAAACTTGCGTAATTTGCGGGAATGTAAAAACAACGGAAAGATAAAAGAAGTAGCTTGTGCTCTTGACACTATGAATTCTTATTCACACTAATAATCCTTCACCCACAAAGGCTTCATGGTTTGTCTGCTATCTGACTCCTCATCACTATTGGGTTCATCCATGACATGAATTGGGCTTTCACTTAAAGGGGGTGTATCATTCCCCACCCCTTAAAAATCACATTGTCCTCAAGGTGAAATGAAGAAAATAATAAAACAGTACCTAAGTGCTCCCGATCCTCCTCTAAGGCTCATCCAGAGAACACCTTGCCCACTATACGAGAAAGATAATCCTCTCATGAAAGACGAAACTAGTTTCGAGACGATCCTTTTCTTAAGTGAACAGCCCCCAGACAAAACAATGCCAAAATAGCCATATACAGATGGTGTGCTCTTGGCTACTATGGAGTGGTGAGCTACAATATGGGTGATACCTTGCAATACCTTTTTATCATTTCTACCAATACAAATTTTTGCATGGCTTTGATGTTGCTCCATTGTAATAGTCTGATGTGTCTCATGAATAAGGGCATCTAGATTTAAGTCTTGAATTTTCATAAAAAGATTAACTTCTACTATCAATTGTGAAACTGATATATAAAAATTCTTGACAGTAGCATGAGTTTCATCAATTATGCGATGATAAATTGTGTCAAAGTCACCTTCAGTGACAAAAGCATTACAGGTATTATTGTTTTGCTTGTATTTCAAATAGGTCTCATTTATAATATTGAGCTTCACATGATAGTGCACTGCATTTCTTTGTATGATGACAAAAACATGAATGAATACACAAGAAAACATCATGGTAAGATGCAGTCCAATTTTCCAATGACGCACATAAGAATTTATTGACTTTAGAATATATTTGTATGCAGGCAGTATTGCAACACTGTGATAAGAATTGTATCCATATAAGTCAACAAGAAATTGAGGTTGCAAGATAATCAATATCTTACCACAAAACAAGAGTTATGAAACTTTCCAAAAGTTTCCTTTATACATGCATCTCACTGCACCCAACCACAACTGTGTGGCATTCCTCCAACTGCTGATAGTAGCATATGGAACTAAAAGAAGAAAATAAATATTCATCTGTAACAGCAGTCACACTAGTATCGCGAGTAACACAATGATTACCTCTTGGTGATAATTGAAGTAAAGTGTTTAAGACATGATCAGACTTTGCCAATGACACAAATTTGATGCATGAAAAAAATAACAATACCAATATCCTGGACCTCTTCAGCAGTATGAAACGTACCACCTTTGCCACCTTCGAGAAGTTTGTTAGCAGGTATTAAAGGGCTGGAATTAAAGTAGGAAATACTCTTGTCATCAATCCTAACAGCAGTAAACACACGACCATGATCTGGAAAATCAACAATGCTGGCCCCAACTTTTATGCAATTAATGGAAGAGGCAACGCTGACATCAATTTGGAGCTGAGCGTTGAAGTTGGAAAAGACTTCAACAAAGGTATCTGAGAGATAGCCGCCATTAACAATCACAGTGAGATCTCTGTTGAATGTTGCAGCAAGTATAAGCACCATTGTTTCTGTGAAATTATGAATAGGCTTCACAAAATCAATACAAGTTCGGTGGGGAATTTAAATGAACATGTGTTGGTCAATAGAAAAAAATCCAGCTCGAAAATATTTACTAGATTCACGTGTGCCACAATCAGAAAATCCATGATCACAGGGTAATTTGAAACTTGGTGCAACAATGCAACCAATGATTTTGTTAGTAAAAACGGAGGAACAATGCGATGGATGCATCTCCATGAGATGAGGTGAGGACTCTAGAGGACCCGGGTCAAATGGGACAGTGTCAAAGAGTGCCACAGCTTTGCCGTAGTTGCAGGTAGGAACATTGAAGTAAGGAGGAAATAGTTTAGAGAGTAAACAATGGAGTGACCCTATTATATCATCATCGTTACAACAGAGGACCATGACACCTAGCCCTTGCTTTGCCTGAAGCTCGAAAGGGTTGTGAGATACAGGAAATATGGTCGATGGCGTTGTCAGGTGTTATCTCCAAACAAACTATATCTGATACAACCAACGGACTTTAAACAAAGTTAACGACTGAATCTGAATCAACTTCCGAATTGGGACCCAAAGTCTGTGAAAGCTGCCCAAGCATTTCATAAAAGGGCGCAAATGCAGTGGCGACGAGGTTCGGAATCTCACGTTTGAAACGTTGTTGGAACTCATGCCTAAGATGAAAGCAATATTGGTATGCCGAATACATTGACATGGCAGTGATGAAATTTCAATTAAAGCACCAATGGTACAACCCACTTAATCTGGATGTATCGAAAAGAAGCACTCTTCCAGTGAGTGTTTACTTCTTATCATTCATCATAACAAAAAAGGGTTTCAAGTACAGATTATATAATGCAAGTGTAGCATAACAAACTTGCGAAATTTGCGGGAATGTAAAAACAACGGAAAGATAAAAAGAAGTGGCTTGTGCTCTTCACACTAATAATCCTTCACCCACAAAGGCTTCATGATTTGTCTGCTATCTGACTCTTCATCACTATTGGGTTCATCCATGACATGAATTGGGCTTTCGCTTAAAGGGGGTGTATCATGTATATGGTGTCTGACACAGACACATGTCTAACACCAATACATATAGCTACATTCAATCACTTCCATTTTTAACGGTCTACGTGTCAGTGTTGTCTCAGGCGTACTTGCCAATGCTTTCATAGCTAATTCCAACAACCCCAACAAGGAAAAAATCTATATATAAATAAAATAAAAATGCCTCTAATTTTCTAGATTTTGTTTCAACAAACCTTAAATCAAACAAATTCCAAAACCCCAGATGAAAAAAACCAAACCTTCTCATATATTTTTGAGGAAATCAACCAAATTTCTCATTAGCAGCCAAAAACTTTACAATTAAAGTCCAAAAGAAACAAATACAAATCTTGTAATAAAAAACAATGAAACAAAAAACAGAGTAAAGTACCTGTTTAGAACTACATTCATAAGTTCCAAAAGGCAAATCACCAACAAGAAGAGGAGTCTTAGCACCACGAGCAACAGCACGACAATGAACAAGCATTTCATCTAAAGTAATAGGTAAAGTAGTGTCATGACCATGAACAACCATGGAAGCAGAATCACCAACAAGACATATATCAATGGCGGCTGTATCAAGGTGAACAGCAGAAGGGTAATCATAAGCAGTTACCATTGTTATTGGTATTGAGTTTCGATGTTTTTGTCGAAGTTGTGAAAGTGTTACCCTTTTATTTTGTGGTGTTGGTCCTGAATATACTGTGTTTTCTGGTAGATTGCTCATGGAACGAATGTGTTTTTGAAGAAATGAATGGTGAAGTGTTGTTGTTCGGAGTATAGACCTTAGAAACGACATAGTTGTGATGCAGAGAGAGAGAGAGAGAAGGTACTCCGAATCTAAACTGAACTAGTTTCTATGTACTATGTACTTTACAATCAATTTTGTGATGATTCGTTGATTCATGAGTATTTGGTTTTCGCTTCCTCAAAGAAGTGTTGTTGTTTGTTTTGTCATCACATTCGGGAGTCCAGATCCACTCCAGTACTCTTATGCTCCAGTTTTCCAGTTCCTCTCATAGATGAGTGACACGTGGAAAAAATAGTAATCATCGGTTGAGATTTAAAGGGAGCGTTTTGTACCGAAAAAAAAAACTAAAGAGAGACGCAATCACAATCTAATCACCGTCGTGCCTCCGCTCCTCCCATCTTCTCTTCTCTTTCTGGTTTTTTCTTTCTTCCTTTTCTCATATAACAGATCTTGTGACTCCTCCGTTTCAATCGAACTCCACTGCAGGCGCCGCCGTGATAGACCACCACTCCGTTATGCTTTTCTTCGTTTAAAATTCACTATTTTGATTCTGCAATTTTTTTACAAATCTTTCTGCAAACTAGTTCCAGATCTTTTCAAAGTGGTCAAATAATTGCAGAATTTGTTTTCCAAAAACACTCTGCAATGGATCACAGTCATTGACAAATTGAAATTGAACACTAAAATTGGAGATTACAGCCTAAAAATGGAATATGTGATGAAGATGAGAGAGATGGTGAGGCGATGACGGGGGTGAGCAGCGAGATGGTGCAGTAGAGACGGCGGCGAGAGATGATGTTAGTTCACAACTTCACGCAGATGTTGTTACTTCAGTGTTTCGTTGTGACTTTTGCATTTTAATCACATCCATTAAAGTTTTTAATCGCCACGTGTCATTCATCCGGAACAAAACTGGAGGAAATGGAGCATAAGAGTAATGGAGTGGATCTGACTCCCACATTCCGATGTTTGGATTTGAACACTTCATTCTTTGAGAGTTCGGATCCGCTCCAGTCTCCAGTTTGCAGGTTGCCTTACTGATTTGTGACACATGGCAAATGTTTTTCAACGGTTCAGATTAAATAACTTCAAATCTTTATGCAAAAAAGAAAATCCCCAAATCTTTGCAAAGTAGTTTCATTTGGAATAGAGGGAGTGTTGAGAATAATGCCTAAATATCTTTTTTGAAGATTTTAGAATTAAATATAGTTTAGATTTATATTTGAAATAAAATATTATTAGGATTTAAGATTTATATTTCTGTTTAGAATTTTAAGGATTTGATTGTTTTTTTAGAAGATATGATTTAGAAATTTGTTTTATGTAGCTCTATATATAGAGTCATGTAGTTATGAATAAGATAATGAGAAAGAAAAACAAAAACATGAGAGTTTTCTCAATGTAACAATATATTTTCTTCTCCGTTTTCTCCATCAAATATATCCCACCAAATTCCGCAATACCAAAAACACAAAAAAACCATATCAGGGAGAAGGGGAACTGAGAATGAGGTAGTTTCATTTGAAAAGTAGATTGTTAATTAGAAGAAAATAGGCAAAAAAGAAAGAAAAAGAACAACGGATTTGCACGTCAAATTACGTGTATGGTTGGTGATTGAAGAAATGAGGTAGTTTCAATTTCTTATTTCTATGTGTAATGAAGAGCGGAAAGGGAAAACCGAGAGTGAGAGAGTGTAAATGCGTAACAGAGGAAGCAAGTTTCATTTCTCTTTAATTTTATTAATTTTGGTTCTTTTATCTGAACGGTTGAAATCAATTTTTCCACGTGTCACGCATTAGTGAAATAGACTGGAAAACTGGAGCAAAAAGGGACTGAAGCATATCCAAACTCGGTTTTCGCTTGACCTACTTGACTCAGACTCAGCGGTTAGAGTATCGCTTTCATACGACGAGAGTCATTGGTTCAAATCCAATAGTAGGTAAGATCGAAAGCCCTGCGTTTGACATCATGATAGCAAGCACGGACTGACGGAGTCAAATGGGTTCTTTTATCTGAACGGTTGAAATCATTTTTGCCACGTGTCACGCATCAGTGAAATAGACTGGAAAATTGGAGCAAAAATGGACGGGAGCATATGAAAAAGAGAAATTATGAATTATTTTATAAAAGTGAAATTATATTTTTTGCTGTTTTACCGTGTGAATTATTTGATCTTAATGAACAGTCGAGATCATTTTAATATATATACTCTTTTCAGTCCTTAATATAAGAAGAAATTCATTTTTTAGATACATTTAATGTATCTAAAAAGTGAATTAAATGTATCTAAGAAGTGAATTTCTTCTTATATTAAGGACCGAATAAAGTATAATCCACGTGATAACTTTTCTATCAAATATCAACATGGATACTTTTACTAGTAGTTAAAATGACAATTATCACAGGAAACACGAATAGAAAATTGCGAGTTATTTAGCTGAAAACTTTTCTATCAAATATCAACATGATACTTTAGTAAATTTAACTTGTGTTATATATGATATTTACAAAAAAAAAAATTAATTACACTTAACTAATTTTTTAACTATCTTTCTCAATCACCATAAAATAAATAACTTCTTTTTTTGGAGGGAATAAAATGGAGCAATTTTTATGTGGCTATCATTAATGAGAAACTTAGATATTTAAATACAAGGCAGGTAGCAACTCATTCCAACTTTGGTCTCTTCTCTATTCTAGTTTCATGGCATTGTCTGTTATTGCTTCCATTACCTCAATCAACACTACTCACAATCACCACAATTCTTTCTTCTTTCCACCAAAACAACATCACTACAATCATAACACCAGAAGAATACATAGGTTTCAATGCAATGGAACAAACCCAAATCATCAAGAGTCTCAAACTAAGAACAATGCATTTCTTAAAGTAGCATGGTATAGTTCTGAGCTTCTAGGCATTGCTGCTTCTGTTTTCCGTTCTTCATCTGGTGAAGATCAAGCTTCTCCTCTTAGACTTCTTGAAACCATTGATCGTGCTTCTGTTGTGGATACAATTAAACAAGACTTTGAAAGATCTTATTTTGTCACAGGTTTGATCACATGGTTTTTGTTATCTTATGTGGGTTAATACCAATTTATTTTATTTGGATCCTTCTTAAGATATGTTATAGTTTCAATTTTATGTATGGTTTGTTAAATTATTCTCGTCTTTTTTACATATCATTTTGGATGATTAATTTGGGGGAAAAAAGTTTTATACTTAATTAAAATTAAGAGTGAAGACCCATTTGATCATTCATGGATTTCTGACAGGACAATTTAGTTTCTGACAAAATAAAACTCAAATTAGTCAGTAGGGGTGCTCGCGGTGCGGTTCGGTTCGGTTTTGAGTCAAAAAGTCATCCCAACCGCAAGATAAAAATACATGCGGTTCGGTTTGGTTCGGTTGGTTTTTAAAAAGTCATCCAATCCAAACCAAACCAAACCAATGCGGTTAGGATCGGTTCGGTTGGTGCGGTTTATCGCGATATAAAAAAGATGACGATATTACCAACTTGTTACGAAATAAACATAGGAAATTTCAATTTATTTATTGTTTACGTGATATAATATGCATATACACAAATTGCATATACATAAGAACTTGTTTTTAATACCAATAATATAATTTTGGATCGCGTTAAATGATATGTTTTCACAGCGTAGTGTTTTATGGACTCAATTTGGATTGAGCTTGCTAAGTTGGACTAGGTAATATGTTGATTGCTATTAATTGATATAGTTAAGTTAAGTATTGCGGTTTGGTTCGGTTTTCTAAAATGAAAACCGCAAACCTAACCAAACCGTGCGGTTTAGATGAAAAACTATCCGTGCGGTTTAAACTAAATGCGGTTTTTTGCGGTTTCGGTTTGGATTGTTTCGGTTTGCGGTTTTACTTTTGGATTGGTTCGGATATGATCACCCCTATTAGTCACTGATATTTTGATATTGAGGACAAACTATAGTCCCTGAGTTACAATAGAAGAACTAATTTGTCCCCGATATGAAAATGTTATGGACTAATTTAGGTTTCATTTTTGTCGTCTAAAATGTGAAGGACCAAAATGAGTCTTCATTCTAAAACTAAAATAGTAGATATGTTTTAGGGAAAGGGTATAACTAATTCAAAAATGTTAGTTATTTCTCATAGTTACCAATAAATGTTGGGTATGCCTCATAGTTACTGATAAGTAGGCAGGTTAGTTAGGGAGGGCCAAACGTTGGTTGGGTTGCAACTGTGGGGGGTGGGGTGGTTCAACCCTGCGGTACGATTCAGGGCTAATGTTGTATTATGTACCGCAATATTTAATTAAATACGTTGGTACAATGTAAATTCTAAGCTTGAAATAATAATTCAAAGGAATTGAAGCTGCTCTGTAGTAAGAGATGTAGACACAATTGGCTGAACTTTGTGATCAAATATCGCGCGCGCGCACGCGTGTGTGTGTTTTCTACTTCTCTGTCTGTATTGCTTTCGTATCTTTTACTTTTATTAGACAATAATGAGGAGAAGATAGACTCAATGAATAACTAGAGTTAGTGTAGTAGAATTAATTTAAGTAGAAGGTCAATGTTACTTCCATAGTAGAATTATTGACTGATGCATTGGTTACAGGCTTCTCTTCATATTCATCGCCATCAACATGGTTTGCATACGCATTGTTGTAACATTTCCACGCCCCCAATTTGTTGGATAGCCATGTTTCTTGTAACATACTTTGCCATTTCCACTACCTCTTCCTTGAGGACCACCACCATTTCCTCTACCTCTTCCATAGGATTTTGATCCTTCTACTGCATTGACCATCGAAAAGACTTCGTTAATCAAAGGCGTCAGTTCCATCAACAAAACCTGTGATGCTACACCTTGATACTCATCATTCAATCCAATCAAGAATTGTATAATTCTGTCTTCTAACTTGAAAGATCTATTATTCCTCATTGCCACACAAGTGCAAGGTATTGGACAATTACAATTAGGCAAAGGCCTGTACTGTTCTAACTCTTCCCATAAAGCTCTCAATGCAGTGAAATATTCAGAGATTTTACGATTACCTTGTTTGAGATTTGCAATTTCTTGATGAAGCTGTGCTACTCGAATTATATCACCACGCATAAATCGATGTTTGAGATTGTTCCAGACATCAATCGCATGCTCGCTAAAGACAACACTCTCAGTAATTGAAGGAGTAATCGAATTGATTATCCAAGAATGCACCAGATTGTTACATGTCGCCCATGCTGCAAAGTTCATATCCTCTTCCATTGGAATTTCATTTGATCCATCAACAAACTTGAACTTATTTTTCATTGCAAGTGCCCTTCGCATCTTCAATGCCCAGGCATGATAATTCTCTCCGTTCAGTGCCGATGTGACACAGACGGTGGTTGGATTTTCCGACGGATGAACATGATAGGGATCTAGGGATTGCGAATGATCTTGATTCACCTGATTCTGACTTCCTTGACCTCTCGCCATTACAAATTGAACGGTTGAAACTGAACAATCAAGAAACTGATACAAAAGGAAAAACTGAAGCTGAAAAACAAAAAAATAACTAACTCTAGTTATTCGTTGAGTCTATCTTCTCCTCATTATTCTCTAATAACTTTTGATAGTGTACTTTGAGTATAGTATGCTATTTCATACATGTTAATTAACTTGCAAATGTTTGCTTCCTATGTAATGATTTCGTTGAGTCTATCTTCTAGTTAGTATTTTGATTATAATCAGAAGATTCACATGATTGATCTATCCTTCCCAACTCTCAGGAGATCTCACATTGAATGCATATGAAGAGGATTGTGAATTTGCGGATCCAGCCGGCTCTTTCAAAGGGCTTCAGCGTTTCAAAAGAAACTGTACTAATTTTGGATCCCTTCTGGAGAAGTCAAATATGAATCTTATGAAGTGGGAAGATTTTGAGGTGAGGATAAGCTTTAACACTTCTCTACTGCTTTCTCAAATATAGTTTTGCAACTTAAGTTTCAAAATGTAGTTGTGGTTTAAGCTGCGGATTACCTTGCAACCCTTGAGGATAAATGCTACTGTTGCAGCTACAATTGTAGTTGCGACATAGTTGGGAAGACCTAAAACCCCTTTACAATATTGTCGCAAATGCAATTGTGGATTATCTCATGCTGTTGGTGCAGTGTTAGCTGCTTAGCTTTGTAATCTAAAGGGACATAGTTCAATCTCCTGCTACACATCCGACTTTAGAAACTCGTGTTTTCTATTTTTTTAAATTCAATACTTTTTATTGAGTGATTGTTGTTTCTTTAAAAAGCTTATAGTGTATCTTCATAAACTTTATTCCATGACAGGATAAAGGAATTGGCCACTGGAGATTCAGCTGCATCTTGTCCTTCCCATGGAGGCCTATTCTTTCTGGTAAATTTCAAGCCTATCGCTGTGGCATGTATACATATTTGTCTATATTGTATTGTATTTATCTGCATATCAATGGAACCTCGGAATTTCTTTCATTTTTCATACTATTGGTTGAAGGCTCAAATTAAAATGAGTCAGATTTTTAATAGAATATGTGACAATTACAAAACGCTTATTTAGCTGCAAGCAATAAAAAGAAGCTTAAATTATATTGTATGGTACACAGTTTGACCATGTTAATATATGCTGCAGCAACTGGATACACAGAATATTACTTTGATGCACAATCAGGAAAAGTATGCAGGTGAGAAAAATCTTCAATTATGTTGACAGATATTTCTACCATTGTTTGATTTCAATTGTGAATACATTTGACTAATATTAATTTGAATACGTTTTAAAATGAAATCTTATGCGAGTCGGTTATTAGTATTTAGGGTTATCATTTTAAAGCCAATTCTCTCCATTGCCTCCATGAATTTCTTTCAAGCACAGTTAATTGAAGTTATCATTTTGAAATCATCTGAATATCTGAAAAAATTTCAGGCATGTGGAGCATTGGAATGTTCCAAAATCGGCTTTGTTCAAGCAAATTCTAAGGCCTAGCAAGGGATTTGGCTTAAAAGATTATGTGACTAGGTGGTTGAAATTTTTCCAGTGAGTCATTAAATTTACAAAGATTTTGCGACAATGCCAATGTTTAATTATGCACACTAAGCCTGTGTGGTATTATTATGTACTAATTTTAGAAGTGTATGATAGGAGCTTCTGACATAGTAGGAATATCCTGTATATATGTGGTTTACCAGATTAATTAGGACTGTGAATGTGGTTTTGTTACCAAAAAAATAAAAGAGAGAAAAAGAGAGTTTATTTTTTCCTTTTCTTTTGTTACTTTAAAATAAAGTTTCTTTTTTAATGAACATAAAGTAATGTAAAGTGAAGTGTTTTTTATTATTGATAGATTGTTCTGTACAATTTTTGGCCTTTACATGTGTTGGTTTATGTTAGGATGTGAAATAATGCTTAATTAGAGTAGTTAAAGTAGTTAAGGGTTTTATAGAAGTTAGTTTTTTTTTTTTAAACGTATAGTAGTTAGTTGAGTTGTTAAAGGGCTATTTGTATAAATAGGAGAACACAATGTAGAGTTGATCACTATTGAATATTGTCAACATTGTGAATAGAGTAGTAACTTAACTCTATTGTGAAGGGGAAACCCTTGGAGGAGCAAAATGCTCACAGGCTAGCCGTGAGGTTTTTTTATTAAATCTGTAGTTCAGGGAATTCCGGCATATTTCTTGTGTCTTTCTTATGCCGGAATCTTTAGAGGTAGAGATTGAATGAATTATAAAAACCTTTTGGTGGGGATGACAAAGAGGAGCTCGTAGAGGGATTAATTGGATGAAGTGGGAGAAGTTGACCATGCGAAAGGAGTTTAGAGGTTTGGGGTTTCATGACTTTCATGGCTTTAATCTAGCTATGTGGGGAAACAAGGTTGGAAATTTATGACCAACCCGGATACTATACTAATAAGAATTTTCAAAGTCAAATATTCACATGGGGAATTTTTAGGAGTGGCCTTGGAGCACAATCCGAGTTATGTATGGCGTATTGTATAGTCAACCCGATCGATACCGGAGGAATGCTATTGTTGAAGGATTGGGTATGTAGAATTATCGCAGTTTGGGATGTGCCCCTTGGCTTGGCTGAGAAATGTGGAGGCTCCTGCTATTGCAATTTGCAACATTAAGGCCAAGACACATATAGAGCATGTTGGTGCACCAACTCGTAGACCAAAATAATGGTAAGTGGAATGAACAATTGGTGAGGGAAATTTTTTATGACATAGATATGGAGGAGATTTTAAGAATTCAGTTACTTGATGTCTCAAAAAGGGACCAAATAATTTGGCGGTTTGATAAATGATAAGCATGGAAATTATACAGTGAAAAGTGCTTATAGGGTGTGTATGGAGAAACTATTCAATCATGATGAGCTCAAAGTTTCGGGAGATTGGTCACCTACTCACCTATTTGGTCACTTCGAGCACCACCTAAGGTACGTACTTTCATATGGCGATTATTGAGGAATTGCTTGCCAAATTGTATAAATCTACAGACTAGAGGTGTAATCTGTCCGCCTTGGTGTGTAGGTTGTGGTGATGCCATGGAAAAAAACTGGCGTATGTTCTTGCAGTGCCTGTGCAGTGTTGGTTTCTGGCAGAATATGGGAATCAAGGATGGACTCGACGCAATTATGGCCAGTGCAGCTAGTTTTGCATAACTGTTCTTCAAACTCTGTTAGTGGCTGGATCGTGGAAATTTGGCCTCATTATTCATGGTATTATGGAGCCTTTGGTACTGGCTCGAGCATCTCAGGTGCAGCAAGCTTGGTGTCATGCTCGGCCTGATCATAACAGAAGTAAAACGCAATAGCAGATGCATAACAGATGGGATCCTCCTCTTTATGGCACTGTAAAATGCAACGTCGACGCTGCAATTTTCTCTTCATCAGACTGTTGGTACTAACAATAGACTATGCAGCACACTTCTCCTAATACTCTCTTATTTGTTACAGTAAAATTTAAAGTGATTTGACTACTTTGAAAATAGGCTACAATTAATAGTGATAGCATGCTTTGCTTTCTTTCAAGGCCTTAATTGCAGTTAAGATCCCAAATACTGCTAATGGATCATTTGCCATCATAAAATAAAGTATTTTCCATGATAATTCTGTCCACATTTAATCTTAAATGTAACTACGGAATACACTAAAAAGATTATGCAGTGTAACATCGGTCGGTGTTGATCCTTAATAAATTGGATAAGAATAGCGTTGTACATGGGTTGGACAAACCCGGTTGACCCAAAAAAAGGGTTGAGGCAGATAATTGGGTGAGTATGGACTTGAAAATGAAAAACCATACAAAAATTGGGTTGCAGATAAAATCGGACGCAACCAAAAAAAACTCACTTACCCACCGACACAATAGTGCTACGTTTTTTAAAATATTTTTCACATAAATACTAAAGATTTTACTTTTGCCATTTGATCCTTAAAAAGAGAAAAGTCTAAGGTTCAATACATCAATTTTCAAAACAAGCTGTATGCACATGTATTCCAAACGGCAAATGCATTACTTTTCAATACTTCGCAGTTTCGATGCATTCTCTGATCCTTTCCTTGGAGTCTTCACTCTTCGACTTTCTTTCGTCGTTTAAAACTAGTGATGTTAAAAACATATCATTCTTTGAAAATATTAAAAATATGTTATTTTTATGAAAAAAAATGATATTATTTTATGATGCTAAAAAATAGTAAACTTAGGCTACAATATTTTTTAAGAAAATAAAAAATTGAGTTATTCATATGTAAAAATACGATGATTTGTCGTTTTAATATATTAAAAAAAAAATTTGGATAACCTACTACCCACCAACCTAACCCAAAAAATGAGTGGGTTTACCCAACCCATCTCAATGGTAAAATAAGTGGTTATTTTACTCGACCCAATCAGAGTGCCTTATGTGATTTGAGTTTTAGTTTTGGTCTTACTTAATATAATCCAGCCCATGTACACCCTTCCCGAAAAATATATATATTTTTGGATGAAAATGAACCAAATATGTTAAAAACAAATGTCAAAAACATGTCAAAATATTTTATAATGTAAGGTAGGAGTACGTTTTATCCCACATTTTGAAAAGAATAACATTTCATTGACATTTATTTTATTTCTAAAAAATATTATAAATAAAAAATTAAAATATTGAAATGTGAGGAATACACAAAAATTAATTTGTTTTTAGTAAAAAAATAAAAACTTGTTAATTTGTTCATGTAGTGTAAGTTGTGGGATCAGTATTGTCTGACTTTTGCGCGGGAAAGGTACCTGCCTTTCAGTCAACTATGACCATCTGATCAATCTAATGTTCCTAATTGAGCTACGTGTTCATCGCTATTTAAATAAAACAATTAAAAGCTTTTCCCAAAGTCAGTCTGAATCACACACATAACCCCTGGCCAATCGCACCACCATATACATGTCGTCGATCTACTGCCGATTCGCAACACCACCACACACTGTCAACAGCTGTCGACCTATACCTCCATGCCGGTGTTTCTTCTGTTTTGCGAGGGTGAAGATTACCAGTGTGCCATGTTATTGAAGAAAATGAAACCTGTGATGGAAATTGCTTGCTAATGTGATTTCTCTTTTTTATTGGAAATTGCTTGCTAAGGGAACCTGTGATGGAAACTTGTTTGCAACAAACTCCCCTCTTTTGCTGTGTTTTATTTCCAGAAGAAAATGAAAATTTGATTAAGAGTTAGTTAGATATGGATTTAACTGAATCTCTATGAACTGTTCAGATCTGGTTGGTTACGCTGGTGTGCGGTCGCTGGTTTGGTGGTGAGTGGTTTTAAAGTTTTAACGATGGCAGCAGGTGGGAGAAGGAGAAGAAGATGGTTTTCGTCCTTATTTTTTTCCAATATCTTTTGAAGAAATAATGACACGTGGCACAATGATTGATCCAAGGGCTCATAAGTCACCTGCCTTTGAGGGAAGAAAGTTAGAGAAT
This sequence comes from Trifolium subterraneum, assembly GCA_951799995.1. Lineage (NCBI taxonomy): Eukaryota > Viridiplantae > Streptophyta > Magnoliopsida > Fabales > Fabaceae > Trifolium > Trifolium subterraneum. The sequence goes on from OX637462.1 coordinate 56,108,407, forward strand.
TTTTTTTTTTTTTTTTGATATCATAGAGGGACTAAGCCCAAAAAGAAATTACAAAGCAATCAAACGAGGGGTGTTGAACCCCTTAACATCAGCAAAAAATAAATTTCTAATATTACTCGGACAAGTCTCAAAGAAGACAATGTTGCAATCTAATATGCAACCCATACTTGCCAATGCATCCGCACACTTGTTTGTCTCACGATAGGAGTGTGATATCTTCACTTCCCACCGATCATCCAGCAATCTTCTAATGCTTTTAACCAAAGAGAAACCCAAAGCACTACTAGTTATACCATTCATGATCATCTTTACTACAGAGATTGAATCAATGTTAACTTCAACCTTACGATATCCCTTCCTCCCGACAAGCTTCAATCCTTCAAGCACACCCCATAACTCAGCTATAAGCGCGCTACTAGTACCAACAAATTTTGCCAATCCACCACACCAATTTCCTTGATGATCTCTTATGATGCCTCCACAACCCGACAAACCTTCACCTTTACATGCTCCATCTGTGTTGAGCTTCACCCATCCTTCCTCCGGTACCTTCCAACCAATCCATTGCAGTCGCTTTTGTATCGTATTGATAGGTTTACGATCCATGCAAGCGTTATAATAATGACTGCAACACTGCAATATATGCACGACTTCATGCACAGGTCGACTAAATTCATCAACATGTTGCTCTTTATTACGCCACGACCACAAACAATGACAAGCCGTCGCCCAAAAATCCTCCCATCGAATACCATTAATTCTGTCAATATCACTTGACAAGTTATAATTAATCCAACTATCAAGATCACCTCCAAAAAATAATCCACGAGACTCACAAGGGACTACACTCAACCACATATTCCTCACTATTGTACAATCACGTAAGGCATGTATACAAGTTTCTTCCACATTACCACAAAAGGTACACATGGCGTGACACAAGCCCATCATTGCCTTTCTACTATTGGTTAGCAACCTATCATGAGAAACTAACCATATAAAGCATTTAACTTTCTCTGTGACATGTAATTTCCATAACAATTTCCAAGTTCTAGCTTCATAGTAATTATCAAAACCACACAACACACTATACATATCAGAGACTGAAAATTTCTTGCTACCAGTACCTGAACCAAGCTGTTGATCATCACCATTTACATCAGATGGAGGCCAAATAGCTGATATTTTAAGATTTCGAGTAAGCCGCTATGGTGAAATTGGTAACAGATTGACCGACATCCAACCCCTCATCATACTCCAATTCCACTCACCACTACTGTCAACTAGATCACATACTTTGGCATTTTGTAACTCTTCTGGAATGGCTAAATCAAGATCAGTTATTCGCAGTCCAACGTCAATCCAAGCACTCGTCCAAGCGTCCACAGAATAACCATTACCAACTGCCCAGAAACTATATTTATTCAGATTAGAGCTCAATTTAACTATATTCTTCCACAAGCTAGAGGCTGATGCTTTAATTACCATATTTTCACTAATAGTTTGACAACTATATTTTCCACGCAAAACTTCGCACCATAAATCGCTTGCACCAGAATTAAACTTCCAACTGAGCTTTAAGAGACAAGCTTGATTCATAGTATCTAGTCTGTGCAAGCCTAATCCACCAAAACGCTTGGGTCGGGTCACATCCTCCCATCTCATTGCATGATATTTATTATTACCTTCAGTCTCCCCCCATATAAACTTCCTCTGCAGCATGTTAGTTTCCTCTAGACATCCCTTTGGTATACGATTCGTCATCATTGGGTAAATAGGAGTAGCTTCAATCACACTCTTAGCCAAAGTGACTCGTCCTGCAAAGGACAACTGATTAACCTTCCACCTTGCCAACTTAGCACTCACTTGATTAATTATGTACTAAAAGTCTGAGCGCCGAGGAGCATTTCCTGTCAGAGGAACACCCAAGTACTTCCCAAGATGATTTGTTTCTCGAAATCCTGATTTTTGTACCAACTTATTCCTTATATGTCTGCTCACATTTTTGGAAAATAATATACTCGTCTTTTCATAACTCACCTCTTGACCAGACATGCTGCAAAATTTAGTAAGAATATTCATCAGACAATCCATTTGATTCTCAGTAGCTTCCCCGAATAAAAGCAAATCATCCGCAAACATAAGATGAGACACATTCAGACCATTTCTCCCAGCCCTCAACGTCTTCCAAAGGCCCTCATTAACAGCATGCATAATAAGATGTGATAATTTGTCCATACAAAGGACAAACAAATAAGGAGAAATAGGATCACCTTGCCTAATTCCTCGTTGAGGTCGAAAAAATTCAGCACGCGCTCCATGCCATTTCACATTTGTTTCAACACTAGTAATGGCGTGCATAATCACATTAATCACATCAACCGGAAGCTTTAATTCAGACAAAATTCGCCAAACAAACTCCCAACTGAGTTTATCATAAGCTTTAGACAGATCAACTTTAATGGCGAAGTAACCTTTCTTCCCCTTCATCTTCTGCATACTGTGAACCATCTCTTTAGCTACAACAATATTCTCATGAATATTTCTCCCTGGCACAAAGCCAGTTTGAAAAGGAGAAATAATTTTGGGAATTACATTCTTGAGTCTCTCCACTACCACCTTGCTAACTACTTTATAAATAGTGTTACAAAGCGAGATAGGGCGAAATTGTTTTACATACTCAGGCTTCTCAACTTTTGGGATAAGACAAATATCAGTTTGGTTCACCATAGCTATTTCACTTGGATCTTTCCAAACTCTACAAACGAAATCATATACCGTTGTCCCCAGTATATCCCACGAGTGCTGGTAGAAACCTGCTGGATATCCATCCGGACCAGGAGCCTTCCACGGACTCATGCAAAACACGGCATTCTTGACTTCTTCTTGCGTAATAGGTGCAGCCAAAGTAGCAAGGTCATCATTCTCTATATGAGGATATGTGATATCTGTCTGAACCCAATCAATACGATGATTATTAATAGTAAAAAGAGTTTTATAAAAACTATTAACTAAATCATGAATATGCTTAGTTTCTTCTATCCACTCTCCTTGTTCATCTTTAAGCATCACAATATTGTTCCTTCTCCTCCTACTAACAGTTTTCAAATGGTAGTACAAGGTATTCCGATCACCATCCGCTAACCATTTTGCGCGAGATCTTTGGAACCATATTAGCTCCTCTTTTTTTAAAATCATGTTGAGTTCTTCTTGCAATTTGAGCTCTATGTTCCTAAGACCTCCATGAAAGTTACCAGTCTGTAATTTTAATTGAATGCCTTCCAATCTAGCCATTAACCCTTTCTTTTTCCATATCACTTGGTCAATAGTATACAACTTCCAATTTTTTAGCTTACTCTGAAGCTTTCTAAGATTATTAACCACACTAACATCACCATCCCATTCATTCTTCATCATATCATTATACGATTCATCTATAAGCCAAGCACTCTCAAAACGAAACTGACGAGGTGCAACAGGATGAGAGTTTCCACCAGGCGCTATTAAAATTGGGTGATGGTCCGAGAAATCAACCCTCGGCAACACCTTGATAAAACCATCCGGAAACTCTAGTCTCCACTCTTCATTTCCCATAGCTCGATCAAGTCTCTCAAAAATTCTTTGACCACCATGGAACAAAGGCCCTCTCCATGTAAATTTAGGGCCAACAGCCCCTAAGTCTAACAACTTACAATAATCAATTCTATCTCTAAAAATGTTGCATTTTCTAGTTGAGGCAGGAGCCCCACCTCGCTTTTCTATACTCCATGCAATATCATTAAAGTCACCTGCTACCATCCATGGTTTACACATTCCATTTGCTATTATCTTTAAATCCTCCCATAACATTCTATGATTGTCTTCATTCGGACTAGCATAAACAGCTGTAAAATACCACTCCTTCTTTGATGGGTAATTAACCTTCATGTGAATACATTGAAACTTCTTACTACACAAAGCAACATTGATTAAATAAGTCTTCCACACAACAACAATACCACCAGCATATCCATTGATTTCAGTTGCAAGAAACTCGTCAAAACCTAACAACTCAAACGTTCTCCGCAATTTTGTTGGGTCACATTTGGTCTCAACAATCACCAACATAACAGAATTATGAATCGATATATATTGCTTACAATAACGCATAAAAGATGTGTTGGCTGCCCCACGACAATTCAACACAAATATTTTATGATGTGCTATCATTATCACAATAAAAATTCAAAAATTGAGAATCAAAAGAAGCTCGGTATTAGGAGAGGTTAGGAGTCTCTCCAACATTCTCCATGTCATAATCCACTGAGCCAAGAGAGCTAGTCTCACTAGCATCAACAAATTCCTCATTATCAACCATGAGACTCTTCTCATTTTGCAAAACTGGTGGTCTATTTGCTGGGGGTGTAGATAGCCAGTTTGGAGGTCTGGGTATGTTGGGTTGAACAATATGTTCGCCTAATTGACCATCATTATTATTTTTTGCACCCCCAATATTATCTTCTATTGCCATATTATTGCTCTCATTTTTTCCACCACATCCTGCTATTTCTTTTCCATTAGGCCTTGAACCTTGAGTTTCCCCCATATATTGCACACTTTTTTCCCCCATATTAGTTGCTCCTGACACCACCTTTTTTACTGCTGCACCTCCTGATTTACTTTTGAAATTAACACTCCCACGTGTAGCCAACTTGTTATCACGCACCCCCTGCTCAATTGTTCCACCGTTACTTCCTTTTTTATGCTTTATGGTTTGCATAGAAGGCAAGTTTCTATTTCCTTCCTTATTTGTTTTCCCATTTGTCTCCTTTTCTTCTTGCCTAATACCTCTCTCCATATCATCTGTATTATGATCATTTATTTCTCCGATATCATTATTCAAGGAAGCAAATCTTGACCCCGAAATTATGGAATCTCCATTCAACTTCTCCATCAACTGCTGCCCCTTTCCTCCGGTCACCGGATTCTCTTTCTCCTTCCGACTACGACGCTGTTTCTTAACCACCATCCATGGCCCCTCGACGTTGTTTCCTGTTCCCACACTGCTACTAGCACCGTGACCTCCAATGACTCCTTGAGCTTCATGTCCTCCACCATTACCAGCAATTGGGTTCTTAATTTTATCTGGACAACCTTCTTTATAGTGGCCAAATTTACCACAAGTGATACAAAGAAGGTGAAGCCCTTCATACTCAACAGTGTATTTCTTCTCCTTTATAGTGAACATAGCAAGCAACGGTTTAGTAAGATCAACCTCGACACATAAACGAGCATATTTTCCCCTTTCTTGCGTCAAAGTATTCTTATCCACCTTCACCGTTCGTCCAACCCTATCTCCAATAAACTTCAGCACTTTAGCGTCATAAAACTCTATCGGCAATCCTGAAATTCGCACCCACACCGCAACTTTTTCAATGGTGTCACTAGCTGGATGAAAATTGGGACACCATTCTTTAACAGTTAAATAGTGATCATAAATAAACCATGGCCCATTCGTAAGTGCATGATACTGATCTTCCTCATTAGAAAAGGCTACCAAGTAATAGTCATTACCTAGATCAATGATATTAATAACTCCCTTCCTAATCCACATCGTTTCAGCCTTGTTTCCAATGCCTTGTACCCAGTTCTTCTCCCCAACAACTTCACAATGCCGATAAATTCTTTTTTCCTCCTGTTTTGGAAACACAAAGGCAGGACAATCATAGTTCCCTTCTTTGCGCTCTTCAACCCTCATTCCTTCAGACTCGTCCTCCATATCATCATCATCAGACTTTTCCTCCTCTATAACCACCTTCTCTTCATCTCCATTCCTCCCCAGAACCGTCTCTTTGTACGATTTCTCCTTGGCATCATCGCTCCCTTTTGTCTCTAACCGGCCGCTATCAGTATTTTGTAACTCTGACAGATCATTGTAGTCTTTGGGTAGTGATGATTGATTAGAGAATTCGTACTCTTCCACCTTTGATTTTCTTTGTACTTCGTTGTTGCAGATCAAGTTCATCTTTTGTTTTTTCTCTGTTTGCGGTTTGTGCCCTAGCAGAGCTCATAGCGTTTTATTATTGTTAATACTATATAGTGACGAAAGTTAGAGAATATTGATCCGTAAGTTGTGTAACCCTTCTCGCGTTTTTCTTCACTCTATAACACTACTCTACTGTTTTTGGTGACACACCCTCTTCCATTTTTTGCCAAGGTATGAAACCTATTTCCTTATCTCTGAAAAACCCTAATCAAAATCATTAAAATAATAAACAATGTTTAAATCTCGTAAGTATATGTATGTGATGTTGTTTTTGCATTCGTTCAGGATGAAGATGTCACTGATTCGGCCTCTTTTAACGAGGCCAGGATTCAGCACAAGCTCTGAGAAATTGGTTGCCTCTGTACTGTTTGAAAGATTGCCTGTGGTTATTCCCAAAATTGACCCTATTGTTTATGCGTTTCACGAATTCTCGTAAGTTTTTCTCTCTTGTATTTTAATTTGTGTTAACTTTACTTTTCTCTGCTTGGATTTGAAGTAGTTTATAATTTATAAATAAAAGCACTAGATTACTAAAATGGATTTCGATTTGGTATTTAGTTTAGTGTTGGGTTTTGTAGTCATGTAAGAAATGAGTGAATAGAGATAAATTGGTTGTGGAAATTGTGAATGCTGGTCGAAATAGTCATTGGATTTCGCGGATTGGCAAATACAATTTCAGGATGCACTCCCTCTCATATATCAATAAAGATTCATTTTGCAGGTTTGTTGAACAACTGATGTATCGGATGGACCACCAGATACATCTGTTATTCAATGAACTCGAAAAAAGGAATTTTTGCTTTATATATGAGACCGAAGATTTGTAAAATGCAAAGACTATTTTGACCGATACTCACAATTTTGAGAACCGGTTTATCTATTCACATGGTAAGAAATTAATCCAAATTTTAGGGAAAAAGGTTTGCTGGTGATGCTTGGGGGGCAATAGAAAAGGACGGGATTGAAAGCTAAATGTTGAATTTGGACTCGATTAATTTATGAATTTGTTGATTTTGCAAACTAGGTGGAGGGTGAAGTATCCTATTAGAGCCTACCATTATTTGTGTTGCCTAGGTGCGGGTATGGTACCGGTACCCGTACGGGGTACGACATTTTTAGAAAAACTAATACATGTGTATGGGCATAAATTAAGATACGGATGTGTACCCGGTACTGGTAAGGGTATGTACCCGGTACCGGTACTTTTCTTTAAACGGAGTACCCGTGCATCAATTGTTATGTATCTGGTGGTTTTCGTTTACCAGCGCGTAGGCGGTCTAAGTTCCTATGACCGAGACAAACCTTAAACCCTAAATTAGTTTTATACTGACATCCAACAAGAAGAATTCATCATTTTTCCACACAAGTCCATTTTATAACCACCTTTTTATAAAGTAACTGCAAAATATTGGATTCTCATTTGTCTTCAGTGTAAAACTAGTTTACAGTGACTTCAGTGAAATTCGAATACCCCCCGTCTCATATTTCTACATATTGCCAAGCGATCTAGCACTGAATACCCTAATGTACACCTTCATATTATCTAAGAGAAAAATAAGGGAACTTCTCATCTGGTTTGCAGTCTTATGTCTTCAGTGAAATCTTGTTTTCCCAAGTTATATTAAAAGGGTAATATATGATATGAAATACCAATGCTTTCTTTCTCTTAACTCTTTTAGGATCGAAAAATATGAGGTTAATGTCTAAAAATAAGGATTTTCTGTTAATATGAGTTAGATGGAAATTGTGCTGTGGTTTACTTAGTAAGCTCAATGCTACTTTAGTAAGCATTGTTAGTTAATATTTTATTCTCTTATGCTGTTTGTTGTATTTGTTACTGATATTGTGGCTGTTGTTCTTGTTATATAACTACATTTTTCACGGGGTTTCAATGGCTAGGTTTCGATGGAGACAACAATATCAACGCAGATATCCTGATGAATTCCTAGACAGATCCGATGCAAGGTATGAGTACTTAAGTTAAGAGTTAAGGGTAGGTTTATAAGTAAATAATTTGGTTATTTAAAATTGGCTCATTTAAAAGAGAGATATCTTGATATCCATCTGTTAAGTGATGTCACAAATGGCATAATACAGATAGATCGTTCTTTTAATCTATTATCGTTAAAATTGTGTTACTTCCAGGGGCAAAGGTGATTATCAAATTGACTATGTGCCAGCACCCCGAATCACCGAAGCAGACAAAAACAATGATCTAAGGTGTGCACCAATTTAGCAGACTGATCATTATGTAATTTGCGATATGAAAATGTTTTATTTCAATTTATGGAATATATGATGTAGAATGAATGATATATAAGAGATGTCTCGTAACAAATATTTATAACGTGGTTCTTATCTTGACCACTTCATCCCGAAGCGAGCAAATCTCCTTTTTCTTTGGTGTGGTATTTACTATTTAGTTTATTTTTTATTTACTTAACTTCTTTATTGGTTTTTGATTGAGTTTAGCTTTGAACTATTGGGAGTTATATAATGTAGATGCTAGCTTGTCATCAGATATTTTAGTTGTATTCTATTTCTTAGTGCACCTTCAGAACTTAATCAGATATTTAAGTTGTATTTGTCGTGCTCATCCAGGCTTTAATTAGTAATGCTATACAGTTACTGTTAGTTAATTTTTGAACTATTTTAATGAAGTTCGATCTTAAGCCGTAGGATTGATTGTTGCGAACTATTTATGTGATTTAGGGAGTACCAAATCAAATGCATTAAATGATGAGGATGAACTGGTGAAGACCTAGAACATTATAATGCTTTTCTTTTTAATACAATTTGACGAGTTTTTATAAAAGAGCAATATAATGATTTACTTATGCGAGGGCAGGGTTGGCCAATCCTCGTCCTGTCTGTCTCTTAGATACTAAAGTCATAACTAATGTAATTTTGAATGACAGATATGAAAACTTAATTAGACCATTTGCTTTATCATTTCTAATTTATAAAGATTTGATGTTGTCTTCAGACATAATTGCTGTGTGGTTGAACAGTCTCTCTTACTACTTGCCTCTTTAGGTCACTACAAAGAGCTCTTGACAGAAGACTCTACCTTCTCCTCTTTGGAAATGCTTATGGGGCTCCAGATGGAAAACCTGTGTGGTATTTTCCAGAGAAAGTATATGAATCCGAGGAAACTATGCGTAAGGTAAACATTCTTATGTGGTTCTCGCCTTCTTGTTTCTTATATCTTCCCTTTCTGTTAAATAGCAGCTATAACTTAACAGAAATTGAACAAAGTGCCATTGTTCTGTGACATATTTTGCACAAAATGTTATGGAATAGCTGCTATAGCACTGTTGCGAAGAGAAGTCTTAACAAACCGCTATTTTCTGTAATCTGCGATTGACAACATTGGTATCTTGTTTTCCCTTGTAACATTTTTAATTTTACTTTGCAGTGTGCAGAATCTGCATTGAAATCAGTCATTGGAGATCTTTCCAATACATATTTTGTCGGAAATGCTCCAATGGCCCATATCGTTGTTCAGCCTAAAGAAGAGCAAGCAGGATCCACATCTTTTAAGGTACTTCAGTTTACTATTGGAAAGTTGACATATTTCAATATGTTGTTTATATTTATATCAGCATGTGTTGGCATTTTCTGAAAATGACTTTGTAGACATTTGCTTTGTTTGGTTGTACCACATAATTCAAAAACTTCTGTCTTATTTCTCTGCTTGGAAATTCATTATACTTCTTGCTCATTCTTTCCTTTGCTCAAATCTTCTGTCAGAAATTCTTCTTCAAGTCACAAGTAATTGCTAAAAACAAGTTCGACATTGGAAAATGCGAGAAATTTGTTTGGGTTACGAAGGATGAATTGATGGAGTATTTTCCTGAGCAAGCTGAGTTTTTTAACAAAATGATCATTAGCTGATGACAGTGGAGACAGTTTTGTTAAAATCGCCATTTAGTTCATTGAAAGAAGATCAATGTAACAGTTTCTATATCAACAGAAGGTTTTGAATTAAAATTAGATTTCACATCTATTTGAGGCCATTGTTTAAAAACTTATTTCTACTTGTCATTTGTATTTTCTTGTAGTTTGTGCTGTAATAACAAGTTGCCATGGTGATTATCATGTTAAGAATATATTGCCCAATTTTGTAACACCAAACCAATCTTGTTCTGGTGTCCAAAATAACACTTTTCACTTGTCTTGCCAATAATTTGTTGAATCCAAACCGTAATTGCATCTCAATCACAGTGAAATAATAAATTTTAAAATTTCATGAGAAATTGAAAGTGCGTGTATCACATGGCAATTGTTAATTGGCCATCATATTTTTCTTTTGCAAGTCGATATAATATAATGAAATAGAATGAAACGAGTCTCAATTAAAAAATGGAATAAATTTTTCATTTAATGTTTAGATAGTTTATTAAGGAATTAGATTTTCCACAGTTACATCAGAGTGTTGTAATTAATTTGAGCCGTCCGATCTCTGATCAACGGTTAAAATCGTTTTGCTTTATAAAACGTATTTTAAATCTTAACCGTTTAATCTCAAATCAAAATCAGAGTGTGAAATTGCGGCAGTAGTTGATAACAGTAAATTCGGATCCTTTTACGATGAAGTGAAACAAATTTTAAATTCCATTTCTTACCTCTTAAATTGAGGGGACAAATTTGAAGATAAATTTATCCTCCTCAATTCCATTGTTATTTTTATAATTTAATCAGTGAAACATTAATCTATTACATTTCATATAAATCCATCACTCTAAACATAGCTTAAGCAAGTGATCAACTATATTCAAGTTTGAGTTTACCATCTATTACATTACATTCCATCGTATGTTTAACCATTTTCTGACAAAAAATTAATCACCTAAACTCACATTACCCATAAAGAAAAATCCAAATACACAATTGATGATGATAGAGGAACAACCTCACATTATCAGTTCAGCTTGTGATTGTGACCGACATTCTCATTTAACCAAAGAGAAATGATAAGTGAAGCGAAAAATTAATCACGAAATATTCACGAACGCTATATGCATGCCATAAGTAACAAAAGAGCTGTGCTATATATCGCGAGAGATGTAACTCACGAAAATCACGAACGCTTACAAAATACTCGTATGTGATACTATGAAACATATATATTTGATTATTTAAGGCTCACGATTGCATCAGTTGCATGTAACAATAAACATTTCATGAATCCAACACATGTTGCACTATACACAACGTTGTAACACATGGCACTTTAGAGCTTATAAAAAAAAAAAAATGGCACTTTAGAAAACCACTAAATGTTTCTACACCTCCATTTTCTTTTCTTTTTTATAATAGATTGTTCTTATTTTTAATTGAGTAATAATTATTTTGGTCTCTAAATGTGTGAAACTCTATTAGTTTTACACTCTCTAAATGTATAAAAAAAATATAATACACTGTAAATGCGTCTTTTATTTATATTTTTATAGACTAAATTGACTATAGAAAATAAATTTGAGAACTAAAATAACTAAACAAAGTCATATTTAAAGATTACAAATAAATTTGAGACACTTAAAATGTATTTATAATTTTGATGTATTTAAAAAATATAATAAGTTTAATAGACATGCTATGTCAGTGTAAAATATTTTTACACGAATATTTAATAGAAATTAACTATTCATCCACATCATATCATGAAAGTGGGATGTAATGATATAATTTAGTAGAATACATGATTGATATTAGATGATAGTACAAAAATATTTTACACCGTCGATACATGTTTAATTTTTTCATATAATAACGTCCATTAGAGATTCATAGGAATATTTACTTTGCAAGATGTTACTATGTGATTATATACACAATAACCATATATTTGACTCATGTATATATGTGTATTAGTAGAACATGGCGTGAAAATTAACCCCAAAGAAACAAATGCGTGATTCGCTTAATTTCACGAAATTTTCTTTCACTTGATTTAGCATTTTTCGTAACAAAAACACCCACCGACTTGCATTTATCTTTCACTTTGACTCATATAATTAGTGATTCGCTATATTTTTTTTTGTTTCTTATATTCAAGACTAGAGGAGTAGTGACAAAGAAATATTATGTTCGTGAAAGTTTGCGAGAAATTCCTTCCAAGATAAATAATGCCACGTGCAGCACGTATAGTCACGTGTCACATAGCAAACAGAACAACGACATCTCATATATGACGAGCGTCATACAAAAGACAGAGCTTCATCACTATAAATATTAATCCATCATGCTTCATTTTAATTCATTCTCATTCGTATACTTAAGTTAAGTGCATGCGTGTTACGCTAATCACTACTACTAGAATTTGAAAATGTCGCAGTTGGTGAATAAAGCTAAGAACTTTGTGTCTGATAAACTCGGTGATGTGGCAAAGCCTGAGGCGAGTGTGATGGACGTGGACTTCAAGCGCGTGACGATGGATAGTGCTGAGTACTTAGCAAAGGTTTCTGTTCATAATCCTTATTCCACTCCAGTTCCCATTTGTGAGGTCAAGTACTCTTTCAAAAGTGCCAATAGGTTCGTTTTTATACTCAATTTCCTCCTCTTCAACATAAGGTTTAGTTCAGTTGGTACTCTAATCAACAATACTCATTTCTTGGCTTGACCTAAGAATGTGGATATTTTTGGGGCGGAAAGTATGATATCCATGTCCGTTCCGTTTCATAAACATGATATCCATATCTGCTCTATATCTGTGCGGATACCGGTTAAGCGGGTAATCCGCAGATTTTGAAATATCCACGGATAATAAGTTTTTTTAATTTTTTTTTGTGATTCTCGAAAAGAATTTTCATTTTAATTACTTGAAATTTGTTTATCTTTTCTTTAAAGAAACAAGAAAAAAATTAACACATAATAATATTCACACATTTCACTTTCAATTTAACAACAAAAATAAACACATTTATTTTCCTTCTTTTCACCAAAATGTAATAATATCCGTTCTCTTAAGAAAAAACTTCATACATTTCATTTCTAATCAAAACAAAGTTTATTACAAAATTTTAAAGAACTAAAAAAAACTTTTATATTTAATTTTTTTTATTTATTAACAGGTATGGATATCCGCCGATACGAATACAATTAAATTTGCATTCGTATCCATCAACTATCGGTAGTTGAAATATCCATTTATCTTACCCACAAATTAAGACTAAAGAATATCTTACAACAATGTATATGTCAGCATCGTGCCACTCGTATCACGCCTATTAGATAATGAGATATTTTATAGACTAAATTGATGATTTATTTTTTAAATATAACGGAATCTAATATTTTTGTTTTGGGTGATGAAAGGGAGATAGCATCAGGGACAATACCAGATCCAGGTTCATTAAAGGCAAAGGACACAACAATGGTGGATGTACCTGTTAAGGTACCATACAGCATATTGATGAGCTTGGCAAAAGACATTGGAGCTGATTGGGATATTGACTATCAATTGGATTTAGGTCTTGTTATTGACCTTCCTGTCATTGGCAACTTTACCATTCCTCTTTCTCAAAATGGAGAGGTCAAGCTACCAAGCCCTTTCTAAACATGTTCTAGCAACTCCTAGTTGATGGAAAATACTAAGAAAAAATAACTATATATGTACCATGTTCTAGCAACTCCTAGTTGATGGAATATACTAAGAAAAAATAATTATGTACCATGTTATGTTTTGTTTTATTTTATGTGAATTAAATAATTTTTTTACTTAAATATATTATTATTACGTACTCAATTTAGTTTTAAAATTATCCACTTCGTGCTTTGAAGAGAAAAATTAATCTCATTGGGGTTTGAGGAGATACCTAAGAAATAAGTGATTGTGTGATCATTGAAAGAAGAAAGGAAATGCTTTTAGTTTGTGGAACTAATAAAAGGCTCATTGGAGATACCCTAAGATATAAACAATTGCAGTTGTATGATTTTTTTTTTTCCTAATCAGCAAGGGGTTTTATCTAGAGATGTGAACTTGTTATATGTGAGATCTCTAAGAAGACTCTCTCATTTGAAGAGTTTTTTTCCCACCCACAATCATTTCAACAATATAATTTCAATTTTTATTAACCCCAAAATAATTTTGGAAGATTGAACTTTCACATTCAAATTTGTCTTGAATTTTTTAAAATAGTTAAATTTTCTTTGAATTTTGTGAAAGCTATACTAAATCAATCTCTCAGTCAATTTGGGTTGTCAATGTTGTTGACTTGTGATGTTAACTATGCTTACGCGTTTTTTCATGTCAGTAGTTAGATTTTTAGAGACCAATTTGATTGATTTTAAAATTCAGATGCCAAAAGTTTTCACCGTTTATAACAATTCAAATACATAAGTACAGCTAGGTGTTTTTAAAATTTAGTTTGAGTTTTCTAGCACACGTTAGCTAGCACATCTAATGACAACATAAAATAGAGGGTGAAATTGATTGACGTCTGTCAAATTCAAAGATGTTTAGCTATTTTGAAAAATCCAGGGACGAATTTGATTGAGTGAAAATTTAATGACAATTTTGCTTATTTACTCAATTTTGAAAGGATCTCTTCTCATTTGGAGTTTCGTAATGAACAGTTCTTTTCAAAGACTATGGTTCACTGAAGCCTAATTCAGTCCAATAAAAAAGAGTCAAAGCAAATCGTCCAATTGAGGATAACATACACTCATGGCTTCAAAACAAGATGCATAATTCAACCCAAAAGAAAGGGTGCACAAAGAAGACCAACCACATCTTATTATGTACGAACCGGCGTAACACAAAAATTGATATGTATTTCGGACCTAAAACCTAATGATTAGCATAGATTTTTGCTTTTTAGGCCCCCTATTGTACTCTTACGCCCCCAAAAACCCGAAAGTACCCCTAATTTTTTGCATTGTTTGGCAGTTACAATTCGAAAACGTTTATTAGTTAATTTTTGTCACTGCCGAAATATAAAAAAAATTGAAAATAAAAAACCATTTCGAAACTTAAAATCCGAAATTAGTTAGGTTTGGCACCTACATGCCAAAATTAACTAGTTTCGAATTTTACGTTCCGAAATATATAAAACATTGAAAAAAAACCCATTTCAGCACCTAGGATCTGAAATATCAATGTTTGTTTTAAAAAAAAACATTTCGTGAGCATCAGTTGGTAGAACATTATAATATATAAAATTTGGAGTTTGAATTTGAAACTTCCTATTTATTTACTTTATGAAATGAAATACTTGCATTACACTATTTGATAAAATAAATAAATCATATAAAATATATAATCTAGGTGGGAAATCGAAAGTAAAACACTATCATATATTCAATTTTTGGATGAGAAGTTTAAACATAAGTTACCATAAATCTCTTTATCTCTAATTATAAGATTATTTTTAATATTTCATTGTAAAAAATTGTTACAATATTTCATTATAATTTAATATATTACTATTATTTTAAATTTCACATGCATTAATATTAATAATTTCTTATTTGCATTAATATTATTATTTTCTTATTGTTTTGATAATACAGTTTTTTTCCTCTATATATCACTAAAAAGCAGCACATTTTGGTAACCTCTTTTCTTCAATTTTTTTTGGTACAAACGAAGAGCCAAGTCCAAGAAAAAAAATGAAAAACTACATAATAACATAAGTATTTTAATGGTATGCATGCAGTTATAAAAAATGTCATAGAAAATGAGTGTCTGAAGATTTTTAGAAGTCATGAATATCACAAAAATTTAAAGTAAGACTAAAATTGCCTAGCGAATTAGCTCATCCACATAAAATATGGTTGATATGAACTTGTCAGTTCATGTTCTTTAGTTAATATACATGTTGCAGTTTTCTATTATCATATCGACTAACACTTTTGAGTAGCTGTCAACTTGAAGATGGATAATATTCTCTACTATGAACCAAATCCATATCGATATACATATCCCACACCTCAACATGAACGCATTGCAATCTCCAATTTTACGAGCATAATTAATTAGAAAAATGCCACTATTATTACACAAAAACCACCACATTCCAAAAAATTAGCTAAACTTTTATGCGCATCAGCACAATTGAGTTTAATTCATCCTTTCCGTAGTTATTTCCGGCCATCAAAGATATTTTCTTTTTGTTGAGGCAAACCCATTCACGTATTTGCTAGCGGTTGTCAATCTCCATGTGAATTTTGTAGTACACAGAGTAATTAGAAGTAAATGCTCCATTCCCTTTGACTTTATACATTGTTAATAATGATTTAATTAACACTTTCTTTCATATGGCAACCGGCGGCTTCTAGAAGTGTATGAACTTTAGTCGTTAAAATATTAATAACGTGAAAAATAAAATATGTTTTCTTATGATGCTACTTAAAAAAAGGAAGGAGTGAAACCCAATTTAACTCTTACAATTTGTTTTGGCTTAAGTTATTCTATTACGATAAATTAATGAATAATTTATCATTGATATAAAAATATTAAGGATTCATTTGAGTATTATCATTTGTTCCTGTCCTGTCATGTATTCTGACCATTGTAGGGTTTAATTAGAAATTGGATTATCAATTGTTAGTTGGTTCAGTGGTGATTGGCGCTGAACTTGGTAGGGAGGACCACGGTTCGATCCCCCGCAACTGCTATCGGGAGGGGGCTGGAACCACTTGATGCCAGAACTGACTCCCGAACCAGATTAAACTGGTGGTGAAAACCAAAAAAATAATAATTAGAAATTGGATTGACATCTCTTCAGTTGATCCGCCCCAAATACATGACCATTTTGTCCAGTTTACGCATTTCGCAGGAGGCCCTCTTGTCCGCCGTTCTTTTATGCAGCTGTTGTGGTTGTGTAGCATTTGAGCGATGTGGCATGAACGGAATTCTAGAATTTTTAAGACAAAGGAGACGACAGTTCATCAAATGCTAGACAAAGTCAAGACTTATTCCCTCTGGTGGATGAAAGCTTATAATGTAAATCTCAATTTAAATTATCATATGTGGTGGTCGAGTCCTTTTGTTTGTTTGGGCATTGGCTAACTAGTGTTTTGTTGATGTAAACGTTTGTTGTTCTGTTTGGCACGCCTTGTGCTGCGCAGGACTATTGTTTTAATGAAATCCATTTTTGCTTGTTCAAAAAAAATTAAGCCGAGAGAAAATTGTAAAAGATTGAACCAGATCTCCACTCTATTCTTTTTTATAATGATCTCCATTCTAAAATTAAAATTTAGTTTATCTGTCAATGTTAATACTATTATGATGAACATGTTCACTTAAGTTAAATCCAATTTTTTTGTAATTGTTTATGAATTTCCAGTGTTATTACTTTCACTTCATCATATACAACAAAAAACATTGTTTAAGAAATTGCGAGTTCATAAAGGGTTTTTGGAAAGCTATCGGTTATGTGGACCAAATCGACCTTTTTTCAGGGTGATAATTTGCATGGATGGCTGCGCAATGACATAAATGACCCCTCTAGTTTTCTGTTTCTAGCTGCAGTGTGGTGGATTTGGCGTGCAAGGAATCATCTGTGTATGGAAAATGAGGTAACCTCTTACTTTATTCTCAGGACGAACACCGAGAACCCAACTCAACTGCTAAGAACGTGTTTTATCAAACGCAACATAAGTTCAACCACTACAATGGTTCGATGGAATGCCCATGGTGGTATCAGGATGGTTCTGAATGTTGATGTCGGTAATCCAGGTATCTCTGGCTTTAAGGTTTGATTCGGAACTCTGACGGGGCGTGGGTGCACGGTTTTGCTGGAAATATAGGCTTTTCGAATATCCTTCATGCGGAATTGATGGTAGTGTACCATGGTTTGATTTTGGCGAGGGAGCTGGACATTAAGGGTCTGTGGTGCTATTTTGACTCCAAAACTGTGATTAAGATGTTATCTGACCATGTAAATGAGTGAAACCACTATGCATCGATTATCTATAACATAAATGATCTTCTCACTAGAAACTAGATGATTATATTAGTGCATACTCTTCGGGAGGGGAACACTTGTGCAGACTACTTAGCCAAGTTTCTAATGAATATTATCTCGAAGAACTCGACTTTTTAGATACATTAAAAAGTGAATGTATCTAATCTATAATATAGTCTAGAAACATCAATTTCTCAATGTATCTTAAAAATGAATTTCTTCTTATATTAAGGACCGAAGGGAGTATTAGAAAAGTCAATTTTGCTTATAAATATGACCGACAAGAGTATTTTTAATATGTATAAAAAATTGTCAAATAAATTATTCATTGTGGGACTAGGTGTGTGTATATAAAAGTCAAGCCGTTCATTTATTGATGAAATAAATACTACACCTATACGAATACGAGTCAACATAAACCAGCTTTGAAAGTCTTATAACACACACAACACAACACTATGTATCCGCGTCTCAATTGTTTAGATAGGACTCTCTTTAATTAGGACTCTAATTCAGTCAATTAAACTCCATCATAACGTGTCCACAAAATTTAATACTAACAAGCCCAAAAATTCTTCTATAAATAATCTTATTCAAACTATACCCTCAAATTAATTAATCATCTCTCATAAAGTTGTACACATTATTATTCCCTTTGATACCTTCCACAACAATGGCAGAAACCAATCAAGCAAAACCTCTAGCCCCAGTTAGAGTCCACCCAAGAAGTGATGATGAAGAAAAAGCTCTCAAAACAAAGAACCGTAGAAGAAAATTCAAGTTATGTGGATGTATAACAGCAATTTTACTACTACTTTTAATCATAGTAATTGTTATCTTAGTATTCACGGTTTTTAAGGTTAAAGATCCAAAAGTAACAACAAATGAGATTCAACTCACAAACTTTGATATCAACCTTGGTCAACTTCTAACAGGTCAAATTAAGATCAACATGACAATGGTTGTAAACATGTCTATTAAGAATTCTAATAGAGCATCGTTTAGACTTGGCAATAGCACAACATCGGTATACTATCGGGGTATATCGGTTGCGGATGCACAAATACCGCCTGGAATTGTTATCAAGGCAAGGAAGACATCAGGGTTGAATGTTACGGTAGATGTTATGGCTGACCGCCTTGTTTCTAGTCCGGATTTGTTGGGAGATGTGCGTAACGGCGAGATGATCATGAACACTTACTCCGTAATTCCGGGGAGAGTGAAGATGTTGTTTATTAAAAAACATGTTGAGGTGAAAATGAATTGTACTATGACGATTAATATTTCAAAGAGAGCAATTGAAGACTTGAATTGTAAACATAAGGTGAAACTTTAGAGATTTAAATTGAATGTTTTTGTTGTTGTCGTTGTCCTTCTTTTTGGGACCTATGGATGAATTAATTCTTTATTTTATTTTTGTAGAATTTTTTTAAGAGATTTATGGCCATAGCTAAGCCTATAGATTTGAGTGTGTTGAATAACGTAGGCAGAGTGTGTAGGTTGTCTTAGCCAAACTTTTGCACCCTATTTATGTGATTTTCACATAGTATACATGTATATTTAGTTGATTGTTTTTTATTTTAATTTGATATATTTTGCATGATTCTTGTTCCTCGACATTATTTGTCATAATAAGATCGAAGATATGAACTCCTTAGTTAATGGAATAATATGGCACAACCTCATAAGTAACCCTGAAAAAAAGGAACAAATGGTATTCATTAACGAAAACAGAGTTTTTTTTTTTTTGTTGCTGAGATATTAAATGGGTTAAGAGCAATTTGGTTTTAGTTGTTACTATATATTATTTTTCAGTTTAAAAAGATTCAATTTTGAAAATGGCGGTTCGATATTCACCGAATACCGTTATTCTACTGCACTTGTAGATAACGGGCAGAAAGACACCTTCGATGGTTCTGTGAATCAGTCGTGGGAACCTAATCAGGCCAGCAAACCAAAATGTGGCCAGATTTTTTAGCCGTGTTGATATTCAACATGATGTGCAGTCTATCCCGTTTACAAATTTGGGTACCCATGCCCCAAGTAGTGAGCCTTCCATAGATAAACACTACCAAGATGTGTGTCCTAACCAATGTGATACTTAAGTGAACCTTTTTCAAATTCACACACGCTTTTAGTTCTTCTACACTTGTGTTTATTTCTATACCAAGTTTCTTCCTACAAGTTGTACACTTATTCCAACAATTCTCAACTTGAATTTAAAAAAGTTGCTTCATATATAACATTAAACGTTTCTATAAGATTGTGCATAAGGAAATGTGACACTTATTTCAAACTCTATCTGAAATTTTTCTCAAACCGCACACGATCTTTTTCTAAGATGTATTCTAAATTCTGCGCTTGGCCCTACACACTTGTTCCAATTAATTGTATATTCTCCGTTACCTTTTGCTGCACGCCAAACCCTTTTATCCTCCATTATAAACGGTATAAAGGTGTATTAATAATTCTATTTGCATTTTTTGATTAAAAATAGTAGCAATAAGAGGGAGGTTCCAAGCTTTTTTTTCAGGATCCATTAAATTTGCAACACGCCAATTAATAGTATTTGGGCTGCTAGCATGAATCAAGAGAAGAACCCTTGAGCTTCAATTCACCTATATTCCATCGACATCTCACTAAAGATAAATTTAGAATCACAAATACTCTTCTAAATAAAACTTGGATTATGTCTCAAAGTAGTATCAAAAAAATCACATTGAAAAGTATATTAGCTTTATAAAGCCTAGTAAGTAAGATATTTGGATGAGTCATAAGGCGTCAACCTTGTCTATCAAAAATAACTATATTGAAAGCCGAGAGATGTTTGAAACCCATACCTCCATCATTCTTGTCCATTGAGAGTTTATACCATAATAACCAATGTATTCCTATATTTTGACCTTCGGAGTGTCCCCACCAAATTTTTTTCCATCCTTTCAATTTCGTCATAGAGAGGATTGGAGAAAAAAAAACTCAAAATAAATTAGGATTGTTTGAAGAACCGATTTAATAATAATATTTACAAAGGATAGTTTGACATTTTCTATTAATGTATATTTAAAATTATTATGCATTTAATTTGTAATATGACTTATCAATTATATTTTATATGTAATAGGAAATTAGTATATTTTATAGAAAAATGTTAATATATATTAATGATACATGTTAAAAATTCAAATGTAGAAATTATTGGTGCATTATACTGTATTTAAAGAAAAAAAAAGGCTAATTAGTGCCTTTGATGCGCTGATTAAGGAAATCTTTTTCTTTTTATTTAATAATGAAGAGAGCTTTTAGCCCGAAATAAAAAGGAAATTACAAGGAAATCAATCTACGGATAGTGTTCCCCAATAGATCATATTGATATATGTCCCTAATCTGAGTTTGACAAACATAAAAAACACAACACTATAATTGAGACAACATCCTATATTTGTTAAGAAGTCACATATCATATGTGAGATTGCTTGTTTATGTGTTTATAAAGTAGAAGCAATTCTCACTCTACAAACCGATTTTGTATGGATGAATTAGACCCAACCTCCAATTTTAAGTTGGTATCAGAGTCTCTCCATGATCCACTAGGCCGCATGCTATCATGTTTCTGATCGGATTATCCACCATTTATATCTGCGTCCAAGCCCAATAGTGCTGGGCACGAGGGGGTGTGTTAAGAAGTCACACATTGGATGTGAGATGGCTTGTGTATGTGTTTATAAAGTAGAGACAATTATCGCCTTACAAGCGAGTTCTGTAAGGATTAATTAGGCACAACTCCCAATTTTAAGAATATTAGTCAATGCATCCGCACACTTATTTGCTTCCTATAAGTTTGCGAAATGTCAACTAACCAATCCATCTCCAACACATGCCAAATTTTCAACAGCAAATCTCCATGTGTGCTCATTGAGCTACCTTTGTGCAGCATACAAACCATCACTTCAGGATCAATATGAAGCTCCACCTTCCTCAACCCTATCATGTGAGCATATCATAAACCTTCATATACTCCCCATAACTCTGTCACGAATGCACTATATAGATCCACACACTTCACAAAACCCCGCAACCATGCTCATTGACCGTTCCCGTAACAGTCCCCCACACCCAATCACTACATCTCCTTATAAGCCCCACCAATATGAAGTTCTACAAATAACTCTTGGAGGACTCCATCCATCATAGAGCATGTGTAGTTAATAACTCTCTTGGATGACTACATCCAATCAAATATGTAAAGATTGTATAATACTATAATCATCTTCACATGTGTAGTTAATGTTTTTAAATTATAAAAAAAAAATATTTTCAATGTAAAAAGATTATCTTTTTTAGTAGTTTTTTATTGGCTTAAATGTAGTTTTACCTCCTATTTTGAATAAATCGGAATTTTATCCCCTTGTTTTAAAATTCTGAATTTTACCCACTATTTTATAATTCTTTGAATTTTGCCGCCCTATATCACTACAAAAAAATCTGGGATTAGCTATGACGGCTAGTGTAGCTAATTGATAGCTATTTTCTAGTAAATCGGATTTTTTTTTAAATAAATAAATGAACAAACAACAAAAAGAAAGGTATCAAGAAAAGAAACAAGACGCAAACAGAACACACAAACAAAACAAAATCCAAAATTGAAAGAAACAAACCACTGGATCTTCCACGTGAGAAAGGGATCGCAGCCGAGAGAGAAGGAGAAGACCAATGACGATTCCGGCAGATTCGGCGACGGTGGCGGCGAACCTTTCTTATTCCTTTCTTTCCCTTTTCTTCTTCCTATGTTTCTTGCTTATTTTGTTTTTATTTCTGATTTTGGTCTTATTGTTTGTGATGGGTTTGTGAATTAGTGGCTATGGAGGTTGAATATGGTCAATGTTTGAATGACTTATGGTTGAATTTCATGGTTGTAGATTGTGGTTTGTGGTTGTTGTGTTTGAAGAAGGAATGACGGTGGCTTAAGGGTGGTGATAATTGCGATTATTGGTGTTGTTTATGAGTTGAAGGAGATGAATGGAAATCTGAGTTTGTGAGCATGATGTTATTGGTTTTCGGTGGTGAAGGATTGTTGAAGATGATGGTTGAAATTGTTGATGTTGAAGATCGTGGGTTATGTGATCTCCCCCCAAGTAAATCACGGTTAGTTACAGGTTTGTTGTGAATTAGCTACAAACGTTGTTGTAGCTATTTCCAAATTTTCTTGTAAGGTGGGCAAAATCTAAGGGCCCGTTTGATGCACATGATAAGTGACAGGATAGGATAACTGTATCATATCCTGTCGCAATCCAGTGTTTGGTAACACGGCAGGATAAGATAAGTTAATCCTGAAGCTTATCCTATCCTGTCTCTGTAGTTATAATTCTTATGCTGAATTTGAGCTGGGTTACCGGCAGGATAGGATAAGAAGAAGAAAAGAAAATACTGATTTATTCTATAAAATATATTTTAAAATAAATAAAATAAAATCAATAAAATATAAATAATAAAATAATTAATTTTAAAATATATTGTGATTTTCTCACAGGGGTAATTTTGTAATTAAAATATTCTAAAAAAAATCAAAATTTTACTAAAATTACAATATTTCAAAGTAAAATAATTATTTAAAAATTGAAAAATAGGGACAAATTTAAATTTTATAAAAAATTAAATATAATTCTTTTGCAATAGTAGTTTTATTATTTACGTATGATATATATCATATATTTATTTGGCTTATGTAACATGTATATATTATTGAGTTATTTATTTGATCATGGTTCATATAAAAAATTAAACTTGATTATTTTCTCATGATTTTTATTTGAAATTGTAAAGTTATTTGATTACTTATTTATATTTTTTATTTATAAAATTCAAAGTATTACAAAATAATTTTAAAAAAATAACAATTGTTTTACAAGAGTAACTTTATCATTTAAATTGTTATATATCTTATCATATTATTATGAGCAAATATGTATTAAGAACAAGATATAATAGTTATCATCTTTGTTATCATGTGCGCACCAAACACGAGATATGATAACTGAGGATAACAGTTATTCTGTTGATATTCTATCCTATCATTATCCTGTTTTATATCCTATCCTATCACTATTATATCCTGCGCACCAAACGGGCCCTAAAGAATTATAAAATAGGAGGATAAAATTCTGAATTTTAAATTAGGGATAAAATTCAGATTCATTCAAAATAGAGGAAGTAAAAGTGCATTTAAATCTTTCTTATTTTGTACCCAGCGCACTAATTAGAATGACTCATATTTAAATGTTGCAAAATGTAAATGAATGAATGATTGTTACTTGTACCGAACGAATGAATAAGAAAAAATTCACTAACAAAACAAATTCCAGTCTTCCCTTTTTTCTATAGAGACATATTCATGTACAAATTGAAATATAATTAACTCCATCATATATCAATTTGTATCACCAACTCCACATTTTTTAACATATTAAACGTAATCAACTAGTAATAACCAATTTAAAATCTCAATTCATGCAAAAAAAAAAAAAATTAAAATGATCGACCCGATAAATCCAATCCATTTTATCATCCAAACAATAACTAAACAAAACGTATGTAAACCAATTGTTAGTTGGTTCAGTGGTGATTGACACTGAACTTAGTAGGGAGTGCCACAGTTCAATCTTCCGCAACCCAAGTTATGTTTGGAAAAGTATATCAAACTCAAAGTCAATCATTAAAGACTGTTGTAGATGAAGTATTGGCACCAGAGAACAAATAAGTATTTGGGAGCAAAATTGGCTCTAGGAAGGTAAGTCCATCACTACACCTTCAGACCTACACAATTTTAGTGAAGTTACTAAAGTAAAGGTCTTGATGTTGGAAAATGCAAAAGTTTAGAATTATGATAAGATCATCAATTTATTTGACAATAATATTGTCAGTCTACGTATCATGCAAACACCATTGTTCTCATCTGTTCATCATGACACTTTGGTTTGGAAGCTAGAGCAAGATGGTATGTACTCGGTGCGTAATGCGTATAAGCTTTGTGTTCACGCTGCAGGCGTTAATGACAAACATTGTATAGTAGGAAATTGGAATATCATCTGGCGAGCAAAAATTCCCCCGAAAGTGAAGAATCTCATGTGGAGAATTGGGCGAAACATACTACCAAAGCGGGCAAGGCTAATAAACCGTGGAGTTCAATGCCATGTGAATTGTGCTCTGTGAAACGATAATGATGAAGACATTATGCACGTTTTCTTCCGGTGCCCGAGAACGATACAATGCTGGCAGCGTGCGGGTTTGTGGGAGTATGTAAACGCAGGTCTGACTACTAGTAATAACTCTACAGAAAATTTGTTCTCAATTCTGAACAAGCTTGATAAGCCGCAATAAGAACTGTTCACTATCATGGCATGGAGCATTTGTAAAGGCAGAAACAACCAAGTGTGGAACAACACTAGTGAATCCAGTCAAACTGTGCTTGAAAGAGCGCTGCATCTCATAACAAGTTGGCGCAACGCTCAATAATTCCATTCGTTAACACATTTCGCGCAGCTGGTGCAACATCAAACACATTGGTCCAAGCCGAGCGTTGGAAGAGACAAATGCAACATTGATGATTCTTTCTCTGTACTTCACAAGGTAGGGGTCGGTATGTGTATCCGGGACGATAAAAGCCAGTTTGTGAAAGCTAGAACATAATGGATAGAACCAATTATGGAGGTGGAAGTTGGAGAAGTCATGGATCTGTTGAAGGGTCTCAAATGGATTGATGAATTGCATCTCAGTAGTACAAACTTTGAACTAGACTTTAAGAGGGTGGTAGATGGGCTACATAGTAAAAGAATTTTCACATCTGAATTGTGTGCTATTTTAAGTGAATGTAGAACCCTCTTAGCTACTAATTTAGCGAACTCTAATGTTAAGTTCATTATGAGACAAGCAAATGAAGCCGCTCATAATCTTGTTCAGGTGACTACATCCTTAGCTAGTTTCCACAATTTTACAGATATTCCAACATGTATTTACGATATTATTATGAATGAAATGAGATAAACCCTTGTAAAAAAAACTAGTAATAACTGATTTAAAATCTCAATTCATGCCAAAAAAAAAAGATTAAAATGATTGATCCGACAGATCCAATCCATTTTATCATCCGACTCGAGAGAGGACTAAAACCACTTGTCGGAACTGACCCCAAATCAAATTAAACCACAGAAGCAAAAAAAACAAAACAAAACAAAACGTCTTTATAACAATAGAGTTGCAAGTTAACACAACATAGTTAACTACCTAACTAACCATAGTTTATGGTTCCCCACTACCACCTTTACAAGTTCCAAAGGGACCAACCAAACACATCATAAAATATCATCACCAAATCAACGCAACAATTGAATGCCGTTGAAGTTTTGAGTTACTCACATAAACCTTAGTATTAAATGCTGCAACTAAGACCCTCACCCACCTTTCAAACAACAAAAAATCACTAACCTCTTTCCCAAATGGAAAATTCCCATTTTCACCCTCCTCTTCCTTCTTCATGTCTTCCTCAAACCCTTTCTCTCCACCACCACCACCACCACCACCACTTCCTTACCTCACAAACCTCGGCTTCGGTTACTCCATAGCCATAGCTCTTGGTTTCCTCTTCCTTCTTTCAACCTTAATCCTCTCTTCTTACCTCTGTTGTCGCACTTTCCGTAACCGTAACAATAACCGTCGCAGCAACAACAACAACCATCACCAAGATGACGGCGTGGTTTTACCGAGGGTAATTTTTGTAGCAGAAGAAGATGAAGATCGAGATGATGTTGTTTTAGGTTTAGATCAGAATGTGATAAATTCTTATCCGAGGTTACAATATGGTAAAGATTTGGGACATGATAGTACTTGTTCGATCTGTTTATGTGAGTATAAGGATTTGGAGATGTTAAGGATGATGCCTGAATGTAGACATTATTTTCATCTTTGTTGTCTTGATTCTTGGTTGAAACTTAATGGTTCTTGTCCTGTTTGTCGAAATTCGCCTATGCCGACGCCGTTGTCTACGCCTTTACAAGAAGTTGTTCCTCTTTCTCATTACATTGGTGAAAGAAGGGTAAGGAGGTAGGAGGTGATTTTATTTTTAAAAATTTTAATTTTAATTTTTTATTTGGAGAGAATGAAATGTAATGTAAGAAATTAGCAATTGTATGTAGTGAGTTTGGAAATCTTGGTTGTTGTTGAAGTTTGGAATTTGGATTGTGGTTAGAATTTAGAAAGATGGAGGTTTTTTTTTAAGATGAAAATGATGGGGGATTGTTGGTTTTGATTTGGTTATGAAAAAATTATGATATTGTTAGGGATTTGATGATGTGATTTAGTATCAAGTTATTTATTTTTTTGTCTTTCACCTAATCATATTTAAGGGGAAAAATTATTGAGATTATTGTTTACTTCTATGAATGTTGGACTAGTGAGAAATGTTTTATGTTTATGAAGGGGTCACAATTAGGAAAATGACTAATGAGTGTTTAGTTACATGATTGAATGATCAAACTCATGTTTAACATTGTTTTCAATGCAACATTTTAGAAATTAATTAGTCTTAGCTTTTGCATCAACGTGATCTTTCACTGTGATTTGATTCAATGTGTCACGGTTTCAATATCGTTAATACGTTGATAAGGGATCCCGCCAAACCATATACGAGTAGTTATTGAATTAATAGGATTGCCAACGAATAGTTATTGAATTAATAGGATTGACTTTAAACTTGTCGCATCACTCGTAATGCCTTCATGAATGGTTGTTTCTCATGACGAGGTGTGGATCTTGTCATTTAAGTCAGCGTACCCAATATCAAATAACCGAGGTATCTTATCGAAACACCAAATTGTAGATTCAAGTCAACGCACCCGTGGTTTCTTAGTAAACCAAACACACGCTTATAGGCGTGTGTGAGTTTCCTAGTTCACATGATGTGAGTCTGTGTACCATACACAAGTTGGCAGGAGGTAAAACTTAGGGATCTAGATCTTCTCCGAGCTAAAAACTTATTTAATCCAATTTTTTTATAATTGAAGTTGTAACTCAAAATTTTTGTTAGTTATCAATATGGGAAGATCATATGCATGTTGTACTAGCATACTTTGATTGACATGACGTTCTTCTAGTACTGACTTATGTTGACCATAGGGACATGAGATAGTAGATTCATCATTTCAGAATAATTTTTGTTTTCACATTATCTACTTTGTCTCTATTAAGAACCACAATTTGTAATGTTTTTCCTTTCTTTCTTCTTAGTATTATTAATGGGCCCATTTAGTTGTCGTCATTAGTAGACAGTTAGTATATGGTACCATTCATTCTGGGGACATGGTTTTCTGTCTTGTTTTTTGGCTCATTACAATCCTTAATCATAGGAACTAGTTGCAATATGCTAGTATTATTCAGTTGAGGGAAATGTCAGTGAATTACGAATTATCCCTAGCACATTGTACTCATGAAATATTTTCTAAATTTATGCTAAGTAACCACTATATTGTAGCCCTGCATCAGCCACACGTTTGATACTTACTCTTTGGCTTTTGCGGTGATGACATTATTTTTATGTGTATTGTGCAACATAAAAACTCATGTAGTTGAATATATCTAGGGGTGGCAAAACGGGTCTGGCCTGCCAGGCCGACCCGTTTTACACGCCAAACGGGGCGGGTTGGAGTGTTGGGCTGAGGTTTTCAACTCGGCACTTTAAGTTGGTCTGCCTCCGCCTTAAAAAACGGGTTGGGGCAGGTGGGTTTGCCAGCGGGCTTTCCATTTATTTTATTTTTTAACTTTGAATGAAAATAGTTATAGTTTTTCTTAACTTTTTTTTCTTCAACCATAGCAACATTCACATAGTTATAGTTTTTGGTATTGTGAAATTGTTTTAATAGTTTTTTGCCTTAACATTGTCATAGCAACATTGAACCAAGTGCATTATTTCGGTGTTTTAATGTGTGTTTGTTTTTTGTATTGTTGAAGTTCTATTATGCGTTCTTAAAAAATATCTTTTGTCTTGGTCTCTTTTATAATAATTAATAATTTTGTAATTAATGTAATAATTCAAACTGTAAAAAAAAAGTGTTTGGCAGGCCGGCCCGCGAACTCGCCAATAAACGGGGTGGACTTGAGTTTTGATCCCGGACACCTAAGTTGGTCCGCCCCGCCCCGCTTTTGGTTGTGCCTAAACGGGGCTTGAAGGTCTTGCTCGAAGCATTGACTTTTGTTGACTTGCTCAAAGGTGCACTTGTCTTTAGAACTTGTTGGTCGTCAGAGTTTACTTTTGACTTTGTAGCGCGTTCATTATGTTATTCAAATGCAAATTTCTACTATCATAAGTAGATTTTCAATCTATGGTACTACACACTTGAACATACATTACATTAGTATACCCAATTGTTCTCTCATACATTATTATCATCAAAACTTCAAATGCATTGTCCTATAATTCATTTTGGTTTATTAATCTTCCCCTTTTGATGATGAGAAACTTTTGTATATGAAGAATAATTGTTGTTTAATTAACTTAGGGTCTGTTTGAAACAGTTTTGTTTTTTAGTTTTTAAAATGTGTTTTATGAATTAGTTTTTGAAAACAGTTTTTAAAAAGCAAAACACCTATAGCATGTTTCTGTTTTTTGAGTTTTTATAACTATAAAATAAAATGAGAAACAGTTTTTAAAAACAGTTTTTGAAAAGAGAGCTTCCAACCATGTTTTTTCTTTTTTGACTTTTGAAAACTAAAAAAAGAGTATTTTGAAACTCTTTCAAACATGTCCTTAGTTTTTCCAAGGGTTAGCTTTGCAAGCTCCCCCTTATAGTCAGCGTCGTTAATTTTAACTTAATTAGCTTTTTCAAAGGGTTAGATTTGCAAACTCTCCCTAAATGTCGTTGTTAATTTTGAATTAGTAAATTTATCAGCTCCACTAAGCCCCAAATTTTGCACGACGACAACACACATATTTCAATTTAAATTTTTCCATGAGATTATAACGAATTAAGTTCCCATATTTTCATTTTTGGACAGCTCATATATGCTAGTAGCAATTCATTCTTAGCACATGGACTTCTATCACTCTTAATTTTGACCTAATATTCTGACTTTGCTATCCTTAATTACAGGAATTAATTTGATACACACTATTCATCATGTGATATTGGCACTTATATAATCGTTGTAACTTGTGCTCATGAAATATTTTCATTTTTTATGCAAAACTTGCTAAGCTAGTCAATTACTATAATTTAGTCTTGCTTGTTTCATACACCTCATACTTTTTGCCCTGAAAAGTAAGAACATTATATGTATCTATAGTATACAAGTTTTTTAATTTTATTTTCATATGCATTTCCTAGTTTCTCGCTCATAAATATCCTCTAGATCTGTGTTATAGTTCAATCTCAATATTATTACTAACAAGTTGTAAATTAATTGACAAAATAACACTTATACGATATGACACATGTCTCTTCTAGCTTAACCATGATCCTGGATTCGATTCTTGACTTGGGCATGCAGAAGTATTGAAACTTTTAGGGAGAGTTTGTCATCCATTTGGATCCCACAAAACTCGAGGATTAGTCTATGCAGAGGATATTCAATTTACGCCATAAAAAAATTGTAAATTAATTGTGATTTTGATTACCTTAAATTTAAGTTTTGTGTGTGTGTTGACATTCACTTTTTGCTTTTTCACATTAAGTACTTATTAAGCAATCACTAGATCAATACTAGAATAATCACCTAAGAAAGTGCTAAAGTCTAGTATTTATTAGCAAGCTTTGAATATTAAATCCAATCTCAATATCCTTAATTTCAATTTGTTCATTCTTCTTTACCTTTATAATTTTCATATCTTACTATACTTTCATCTTCAAAGTATTATTCCATGATTAAATTTTGTGTCCTTATTTCACTATCAGTCTTATTGTTGTGGCTGAATGAATATCTTCTCTTTGAGATGCATTTGGTTGGTTATTTCTTAATCTAAAACACCACTTCTCAAACATTAAGGTATGTGTTCTTTTTTAGAACTTTGTTTCTAGGTACTTTTTTTGTTGTAATCTTTGGATATTCTAAGTCCTAAAAATAAAAGAATGACAAAACAGAATGTTAATACAAAGTTAAGAAGATGGAGAGGTGTTTATGTTTTCATTTTTGTAGCTGGTTCTATTGCTCTTCTTCTTTCTGGTGCATCCATGTCGAAATTCTTCTCTTTGAAATCATTTCTTGATGTTGAATCTTTTTACACTCATCTAACTCCTTCTGAGGACACAAATAGGAATAATCAAAATGAGGTGTTAGCAACTGTGCAAATTGTGATTGCGAAAATTCAGAAAGAACTTGAAAAACTTAGGGAAATACATCAAAATCCATCATCATCGTCGTCACAATCTGTGTTGAAACAAGGTGCTTTCCTTGCCGACATATTAGGACTACTCGAATCTCTGCATAGTGAAGAACAAAACGGTGGTTTTGTCGTTCATCCTTTGATGAAAGAAAAGAAACGATCGGATGAACCTGCTAATTACTTTTTGAGAGAAGAGATTCGAAAATATGTCAGAATTAGGCCTAATAGATTAGGAAAACAAAATTTCATGGGCGCGAACGCGACATTCACTAGCATAGGACATGCATGTTTTTCTATGAAGGAAGATTTAGAAGAGTACATGGATTATGATATTGGTGAAATATGTAATGATGATTGGAAACTAGCTCAAAAGCTTATGGTTCATGGATGTGATCCTTTACCAAGGAGAAGGTGTTTCTCAAGAGCGCCGAAGTTATACAATAAACCATTCCCTATCAAAGAATCCATGTGGAAATTACCTGATGATAGAAATGTTAGATGGAGTCAATATAGGTGCAAGAACTTTACTTGTCTCGCAAGCAACAACAACGCTCGAAAGGGATTCTTCAAGTGTGCAGATTGTTTCAATCTTACGGATCATGAGATGCCGCGATGGATAAGATTGGAAGGTGATTCAATTTCAAACCAAACAAGTGAAGCTGATTTTTTCATAGATGATGTTGTTGGAATTAAGTTAGGAGAGATTAGAATTGGATTGGATTTTAGTGTTGGAACAGGAACTTTTGCTGCTAGAATGAAAGAATTTAATGTGACTATAGTTTCAGCAACTATTAATCTTGGTGCACCTTTTAGTGAAATGATAGCTCTTAGAGGACTTGTTCCTCTTTATTTGACTATAAATCAAAGGCTTCCATTTTTTGATAATACACTTGATTTGATTCACACAACAAGGTTTCTTGATGGTTGGATTGATTTTGTACTTTTGGATTTTATTTTGTATGATTGGGATAGAGTTTTGAGGCCAGGAGGGTTACTTTGGATTGATAGCTTTTTTTGCTTGAAGGAAGATTTGTATTTTTATTTGGAAGCTTTCAAAATGTTGAGATATAAGAAGCATAAATGGATTGTTGTACCAAAGATTGATAAGGATGATAAAGAGGTGTTCTTTTCTGCTGTTTTAGAGAAACCTTCTAGGCCATTTAGGTAATCTCACATTGTATTCCTCCGGCCGAAAACGTGACACTAATCCTTGAGATGTTCTTTTATATACATGTATCTGGATCGAACTCCTAACAATATGCTCATTTGTAATCGTAAATGTTGAACATTTAATAGAAATGCATATGAATATAATTTGAATATATAGTTCAATGTTTATCCATACTTCTTTTCTCTTATCTTATTGTTCACTATTGCTTAAATTAATGATCAATATTGTTTGCAAAATCTTCATCCTCACGATGTAAAGAAAAATGGATCCTCTCTTGATATTCTTCCACTCCATAAAGAATAAAAGGGTGGAACTTGGAAGAATAGAGAAGAATGGATCTAGAAGTATAGAATAGAATAGTGATCCTCCATTTTTAACTAGACCAATGGTAGGACTGGACAACCTGGAACGTGAAATCAACAACAACGGGTGGCTTTAATATGAGAGGTTTTCACAACAAACAACAAATGAATCTATGATAGGCTCTGACACATGTAAGAATAATAGGTCTTGCCTTTTCTATTGATTTTGCAATAATATATATACAAGAAAAGTTTCTATATTTATTTTCTATATAACCAAGACTAATAATAACTAAAATATTCTAATAGGTATAATTATGAAAAGTAACAATTATTGAATTCAAGAAAGAAAAACAAAATACTACATAATTTTCCATAAAATGTTATAAATGCTCAAATTTCTTTATCTAGCATCTATTAGTGAAATAGTTATTTCATTGGTTGAAGAAGATTGTCCATCACCTGAGAACTTTTTAATTAAGAAACCAGGTTCCTTTGGTTTTGGTAAAGTATTTTCACTACTTAGCATCACAACCACAGTTGTCATGTTTGGTCTATCATCAGGATGATGTTGTAGGCATAGTAGAGCAATTTGAATGCAACGTACAGCTTCAGAATCAATGCATGAATTCCTCAAACAATCATCAATCAAATTGAGTGGTATACCTTCTTTCCACAACCTCCATGCCTACATAATTCAATAAATTTGTCATATACTATACTATAACATAAGTGAATCCTTGAATTTAAGTGTACTTACATATCCAATAAGATTATGATCATGCTCTTGATAGCTATGTCCTCTATTTTTCTTTCCGCTGATAATTTCTAATAATAATACACCGAAGCTAAATACATCTGATTTTATAGAGAATAATCCATCAAAAGCATATTCTGGTGCCATATAGCCGCTGAAAGAAAGTCAACCGGTAATTATTCAAAAAATGTTCCATTAATCATATAAAAGAAGGTGTTATCTTTTAAGATACTTACTATGTGCCTACTATTTTTTCTGTTGTCCCCTCGATCTGATCACCTCCACACATTCTAGCCATGCCAAAATCTGAAATTTTGGGATTCATTTCATTGTCCAATAAAATATTACTCACTTTCATATCTCTGTGTATGATTCGTAATCTTGAATCTACATGAAGATAAAGAAGGCCTCGAGCAATTCCAAATATAATGTTAAAGCGTGCGGACCAATCTAACAATTTACTTTGAAATGGATCTGCATAGAATGTCGCATAGATTCATTAGTAATTTTTTTTCCATAAAAATTAAACTTATACCGTATAAAATATTACACTTAGAAAAAAGTCACTCACCAAAAAGAAATGAATCTAGACTTTTGTTGGACATGTATTCGTAGACCAACATTTTCTCCCCACCTTCAATACAACAACCAACAACTTTAACAAGATTTCGGTGTTGAAGTTTAGCACATAATATAACTTCATTTTTAAACTCTTTAAGTCCTTGACCAGAACTCCTCGAAAGTCTTTTGACAGCAATTTCTTGTCCATCGAGCAATGTACCCTATATGTAATTATAATTAAAATAATTAGACAAATAGCGAGTTTTAACATTTTTACTTTTATCCAAGTAACTAAAAGTGTAAGTTTACCTTATATACCGGTCCAAAACCTCCTTCACCGAGCTTGTTGTCAAAAGAGAAATTATTTGTTGCCTTGAGTATTGTAGCTTGATCAAAGATAGGAAGCTCAAAATCTTCGTATTTATCTTCTTCTTTCTCTTCGGACCTTGTGGTTTTTTCTATTTTTCCCATTTAATTTAGAAAAAATCAATATTATTTTTTATAAAATAAAAAACTACCAACTAAAGAGAAAAACTACCCATTAAACATACATGTCCTTTTATGTTTTTTTTTTATATTTATCAACGCTTTTAAAAGTTAATTTTACCAAATACTTTAATATCAATCAGTTCGTTTTTCAGCTATCAGCTATAGTTATAAACTAACTTTTAAACTAGCTTATAGCTTAATTTTACCCCAGAAACTCATGTCTAGAGAAATATAAAAGTATAAAACACTCAATTGTTAAGAAACTTACTTTTATACTTCACCTTTGTTATATGTATGTAGATGAATGCCAATAACATCACAAGGACTACTGAAACTGGAATTGAAACTGCCAATACCACTTTTTTTATTTTCCCATTTTTATCACCTGCAAATATGTGATTTCCAAACAAAATAAACTCTTCTCATATTTGGTAATATATTAACATTAACAAAAAAAATAAAATATTGTTGTGTGACCTTAACTTAGTCGGCAGACCATTGCATTATATATACAGGAGCCGAGATTCAAACTCCGGTCATCTCACTTATTCATAAGATGAAATTTCTATCCACTAAACTACTTGACAAAAATAAAAATAAAAAAATAATCAAGTATTTACCGGTATCTGATGAATCTGTTCGAATATATAGATCTTGTCCACTAGCTGAAACTCTAAGATCAACAAGATCACCAAACCATATTGAACAACCATTACCTGTTCCAGTTGATTCTAAACTTGAGTAAGCACTACAAGAACAATTTTTCAAACATTTTTCTTTGCAATCTTTAAGTGTCATTTTCTCATCAATCCAAGAATGTGTAGTATCTGGCAATTTCATCCCAACAATTTTTTTAAACCCATCTCTGTCTTTCACCCCACAACTCCAATTACCATTACGCACACATCCTTGTTTCCAATCCGTTGCACTCCACTGTTGTGGCGATTTCGGCTTAAATCCATCTAAACATTGACAAATAGGTGAGTCATTAAGCGTACAAAGCCCATTTTTTCCACAAATATTATAATTATCACAATTATCTTGTGGTAAGATTAGGTAATTTTTCCATGAATTGGAATCTGAAACCCAATTGAGACGAATACGAGTAGAACTTGTTTCGTTCAAAACAACTATAGTAACATAATTATTCTTGAGTGTGAACATATAATACAATTCATCTTCATTGTTTACAAACTCATAACCATAAAATGGATTTGTTGTCAATCCAACTATTCCACTAGAACGAGGACCGGTCCACGGTCCTGTTCTATAGATTATTGTTGAACCTTTCCAAATAAAGCTTTCAGGATTAGGAGTTCGTACCAAAGCTGAAGTAAAATCACTTGAAGATGGATCATCCCAATTTTTCCATGCAACGAGATTCCTATTAAGACCTGTTTTTCTGTCCCATCCCATTTTCATTCCTGGTAATACTGTATCACAAGGATAATCAAAACCCTGCCATAGAAAATTTTCATTTTCATCGGTGTTGTCTTGCTTCTCATTTTTAAGTACTAAATTTCCGTTGTCCAAAAGTTGCACAATTGGACTTGAAATTGCAATCTTTGTTGTTGATTTTGTTGACCATATAAGAGTTTGATTTTGATTTAGAAGCACGAGGTTTCCACCTCGACTTATGATCAACTTGCTAGAATTATCTTTGGTTGGGTTGTCACGATTAGCAACCCAAACAACTCTTCTATCAGGAATATTTTTGTACCAAATTCCAACGTAGCGGTTTTTGGAATTACCAAGATTGAAGAAACCCAACTCAAATGTTCCATCCTTAGAAACCAAGGTGCTTCCATCATGAAGTGGTTGTGATTGTGTAATGGTATCTGTTGCTGAAGAAATTTTGGAGAAGAAAAATAGTATGTTAGCAATAATGAGTATGGTAGGAAAAATGTTCATTTTGCATTGATTTAATTTAGGAGTTATAATGATTAATTGAAGAACTATTCATATATATAAAAATGGAGATTTTGGAACTTTGTAAAATTAAATAGAAAGATGTGCCTTGCAGCTGAGGAAATATAGTAGCAGTTGCATATAGTTGTTGATTTGGTCAATTAAGTTGAAAATATTGCCCAGATGATGTGACTTATGTGAAGACTTAAGACTCCTAAGTATTTGATGAAATATCACGGCGGGGCAGTTTTGTAAAGAAAAATAATTTGAGTGGCCGAAGTTTAGTACACGTTCTAAATTACAAGAAAAAAAAATCAAATTTATTATGTATTGAGATTCTCGGATCGAATATAAAATTGTTTGAATATAGATTTATAAGTAAAGATAGAAGGTCCTCTTTTCTCTCCCTGCCGCCTCTCTTTCTCTTCTGTCTTCTTTGGTTTTTTTTTGTTTATCAATTAGAGAGGGGTGGTTTACGATCAATTTTGATCCGGAATCACCCCTCTTGATCGTTTTTTATTTCTTTATATTAAAATAAGTGATACCCACATATTTTTAGGTTTTGTTCGAGTTTTCTTTTTCGTGTTTTTTTATCTAGTGTTGTTTAATCCCGTCTTAGTGCGGAGTTTTGGTTTTGTCTCGTCGTCTTAGTGCGGAGTTTTGGTTTGTCCCGTCTTGGTACGGTGTTGTTTTTGTTCATTTTTGCAGGTTTCCTTCGATCCAAATTCAGTGCAGATTCAATGATTTTAGCGCCGTCAACGTTGCAGATTTGGATGTATGACTATTCCAGACATTTGAATTTTGTCAAATCAATTGTAGGCTTTGTCATAGACATTAGGCTGTTTTATGCTATTAACTCGGGTGCTGTGAGCATGTTCGCAGATTCATCCTTATTAGTTTCTAACGAAATTGAACATGTAATGATTTTGATTGATGTATTCCCAATGAATTTGAATGAATGAATATTGTTGTTTTTTAGTAATAAAAAAAAAAAGTAAAGATAGAAGGTCAAATTAAATGTTTTGAATTTTAAATGTCGTGGAGATATTTTTTACTTTCAATCTACAAGATAAGACATAAAACATATATAACTAGAGATTAGTTCAAGTGATATAAAATTTGAATTTCTTAAGCAATTCAGTTGTATAAAAAAAATACAATTCAATTAGGAGAGGAGAATTCACCACTGTTATACAACGGTAAAAACTCATATGAATGCTATGGTAAAAAAACATAAAAATTTTTGACGAAAAATAAATGAAATTTGCTTTGTTAGAATATACGAAAATAATTTAGCACCGCAATTTTTTTATCCACTTCATATTGAATACCACAAATGAATATGACATTTTATTTATAGTGTTAAATATATTTTTAGTCCTTACATTTTGTGAAATTGTTAAAAATGGTCCCTACATTTTAAAAATGGTAAAAAAAAATCCTATAAAATTTTCCACTATCAAGATTAGTCCCTGCGTTTATCCTTTAGGGACCATTCTTGACAATTTTGCAAAATGTAGGGACTAAAAACATTAAAAGGTAGGGACTATTCTTGACAATTTTGCAAAATATAGGGACTAAAAATATTAAAAGGTAGGGACTATTCTTGACAATTTTGCAAAATGTAGGGATTATTCTCTACGAATTGGACTAATCTCGATAGCGTAAAATTTTATAGGGTTTTTTTTACCATTTTTAAAATGTAAGGACCATTCTTAACAATTTCGCAAAATGTAGGGACTAAAAACATATTTATTTAACCCTTATTTATATCTTTCTGGTATGCAATGACTTATACTATTGACGATAATGAAAATTCTAATATTTTATATAGTATTTTTTATTTGTTTCGTAAACATTTTGTATATATATGGTTGAAAAAATAGAGGGGTGGTCTGTTGTATTAGGAGAAAACTCAAGGGAGATTGTTATAATTTCTCCTAAATTATTTTGTATACTGTTTGGGAAAGTCAAAATGCTAGCTTATAGCTTTTAGCTTTTAGTTTATAAGCTAAAAACTCTGTTTGGTAACGGTCATTTTGTTATTAGCTTATAGCTTATTTTTCAAACGCTATTTCAAGTAACTTATAGTTTTTAGCTTATAGCTTATTGTTTTTTCTTCCAGTTTTACCCTTATTGTTTTAACTAAAATCCAAGTTTATCATTTATCATTTATTTTAATTTCAAATAAAATAATTATAAGATTTTGGAATACAAAACATCTCTCACAAATTTATATATGTATGTTATCTTCCGTTGCGTTTTGACTTCACCTTGCGACGTGAGACGGCAATTGCATCCAATGTAATTTTATTATGATTACCTTAAATATTAAAATATTAATTTCATATAGTTTTTTTTACAAACATAAATTTATTTATGAATTGAGAATTTCTTTTTATTTTACGTATGCAGTTCATAAGTATGAAGTAAACTTTGAAGTATCACAAGTTGCCTAATTTACATGTACACTTTGACATAAAAAATATATTATATGAAAATTAAAATTTAAAATAAAATAAATTGTTATATTATATTATATAAAAATTAATTTAATAATATTATATAAAACTTATATTACATCAATTAATTTAAATTACTATATTTTAAATATAAATTTTATTATTAATTAAAAATATTCTTTTATATCATTTTATATCTATAAGTTACTAAATCGCTATTTTTATCAAAAATAGTTTATAGCTTTGAGTTGAAAGTATTTGATGAAATATCACGGCGGGGTAGTTTTGTAAAAAAATAATTAGTGGCAGAGCTTTAATACACCTTCCAAATAATAAAAGAAAAAAAAGAAAGGGTCATAGGTGGAAAATCCACGTTCATTAATAAAGAGATAGAACCAGGTACATATATGCTAAATAAAGGGTCAAAGAGTTCACACATGGAGTTGCAAAAGACACACTTAGTGGAAATGGATCAACACGTGGCATCAAGTGGTAGTGGTCTGGATATATGAAATATGAAGTTACACAATATTGACAACATCAATTTGAATGGAATGGTGCAAATAAATATCTAAATGTTGATTGATTCAAAAAAAAAAAATCTAAATGTTGATTATCTAAATGTGGATGATCATATAGAGAGAGTCATATGGACATGTCCATAGATACTTCTATGATTTTAAAATGATGTCCATACTTCTATGATTTTAATCGATTTTGTAAAGTTGATTTTGACTAAAATTGAGTTAAAATAAAGTGATTTATGTTT
The DNA here is from genome assembly GCA_951799995.1 of Trifolium subterraneum. Lineage (NCBI taxonomy): Eukaryota > Viridiplantae > Streptophyta > Magnoliopsida > Fabales > Fabaceae > Trifolium > Trifolium subterraneum. Next base: position 56,148,129 of record OX637462.1, read on the forward strand.
GAAGATAAATGTGTAAAAGTTAGTTAATCAAAAAATTTAAATGTAAAAATCAATTCTAGAATTAAAAGCTATAATTTCTAACTTCAAGTAGAATCAATTTTAAAGGTAGAATCAATTCTACTTTTGAGAAATCAAACAAAAACCACAATTAATTCTGTAGGTCTAGAATTAATTTTGACGGCTTGAGAATTGAAACTAAACACATACTTTAAAAAAATTATAGAAAAAATAAAGTGGATATGGTAGCTTTGGAAGAGGCTACATGTAGAGTGATATGGTTGCTCGCAAAAGTATTAAGATTTTGGGTTTCAAAATTATTTGCTTTCAGAAGGTAGAGGTTTCTCTGGAGGTATTTGGTTACTTTGAAATAGGACAAATTTGCATGTGAATGTTATTAAGGAAGATTTTCATTTTTTTTCATGTATGGGTTAAAGAGAAGGATATGGATCCTTGGTTTTTTACCAACAGATAAGCGACTGCTTAAGATTGTCTTGAAAATAGATAAATGAATTTGACTCTGACCGCGACCTGCCAGTAAAACCAAAGTTATTAAGAAAAAAAGGAACTTGACCCTGACCGCGACCTGCCAGTAGAACCAAAGTTATCAAAAAAAGTGTGACCCTTACCGCGACCTGCCGATAGAACCAACACTATAAAGTTCTTATCTCAAGAACAAAGGAAAAATCCTCACAACAGAAATCTCTCAAATTTGATTATATTCAAGTTGTTATTTGAGAAGTACATGAAAGTTCTATTTATAGTCAATCCTTACATAGTAGGATTTATTGTCCACTGTCATACATTTCTATTTATAGTCTATCCTTACATAGTAGGATTTATTGTCCACTGTCATACATTTATAGAATTGTTTGACACTTGAGCAATTTCACACAAGTAGCTAGTAACTAACTAACTAACTCTATCTAACACACTTAACTAACACATTTTTGTTACTTCGACAACTATTGTAACAATCACAAACTAACTAACTTCTAACTGCCAAGCAACTGCCAACTATCAAGGCAATTGCTACAAACCTGTGGTTTTCGCCCATCCAGAAATAGCTCGCTTGGCGAGCGAATTCAGATTTTGAATTTCTTCAAACTCTGTCTTGCTTGTAAAGCAAGTAACACCAAAACCAATATGAATTACTCACAACATTGCTGAAAATTGCATAATAAATTGTACATATGTATGCCAATCATAAAAAAGTTGCCAATTCCAATCGCCCTCTTCACTCGCTAGCTCACAGACTATCTATCACATATTGCAACCTTTCCGGAATTCGCACCAATTGATTCGCAAGAATAAGTCCACGCTCAATCCAAGAATTATTCCAAGCATCAATGGTGGCACTATCTCCAACAAACCAAACTCCATAATTATTTAGATTATGTCATAATTTAACAATATTTTTCCATAAATAAGACTCCAACCTAACTTAAGGATACAAGCTTGATTCATAATGTCTAATCTCCGCAGTCCAAGACCCCGATCGATATACTTCGGTTGTGTAATAATACTCCATTTCACAGCATGATAATAATTTAATTGTGTCTGAATTCCCCAAATGAAATTCCTTTGCAATCTTTGAATCTCATTTAAACAACTCTTAGGAATAACATATGACATCTTAGATAAATAGGGATAGCCTCCATCACACTCTTAGCTATTGTAACCCTACCAACAAAGGACAATTGATTCACTTTCCAATTCGACAATTATATTTCATCTTGACTTTGTCGACACCATACTGAAAATCAGCTCTTTTTGGCGCTCCACCAATCAAAGGAATACCAAGGTACTTTCCGAGAGTGCTAGCTTCTTTAAAATCGGACACTTGTAACAATCTCTTCCTCATTTCTCTATTTAAATTTTTAGAGAATAAAATACTTATTTTTTCTTGACTTACTTGTTGTCCAGACAAACTACAAAAAAAAAATCATAACACAATTCATTTGAGGCTTTGTAGCTAGGGGCGGAGTTGCATACAGTTGAGGGGGTGCACTTGCACCCCCTGAACTTCTAAAATTTGCACATAAAATCCAGTATTTTTGCTCTTTGCACACCCTAAAAATTTTGTTTTGTACCCATGATTCAGTGTTTCTCTCACATAAATTAAAAACTAAAGAAACAAAAATGGTGTAAAACCAAGCAGTTTGCACTTGGGAAGAAGAATAATTGAATGTGAAAGAAGCAGAGAAGAAGATGAAGTATTGTGCAAGTGGCGGCTACTTTTCTTTAGATAGTAAACATCAATTCATTAGGGTTAGAGGTTGAAAAATCATATACAACTATGGATGAAGGGCAAAAAATGACATTAAAAAAAATAAAAGACTAAATGATTCTTTGAAATTAAGGACTAAAAATATAATTTTGTCTTTTTTCTAAAAAAAAAAATATATCTTTTTATTTTTTTAATTTATAATTTAAGATTTTTTATCTAATCAAATCATTTAATTTAATACCAATTTCCTAATTCATATATATGTGTGTTATGAAAATTATTAATGAAGTAAAAAAAATTCGATATAATATTTGCACCCCCTGGTCCAGGGTCCTGGATCCGCCACTGTTTATAGCTTCACCAATGGACCATGTCTTCCTCCTCTAAGCGTCTTCCAATCACCCTCTACCACTGCTTGTAAGATAAGATGAGATAACTTACCTATGCACAAAACAAATTAATAAGGTGAAATAGGATCACCTTACCGAATTTCATGTTGAGGACAAAAGTACCCAGCTCTAGCTCATTCCATTTAACATTAGTTTTCGCGCTAGTCACTAAGTGCATAATAATGACATTAATCATACTCTCCTGATGTAGGAGGACTAGTTTGAATTCCGATTAGTTTTATCTTTTTAAGTTAGTTTTATTTTCACTATTATTAGTTGTTACTATCTTTTTAAGTTTGTTTTATTTTCATTATTATTAGTTATTAGGTAAATTCTAATATGGACCACTTCATCAAGTGGTCCATGGTGGACCAGTCACGAATAACACTATAACGAATACGAATTTTACAAAATCCACCTTTTGGATTGAAAGTTTATATCATATAGATCAATCCATATATAGAAAAATTGAAAATCATTTGATATGTTATTGAGACACATCAAAATTAACGGTTGTTAAATAACATAAATCTTGATGGGTCTCAATAACATATCAAACGATTTTCAAAAAAATTTAAAAATTTTATGGATGATCTATATGATATAAACTTTCAATCCAACAGTGAATTTTGTAAAATTCATATTCGGTAGATCACTTGTCAACGGTGGACCACTTGTGAAGGTGGTCCACCGTAGCATTAGCCTTAGTTATTATCCTATTTTTAAGTTTGTTATTATTAGGATAGTTATCTTTTAAATATAAAAGATAATGAATTTAGAATAAGTTAGTTACTATTTTTTTAAAGTTTGTTTCTATTGTAACCCTCTTTATAGGCAAACATATTTGAAATCAATTCAAGTTATAGTTTATCATTAAATTTTTGAGAGTTTATTCTCTTTCTTGTGGATTCAAGAAATCTTGCGGATTCCAGAGCTTTACATAACAGGTTTGTCGCTTGCAAACTTGTGTTCTTATTATAGGATTAGCGCTTGCTATTCCTTCCCGATTTCGTACTACGTCAGTTGGTATCAGAGCCTGGTTTTTCCTGTTCTTTCGTGAATTGAACAGTCATGGGAGATCAACTAAAAATCAGGGCAGACCTTAAGGGTACCGCGACTTTTACCACGACCCTAACTGTTTTGAATGTACAAATAGCAGCGTTGGCAATTCAGTCGAACAACAACGCCAACAACATCACCACCACCACCAACAACAACAGAAAAAGATAACAACAACGACAACAACAACAACAACAACAACAACAACAACAACAACAACAATAACAATAGATACGACAACAACCGAAACAACTACAACCACGACAAAAGGGGAGGGGGACCAATTTCGGTTATTAGGGTTCGTAATAACAACAACCCTATTACTGATGACTCAAGTTGCGAGGATGAGGAAGTCGTGACCGAAGAAGAATCTGATGAGAGAGTGAATTTTGTGCTTCAACAGATGTTACTAGCATCCAGAGAGGAAGGCCAATGCAAAAATTTGTTTAAGATTCGATGTTCCGTCAATAACAAAGTATGTGACCTAATAGTAGATAATGGGAGCACGGAGAACTTGGTGTCAAAAAGATTGGTGGATTATTTCAAGTTGCCCACGGAGCCTCATGAAAACCCATACTCTCTTGGCTGGGTCAACAAGGGATCTCAGGTACGAGTGACAATGTCCTGCAAAGTTCCCATATCCATCTGCAAACATTATAGAGAAGAGGTACTTTGTGATGTTCTTGATATGTATGTTTGTCATATTTTACTTGGTAGACCTTGGCAGTTTGATAATGATATTACTTATCGGGGACGAGATAATGTGATGTTATTTACTCGGGGCACCCATAAGACTGCTATGGCACCTGTTTTATAATTTAATAAGAAACCGAAAGAAACTGAAGTAGTTGCCAAACAAGATGCTTCAGTTGAAGTCGACGAATCCAAATATGAGAAAAAAAAGATCAATGAACATGATGATTTGGAGAAAGGTGATGCAGATGAAGGTGAAGATGAAGATCAGAAAGAGAAAGAAAGGCATGTAACAAATTTATCATCATCAGCAACACAATATGATATGACTTCAAGGATAACACAAACAGAAGAACATACGAACATAATAGGAGGAAATCATGGAGGAGAAGAGACTCCAACTAGGATGAGAAAATTTGTCTTGTGCAAGTTTGGCGATCCACAACCAAATGTAGGCCTACCTGTGGTAGCTCCGTCTATGACAGATGTATTTGTGCGAAATCCGGCAACAATCTCACCGCTACCAGAACCCCCGGACAGCAAGATACAGTCGACAACTTCCATCCTAACAAAACCACCGCATCACAACCGTCACATTGAACTTAAGGAATTACATGAAGATTGGGTTCAGTTCAGGTTTTACCATAAACCTTATGGTAACGGTTCTTATTTTTTTCATCTATTACATTACAATTGCTATTGTGTACAATCCCTTCTTAAGACTGCTACTAGTTGTGGATTCCATGTGTCTCAAAACCAGAATAGACGTGAGGTATTCGTTAGGATATATAGGTAGAAAATTGTTTGAAAAGGGGAAATATTATTTAATTTGTTGGAAGATTTACAAAGGTTTAGAGACACCGTCGATAGTTTGGTGTGACAATTATCATGAGGCTTTTCTGACCTTTAGATGCTAGCTTGGGTTCGAATGTGCCAGAGTAATGGTTGTAACCATTATTCATGAGGATTATGAGTACTGCCTCTATCTACTTATTGAACTATTTGAATACGCAATGTTTCACAGTGAGTTTTACCAATTCCAGAATCAGTTTCATCAGCAGGGGTGGCGTATTACTTTCCTATCATGTGAGAATTGGAAATGTTGGAATACCTTTTACAACCTTAAGGACATGGTTGGTTCTCATGGGTGGTTAATGATACTATTCATGTTGTTTGGGTCCAAGATTTATTAGCACGGATGTTTCATATTGAGATAATTATCAAAGACATCAAAACTGTTGAAGTTGGAATGACGGACAGAATTAAACACATTTATGTGCTTCAATTTGTTCCACACATAAATGTTAGTTTTTAGAGTGATACACTTGAATTTTCCCATGTTCAAATTGTGGAGCCACTTAAGTTGATACTTGGAATTCTCAAACTTTCCTTATTCAGTACAAAGATTATTGCCTAGTTAGTGAATTTGATGTTTGTGACAATAGTTCAAGCATGATAACTGAGGTGGGTCAAACATTCTTTCGTGATAAATTTCCAGTTCCTTGTGTCATCTTTGAGCAATGGGATCCCGGAGGTCATTTGGATGTGTTGACACGAGACTAGTCATCTCACTTCACTCAATGGGATCCAGGATGATGGTCTCTTATTCATTAAAGGAGTCAACATGCTAGGGAAGCTCTTTATCGGAATGAGAATTTGGTAATTAAAGCAAATAAAGCAGATGAAACTCTTTATCAAGATGAGAACTCGGGGTCGAGTTCTTTCGAGGTGGAGGAGTCTGATGTAGGAGGGCTGGTTTGAATTCCGATTTGTTTTTATCTTTTTAAGTTAGTTTTATTTTCACTATTATTAGTTGTTACTATCTTTTTAAGTTTGTTTTATTTTCATTATTATTAGTTATTATCCTATTTTTAAGTTTGTTATTATTAGGATAGTTATCTTTTAAATATAAAATATAATGAATTTAGAATAAGTTAGTTATTATCTTTTTCAAAGTTTGTTTCTATTGTAAGCCTATTTATATGCAAACATGAAAGGAATTCAAGTTATAGTTTATCATTAAATTTTTGAGAGTTTAGTCTCTTTCTTGTGGATTCAAGAAATCTGGTGGATTCCAAAACTTTACATAACAGGTTTGTCGCTTGCAAACTTGTGTTCTTGTTATAGGATTCGCGTTTGCTATTCCTTCCCATTTCCGTACTGCATCATCTCCGAAAGCATGATCTCTGTCAAAATTCTCCAAATAAATTCTCAACTAAGTGAATACACTCAAATATTAACCAACTTGTTTAATTCACTTTTAATTAAAATTCATTCTTTTAAATTTCTTGTTAGCAATCAATTACCCAACAAAATACAAAGTGAAGTCGTTAATAAAAAAATAGTAAACTGGAGCCGTCCAAAACTGATCCAAGACACTCATATTTTATTTCATAAAAAGAGAAGAAAAAAATATGCATTCATTCATATTTTTCGGTGGGTAGTAGCAGCCATGTGTCATACATTTCGAAAGAGTCTACCGCCAGTAAGTCTGCACCCACTAATAATGCAGACCACTATTTCTCCTACAACCATTAAATTAAACAGAAAAATACATTAAAAAATAAAAAATAAATTTATCCAACAATGAGAATAAGCACCATGGATAGATTTACACCCGTTTGAATTAACTTATTTTTTAATTATATAAAATAACTTATGCAAATTAATACTCCTTCTGTTTTTTTTAATTGTTCAGATTTGTTATATTTAACGTTTCTAGTTAGCTGTCCATTTAGTATTTTAAAGATACGATTTGTCAATTGTACATTTTGTCAATTAATATTATTTTTAAAAAAATTTGTACATAACATATTAAATATATTTTGTTTTTCTTGTACATAATATATTAAATTTATTGGAAATAGAAAGTGTGTGCAGAAAAATATGAATTTATTGGTGAATTAAAATTATGGTATAATAGGAACATAAGGTTCACAAATACACTTTCTTAATTTGTTGTTACTATTTTAAATGGACACTTATAAAAAAAGGAGGGAGTAAATTTTTATGTATTATTATAAGTTTGTCAAGGTAATTTATGATAAAATAGATTATTAAAATTCAATTTTCGTTATTGAAAACTTATAAATTAACATAAAACCTTATTTATTTGAATAAGATGTTTTGCATAAACTCAAAAATAAGCTAATCAAAAACGGGGCCTTATACGTGACATTTATAAATTAACTTTTACTTCACAGTTGTAAATTTATAGGTTAAATATATTTTTATTTTTATAAAATTCACAAATTTTAATTTTTATAAAATTCACATGTTTTTTATTCTTGAAAAGATTTTTGTTTTATTTTTAGTTTCTAATGAACAAAATTTTGACAATTTTTGAACGTAATATAAACTTGTATAGGTTTAACATGATATATAAACATGGTAACACATCTTAAACATAAAAGAGTTATAATATTAACATTAAAATTTTAATTTCAGTGGATTACCACTTCTTCTAAGACCAAATAAATATAACATTAAAATGAACATAAGTTGATCATTAAGGACTAAAAATAAAACAAAACAAAAATTGAGGATAAAAACATGTGATTCTATTTTATAGGGACAAAAATCTAAATTCATTCATTCTATAAGGACGAAAAATGTATTTAATCTTAAATTTATTTATGTACGTAATTTTCATTGGTTGTTAGATAATTATCCACAATTTTTTTTAAAAAGTAACTTTAAAAAAATCAATTAGATAAATATTACTCAATGAGACATCACTCTATATTAGATTAAGAGTATTTTGTCCACAAATTCTAGCTCAACTGGTAGAAATACCAAAATTACTTTGTGTGTGAGTTTTCAATGACTTTATTATTTTATCTATCAACCAAAAACAAAGAGAAATAGTAGTAAAGAGAGAAATATAAGAGAAGAGAAATAAAGAGAGAAGTTGAGTAGAAATTTAATATTGTTTGGATGAATAGAAATAGAGAAGAAAGAAGGAGCGTAGAGAAATTAAAATAAAAACAAAAGACAAGTTTAACCTTTATAAATAGGTGGTTGAGTGATAATAATGGAAAACCACATATGCTAGCTTATTTATGTGACAAATCTCATGAAGAGGTTTTTTTTGGGTAGTTATTTCCCATTATATTTCTCTCTATGATCATTTCTCTTGTTTTCCAAACTATGAAAATGTCTTATTTCTTTGTCATTTCTCTCTTTTCTAAATCTACTCAAACAAACACAGTGTAAGAGTATTTTAGAAAGAAATAACATTATTATTTTGAGGAAAAATATTAATAATAGACAATAACATTATTAATTTTCTAAAAATGTTTTATCAAATATAGTAAAATATTTGTTTATCAATTTAATTCATACACACTGTCAATGTTAAAAAAATTGTCATATAGTCTAGTGTGGTTAGAGATTCCACTCTTAAGATGGATAAATGGAATGACCGGAGTTTGAATTCCGATCTCCTACATATATGTCTTGCTATAAGACAATGTTAAATGTTTTATACAATGAATTATCAATTAGTATAACTTTCAAATCATTAAAAAATGTTTAACTTTTATCATAATAATTTCCAAAGTCATGCAATATAAAATTATTATGCGGACAATGTACAAAAATTGAACATTTTATTTACATATGTGTGACAATCAAAACTTTAGCACATGTACCAAAAAAAAAATGTGACAATCAAAATATGAATTTTATTTTAAATTTAATGGACATGCATGTATTGGTTGTATAAAATAGTTTTACATTGTAGTTGAATAAAAAAAATCAATTTATTATGTTATACGATTAATTTAAAAATGAGTTTAATGGACATAGATCGTCACTGTAAAATAGTTTTACACTGACACCGAATAAAAAGTCGCCACTCTTCTATATCATATAAGTAGTTTCAAAATAACCATACATGCATGAGGTGATGTGGCAAATTGATAATTTTCATTGGATGTTTGTTTAAAACTATTTTACACCGACCATGCATATCCCTTAAATCCTTTAAAAATAACCTAAAAAACTAATTTAAAAATAACATGTGATTTTGTGAATACAATGTTCATTAAATATAGGTGTAAAACTATTATACACTATTGATGTATAGTTGTATACATACTCTAATTTCTCTACTTTTTTTCCTACATTTCTTAAACGAAAAGATATAATATATTTTTTCCTTATTCCTTTTTTTGGTATAAAATTTTATTCCTTATTTATTTTTTTGGTACAAATTAATTCCTTATTCTCAGCATAGTAAATATATTTTTTTTAGTAAGGAAGAACATAGTAAATATAATTATATATAGAAAATACCATATTTATTTAGTTTTTTATAAAAGAAAATACCATATCTCTTTCATAAAAAAAAATACCATATCTCTTTCATAAAAAAAAATTCCATATAATTTTTACCAAAAAAAATAAATTAACTTTCATAGAGCATACAACAGAGTTAGACGTTACTTAGCACATGCATTACCCGATTACCGTCAATCTCAACGGCGTTAAAAACACCGTTACCTTTACTCCTTTTTTCATACTAGATTCAAAATTCTCCCGAACCTAAGGTTCGGAATCAAAACCTAGTTAAACACAACACTATAAAATCGCGCACCGAGATTCTCGCCTATAACAACAACAACACTTCACTCGTTTCAATACTCTCTCCCAAAACCGAAAGCGAATTTTTATTTTATTTTTCAATTTTCAATTTTCAATTTTGTTCCTTTTCCTGAGATTTAGGGTTTTCGGAGAAAAATGGCTGACGTATCAGAAAGCACGGTGACTTCTGTGGATCGTGACGGCGGCGATTCGTTGCTTGAAAAGATTACTGAGAAACTTCACTTTGATGATTCCTCCTCCGATTCATCGGATTCACATTCTGATGCTGATAAACCTGTTGTTGAATCTGTTAAGGAGAAGGTTTTTCGTCTTTTTGGAAGGGAAAAGCCTGTTCATTCTGTCCTCGGTGGAGGAAAGCGTATGAATCTTTTTCTCTTTGTTGTTTACTTGTTAATTTGGTTGAGATCTGTGAAAAAAAGGAATATTTTGAATGCTGCATTTTGATTTATTATATTATTATTACATATGATTGTGAATGATAATGTTGTTTGGTTAAGATCTTTAAAGATATTTATGTATGAGATTGAATTGTAGATCTTTTAGTGTTTGGTATTTACTATTGTTGAATTTATATGAGCATTTGACTGTGGTCAATTTTTATGTAGTATATTGAATTGTATCTATGAATCTTGTTGGACTGTTTGGAAAAATAGCTTATTTGCGCTTAATCATGCTTATGTATAAGCTTACATAAGCTATTTTTATAGCAAAAGATAAATTGTTTTTATATATGCTACTTTTTTCATAAGCTTTATCGGAGAATTTATGAAAATAAGCTGAAAAGCCTTATGGATATTATCATAAGTTGTTTTCATAAGTTTTCCCAATTAAACTCAGAAAACTTATGCTGATAGATAAGTTCAAATAAGTCAATACAAACAGACCTTAATTTTGTCCCCTTTTTTGTTGTAGTTAGCTAGTCTATCGAATTGTAACTAGTAATCATGATTTATCTATGATGTATAAACTGGGTAATTTTGTGGAATGATGTGATTATGATTCTTACTTTTACTGCTATAATTTTGTTGATTTGCTTCTCACTCATTATTGATTCATGAATCATGATTTATGCTCCTAGAAGAAGAGCTGAAAATTTTAACTTTTTGTTGTGTGATTGCTTATTTATCTGTTGGGCAATTATGAATTGCAGCTGCTGATGTGTTCTTATGGAAGAACAAGAAGATATCTGCTGGAGCACTTGGTGTAGCAACTGCGATTTGGGTGTTTTTTGAGCTGCTTGAATATCACTTTCTTACTCTCATTTGTCACATTTCAATTTTGGTTCTTGCCTTGTTGTTTTTGTGGTCCAATGCTCATACCTTTCTTCATAAGTAAGACTCTCTGGTACTTGTTGATATATCTATTGAAATTGTGCATGTTAGTTTATAAGCTATTGTCTAACCATTTGTATGTGATAAATGTCAAATAATGTTTTGTAGGACCCCACCTAAGATACCAGTGGTTCATCTACCAGAGGAACCAATTTTGCAAATTGCATCTGCATTGAGAATTGAAATCAACCATGGATTTTCTGCCTTGCATAATATTGCTTCTGGAAGAGATTTGAAGAAATTCTTCATTGTATGTAATCTGCGAACTTGATAGTCCATATGCATATAATTAAATATTATTTTCATAAGTAATCTTCAGAAATGAATCAATGATGGGGGATAAATGCATGCCAACTATAATTACTTAATAGTAATATCCAAGATTGTTGCTTGCATTTTTTGTTCCTAATCTACTGTTAGTTTTCATAAAGAACTAATCTAATGTTGTCATGTTATTGACTTATGCTAAGGATTTTGTTGTTGATGTCATGCTAGGTTGTTTTTGGCTTGTGGATTGTATCAATTGTGGGGAGCTGGGCCAATTTCTTGACCCTCTTCTATATAAGTAAGAATAATTCTATCAAGCTGATTACAAACATATTTTTTTGGTTATCAACTGAATTCTCACTGATTTCACATTCTTCGTTTGCAGCTTTTGTTTTGTTGCACACCGTTCCTTTCGTGTATGATAAGTATGAGGACAAGATAGACCCTCTGGCCGAAAAAGCATTCATTGAGATTAAAAAGCAGTATGCACTGTTCGATGAAAAGGTCTTGAGTAAGGTTTTGAGTAAGATTCCAAAAGGTCTGTTGAAAGGTAAGTTAGCTTAGTGTTTAAGGATGTGTGCTCCTGATGTGACGATAGAAGGAAAAAAAGGCTCCGCTTGAATATTTTATATATAGAGCCTTGTTTTGGATTGTTTCTAGGCGGGTATTGATACTCGCAAAGATGTAGTTTAAAATTTTGCATATGGATTTTATTGGCTACATTGTTGAACATCTTGTAGTCCTTAATTTATTAGCTGCTAGTCTGCTGCTGTAAGTTAAACATATTCATGTTAGAGTTTTATTGATAAAGATATTTGGGTTTTCATGTGTCTTTTGCTTTGGAAAAATGTTCATTCACCTAATTGATGATTCAATAGGTTAAGTTAAGTTTGATTCGTGTTATTTTTAAAAATTAAGGTAAAGGCATTGAATATATATTTTATTTTAAAGTTTATTGAATGAATATGTTTTAGAAAATGTGCTTGGCTAATACTACTCATCACATTTTCTGTGGAAGTTAAAATACTCATCACCTAACTTTTATTACTTTCATGAGGAAATGGAAGTTATTTTGTTCTTTCATCCCAAATCTGATGAACCTAAGATTATGTGCATGCTTGGGGATTGAAATTGCTAATCTCGGAACTACATCTTTGATTTGGATTGGGAACAGTTATACATCAATAAAAAATAAAAACCATTGCTTTCGATATGAACATGGAATTAATGAGTAAATCATCAATTTCGTCCCTCACTTTGTAAGACACTCTCAAATATGTCCCTGACTTTGCAAATATCTTAAAAAGGTCCTTGACTTTATTAATCAGTATTTAGTCATTTACTATCAAACAAGTCCTTATATTTTAATAACTTACTATCAATTAGGTCTCTAACTTTATCTGCATACTATCAATTTAGTCCCTAACCTAACCTACATTTAGAAGGACTAATTTGAATAAAATTTCACAGAGTCAGGGACCTTTTTTTTTGAAATATTTATAAAGCCAAGACCTTTTTGAGAGTGCTCTACAAAGTCAAAGACCAATTTGGTGGTTTACTCTGGAATTAATTCTTGTCTGCATGGGTGACATGGGTGAATAGTTCAACTAGTTTGAGTTAAGTTAAAAGAAGTTGGAGGTTTTGGATCTTTTTTAGGATAAAGGAAAATATTCATCTAATAAATTAACATAGGTCATTTTAAAATAAAATTGTTGCCAAAATTCAATATTGATGTTTTTGTTACTGATTTCACTTTCATTGTTACAAAAGAAAAGAAATAGCCTTGTTAAAAAAAATGTAAGAATCCAGAATTTTAAAAACCCAGAACAACATTCATTGTCATTGTTCATCCTCATTTTCTAACACCACCACCTAATTCATCTTTAACACTTATTCCTCACCCACCACCACTATTCTTCATCTTCCACTGTCCCAGTTTCAGAAATATTTCTAACAACAGCCCAGAAACATTTCTTCACTAAAACTTAATCTATTTTCTACTCCGTCTCTAACAAAAATTAATCGGCAACAAGCAATCAACCCATTCCCCATTTGGTTTTCTACCCGAATCAACAACGATCCTTTCCTCTTTTCTTCTTTATTTCTTCCCAACTTCTCATCCACACCATTTTTTTTTTATATTCTTCTTTTCACTCTCTTCCTTGCTGTTTCTCTTCCTCATCGTTAGCGAATCCTCTACCAAACACCTCATCACCGATAGTGATTCCTCTTCTAATGTTGTTGTTGTTTAGGGCTTGATAAAAATGGGGTTAGGTGGTGAGAAAGGTAAGGTGAAAGAGTATTTGGATTTGTGTAAAAAATATAAATAAAGAAGAAACATCATGGAATAATGGAGATGAAGAAGCTGAAACTGGTGTTGCGTTGTTGGGTGGTGGTGGCATTGTTGTTGAAATTGTTGTGTTAATTATTAACATTATCATATTAAAATAAATATTACAACTAATTAATGTTATTTGTTTTTTTATAATTAAAAATGCAATTGTGTGACACATGTAACCACATTATTGGTCAGCTTATTTTACAAAAAAAAACTTTTTTTTTTGGTTGGTAGACGAAATGGCAAAGCCATTGGAGTGACCAGGGATCGAACTCCGATCATGGCATCCGACACTAAATTTAGTTTTTTTTTTTTTTGTCAAGAAATTTAGATATTTCTACCATTTGAGCTAAGATTTTCTTCGCTTATTTTACATTTTTTTATATCACTTATTTTACAACTTCTCACATCTCTTATTTTACATTTTTTTTATATCACTTATTTTGCAATTTTGCTGGTATATGTTTTAGATATGCATTAAGCTGCCTCCTTTAACTAATGCTGGCGGACGTGATTGAGATTTGAACCTCTTACATATAATTTAACTTTTTTCGGTGTGTTCCAACTTAACACTGGGATTCTTTTATCAGACACCTTTTGTTGTCGGAAAAAAATACAAAGAGTGATAACGTGGAGCAATATAAAAGAATCTCCAAGAATACTCAGAAGAGACAAAAGTAAAATACAATGTTTGTCCTAGAATGGATTGATCTTCTTTGCCTCCTAAGTGTCTTTTTTATAGTCCATTTCTTGATCTAATGAGCCTCTCCTTGAACGTCCAACTCCAAAAAGTTATGCCTTTGAGATCCATGTGCAGCTCGTTCGTACAAGACATGTGGAGCCGAAACACGTGTTGCTCACGTCAATTGGCCATGTATGGCACATGGAGCTAGAGCATATGTAGCTCACGTCACTGTCTGTACAAGATGTGTGACATGTCATGAAGCACTTATCCGAAGGACTACAACTTTCACTTAGATGTAACTCGAGATCCAAATAACTTGCATAGTTAAACTAGAGACAAGCTTGGTGCAGTTGAGCTACACAATTTGAAGCTGGAATTCAACATGACTTGTATGAGCAAGTTGGGTTAGACATGTTGAAGGTGGAGTTCAACATGGCTTGTATGATCAAGTTGAGCAAGACATGTCGAAGATGGAAGCTCAACATGGGCTCTATGATCAAGCTGAACTAAACATGTTGAAGGTGAAGTTCAACATGACATAGATTGTCAGCCTGAGATAGCATGCTAAAAGTGGAGCTCGACATGATCTGAATGATCAAGCAAAACTAGATATGTCGAATGGTATAAGTCAAATAAAGTTCGTATGGTTAGTCCTTCGTACCATTTCATCAAACGTCAAGCTTGTGAAGACATTGGTGTTGGTTCTTCATAGGGACTGTGACTGTCGACTTCCAGCCATATTATTTTTTATATTTTATAAAAAATATTATTAAAAAAAAGCCCTGTATTACATTACGTAATAATTGGAAAATTTTCTGCATTTTCACTTACTAACGTTTTATTATTAAAAAAAAGGTCAGTAGATTAATCTGCAACCCACGAGGCCAAAATCAGTCGAGTATAAAATTGTAGTTTTTCTGCATTCTACTTTCTTTGGTTACTATATATTTTTAAACCAACTCAAATCTCAATTGGATACCACACAACTTTCTCGAATCTGTCTTTTTTTTACCAAACTTTCTGGGATTTTTACAAGTCTAATCCACTAAATATAATTTTATTCCTGTCAAACACTAAATCAGTACATCTTCCAACTGTAATTTAAACCTCAATTTGTCGTGTTGACATAGTTTACCCCCCTTTTACTAGTCTCAACCTGTGTTACTTCTACTTTCTAAGTTTTTTAGTCAAGTAGCAGTCTACTGACTAAAATTTCACGTTATTATAAAGCAAGTGATGTACTTTTCAAGATCCTTCTATCCACAACCAATTATACTAAATTTAGTGATGATCACTTCAATAAAATATAAATCTGAAATTTTCGGCTGACTACTTTCCTAGCATGTATTTTTATGACATGCTTAGACATGAAGTATTTTTTTACCCATTCATATATGCACATGAAAATGTAACCAAAAAAAAAAATATATGCACATGAAACTTTGTCAAAAAGAGATATGCATTATAAAATAGAGAACATATTATAGCTACAGACTGGTTTAAGTATAATATAAATTGAAGAAATAGAATGATATTATTAGACATATATAAAAAGATTTTTTTTTCTTTCAAAATTATATATGTGAATGCACACAAGAATGGTGAGATAATGAAGGTAATGGAAACAAAAAGACTTTACAAGTTCCCCGGAAACAAAGAGACTTTAGAAGTTCCCCCTGAACCCGTTTTGAGAAAAAAAACTCTTTGAATGAGAAAGAGATAATTGAACAAGATTACGTGCCTACAATTATACAAACAATTATATATATACCAATTAAGTGCAAGATCCGGTATCTATATTCAGAATCTCGGTATCTGGTTTGAACCAGTAGGTTTGGCATCAGATGGTGTAAGAGGAACTGTTGAGAACTCGGAACCAAAGTTTTCAGGACGCTGATAATAGCTTGGAGGGAGAAGAGTGATGTTTTGATTAGTTGAAGTTATTGGAAAAGCAGATGCAAACCTCTGATTAGGAAGTGGTGGAAGTGGAACAGATCCAAACCTCTGATTGGGAAGTGGGGGAATAGCAGAAATAGTATTTGGACTTTTCTCATTGGAATTTTCAGTGGATGTACCTGGATTTACTGATGATTCTCTCTTCTCTCTTTCTTCTGTTTCCTTGAGAAGAAAATCAACCCACAGATCTGCAAAGGACTGTAACGGAAAAAATACTTATTATATCTAAATTCACGATAAGAAAACTTCATATCAAAGTTCATGAATTGAGTGCAGTATTTTCCCAAAAGAAAAACATAATAATATTTGGGTTGATTATGTCTAGGAAAAACTTGTAATCTTGTATACAGCATCCTTTGGCATAAAACGATGTTCCATGCCAAGACACTACTATTGTCCATTAGGTAGGACTAATAAAATCAACACAGTTTCCAAAAGGACAGTGTGGACTGCATATGATTCTGTCAGGAAAACAATCATCGGTTTGATTTTATAAAGTACATGTAACATAGTTATCCATAAACTCGTGTAAATAGCCAAATGAGAAGAAATTACCTGGTTATCAGATCCTGCATTTACCGCTGCTTCAGATGAACTTCCTCCCAAGATGCCTCCAACCAGACGGCCAGGCAACCCAAGAACTCCTCGAACAACACCTTTGCTTGCACCTTGCTGAGCAACACCTATCCTTTGTTTATCTTCATCAGAGAATCCTAGCATGCGGACCATTAGATCCAAAACCTGTTCCAACATCACAAATATTAAGTAAACATTAAGCGTAGTATTGACAAACCAAGGCATCACTAAACCAGATAAAATAATGCAGCCAACATCAATAATACAAGTAAAGGAAAGCAAACATAGCAAGTTGCAAAAAGAAACAGAGGAAAATAGTAACCGCTCCAGTTAATTAATATATTGAAATATTAACCAATATCACATTTCATGTGTCTAATCATCAATATTTCAAAGCCTATCCTGGCATTCTTATCCGTTCAAGTCACAGACCTCCCCATTGATGTAATAAAAATGGCTAAATATAACAATAAAAAAATCAGAAAACAAAACTAGCACATGAATTTGCTCCCTCGATCACCGTCCAGCCTTCATACAACCAACCAACCACATGCAAACACAAAATATTATGACAATTTCATCCATAATGAAGAATATGGGGCCTCATCCCAGTCCAGAAAATGTAACTAAAACAAATAAAAATAAAAGTTTTGCATACCTCTCTGCTGTGACTTCTCTGGAAATAAGTTACAAGTAATTTTATAACAATGCGCCTGCAACCAATACAATTTATATTAGAATGTCAGTCTACTATTACTGTATCAAATAGAAGCAACAGAATGACAAAAGTTATCATAAGTCTACGTTCAGCCCAAATTCATATTTACAGATTTGCAATGATTATCCTATTAAACAATTGAAGAAAAAAGAAATAAAGATAGTTGGCCTTCTAAGAGTTCGTAAGTTTATCAGAAATCACATGGTCATGCAAATTTTGCAAGAAAAACATACTAAGAGCACAAGCAGGTTAACCTGTCAACAAGATAATCTGAATCCACCGACATTCTATTTAACCGTGTCATACTCTGCTCAACAGCTCGCCTCAATCTGGCATTGTCGTCCTCAAGCTTGCTGACTCTACTTTTCCATTCAGTTTGTGCCTTCTCAGATTGGGAAAGCTTGGCCAAAATTTCTTCTTTTTCAGCCTTTGATGCATCTGCTCTTTGATCTGCGTCCTGGTAATAGGAATAACCATTTAATCTACATGATACCGAATAAAAAAATACCAAGAAGTTAACTTTTTCTGCTTGAGTTATGAATAAGTCAAGATCAATATACTCAAGTAAATATTTGGGGAACACAGATAACACAGGATGCATAAAGCTTCAAAAAAATAATAGAAAAGGAAAATATAAGAATGTAGAGATTTAGAACAAGGGAATGACAAAAATCAACAAATATAAATGGCATATAATGGAATAAAAGCATATCTACGTGGTACATATATTGTATTTAGTGAACGAGAGAGCCATACTTTCAGCAGTTGAGAAAGCTTAGTTATCTCTTCTTTTGCCCGGGCTAACTCTTCTTCTAAATGTTCCTAAGGAATACAAAAAAGTGCATGTAAACAAGAGGGAACATTAACACCCCAACAATTCTCTGTTAAGTTATGAATAAAAAGGGAAACACATCATGTTTGTATACCATGGCTTCAATTTCAGCATAGTACTGTCCAAGAGCTGTCTGTAAATTTGATAGTTCAATATTTTTAGAATCTATTGTGCTCAAACAGTTTGTAAGCTTTTTGTTTAGGTCATCAATGATTTCCCTGGACTTGAGAATTTCATTATTCTTTGCCATCTTCAGCTCCTCCTGACTTGCAATTGCTTGCTTCAGAGTTCTCTCAAGATGTGATATCTGAGCCCTTAAATAGTTATTGCTATAACGAAGCTCTTCAATGATTTTACTATCGTCGTCCATTTTTTCTGCTTCCTCGGATGCCTAGATGAAAAGCAGCAGACAAGTTGATATTCATATACTAAGTCTATACGGGAGAATGTAACTGGAACTCATCTACACTCAGATGACAATCTAGAAAAAATAACGCTGCCCCTTAGAGTACTACCAAGCAAATGAAAATGCTAAATGTCAGGAAAAATTATCATACAATTAATAGGTCGACAAAAACAGTTCACCATTATGAAAACAAAAAAATAGTTTATTTATCATTACAATGCATATGATAGCACCAGTTACGGTCCATTTGTTTTGGTGGTAAAATTGACTTTGAAAGAATTCATTGTTAAAGAACTAAGGATGGAAAATTTTATTTGTGAGTTTGAAAGATATGATTTTGTTTGGATGCTAAAGTAAAATAACTTTTAAAGTGCAAATAAAGTTATATTTTGTAAGTCTCACATCTAGAACAATTATATTAAACATAAAATTTCATTTCTCTCAAAAATCATTTCTATTCACTGGAAAATTGATTTCGAAAAGCAAAAAGTTACCCAAAAATACATTAGGTTAAGTTAAACCAAAAAAATCCACTCCAACATGCACTGGCTTGTAACCTAACAAGCTATTTGATGTTATTAATGACCACTTACTATTCTATTCAAGATCCATGATTGCAGCAAAGAAAACATTGTAATAGCAATTGGTCATTACTAATTAGCAAGAATCCAACAACCAATATCGGTACAATTGATGCATCTCAGTCCAATTGTATACTAAATATTGTCAACTGTGTTTTGTCGGCTAACAAGAGCACAAGCCAGTGAAATTTATTTAACATAAAAATGTATCACAAAAACATATTTTATAATTTATGAGATGCATACAAATATAAAATTAAGGTAATTGGAACATTGAGCCTCTTGAATGCCACCCTTATTCAACATTGATTCTGCTGTAGAAAATAAAGACATCAAGTAAAAAGAATCAAACCTTTTCCAGCAAATGCTGTTTAAGGCGGCTCAATTCTTGTAATGCTTTGTCCCTGTCTTGCTGTGTTTGCTTCAAATCTCCACTTAGCTTTTGTAAGGACCTTTCCATTTCTTCCTTTCCAGGAAATTTTTCAGAACGATCTGGCACCTGTTACCGAAAAAGAAAGTAGAAAATAAAATATTGACATCATTATTGATGCATAACCTGTAAAGCACCTATTTCTATAAAGTTTTGGCTCACATCACTGATGCTGCTCGAATCCTTTTTCTGAACATGCAAAGCATCAGACAACATTTTTTCAGTGAAAGACTTCCTACTTTTTTCAAGAGCAGCCTCAATTTCATTCTTCTCCATCTAATAACAAGTAGAAACGTTCACATATCAGAGTGTTTTTCAAACAAAATAATAGAAAAGCGACATTAACAATTTTTGAGTGATAAGATAATAGAAAGTAGAAACTTGTTAAGTTGCAGTCAAATAAATAAAGTATAAACCTACCAACCTTAAGTGCAGTGTTTTCCTTCTTCAAGGTTTCGATCAGTCTTTTCAAGCTATTGAAAGCCTCCCCTGCTTCTTCATTTTGCCGTCTAGTCAAGTCTAACTGCAGATGCTTTATTTCTGATACTTTCTCATTCAATTCATTCTGTATTTTGCCCATCTCCTTTGATGTCTTCCAAGCAAAAATATTATATATGGTTAGATAACCAAAATCAATGCAATCCAGATCGACACTGCAAAAGTGTACAATTCCTTGCAAATATTCCAATTTCTCAATGATGCAATAGAAGAGCTTAGAATGTAGCCAGAAAAAAGGTTAATTCCTTCTCAGTTCCAGAAAAATTTATCTAGACGGAAAATTATATGGTGATTTTGAAGTACTGGGAAAAGCTATGTTCTCTTTTAGTTTCTGTTACCAAAACAAACCAATCACATCATTTGATAAAGAAAAAATAGAAGAGTTTCAATTTGGACAGGTTTGTGAGTCCATGACAGCAAGGCAAATTTTTTATTTTTTGATAGAAAGGACTGTGTGGATATATGTATGCCTTGGATCCATCTTTTGATAATTTGATACCAAAGCTCGTTGTGTTGTTGTATCCTGGAAATGCTATTTATATTCGAGAGAATTCTTTTGAGAAAGTATAGTCCAGATTTGACAAAATGTCTAATGAGTCTTTTAACAGTAAAATGAAATAAATTTAAAAATTTGAAAGGTATTTCTAAAAGCCAAAACAATTCACTTGGGTGCTTTACATCAAATGTTTTATTACATCGCGACATGTAATGTCGCTGAAATAGTAACAACAGAATGATAAAATTATCAAGTGCAAAAGACGTCCCAGAATCAACCGAGAATTAAAACATTCATTTCATATGTGCACCTATTGCTTTATCTCAGTTAGCTCTTTTAAGTTTGAAATTATGTAGTGTTGCGGCTATGATAATATAAATTTACATATCAACCAAAATATAAACTCACTTTTTCTCTTTCCAACTTTAACATTTTAAGCTCCTCCCGGAAAGAGTTGTTCAATTCCTGTTCCTCTGACATTAAAGAAAAAGGAAGAGTTTTACACAACTTCTATTTACACGATATTACCATTTTGACATTCCAAATGAAAAATAAAAATACCATGAAATTTTAGTTGAATATTTGCCAATTGATCACGTTCTTGCTTTAGTTCTAACTTCATCTTTCTTATCTCTGAGGAATATTGGACAGCTTTTGACGGCCTACTTTTTCCATCAACTGAATCTGCAAGCTCCTAGAAGGCATTCATACATCTGTTGTCAAGTTCACTCATCATTAAAAATAAAATAAAAAAATATAAAGAAACTAATCAAAATGTTATGTATCAAAATCAAAGTGACATGCAAATAAAAGAAGCTTTTGCATTATAAAAACTGAAAAATCAAACTCTACGCTATGTCCATTGAAAAAAATGGAACAAAAAAATGCACTTCAAGCTGAGAACGCAGTGAAAATCAAACAGAAATAGGACAATACCATGATATTAATTTATCAATAAACAATGTAGACAAAGGATGTAAGTGAACACTACCTAATAGTAAAGCTTCCTATTATCATCCTTCGGTGGTGCATGTATAAGAACGCCATAAATCTAAGGTTATCATTACCTTGTAAATTTAAATGTGCATACTACATCTTAATTTGAATAGCATCCGATTTCAAATCGGACATGGTTCCATTATTCATAGCATAATGATTTTTCAGTTGTGTTGTGAATTTATAACGTAGAATGGGTGATTGATCACCAAAGTAGTTAAAATCAGGAGGGGTCAAGATCATAAATTGTGGGATACATACTACTTCTGACCAGAGGGTAAGTCTCAGCTATGCATGCCAGGATAGCCAGTCAAAGACCCAAAAATTAGAATACAGGAGGACTACCTTCATTGAAGAAGTTCCACTTGTAGATGCTCTAGAACCTTCAACTCTGGAAGCACTCAGAGCAGTATTTGTAGCCACCAAATTCTGCTTTAGTGAACCATTTTCTTTATTTAATCTAACAATCTGATCCTGCAAAGGAAATGACCGGATGGTTAATCTTAACATATAAATTGTTATGTTACTATTAATGAAATTTCTGTTTATTTTAACCAAAGATCCGGTGTATCTCAAAGCTTTTGATGAAGGACTAATTACTGTCACGGTGTATGGCTGCAGTTAACCAAGCAATATAGCCAGAATATATATAAATCTTTATTTTCAAATAACCAAACCCAAGATACAGTCCACAAAGACCGCTCTCATGAGACGACTATCCTCAAAACTTAAAAACTGTAGGGTGAAAGCAACACCCCCCCTCACACAAGAGCCCTTCGGACTTAAACATTGGCAATGCACAGGCCCATCCTACCTTGTGTGAAAAGAATGGAACAGCGAGCATAAACTCTAGATAGTTCTAGCAAACGAAAAAACGAGAAAACAAAAAAGTACAGATTAATTTTACAATACATGAATGTTGAAATGTAATAGGCGCACCTCTTTTTCTTTTAATAGAGCTGCATAATTAACCGACAGTGCTTTAATTTCTGCCTCGGAGGCTTGAATTCTCTTGATTTCAGCTTTGTATTGTTCTGTCTATAAGAAGCACGAGAAAGATTGAAATGAAACTCTTTTCTTTATTGTAACAAAACTACATTTTATTTAACCATATTACTACTGCAGAAATGCTAGCAACATACATTTTTCAACATACTCCCTACTATAATTTGAAATTCACGAGTTTCACCAAATTTATGTGAGACCTACATAATTTAGTGGGACAAATTTGAATTTCAACTAATGAAAGGGAGTGAGTTGGGAAGTTTGTGATAGAAAATGTGTTGCTACCAGTGCCACTCGTCTTACTACTATAAGCACATAACAGGGCATTTGGTAACAAAATTTCACCGATGAACATTCTGCTAAAACTTAAGTAGAAGATTGTAAAGTTGGCAATGTTATGGAGAGAATTTATTCATATCACTACATCCATCAAGATAGAACGATGGAAATTCCAGTAAAATGAAGGAGCATATCTCTTTGGTGGCCAGTCAGTTTCATAGTAGCTTGGACATTAAGTTTTTCAGTTTATTTTAATATTTCCCGTTTCCAACTCTGGAACCAATCATGGGAATACCACAAGCATAGTTATGGGACAAATCCTCTACCATTGAGTACGGTGTATCGGTGATTGAGCAGAGCACCCTCGACAACTCTAACAATGCAATTAAAGTTCACTCACAGTCTACCATCAACCAACCACTACTGGGATAATTACATAAATAAATAACATGATTTAATCTTGAAAACCCAAGACCTAGTTCACTGAAGAAACATATATGTTCTTTTTAGGTTTCAAAGTCTAAGATGATCAACAATCATCAACATTCCTAGCTGTTGAGTATGGTTCATTTCACTAATAAGTGTGCATACACTCGAGCATAGTGAGTGTATCTGATAGTGGTTTGTCGATAAACTTATAATCGGGACCATAGTATTTAAGCACTACATTGTAGTATTCTATATTTCTAAGTATTATTAATAAAAAAAAACTACAACCACCGTCGCTCTGCTGTCAGATACGTGGGCACAATTAACCGAACTCGGTAATCCATCATTTGTGATTTATTTTGCATGCAATAATTTATATGTTTTCTAAAAGTAGAATTAGCTTTTCTAACACTAGCTATATATAGCTCAATAGTTACTTATTATTCACTTCTTATATTCATTATTTCATTTATATTAATACATCAATTATTCAATAAACATAGAAAAACATATATAAACACAATCCATTACAACTTCAAGAGAGTGAAATTGACCTCAGAAATAGAAACATGATCAACACCATTAGCGAGTGGCGACCTAATTCCAGATGAACGGAGGAATCCGTTAGAATTCCGGCGATCTGAAATAGAAGATTCCTCGCCATAGATGCGGAACATTTGATCTTCTTCGTCTTGTTCGTGAACATCGAGTGCGATCTTGTTCAAATTCTCTTTCAAATTGGCAATGGTGCTCCACATGATTCAAAAAATTGAAGTAATTGAAGATGTGAGTAAAGATGAAGCGGTTATGGTTGGTGATTAACTTCCGCGTTTATTTTCGCGGGGAAATTGGGAGGGAATGAATATGTGAAAATGGGATATTGCAATGCAGTTATCGGTAGATCTCAGGTTATAGAACAGAGAGGATTCTGTAAGTTCGGAGTTCTGGTTAACATTAAAAGCTACTACTCTTTACTGTCACTCAATTAAACTCCTTTTTATGGTGAATTTTATTCCTTTTTTAATTTAATTAATATATTTGCATAATAATCAATAAAAAAATCCCTCTTTAAGTACTAATAAATTTTATCTAGGCATGGCAATGGGGCGGGGCGGAGGCGAATTTTGTCATCCCCAAACCCAAACCCATAAAGTTCGGGTTTCCCCAAACCCATCCCAATTTCATGCGGGGATAAAATGTATAACCCCAAACCCCTACCCAACGGAGATCGGGTATTCCCAACGGGGTTCGGGTATCCCGTTACGCCTCTTTCCACATGAATTATGATTGTATTTTAGTATTTTTTTATTAAAAAAAAAAGGTTAAAAGTCCAAAATTATTTTGTTTTAACAATAATTTTTTAAATAAATAAAAGAAATAGAGAAAATCATTTGTTTATTACTCAAATAAAAAATAAACATATGAATATAATTTTAGAGATTGTTTAAGAGTTTCTAATTTTAAAGAGGTAAAATATAATTTTAACATAAGCGGGGCGGGTTCGGGGTGGGTATCAATGTCCCTGTTACCCGCCCCAAACCCATCTTTTGAAATCGGGGAAAACCCATACCCAAACCCAGTCAACTCGAGTTTTCCCCGTCAAAGCGGGTAGGGTTTGGGCGGGTACCCGCGGATATGGGTTTTATTGTCATGCATATTTATGGCTAGATTTTACTTAACTAGCGGTCGAACTCTAAATTAGTATAGATTAGAAAGAGTATTGATAATAGAGTCCGGTTGAAAGATAACAAATTATTTTCTCAATTATTAACGATTATTGTTATATTAAAAATGCTGGTCATTTTGGAATAAATTGTTTTCTTGTAATAGTCTTAATAATTTCTTATCAGACTAGTACTATTTTTTTGGTAATATTATCACATTATTTTTATTTGTTTCTCTATAGTAAATAGCTAGTGAACATATTCCTTAAAAGTTATGTTTGAATACATACAGTAATTTTTTTTTTAAAAATTCATAAAATCATATACATGTTAAAAAAAACATCTACATCAATAGTGTATGTGTGAGATGTGTTTGTTGGCAAAGCATTTGAAGTTAAATATGGAATCAATATAGTCTCTTAGTTATGCTAGTCAAGCATATGAGATATGTACTTGTTGAAGAAGAGGGTGGAGTAGATATGGAGGTTGGAGTGCACAAGTTATAATGCAATTGTTAATGTTAATATTGTCAAAATTTTTGTTTTTATTTGAATTTGTACTTAAAACCTTACAGTGTACGTGAGTTTTAGTGGTATTTACCATTTTGTTTGTCGACAAAAGAAAAATATGAATGTTGGGTGAGTAATGAAAGTGCGAAAGTAGGGTTAGATTCGTCATATCGATAATTCTAATTAAAAAGATAGATTTATATAAAGAAAGTTAAGTAGCCTAATGGCTAGACTCACATTTTAAATGTGGAGAAATGTGAAATCTGAGGTTCGAACTCCAGCTACTTCAATAATGTCTCTGGTAGCTACTATTTGAGCTACACTAATGGGACGGTCTAAACTCGCAATTAATAAATAATAAAATGATGTTATAATAAACCATTTATTTCATTAACTAATTATTAAGGATACAGTTGGGGGGTGGGGTAAAGGTGAAAAAAGATACAATTGGGCCGTTAGCTTCTCTCGGACTAAAACCAATTGGGCCGTTAGTTCAGCAATAGAGATAGAAAATATCACTATATAAAGGAGATAGCTGTAACACTAATTCGTCACCTTCGTTTTTAGGGTTATAGCCGCTACTTCTGTTCTATCACTCTCACACACACAAACTTCATTCCTCAATTTGATTACTTTTTTTTGTCTCCCATTCTTTGTTTAACCAAAAAAGAACTTTTTTGTGAAGTCTAAAATTTTGCGATGAAGAGAAACAAACAAAGGAAATTTACTTTGATTGCTGATATATCAGCAACATGATCCCTTTGTTTTTGGTTCGTATTCACTGAGCATAATCATCATCACAAACCATTTTTTTTTGAAATAATTTTTTTAATGTTAAATCGAAGGTTCCTATGGAGGAAACGCCATAAATCAGTGCGTTGTTTATTCAAGTTTGCCTTCGGAAATTAAATCGAGATTTAAATCTCATTACTGACCAAGTTTTCTTATAGCTTGTTCATTTCTTGATTTTGATTTCGTATAATATTATGAGATTAATTTACATGCACTGACGGATTACTTTTTTTTTACACATTAATGAAGTTACATTTTACTTCCACTTTTTTAACCGTGTTTATAGAATAGTCTAAATTTTTTACTGTGTAAAATAGATTTACACCGTTGGTGTATATATTGTTGTTATGAATGCGAAGATCCCAGCAGAGAGGCGAGTTTCTCTTCTAAGAGGCCACTCTAACCATTGATTTCATCAATATCTTTCGCATAATTAATTGCCGAATCGTAGGATGCCCAAATTTTTGTAGTTTTGGTGCATCTTGAACCCTCGGCTATATTCTTAATCTTCGTTACTCGAATGTGATATCAACAAATTTTTAGCTTTATTTTATTGGCCAGCGAGGGTAATAGTGGTAAACGGAATATACAAAGAGGAAGTGGCGTCTACACAAGGGAAGACTGGTAAATTACTTCGTAAATGGTAAATTAAGTAATAGCTTTTTCATTTAATGTATTTGTTGGGTTTAAACTAATAAATGTTCAATTTCAACTAGAAAGAGGTTTTCTCACATCATATTTCTCCTCGGCTCAACTTGATTTTTGACAAAAAAATAAGATGTGTGGTAACCCTCTTTTTTGTCGACATTGGCAATTAAATAGTTTAAATCTCAATAATAATAATAATGTTTGAATGAGAAGTTATTTCTAGAAATTTACCATTTTGAAACACATGAAGCTATGGACAACAAAACAAATATAAACCTGATAAAGTGTCTGGTTTCTCATAGAAGGAGTAAACAAGGTAGAAGTAAGCCTATAAATAGTCAGTTAGTTTCCATGTATTTGTTCACTTCAATTGAAATTATTATTTCCCTTATTCTTTGTTTTGGCATTTGCAAAATTGGATGCAAAAAAACTATATAATTGTTTTTGTTTTTTTACAAATTAAACTATATCATTTCATTCAATAATAAAGGTTCAATATAAATAGTAATTGTATGGCTGCTCTATCAATTAATGACCCATACACACTAACTCAATCTTTGATGCACCAACCAATGCTTGTTTTTCCAATGTTGTTGTGTAATACTGCGTCAACATTATATTTGTATTGACTAAATGAAGGCCGTGTCCAGTGCAGCTGCTGCGGTTGCTATTCTGCGGACTCCATTAGAGTTCCACACATGCTGTTTACTGCGTCCCATACGTGTAAATAATGCATTGATACCTAGTTGCTACCGAGCTTCTCTCTCATTATTCCATACACAATTGCTTTATTTCTTCCACCGTATTAAAATTCTGCACTCATGCCACAAAGATTGATTCAAATCTAGTGTTTTGGATTGCCATCATTATTTCTTTTAAGCGGAATCTGGTCGACAAATATACTTTTGGAGTGTTTAAATTTTAGAGGCGCATGAATTTTCCCCGTCAGAATTTCAATCCTCTTGGGCTGTCAAAACTTCACCTCTTGTTAATTTCATCAATAGATTATAACCACTTTTTACATTATAATAAGCTTGATTATCATAGGACCAAACAAGTTGATCATTCTATTACTTCAAATAATGGTACGTTGAGTATCATGTTAGTGATATCCGTGAAAAATGGATTCTATTTTCTCCTTATCCCACCTTTTCATATTTGGTAGTAAAATGTCATTTAGAGTAATATCATACACATCTTGTAACTATGGTGCTTGCATCCAAAGTCTGTCTCCCATAACTTTGATTTTGGTACCATTTCCTATTTTCCACCTACAACCATTCATAAGTCATATACTTTGCCAAGAATAACTCTCTTGTTACCAAGATGGGAATAAAAAAGAGTGGAGTTAGGAAAGTAGTTCGCCTTGTAAATCCTAGCTACAAATGTATTTGGCTTCGTCATGAAATTTCATCCTTACTTTACTACCATTGCCATATTAAAAAGGTGTAAATCACGAAAACCCATTTGCCAACCATTTTATACTCTTATTTTCCGCTCCACCTCCCCACCAAAAGGAATTGATCATCCTCTCAATTTCGATGCTCATAACATATGATGGTATAGCTTGCAACACGGACTTTATGATCACCTCTTTACCTGCCTTAGACAAAGGCCTACTCTCCAAGAGCTTATTTTCTTCCAAATCCTGTTCTTAGATATGTGTCGGTACCTAACACATGTTTGACTCCCATAATCGTTGAAAGATCCTCTTAAACAACCTTGCTCAAATTTCCGCTAGAAACACTTTTGATTTTGATAAATTGACTTCTTGGCCGAATGCATTTTCATAAATTTTGAGCTAATAAAGTAACAAAGCCTTTGGTGAAGACAAAAACGAAATCAAAATGTATTTAGAAAAGAGGATCTAAATACAAAAACGAAATATTCAAAAAATTTAAAGTGTAAGAAAGAAATATTTAATTTGATAAAAAGACAGTGAAGTTTAAAATTTGACAATTTGCTTTTGTTTATGAGAGGGTATGAGTGTTATATAGTATAACTTTCCCATTATTGCAATTTTGAATAATACAAATAATAAAACTTATTACAATTTTCCTATAAATAAAATACTTATTACAATTTCATTCATTGGAGAGTAAATCTTTAAATGTCAATATCTACTATCCAATTGAAAAATGATAAGAGGATTGGAAAGTCAAATTAGTTTACGATTCAAGTTCAACCAATAGTGTCTCGTGAACATAACTCAGTTGACAGAGACATTACATTACATATGTTGGGGACCTGAGTTTGAACATCAGTCATCCCACTTATCCACCTTAAGAGTGAAATTTCTACAGCTTGGTCCCCGTAACTGTGATTGGGAGGAGACTGATACAAATTAATCCAGAACTGAACTTCAAATTAGATTAGACGGTCCAATCAACCGCTGGCGGTGAAAAAAAATACAAAAATGTGTTTGTCAAACCATTGTTGATTCTTGTTTATCGTAAGATAAGGCTGCTGTACAAGGGATTTGGTTGGATTCAAGCCAAAATAAATCCCGACCATGGAAAATTAAAAGAGATATTCTTAAATAGACCTAAAATTTTGTAGCTCTTTTTTGGCCGCACAAAAAAAAAATGTAGAAAAAGTAACAATAAAATAAGGTAAATGCAAACGAGATACAGTATATAAAATAGTAAAGTTAACGCATTGAAAATTGTATCCCCTCCGTCCTATTTTCATTGCCACTTTTAACTATATTGCACTATTCACATATATTATTTTGACTGTATTTTTCTACCAATAAATAAAAATAAATATTAGCATATAAGATGTTGGATTCGTCTCGATAAATATTTTAAAATATCAAATTTTTATAATTTTTACTATAATACAATTAAAAATATTAATCGTCAAAGTTATGCATCGGCATGCGTGAAACAGTCAACTGTGTCAATCAATTTGGGACGGAGGGAGTAGTATTTAATTTTTTGAATAAAAAATTTCTTTAAATGGTATGCTTAAAGAGTGTCCCGGTGACACTCGTTACAAAGACCCATAAAATGATATTTTTTTAAAATGATTATATTATTTTGTCAAAAAATGATTATATTATTTGTTGTGTTTTGAGTGTGACCAAATTTTATTTCTTGGTCTAATAATGATATAAGAATATCTCAAATTAAATAGTGTACAATAATCAATTAACAAAACTTAGGCTATAAAAACAAAATTCCAAAACACGTAAAATTAAATAGTGTACAACTAATTTAGGAAAATCCTCTTCAAAAAAAAAAAAACTAATTTAGAAAAATAAGGTCATTTTGGTCTATTTGAACCATCAAATAAGATTAAGACGAGTTGCAGTAACATTCTCTTTTCAACATCTCAATTTACTATCTAACTGAGAGAAATTCATGTGAGTCTTACCACTTTATGTAGAATGTATTTTCAAAGTGAAATACCGTATTGATTTCAACTAATTAAAAAGTGAATGTTAGAAAGTATTGAAAAAAGAGTGTTCCTAACGCTTCTAGGCAGTTTGATCGGGTGACGAGTTGATCAAGAGATAGGTTGTTTGGGTAGATTGATATGGATCTTTACCCATTTTAATACAAGCCAATTACTGATGTGAAGTTAAAAAGAGGGATAGGATAGGAAATTATATATAGTAAGAATCAAGGATTGAAAAATGGCAAGTATAGATTTTTCTAGCTGACATTAGAAAATGAATTGCTGAGATAAAGATAAAGAAAGACTAAAGTAGAAACTGCATTATATATACAAGGCTTTTCAAACTCAACTAGTTACATAACCATCAGACCCTATAACAGGTGCCGGTAGATCTGGGCACCATCATATACATATAAACCATTAAGTCTAAAGAAGGACAATTTCTCAAGGTTTTATGCTACAACAAGATGCTAGATATCTAGCTTACTGAATACCATAATATGTACAATTGGATCCAAAACTTTTTGAAGAGCATGAGTATCGCTTTACTTTCTCTTATTAGATGAAGATAATTCAAAGTAAGTTGGTCCTGGGGTCGACGGACAGGTAAGAGATTGAATCAATTCTTCCACGGATATCACTTTAAACCTAGGAGGAGGTTTATTCAAAGCAATGTTGTCAACCCGATGCTCATAAATCTTGCCTTGTTTGTCAAGTTTATACTCAGAGGTCCCGTCAAACCTACCGCGGCTTTCCCATGGAACTCGTGGGATACCGTGAGCGGTCCAGCGAACCATAATGATATTCTCAGCAGGTTGCCACACACTATTTATGTCTATCCACAAAGCTTTGAAAAATATCTTGCCGTGAAATCTTAGGTTCCAGAATATCGATTTGTAATTCTCAATACCCATAAATGTATTCAAGGGATCCTTCAATACAATATCATCCCTGAAAAAAAACGAAATGAGATGTTTTAGTCAGCAAATTTAGCATATCAGAGTAGAGAAAACATTATGAAGTTTATTATTTTAACACAAGCACATACAACCTATCACATTCAGCAACTAGTGGGAAAACATATGATTTCATATTGGATAGCGTGGAAAGAGGCTTAGGCCTGAAGGTCTCTCTAGAAACATGTGTATCCAATGACAAAGGCCTCAAGAAGTGTATTTTGGCCTTGCTGTTGCCTTCCGAACATGGGGTTGCTACTACTAAATCACACAAAAATATGTTTGGACCTCATTTGACATTCGAGTTAAGCATTGAGCAGAGCAAGGAGACCACGAAATACCTGATCATGCTTGTATTCAGATCTCTATTCTCGATGCTAGCATATGATGTGTTCACAGTATGATAGAAATGAATCTTGCTCCTTATTTCTAACATTAATTGAAAAGGTATATGAAGGCTTAAAAATGCTAGACAGTGATTCATGGTTGAGAATAACCAGTTGCTTAATTTAACGAATGGATAGTGTATGATTTTCAACTTCTGTTAAATATAAGTAACAATTATAGAAGAAAGAAGAAACTTCCTTCTAATCTTGTTAACTCAGAAGATTAAAATGTCCTCTTATTATTTTGGCTAATAGAATAACCTTTCTCAATACATTCTAGCCAAAAGTTCCCCCAAATATCCATTACATTTAAACTTAACTAGAATAAGCAGAAAAATTACACCCTATCCCTAACCACGGAAGTTAGAAGGACTATTATAGTGCAATCCACATGGAAGGCCAAAGGTTCATTTAACATGCCACATCAAAGCATCTAACAACAGAAGTTAGTAGATTGAATATTTTGACTGAGGCATTACAATTTCAGATATTATTTACCATTTCACAAAATTTAAAAACTAGTTTGACTAAAGCTTACAATTTCGAGAAACAATTTGTCTATTTACTCCTATATTATACTAATATCATCCAAATTAATCCCTTAGAAACCTAGCACATTAAGGAGCTAACATAACTATAACTACCTTTAACGACAAATTTGACTATTTAGTGCATGTTTAGTACCACGGAAGACTTGGGTGAGCCATCGTGATTTTGTAAAACATATCGTGTATTATTTGCCATTTCACAAGATTCAAAGACTATTTTGACTAAAGCTAACAATTTCGAGAATCAATTTGTCTATTTACGCATATATTAGTCATCCAAATTAATCCCTCGAAAACCTAGTGCAAGATTCATTTCTATCATTAAGGAGCTAACATAACTACCTTCCATGACAACCGACACTTCTCATGGAAGGCGTATCATGTGTCCCCGTGAAGCAACACCGACACATCTACTTACGTTCAGTTCAATTAATTCATTTTCAGTGTCGTATTTGTGTCTGTGTCGGTGCTTCATCGATCATAATAAATCATATTATACTTCTACACTAAACAAAAAAAAACATACAATCGTGTAAAATCATGAAACATATGAATAAAAATCCAAACCTATAGATATCAAAGCTAAGTTCTTTGTAGAAGAGATCAGGGAACTCTTCCCTCAAAGTTCGAATAGCATATCCCAAATTCACATAGTAATTCTGTTTTTCTTCCTCTTCCTCTTTGCTTGACCTTGAACCACTCTTCACTGGAACCGAAAACTGACCGTACTGCTTCACGTTCTGATCGAAACCCGAATCCAAATCCAAAACTGCACAATCCTTCACTTTGCAAGAAATTTTCACCCCATGCTTTGACCTAATTGCCTTCAATTTTGAGTAGGGTTTGAAACTGTGATATTTCCTCAATTTAGGGTTAGGGTTTTGTGCGAATTGAGAGGCAACGTGCATCTCCGGAGAGTGAATTAGAAGAGCCATTGAGAAAGTAAAATGAATTTCAGGGGAAAATTGAGCGAGAAAATGTTAATTTTTCCGGGAAAAATTGAATTTATGGTGAAAAGGTGATTATGTTGTGGATAATTGGATTAATTGAGTTATTAAGCGGGAAAATGTGTGATGGGTTTGGATTAAGATATTTTGGGCTTGTTTGACCATTTTTTTTATGATTTTTTTTTTTGGTAAAATAGAAAGTACAAGACATTTGTGGGGAAGAGTAGATAATAAAATGGATATAGATGAAAGAAAATGGGGGAAGAGATTTGGGATGATAATGAAAGGACATAATAATTGATGATGGAAAATTTAGGATAATTGAAATTGAAAAGTATTTTTTATAATAAAGAGATTTTGATTTTAAAAATTTTAAATTTGGGTTTTATCGGTATCTAAAGAGTGATACACCATCTAATCTCAGATGTAAACAAAATTTTTCGTTTTAAATTTATTCAATAATTAATGTATTTAATCTAAAATATAAATCAAATAAATCAATTATTC
This sequence comes from Trifolium subterraneum, assembly GCA_951799995.1. Lineage (NCBI taxonomy): Eukaryota > Viridiplantae > Streptophyta > Magnoliopsida > Fabales > Fabaceae > Trifolium > Trifolium subterraneum. The sequence goes on from OX637462.1 coordinate 56,182,286, forward strand.
AATAAATTTTTAAAATTAATTTTTACATATATTTGAGAAAAACTAACGAAATGATCAATGTGACAAACAAAATTGAAGTTAAGGGATTAATTTATAACGTTAATTGTGAAAATACAAATTAATAAGTTAAGGGACAAATTTATAACGTTAATTAATTAAGAAACAAATATAAAACTGATAAATAAGTTAAGGGCAAGAATATAAATAAAACAAAAATATATGGAATATGCCCTTATTGAAGATATATGATATTTTAATTCAAATGTCTTTTTCTTTTATAAAATTTGTATTCATCATAAGGTTATTGATAAGTGATGCACCGTACACCACTTGATGAACTGTTTCATGTTAGCATTCACCCCGATATATGATATTTTAATTCAAATATCTTTTTCTTTTATTATAGACCAAAACACCATAACACCATATATTTTTATTAAAAAAAATAGGATTATTGGGTATATATTGTGAGGGCATATATTCCATATATTTCAGTTGGTCTTTGCGATTGGGTACGGGTTAATGAATCTCTCCATTTTTATTTTTATTTACATCTCAACTCTTAATAAACTTTTTTTTATTTTTTTTTAAAGTTATAACTTTATCCTCTTTTTATAATATAAATATGAATGGTCTAAATTACACATTATTTTTTCAATTATTTTTTACAATTAAGAGAATTTATTCTCGGGTATGGAGTATAAGGGCATATTCCATATATTTTTGTTTTATTTATCTCTATGTTATTTTATTTAAGGAACCAATATAAAACTAACAAAAGAGGTAAATAATTAGTGCAAACCATTATTAAGTACAGTATATTAAATTAAGAAGGTTAAATCAAAGTTTTCTCCGACACATGGATTTTTAATTAGTGTAAGAGCAAGTTGAACACAAAAAGAGTTCAATCACGAGTGTGAAAAAATAATATGGCATTGTAACCCTTTAAAGGTATAAAAAATGAAATTATGGTTACATATATTTTTAGTTTCTATTAGTATTTTATAGGATTATTTTTAGCAATTAAAATATTTTTTATTCAAATTATTTTTATATTTGGGGGTTGAGGGAAGGGTGAGGTAGACAACAAAATTTGATTTTTATAAAGTTTGCTACTTAAAGTGCGAACTATGTTTTTCTAAAATATTTTTATGGGTGGCGTGACAGATGCAAACATGGAATTTGGATAAAATGAATTGTCGTTTTCTACTTAAGAATTGAACAAAGTATTTTGGAAAAATAGAAGGACGGGCGAATATACAGAGAGAGCACGAAAATAATTTCTCACTCTCAAAAATATATTGGGAGGTATCAATCGTCAGTTAGTCCAGTGGTTATTGACACTGGACTTGGTAGGGGGGACCACAGTTCAATCCCCCGCAATTGCGATCGAAAGAAGACTGAAACCACTTGATGGTAGAACTGACTCCTCCGGAACTAGAGTAGGTGGTCAAGTGGACCGGATACTAGCTAGGGGTGAAAACCAAAAAATAAATATATTGTGGGTTGGGCAAGGATAAATTCAGGCCAGCATCTTGTACACCTGACGGGCCAACAATTTCTCTTCCCAAGCCCCAAATTTCTCTTTTCACTCGAAAAATTCCGGAAAACGTTTTTTGAATTTTTTTTAGTGTAAATATTACTGAAATTTGCACTAAAAAAATTTCGAAAATTGTTTTCCAAAGTTTTATGCGTGTTTTGGGGGATAAATGAAAAGTGGGGGGTGGAAAGAGAAACTCCCGACGGGCCATGCATGCTAAGCCCACACAAAGTAGCTGGTGCAAACCGTCTTATATAAACATAACATTACCATTTAATACTTCATTTTTTTAAAGGTTATCAGTTTTGTTTTTGTCGAGTAATCTAATAGTTAAAATTTCACCTCTTAAAGTGAATAAGAATGAGTATTAGAGTTCGATCCCGGTCCTACAATAACATATAATATGTCCCTGTCAACTAAACTATGCTCACTGGAAGTGAAAGACCAACCATTTAATAATAATTCATTTGTCGCACTTTTTAAGTTTTACAATATCTGATTTTATTAAAGTGTGCCAATCATCATTTTACTAGCCTGTTTGGTTTGGCGGTGGGTGGACAATTCCCACGTCCCAATGACATATTACTGTGATTTTATAGAAGCTGGGAATTGCAACTTCGGCCCGCCAAACGTGCGGCTATATCGTGAAAACAAACATACACTACATCTTCTACTTTTTTTTTTGACACATGTACTTACCATAAATGTAGAGGTTTGCTAACTTAGACCCACCTAAAAACATGAAGGTCTAAGTTAGCAGGGTGCACATTTTCACTTTGGACAAAAAAATCATTCATATTTATTATTTAAAACTAGTAACTTGAGGGATAATTTTGTAACTTTCATTTAAAATGTTCCTTAATTTGAACCCACTTTGCTAATTTACACCCACTTTATTTTAAAAGGGGACACATGGCTTAACATGGAACACTTGATTTATCGGACAGAGGAAGTTGCTTGAAAGGCACATGACTTTCCCACTTCAATTAATTATTTTCTTTAATTAATTAAATGACATTGACATAACTACCCTTCTATTTATAACATGTTTGAGTAATGATAATTGATTTTTTTGTCCAACGTGAAAAGGTGCACCTTGCTAACTTAGACCTTCATGTTTTTAGGTGGGTCTAAGTTAGCAGACCCATATATATATATATATATATATAGGATTTTTTCAAATTTATTGTGTGATGAGAATGAGTGATGTACCTTTCTCTCCAAATCCACATCTGAGAAAATGAAAGAAGACCTAATTTTGTATATACCTTGGCGGGTAACAAATCTATGTCATTGTGTTATGTCTAATACCCCTACAATTATGTATACTTTTAGCTATATTTGTTCTTTTATAATTGAGGCATTGTTGCAATTGCATCATATGTATAGCCTTAGCTGGATCTTTTCATCAATTATATCTATACCTATACGTATATATACCTAAATGCTCCAAGATTCTTTATTTTCCTAAGTACTCAAAGAAATTCTAAAAACAAATGAACAACACAATAGTACTTTGTAACCTTCCTTATGTATGATTGTTATTTGTCGTGCCCACTTTTTGTACTCCTTGTGCTTATGTGGTGTTCCTTAATAAAATTTTGCAGATCTAAAAAAACACAATATTTTTAATTTTTTTCATAGAGTAACGACAAAATTTACACATATTGACTATAAAGAAGTGGAAAATTCAACATATTAAATATATTTAATTTTTTTTTATCATTTGAATTGTACTTAGAAGATAATAAGATACTACCATGTTATTTATTTTTTTTGTGAAAGATACCATGTTATTTTAATACTTAGACTTGGTAAATTGGATGGTGTGTGAAGCAAAATAAACTCCGAATTATCTATAATAAAATTCATGGGTTTTGAAACTTAAAAATCTACTTTTAACACATATGTATTTTCTTTCACAATTTTTTTAAATTTATTTTTTTAATTTGATACACGGGCGAACCTAGATACGAACACATATCTCAACTAAAATTTAAATGGAATTAAACAATGTGGTTCGTTAAGTTGTGGGAGAGCGATCTCATCCACTAAACTCAATTCTGATTGGTACAAATTTAATTGTTATTTTTTATAACCAAAATTTAATTGTTATTTGAACCTGTACTAAATTATTTATATTGTGTTTGGATCATGCTAATTTGTGTTTAAGGGTACATGTTTCACATCACATATACATGAATATGAATATGATGTTTTACATAAAACTATACCAATAATAAATTGATTCAAGTGATTGATAAGAATATGGTACCCATCGAGCAAAATGATGATGAGTTCTTGTAGAAAAAAATCTGACAGTTCCCACAAATTTTCTGAGAGAATACACATTAAAAGAAAATAAATTCACATGAAGCTATGCCCTTTTCTCCATTAATTTTGAATGCTTACTCAATGTTTAAATACAAAAAAGGTCCATTATTCAAAGACACAAGATTCTGGAGTATCAATCTATTTTATTTATTGTTTTTCTATGAATGATTGGTTGTCAATGGACAATTTGTTTCTATTTTTTTTAAATAAGCTACATTATTAATTCACATTAGATTTTAGTATTGAATATTATTTTAAAATTAGGATCATATTAAACAATGTCTCTAGGACACTTGTTAAATATATTAAAATAGAAAATTAAAGATAAAATTAATGTTGGTAAGATAATTTTTTTTACAATTTTAAGGTGTTAAATACACAATTTATTTTTTAATATGCTTAATCATTATTTCATAGTTATTGTTTACCATTTCCCTTTAAATTATTATTAAATCATCAACCTAATCTTTCAACTCCATTAAAACAAAAAGATGTTGACCAACAACATATGACATATAGATCGGAGTCCTTAATTATTTAGTCCTATGTTTGATTTATGGTTACGCATACAAAATAATATTTAATTTGTCGAGAGATATTAACTCTTTAAATAAATTTTATATACCTTCTACGGTTATATTCGAAGAATACTTTAACTTAAAATAAAAAATTGAAAATGATAACTTAAGAACTATCATGATATTTTATACTAACTAGCTAGTATACTACTTCTTTGATCTCTATTGTTAAGAATATTGATAATTAGCTAGAGTTTCTATTAGTTAGAGTTTTTATTAGCATGTCAGAATAATTTATTAGGTGGTTAGTTGGTTAATCCCCAATATTGTTCTATATAAAAGTCACTATTGTACTATTTTAATATCTTTTAATCAATAAATAATTCAACATGAATACTATATATGAAGTCTTCCTTCATATCAAACTCTCAAGATTACTTTTCTTATGAATTCGATTTCCAACTCTCGATCCCGTGATTTCTATCCTCTATTATACCTTAAAAAAGGTTCATTATATAATTTCATTAAATAACAATCTATTTTTTTTTCCTAGTATTTGGTGAGTGCAAGTTGCAACAATGATGCACCACAGCTACATACAGTAGCAGAGAGACAGAAAGCTGTACATTTACAAAAATACACTAATCATGAATACATTCATCACAAAATGATGCTGACAATTATTTTCCCTGAAACCCATACTCAGTGGTGTTAGGTCAACCGTCAACCCATAAGGTTAATTTCGTCTTTTAAACAAACCCACCGTCGGGTACTAAATGGAGTGAAGTTGAAGTTGGTTTCAAGTTTCAACTAACTCACCTTCCACGTGGCACTTTCATTAAATAATCCCCTTCATTTTTTCATCTCCCAGAAAAATAATCTCTCTCTTTCTCTCTCTACAATTCATTATTAATGCATTAATCATAAGATCATCAATGGCGGTTCTACTGCATAAATCACATTCTTCTTTAGAAATTTTCAATTTAATTTGATTAATCAAAGTTGTTAATTAGTTAGTTGAGTTAGTTACGTTTTCGTTATAGCTAACCATGGAGTTGCAGCATCCAGCGACAACGTTTCACAATTCCGCTATGACCTTCGATGAAGTTTCCATGGAACGCAGCAAGAGCTTCGTCAACGCCTTGCAGGTTCTCTCTCTCGCTCTGATAATTCTCACTTTTTTTCTTCACTCTGTTTTTTTTTTTTTTTGCTTATTTATTTAAATTTGTTTAAGTTCAGATCTGCATTTATTTTGATTTATTTGTTGGAGTTTATATCTGGAATATCTAGTTTTATATGTTGCCAATTAAGTTTAGTAATTGTGGTTTTTTACTAAAATTTAATGCTGGAAAATCTATTCCATGCCTTTAAATTTGGAACTGATCACATTATGCAGCCGCAGTATTGTATTGCGGCTGCTGCGGTGATCGTCGATGATTGTGTTGTTGTGATTATAAATTACAGTAAAATTCGCATCACAACACCATGAAGTGGTGGATGCAACGCCTTATAAGGCCACGACCGGGTGTAACTATATAGTGCTCACACAAAGTATTTTTCTAACTTTTACTTTTGTAGATTTAGATTACTTTTTAAAGGATTATTTGGTTTTTAACTGTTATTGTAACTGTTTAATTTGAAATCCTGAATAATGAGATGATTGGAAAAGTCGGAACTAAAGTCAACGAGATGTAGTCTAAAGTCAATTTAGTCTATAAATTATCATTAATCTTTAATTTAGTCCGTAAACTATATAAAATCCGCCAATATTATTCCTGTTGTTAAGATGTTGGGATTTGGGACTAAATTGACGGATTTTCATATACTTTAGGTACTAAATTGACGGATTTCATATAGTTTTGGTACTGCTTAATATAGTTATATAGTTTATGGATTAAATTGAAATGAAAGTGAGATAGTTTAGGGACTAAATTCATGATATATTCTATGGTTAGCAATGTCTAAGGAATTAACATGGCTGTGTAATTTCTAGTGCTACTGTTTGATTTTTGTTTTCTATTTTATTGTTGAGGTTAACATTCAAAACATACATGGACAGTCATTTAATCCTTATATTGTGATTGTGGTCATTTCAGGAACTTAAGAACCTGAGGCCTCAACTTTATTCTGCTGCAGAATACTGTGAAAAATCTTACCTACATAGTGAACAAAAACAAATGTAAGGATTTTCTTAAGCTTGTTCTTGAAGGCATCCTTACCCTTGTCTTTTTGAATGTTTTTCTATGTGCATGACTGAAGCTTCTGCAACAGGACAAATAATTAGCGGTGCAATTTTCTTCTAGTTAATTCTTACCTAGGATGCAAATGTTATGAACTTTTTTTTACTTTACAATCTGCTTCAATGTTTCAATATATGTTAGTTGTGTATAGCACTTATGAAATGCTAGTGACTTGATTTCAGGCAATATGCGAATAAAATGAAATAAAAGTTGGATAAAAAGGATGCTTAAATTTCTATTGTGATTTTTTTTTTATTATGACGGTTTCTAACAAACTTAAAGAGTAAGGTCAAGTTTCAATTATGAAATTAGTGAGAAAGAGTGTTATAGTATCCCTAAAAGGACGAGTCCCGAAAATTTTTGGTTGACTGGTTGAGGAGGGTTTCTTTAATATTATAGGACCATATGTAATCTTCTGGTAGATATAAACGGGTGCCATATTCAATTAACATTTTATTTTCACATATTATTTGTGTTTGAGCTGTGTTTAATTTTCCTTTACTCTATTTTATAAATGTATTAGGGTACTTGACAACCTGAAAGATTATGCTGTAAGAGCCCTTGTGAATGCTGTTGATCATCTTGGAACTGTTGCATACAAGTTAACTGACCTTCTCGAGCAGCACACATTGGATGTCTCAACTATGGATTTGAAGGTCTCTACGATAAATCAGGTAAATACAACTTTTTTTAGATATTATGTATGTTTTGATAGACATATATATTTTGGAGTTGAAGTAACATATTTTCTTAATAGCAGAAACTTCTCACGTGCCAAATTTACACGGATAAAGAAGGTCTTCGGCAGCAGCAATTATTGGCTTTCATTCCCAGACATCATAAGCACTATATTTTGCCAAGTAGGCTTCACTGCTTTTATGTTCATCTGTATGTGATTATTGGCACTACTTATCCATACTTACTAATGATTCTCTGCATGTTTGTTTAACAATGCAAGCCAGATTCTGTCAATAAAAAGGTACATTTCAGTCCACACATACAGATTGATGCAAAACAGAATTCATTTCAAACCAGAACTCGTATTCAATCTTCAGGTGTGTGGTGCGGAAATTTTTGTCCTTCCTAGTGTTTTAGGCATTGATTTTGACCGTGGTTCTTTTTTCATAAGTGAATAGTATATTACTAATCGGAATATATATTTTTATTATCAAAGGTACCCCTCCAGCGAAAACTCTTTCATGGCATTTAGCATCAGAGACTAAGTCTACATTGAAAGGGACTCCGCAGGCTTCCCCAAAGTAAGTTCAGGAAAATTTTATAGTATGGGGCTGTACGATACTGCTGCTTTTTCTTTTTTCAGCTCTAAACATGAATGGCATTATCATATGACATCTTCTTTTACAGCATCGAGAACCCAAAGTTTGCTGCCAAAGCCTCTGGATTTTTCCACCTTTTAGGTTTGTGATATAGTTGTATCTCCTTTATATATAAAAAATCAGTTATATTATCCAAGCGATGATTATTTCTTGATGTATAAATTATATCTCCTTATAGTCCTTGGTTATGTGCCTGCAGACAATGAAGAGAACACCTGGATGAAATCCTCACCAGCACAAATTCACTCATCAAATGGAGTTCCTACTTCTAGCATACCTGTGCAAACTTTGGGTGGCACACGCAGGGTAATGGCATATTATTATCAAGTACTTAAAGTGGTGGTAACATGTTTGAATGGCAACTTATGATTATCATTTACCTATTCTTTGCCAGTGTTCTAAAACCTGTTTGTTAATCTTTTGCTGAAATTGCTTAGGTAGCACTTGGTTATAAAGGAAAATGGTTTTAAATTTCTATTAATGTTACCAAATAATATCTTGTGTGAAATATTTCAAGGCTTGAACTTGATTAACAGTTCATGTAGGTAATAATGTAATAATCTATGTATTGCGCTAGTTTATAAAGTTCTGCATTTTAGTAGTGGGAGTAGTAGTCTATATCATCTATATAGGATGTAGCTGCTACAATATGGACATAAAACCTGGTTCAAAGAGAAGCCTATTACTTTTCTAGCATAGGATCTAGCATTAATATTCAATATCTACGACTTCTTGGGAGAATTTGAGGGCTTCAACTGATAATTATAGTGATTGCTTTAGAGTTGCTGTTTCATAATAAGTCCAGGCAACTGTTCTTAATCTCTTTCAGCAACATAAGATTCTAGCCATAAATGATTGATTGAGAGGTTTTTTCGTTTAGTCCTTGGGTAGAAGAAGATTCTACTTTTAGTACGATGTTCTTACAAAACGATATAGCTGTGAATATTTTATGGTTGTATTGGCTTTTGTCTCTGTATTCCTTTCCTGCCAAGTGTTCTATGAGAAAACTAATTTTTTCTTGCAGACCATTATGTCAGCCACCCAAACATTTTTACACCGAGATCATTACAAAAACAATATTATGACTGTAAAAACATCCAATTCTCTTGAAAAAATGGTTTTTCATTTTATTTGACCTCCACTGAACCCAATAAATGTTACCATGTCTATCAATTAGTGAACCACTATAGCTGAAAAGTGCATTTATTCAACTTCCTTTTATTTTTCTAAAGTCTAAAATAAATGTATTGTCAATAAGTTACTCAGGAGTTTTTATCTGCAGGATGCATTGGATGGCTCCAAACCATTGACAGGGTTCAGGTCATTTGACAATGCAAATCGCCGTGCTCAAACCCCTACTCGCAGCAGAAGTGTGCTATCAGCTTTCTTTGTCAAGCAGAAAACACCAAAATTGAAGAGCGGTTCTTTCTCATGATTCATATATACCTCACAAGGATGTGTAGATGTACTGTTTTTTAGATAATATTGATCCGAGATGTTCCTTTATTCTACTTGGATGCTTAATTCTTTTTCCTTTAACTATGCCTCTATTAAATGCTCAGAGATCAGAATTAATTAGCTTTTGGTTCAAGCCTTTGAATAATGATATTGTATTGTATAGTAATTGGCAATGATAATGGTTGGGATCTTGATCTTCTACTCGCTCAATGTAACCCTTGTGTATTGTGATCTATATATTCCTATTCTTTTCTTTATTACTTTGTGATCTATATCCCTCTATAATGTTTGTTCAGGATCGTTAAAATGAATATTTGTGGTATGGCTTGCAAAAAAGGTTTGCCAACTTTCTTGTCCTTAGAGTTTTGATGTTTTTCAGAAAATTTCCAAGATGATCTCTCATTCTGATGTCCAACCTAGAAAATTGGATTCTCTACAGTCAAGGGGAACATACATTTACATATTCCGAACATCGGTGACCGTCCGATTTTGATCGAAAGACCACTGATGTCATAATGTGTGTAATCTGATTGCAAGGGAACCCGACCGGTATATATAACCCTTTTGTAGCATAATAACTAAACCTATCATTAACTACTGGTCAGGGTGTGTCTACAAGCTTTAGGGCCTTAGAGGCAGAGCATCTCTCATGGGAGTTGGCTATAGGTTTCTTCCTAATAGAAGTATTTTTAACCTTTTTCTTAGATTAGTTTGTCCATTTTAACAAGTCTATTTTTTTTTTTTTTGTGAGTATAAGTCTATTTTTAAAGGGTACATGTTAACCCCCTAAGTGCACATGATAAGGTATCCCAATATAGAAATTTTGCATTTAATAATGTAAGAAATTGAATGCTAAAAGAAATATTTTTAAATGGTCACGTGACCAAATAAATTACATTCGATCACACTCACAAAAAGTGAAATAAATGCTTGAAACTAGAATAATGAAATAGTATTTACTTTTCAAATTATTAAAAGATATTATATTTTATTAAAAAGATATAATATTTTTTGTGAGTGTGACCAAATGTAATTTATTTGGTCACGTGATCATTAAAATATCTCACGTAGGATATTAGCACAAGTGTGGTTGATGGATCAATCACTATCTCCAACATGTTGATGTGTGGATCATTAATAGGTGCATTGGAACGCTTTATGTATAACTTAACTTGAGCTATGTCTCTACGCTCTTAAAAAGTTGACTAAACAAGTTTGAAGACAATTTTATTATACTTAGCTTCCTTAACTAGTTCCAAAAGACACTATTTAGCATTTTTCACATATATATATATATATATATACACACACACACACATATATATTGTCATTTTTTTATCCAATGGAAACCTCAGGATTCAATTTGTTCAATTGTTTTTTCTATGTTTATTTCTAGTTATTTAGTTATTATTGCTATTTTTTTACGTTAGTAGTATTTTGAGGTTTTGACAATACCATGTCACTGAAAAAAAAACAATATCATCTCACGAAAAAGAAAAAGATAACAGTCATGCCATGAAAATAACATGTAAATTTCTATTAGACATATGTCACCTCATGAAAAATAATGACTAAAAATGATAACAAAAAAAAATGTGGAAGACAAAATTTTGAATAATTTTTTATACAAACTTTAAAAAAAGGTTTTGTACCTTATAAAAAGAAGATTTTGTGTGTGTGTGTGTATATATATATATTATGAGTATTTGACAGAAAATTTGATCTATAAGAAGTGTCAATATAGTTATGTTTTCTTTAAAGTCATTATTATGCTCTTAGTTAAAAAAATCTAAAAACAAAGGTCAATATTGTAAATAAGAAAAAGATATTTATCATCATCATGTCATAAAAAAAATCATACAATATATAGGAAAGGAATGCCCTGTGACATTGATTATGATTTATGTTTACTTTTGAACCAAAATCAGTGTGTATGATAATGACGGAATATCGTATGGTTTAAAATCACATCAAATCCAAGAAAATTAAAATCAAAATGCGTTTGCCGGGAGTCGAACCCGGGTCTATTGCTTGGAAGGCAATTATCCTAACCGTTGGACTACAAACGCTGCTGATGTTAAGATATTTCGTGTAATCTTAATAATCCCAATTGCCTTTGTTCCAGATGCTATATGAATTGATTCCTTTTCATGGGGTCTTGGAGCAAATGGTTAATGGCTTATTAAAAGACAAATTCGATGAATAATTCTTTTGTTGTATTTTTGTGATTTTGTGATATATTGTTTGTTTTGATTTTCTATTATAGTGCAGTGTATTTTATTTTTCTGTTTTAATACAGTGTGTTTTATTTTTCTTTTTTGTTACGGTGTTTATTTATTTCAAGTTAAATGATTACATTTGATTTAATGCATATTCAATTAATAATTTTGGTGTCTATAATGCTATGAAGCACAGATACAAATACGGACACCGACACGTCGACACCGATAATAATTTGACACTGACACCGACACATGTCCGACACCGACACGCCAAATATGAAGAGTGTCCGTGCTTCATAGCTTTAATGTTACAGATTCAAAGACATCAATATTTTAGACTTTTTTCATGGTATTCAACGGGCCTAAGCCTAGAAAAGAGAAATTACACGGAAATTAATCGGGAAAAGAAACACTCCTAAAAATATTTATAAGCTTATGCAATTTACCATTTTTTCTATTTAACTCTGATGTTGTGAGTTTGTTCGTAGGTTCATTTATATAGTTGAATATCATTCATTTAAAAAAAAATGTTTTAAAAACAAAACATTTATCATGCATGCTCTAATAAGAAGATTTAATCATATTGTTGCCACCGACTAGTTTCCTGGCATTACTACGTCATTCACAAAGATACGTACGACTCTGCCAATATCTTTCTTCTTTATTTGACAGTGGGAAATAAAATAGTACAATAAGTATACAATTTTTGAATCACAATAAGCATATATAATTACAACTTTATATTATTTTTCTACTGCCAAATATATTTTTTATGTTATTTTCTGTTAATTTTTTTACCACATTTTTTTTGTCTTTGACCCACTAAACCGTTTAATTTAATTTGGAGATCAATCTGACATCAAGTGTTTCTGGCACCTCCAACCGCAGACCATGGTCTTCCCCTACTAAGTCTAACATCAATCGCCACTAAATCAACTAACGATTGATTTTTGTTCTACACGCGTGACCACTTTTAGTTAAATGCGCGTGATATTTATATATCTAGCATTGTTTAATTTTAATTTATTTTTTTGACAAGAATTATTTTATTCTCACAAAAAAAATTATTTTATTTTAATAAATGGCATAAGAAAGGAATGGAATTAAATTTATTTTAGGCTATACAAAAAAGAAATTTTTTATTTTAGGCTAATATATTGGAGTTTATATAAAAAATTAAACTTATTTTGGAGTAGAAAATTAAACTTATTTTTAATAAATGGCATAATTTTTTTTTTTCGCGGGCATAAGAATTATTTTATTGTTGACAAGAATTAAAGTTATTCCACTTTTATTTTATCTAATATATTGGAGTTTATATAAAATATTAGAATTAAATTGAGATTAATTTATATTTTTAAGTTATGTTTTAGTTTCAATTTTTTTCCGTATCTTTTATTTTAGGCTTTGTTTGCAAGTTTTAAGGGAAGAAAAATACTTTGTAGGGATTGAATTACTAGAGGAAAAAATAGAGAAATTCTTTCACATTTTTAAAAAAATATTTTTTAAAGAGAATGATAAATAAATGTCTACAACTAATATATTTTATATTTTAAGAATAATACTTACTTCTCAATAAATTATATCATTGACAACCAAAAGAAAAATAAAATATAAAATTGGAAAAATAAACTCGTAAATAATCAATGATATAATCAAACAATAAAATCAATATTGTAAACTAAATTATAAAAATACTTTTTTTTATTAAATGACTAATATGCTAAAACATTTTTTTCTTGAGGCATAATATGGCAAAACTTAACTATTAAGTTTTTTTATTAATGTATTATATAGTATATTTTTTTTGAGCAATTAATATAGTATATTTTTATTTTTTTTCATAATATAGTATATTTTTATATAGTATATAAAATTAAGATTATATATGTTTTTAATTTATGATACTAAGATTAGATTTGTTTCATCTCCGTGTGTTTAGCTCACACAACACAAAGACAGCAGTGTCTTCTTTAGCGTACGCTTCTTTCTTTCCAATTTTCAACGCCAAATCTTCGTTTCTTTCCAATTTCTTCATTCTCTCTCTCTTTTTTCCACTCAATTTCACTCAACACTTCTTCATATTCACCTTTCAAATCAAACTTAACCAAATCCACATCACAAAACTTTCACACTTTAATCCAAAATTCTTCAATCAAAGTTTGAGTCTTTTTTAGCTTCTTTCACTTTCACTTCCTTTTTTTTGAACAATTAAAGGGTACCCTTCATCTGGGTACCCTTAATTGCATGTGGGTTTTTGATAAAGTTTGAATTTTTTTGCTTAATATTTGATGGGTTTGTAAATGTGTAAATGGGTTCTTTGGATTCAACGATCCCATTGAAGAAAGGGAGTTTATTTGGTACTATTCATAATTCAAGTAAAAAAGATAAACACCCATTTTCTCAAAGGTTTAGATCGAGTTTTTCTCGTTTGTTGTTCAAGAAACTAGATTATGTTCAATGGATTTGTGCTGTTCTTGTGTTTCTTTTTCTTGTTGTTGTGTTTCAAATGTTTCTTCCTGTTTCGGTTGTGGAAGATTCAGCTGTGAAGATGAATCCTTGGAACTCTTTACCTAAAAGAGAGATGTATGTGTTGGACATTGGTGAGGAGGAAGCTGTTTTTTTGTCTAGGATTTCGGAGAAGTTTAAGGATTTGAATCAGTTGAATCGAACGGGGACGCGGTTTGGTTACAGGAATCCTCAGTTAGCATTGGTTAGTTCACCTAATTTTGAACCGAATGAATATGTTGGTGTTTGTTTAGAATGTTTCTTGTTTGTTAATTGTTGGTAGGATTGAAGTAGAATTAAGTTCAATGCTATGTGTGTGTATTTGAGTCTCTATGATATGTTTGGATTGACTTATTTGAGCTTATCTACTTGCATGAGCACTTGTGAGATGTTCGGTCGGGAGAGCTCATTGAAACAACTTATGACATGTTCATAAACTATTTCAGCTTATTGTCCTAAGCTTTTTAGGATAGCTTATGAAAACAACTTGAGATTATTTTATCTTTTGTTATAGAAATAGGTTATACTAGTTATACATAAGCACTTACATGGTTAGCGCTTACGCTATAAACACACTCAGTTGGTTATCTAAACAACACCTTGTATGCATGTCTAGGGAGCTTATCTACTTGCACAAACACTCGTGAGCCGGTTTGAGATAGTTTATGGAAATACCTTATGACATGTTTTTAAGATGTTTTCAGCTTATTTACGTAAGCTCACCATCATAACAACTTATAGATTATATGGAAAACAATTTGACTTTATTTTTATCATTTGGTATAGAAATAGCTTATGTTATACGTGCTTAAATTAAGTTGTCTATGGAAACAAGACCTATGTATATCCAGGGAGCTTATCAGCTAACAACACGATCTCACTAGAGGAAGAGATATTGGCCATAGATAACTACATAAATAAATGGCCTATGGAGTAAAAACGGTTTAGTTAATTACTTAGAGCTTATTATAAGAGCTAGATGACTTATTTCTACAATTGAAGACAGAATGAGAGTAGAGTTTTGGATAAGCATTGTATAAATGGTTTTTATAAGCTATCTTGGAGAATTGGAGTTTATGAATATAAGCTCAAAACTTTCATAACCTATTTGTATAGGCTCTTCAAAATAGATACATAAGTGCATCTGTCATGAGATAAATCTAGATAAGTTATCTCAAATGCCCTGCATAAGCTGTTTTTCTAAGCTCTTTTAAATATTTGTGTAAGTGCATACGCTATAAGGTAAACTCAAATTAGTTCTTTCAAATATTTTTTATAGACAGAGAGTTTATGAGGTGATAGCATTATCTCATAGCATAACAGTCTCGGGACTCTTGACTGTTCATCTATAGTCAATGTTAGTCAATGATTCTTGAATTTGCTGGTAGCTTTGAAATTACAGATAAATGTGGTTACAATTGCACTCTAAAACTTCTATAATTGTGGTTATGAGATGCCATTTAAAACTTGGATGGTTATATCATCAGAGATGAAGTTTTCGAAACTCTTAGAGAGAGTTTGGTAAAAAGGGTCAAATATTGCACATATTTAGAACTGTTTAAATTGAAATGAAACTTTTATTGTTAATTAATTAATATTTTAATAATTTTTGAAATTTTGAAGTTGTATAATTTCAATTTCTTTTGAAGGTATTTGGAGAATTATTGGTTGATTCACAACAATTGTTAATGGTAACAATTACAACAGCTTTGTTAGAGATTGGCTACGGAATTCAGGTAAACGATATACATTTTGGTATAAAATATATTTGGTGTGCAAACATGCTTTTGAGTTAAGAATAAAGTGACTTATCAAAGTGAGATTTTTTTTGGAACGGCCAAAGTCAGTAATTAGTTGTTAATGTTAGTATTTTTTCCTTTACCGGGACTTGAACCCGGGTCCTTTTACACCCTAACTCCTTTAACCCTTAGCTCAAACCAGTTGAGCTACCCAACCCACCCCCTTATCAAAGTGAGATTAAAAAGTCCTTAATAGTGTTATGACCTCCTCACCATTTACAAGATTGATTTTAATTTTTTTAGATTATTATTAGGGTTATTGTAGTTGAAGTAATAATCTCTATCTTTTGCAGGTATTTTCACTTGAAGATGGACCGGGGCGAAATATGTGGAGAAATTTAAGAGTTCCCATCACTATTATTCATAATCGCAACAAGCCAGACAAAACTGTAGACTGGCTAAAGTATGACTAGTATTCTAATTTTTACTTTTATACTAAGCTGATTGCACAATTTTTAGAAACAAAATGTCTAATTTTAGCCGCTGACATGACTGTCTTCCATATCCTCTCTATCACAATTATTACTACATGAGTTTTCTATCTTCTTGCTATCAATTTAAAATGAACATAAATTTAGAAAATGAAATCTGAAAATGTTTTCCGAAAGTAAACGGGGCCTTATGGTGCAGTGGTGTTGCTTTAGTGTTCGGAGTTTCTTAATATATTACCGACAGAGCAAGTCTACTGTTTTTGTCCGAATAACATTCTGATTGCATCTGATAAGAATGTGTCTTTTGCAGCTACGATGGTATAATTGTGAGCTCTCTTGAAGCAAAAAACGCCTTTTCTTGGTATGCTATTTATTTTATTTTCTCAGGTCAAGATTCTGAATTGTTATCATTACCTAAATACTTCATGCACCATGAGTTTCTTTTTTCAAGTAACACAAATGATTTTATTTGTTACAGTTTTTTGCAGGAACCATTCAAGTCTGTACCACTTATATGGATAATTCATGACAGTGCTCTTGGTTACCGTTCAAGACAATATACTGCTACTGGGCAGATTGAACTTTTGAATGATTGGAGAAAAGCTTTCAATCGTTCATCTGTTGTTGTCTTTCCAAACTATGCGTTGCCGGTAAACAGTTTTTTCATTGCTATTTGCTTCTTTATCATTTAAGAATAAATTTGACTCAGAAGATTGAAATAAGTTTTATATTGGATATCATCGTTTGAAGTAGTTATAACTATAACAGTAACTAGCGTCCGACATCTCTTCACTTGCTATGTTAGGACATATTTAGTTATGTCAACTAATGTTTTCATGGAATTCCGCAGGTGATCTACTCCACATTCGATACTGGAAACTTTTATGTCATTCCTGGTTCCCCTGCTGAAGCGTTAGAAGCAGATGCATTTATGGCATTGCAGAAAGATAAACTGCGCATTAGTATGGGCTACAGTCCAGAAGATGTCATTATCGCAATTGTCGGCAGTCAGTTTTTGTACAAAGGGATGTGGTTGGGGCATGCCGTTGTTTTGCAGGCTTTATCACCACTTTTGGCAGACTTCCCTTTAAGCAAAGATAATACCACTGCACAACTACGGATCATTGTTCATAGTGGAGAGTTAACAAATAACTACACTGTGGCTCTCGAGGTATATTCTTTTCCTTTTCTTTTCTTATTCATTTCACTTTTCTTTTTCCTTTCAAAGTTTATGGATAAATAGTTTATTTGTTTTCTTATATTCTGTTTCACCAGACGATTGCACGAAGCTTGAAATATCCAAAAGGAACCATAGAGCTTATAGCTGGAGATTTGAATTCAGAGTCTGTTCTCGGCACGGCAGATGTTGTGATATATGGATCCTTGCTTGAAGAACAATCTTTTCCAGAGATTTTGATTAAAGCCATGTGCTTTGAGAAACCAATTATTGCTCCTGATATTTCTATGATCAGAAAATATGTATGTTCCTGCTCTATACCTCTTACTATAACCATCATGCAATGAGTCTATTTTGCGCGGTACTTTTTATTTTTATTAATCTTAGATTTGAAGTCTCATACTGACTGTTTTGTTCGCCATAAACTAGGTTGATGACAGGGTGAATGGCTATCTTTTCCCTAAGGATAATATTAGAGTTCTTAGACAAATCATGTTAGAGGTGATCTCAAAAAGGAAAATATCACCGTTAGCTCGGAACATTGCCTCAATGGGAAGAAGAACTGCTAAGAACCTTATGGTTTCCGAAGCAATCGATGGATATGCAACTTTACTTCAGAATATTCTCAAGCTTCCATCAGAGGTTATTCCTCCTAAGGCTGTTTCAGAAATATCCCCCCATGTTAAAGAAAAGTGGCAGTGGCATTTGCTTGAAGCAGTTCCAAATTCGACATATCAAAATAGGGTATTGAGAAGCAACACGTTTTTAGATAAATACGAAGACCGTTGGAATCATTCACGAAAAGATAGATCGTCTACTGCTGTTGATGATAATGACTCATTTGTATATATGATATGGGAAGAAGAAAAACATATTCAGATGGCTATTACCAAAAAAAGGATAGAGGATGAAGAGGTAAGATTAGTGAATTTTCAAATTATTTCCTCTTAATACTTAATGAAGAAAGTATTGAATAGAAAAGTAAACACTTTAGATATTGCGAGACATAAAAAAGTCAGAACTTTCTTTGCGTAAACGCTTTAGAAAAGAATGATTAGGAGGAGTATTTTGGTTTATTCTTTAAAAAAAACTATATTACAATTTCAAGCTTAGCTTAAGCCGTGTTGAACTTTAACGCAGTTGAGGGATAGAACAGAGCAGTCACACGGAACATGGGAGGAAGTATATCGAAATGCGAAGAAAGCTGATAGGTTAAAGAATGATTTGCACGAAAGGGATGATGGAGAGCTTGAGCGGACTGGACAACCTCTTTGCATTTATGAACCGTACTCCGGGGAAGGATCCTGGCCTTTTCTACACCAAAGATCTCTTTATCGCGGAGTTTCCCTGGTAAAGTTTGTGATATGCAATCAATTCTAGTTTTATCAGTACAAATAATAATAACTTTCCATTTGTATCCGCATGATGTTTGGTACAGATTGTTAAGTATTGGTCAAATGATTATTTTAATATAACGATACGACACTCATTTTAATGCGCAATGTATTTGTATTTTTAACAGTCCAGCAAAGGTAAAAGGCCCGGGAAAGATGATTTTGACGCCCCTTCTCGTCTTCCATTGCTTAACAGTGCTTACTATCGAGATGTCCTTGGTGAATTTGGATCCTTCTTTGCCATTGCAAACCGGATTGATCGTTTACACAAAAATGCTTGGATTGGATTTCAGTCTTGGAGAGCAACAGCAAGGAAGGTATATCACTTCTTCATACATTTTTGGGAAAATAACTCGAACAGAAGTAGTTATTTATCTTACCAGCCTCGTTTTCGGGTTTTTTTGACATTTGTCGTGGGGTTTTAACAGGCTTCTTTGTCCAGAGCTGCTGAAAATGCATTGTTAGACGCCATCCAATCCAAAAGGAATGGGGACGCCCTATATTTCTGGGTGCGGATGGATACGGATCCGCAAAACCCTTCACAGACGGACTTTTGGTCATTTTGTGATGGCATTAATGCAGGAGGTTGCAAGTAAGATCCTTTAAAAACCGATTATTTGTTTTGTCACAAACATGGAAAGTTTAAGTATATACAAAAATCTTAATTTTCTCTACATTTGCGTTTGAGCGAAGACCTGCTTTCTCAGAAGCAATGAGGAGAATGTATGGGTTAAACGATGATGTGGATGCTTTGCCGCCCATGCCTGTAGACGGTGACGCTTGGTCTGTCATGTTGAGTTGGGCTCTACCCACAAGATCCTTTTTAGAGTTTGTGATGTTCTCCAGGTACACTCGGTTTCATTAATGTATGTCTGTGATTGGAAATAAACTTGTTTGTGAGTTAAATGGTTGATGTAAACTACCATTTGTGCAGAATGTTTGTCGATGCATTGGATGCGCAAATGTACGAGGAGCACCATTCGTCCGGACATTGTCCTTTGAGTTTGTCAAAGGTGAGTTGCTTATTCAAAAAATTAGTTTCCTTAACTTGTTTGGTTTGTTAATTTTCAATACATCTTCAAATGGTTTTTTCGAATTACTAATTATTTCAACCATACTGTGTGATCTCACTGCTTATTTTTTGTCACCGTCTAAATGGATAAAACATATGCGCAAATTACAGGATAAGCAGTGTTATTCAAGGGTTCTTGAGCTTCTTGTAAACGTGTGGGCTTACCACAGCGCAAGGAGGATGGTATTCGTAAACCCCGAGACCGGTCTAATGCAGGAACAACACATGTTCAAGAACCGCAGAGGACAAATGAGGATCAACTGGTTCTCGTACAACACACTCAAGAACATGGACGAGGACTTAGCAGAATTATCGGATTCCGAGGATCCTAATAGACACTGGTTGTGGCCATCAACCGGTGAAGTTTTTTGGCAAGGTTTATATGAGAGGGAGAGAAGTTTAAGGCACAAGGAGAAAGAAAAGAGGAAGCAAAAGAGTTTAGAAAAATTAAATAGAATGCGGAAGCGACATCGACAACAAGTAATCGGGAAATATGTTAAGCCTCCACCAGATATGGAAGAAAGTTCTAACTCATCTTTGCTTGCAGTATAAACATCTTAATAATATAAATTCTTTTCTTCTTTTGTAATTTTTATTTCCTATATTTTTGTTAACATAATTGTTATTTTCATTCAGAAAAGATGCTGATAAATAGCTAATGTGTAAAGTATCTTAATAATAGTGTCTTTTTTTAGAACTTTTTTTCCCTGTAATTTTATTCTTTTAGGATGTTAGGTTATTTATTTTAGGAAATTGTGTGGAGGGATGTAATATTGATAGCACTTGACAAACTGAATGAAATTATGTTGTGTAATGTATTTCATGTTTGGCTTACATGGAACTCATTTACTATTAGAAATGCTGCATTAAGTTGATAAATTTCTTTAAAGCTGTTAAGTTATCATTTGCAAATTTTTTTGTAAACCAAAGTATTTTTTGCATACACCTACAAGCCTAATTTTTTGAAGTAACTAATTTTTGGTATGATTTTTTTGAATCAGCATAATTTTATTCAAGCAATTCTCAGTAACAAGTACAAGAGAAGCTAAGTAACAAACAAGAAACCAAAGTAATTCAAATACACCTAACTGACCTAAGGAATGAATTCACGTAGAAAAACGAAACCAAAATAAATGCACTTTATGTTAGTAGGTATTGAGAGATACGTGGTACTTTAGCGATCCCTAAAATGGGATCACATCCTCAAATTGCAGCTGCAAGTACTGTTGCAATCCCTAACACGGCTGTCTAAAGCCTTTCACGGTCATTGTCCTGGGTTTTGCTCTTTCTCTTGGTGTTGTGTCTTCATCGTGGGTTCAATTTCATGACCTAGGTTTTTATTGCTTCGTGAGCTCTTCTTCGTGAGTTCGTGGGTTTTGTTGCTTCATTATTGGCCATAGATTTTCGTGGGACAATGCTGGTTGCTCTGCGTTTATGTAGCTTATGGGTTTGCTATCAGCTATGTCTGCTCCCGTTGTGCCTTTCGTCTGTCTTTGGACTTGCTTGACCTCGTCTTCTCAACTATGAAACCCTTTGTGGCTCCAACATTTGTGGTCTTTAATCGCAGCTTTGTGCAGGCACTCCTCAACAAGGTTTATGTCTCTTTAACTCAACTTCCAAAACCTTGCTTGAAAGGTAACTCTTTTTCAATCAAAATTTCGGAAGAAGTTTACCAATCTGACTTAGCTAATTGCAATAATTACCTCAATGGAAGATTAGCGTTGCCTAGAGGGGATAAGCCATTATCGTCTAAAGGTTTGTGTGAAAAACTCTCGCAATTATGGAAACCTATCGGCCAATTGAAGATGATTCCCTTGGGTCGGAGATTTTTCGAATCTAGCTTCACTTAGCCAGGTTTGTTGCGGTGATCTCGTTGGTCACCAGACTTTAATCCTCTTAATAAAAAACAAACTCATAGCCATGTTTGTACTCGCGGTTCGGTTTGGATCGATTTTGAGGCAAAAATTCATCCGATCCAAAAATAAATATATTCGCGGTTCCCATTTTGAATGACAAATAAAAAATATCGAATCCGATTCAATACAATTTTATGTAGTTTAATTTGGATTGATTTTTGGATATCCAAATTATAAATTATAATTTTTTATTAAATATTAATATTATAAATAAAACAATAAAATATTAAGTTTGATGTAAACTATAACATTTTTTTTTACACAATGTAAAATATATTATATATAGGTAAAATATAACATATAATATGTTAAAAATTAATATTTTAGAATGACAATTATCAACTATATTTGAAATATATCGAAAAGTAAAAAATAGATTAAAGACTTAATTACACTTTTGGTCCTTTATCTTTATTTTAGGTTTCATGTTGGTCCCTTATCTTTTAAAAGTTTCAAGTTGGTCCCTTATTTTTTTTTAGGTTTCAAGTTGGTCTATTCCGTCAAATTTTGTACTGTTACCGTTAAATTTGGACATGTGTCATCTGTCCAAGTGTGCCATGTGTCCAAATTAGTTTGCCACGTGTCCAAATTTAACGGGAATAGTTAAAAAATTGACGGAAGGGACCAACTTGAAACCTAAAATAAAGATAAGGGACCAACTTAAAACTTTTAAAAGATAAGGGACCAACTTGAAACCTAAAATAAAGATAAGGGACTTAAAAGTGTAATTAAGCTAACAAATAGTATTAACAAAATTTAAAATGACCAAAAAATAGGTTAATGCAATATAAAATAGGTTAATGCAATATATATTCATACTAATAAAAAGATAAATAAGTGTTAAAATATACGTATGCGGTTTGGTTCGGTTTGCAAAAATCAATCTGAAATCCGTTCGGATCCAACAATTTTCACAAAAGGACATCCAAACACATTCAAAAATATTCAATTTTCTGCGATTTTTGTTTTTTTTTTATCGGCTTGAGCTTTTTATTTGGATTTGAGCACCCATAAGTATGGGTGAATTTGCATTATCTCCCTCTTGCCTAGGATATTATTTGAGATTGCTCGGGTGATTGGTACACCCATTTCAATCAATGAGAACTCTAGAAATCATTCATTTAGTCACTATGCATGCACACTAGTGGATGTTAATATGCTGAAATCCTTCTTGATTTTTTGTGGATAGAAAGGGAAAATCTACTTTTGACATTGAGATTTTTAATATGATAATCCTCCCTACTTTTGTTCACTTGCAATCGTATTGAACATTCTTCGGATCATTGCAGAAAAGATGTAACTCCAATAGTCGTTTTTCCAGTTTGTGGATCCCCGACTATAAGTTCTCGTTGACCAATATAGTGAGGACCAATCTTGCTTAGAACAATAATTCTTTTCAAATTTCTCTCTTATTCTTTTCAATTGTTTTCTTCTCACCGGGTGACAAAAACATCCATTTACTTTTTACTTACTTTCATTTGTTCCAAACAAGGGAAGATCCCTCTTCCTTCCTTTTTCCCCTCCCTCATTTTCTTTCCTTTCTCTTTCTTTGGAAACAAACACCGCGTACAAGATAAACTTATTACTTTTGTATTTGATTGTATGCAGCAGCCATTGTTGACTTACATGATCGATCCTAAAGGACTATCTAAACGGTTTACAGCTCACCAAAAAATATATTTAAGCTATAAGTGATATTTTTATAAGTGGTAGTATATATTGTCAAAAAAACAAAAGTGATATAAAATGTGAAGAAATGTTGTAGAATAAAAAGGAATTTTGAGATTTTATAATTGATTGTCAATTTTGAAGTTTTCTTTTTGTATATAAAAAGCCTACTAAAAGAATGTACCAAAAATAAAACAAAACTACTAATGTCTTGTCGATTTTGTCGTAAATACCGGCGTATGGTTGAGTCAGCTCGACTTATTTCTCATGCATCAAATAGGAAAATTCATGGCAAGTAAAATGATGCTATAATGTAAGACCAAAAAAATGATACTATAATGTGACAACACTATTCAATATTACCGATAAAAAAACACTATATATAGAGTTTCGATTCTATGCCTCCACTAAATAAAAAGAACTACTATAGTTTCCAAAAAAAAAAAAGAACTACTATAGCTTCAATTTTCATGGCTAAAGTGGTAAGACCAAGATCCAACTTTAATAGAGGTCATGAAGTGACCATAAATGTTGTGAGTGTTGTTAATGTTTATAACATCAAAGAATTAGAAACCAATCCTCTTCATGGCCTTGTGGCTTTCATTTTCTTTGTACTAATTGGTTTCCTCCAAATTAGATATCCAGAAAATCCTACCCCGTTTCATGTTTATCCAAAGACAACGTTAGTATCTATTGCTAGTTTTCTAGTATATTGCTTTGCCTTTTGCATTAAGCTTAAATTTGGCATAAGGGTTGATACCTTTATGGAAGTGTTTGGTTCTCTTTCATTGATTTCTTTGATCTTGATGTTGCTTCCAACTACTTGGGGATTATATGGTTTCATTATCATATACACATTATGGTTCATTTTTCATGTACTTGTCATGATTAGACTTTGTTTTATTGGACTAAGTTCAAAAATGAGAAGGAGATCGCAATCACTCTTGCCAAATACTTCCATAGATTTGAATTAATTACACATTTTCTAAGAGCATCTCCAATAAAAGTATTTAATAGATTTTTTAGGCTAATGATTCACACCTTATTTATTTTATCATTGGAATTCCATGACATGACATAGAAAGTATCAAAGTTGATGATACAATACTTTAAATTTAAAGTACCGTATCATTAAGTTAATATTACATTTTCTTCTTTTTTTGTATATCAAATTAAATAACTTCTATCTATCAATTTAGTAATGTATGATACCTAAATTAGTATTATCATTAGAGTAAAATATGTATGAATTGTATAACTATTACATGACATTGTTGTCAAAATCAGATACAAAATACCAAAAGACAAAGGTAGACTAAGGTTCGATAAAATACTGTTAGATAATATGTTAGTGATTTAATAATGTAATTAGGCTTTTGGTTGAAATTGAGATTTGGGCTTAATAGTAATTTAGTCCATTTATGTTTTTCTTATCACTAGAATATATAGAAATTGATAACCTTTAGTATTCTAGTTCTTTAGTATTCTGGTCTTTTAAGTTGCTATATATATTTGTAATCTTTATTTTATATAACTAATGCAAATGGTATTTTATTGAACCTTAGTCTACCTTTGTCTTTTTGTATTTTGTATCTGATTTTAACATGGTATCAGAGCCATGTTAAGGATTGCAATGTAGATATTTAGTCCACGACTACGCTAGGCGTGAGGGTGAGTGTTGAATGTGTTGTTGGAGATTATTTGAAATCCCAGATTACTTATAACATATCCGAATCCATAATGCGGAATTTTTTTTATATTCTTGATTATGTTACATGGACCACACTTATAGATTATTAAAATAATCCAACAAAAAGATCAAAGGAAGAACAACTGAACAAGGAAAGCGCCGACAAAACAAACTTAATTAATCAGGCCCGAAATTTAGTTTAGAGAGGACTGGATTTTAAAACACAATTCACTAAAGAAAAATTTAAAAACATAACATATACAAGAAATTGTAAAATAAATAAAAAATTAATATAGTGAATCTTCATTTTATAGGCAATTTTTTTAAGTCGAACTTTTAGGTCATTCCATTTTCACATTTATTATAATTTTAGTTTTTTTTTGAAACAAACAAAACTACTGCATTTCATTAACAACTAAACGTTCGATACAAAAGGGAATATTCTCAAATCTATGGAAGACAGCCCAAGAATTGGCCGCCCTAGCAAGAGTATGAGCAACCAAATTCGCTTGGCTCATAACAAACTTAACCTCAAAGTTTATATTATAATTTTAGTCTTAACTCATGTGTTTTGTAATAAAAATTGCGATTTTTTGTGTAAAAACATGTGAATTTTAGTTTCAAAAGAAATATTTTGCCATTAAATTCAATATTGAATTAATAAAAAAGAACAATTTGCATAAGTTTAATAAAATAAGGGAGATTAAATATTAAATTGAATTAATAGTATAACAAAATATTAGTATAAATAAATTTAGGGGGAACCATGGCCTCTCCTAATCCCCTGTTAGCTCCGTCCCTGATCCGGACAATACAACCATTTATGGACAAATTTTTATTTTTAACAAGTGATATTTTATGCGTACCGAGCAGAAATCAAATCTATAATTACATGTTTAAGAGATTGAATTATATGACCTCTTAGGTGCGTTTGTTTCCTGGTCTTAAAACTTATTTCCAAAATAAGTTTTAAAAAAAACTTATTTCCAAAATTAACTTTAATATGAATCCTATTTTCAAGAATATTATTCCTACAAATATGTTTGGTAAATTTTTTATAATCCTTGGAACCTTACTTAAAATTTATTTAGTTTAAAAATAAACAATTGAAATAGAGAAAAATAATTAAGCAAAAGTGGATGGATAGTTATTGGTAAATTTCAGGGAATAAACAATTCTCACCCTCTAGACATGAAAATAAAAAGCTGACAAATTAGGTGTAAATTTTATTTCTGAGAATAAATGATATATCGGTGAACAATTTTTTAAAACTTATATCAAATATGAGAATGATATATTCCTAACTTCATTTTTCCAAGAATGTTTGTTTGTGGTAACTTGAATCTTTGTAATTTTTATTTCCTATATTTTTGTTAACATAATTGTTATTTTCATTCAGAAAAGATGCTGATAAATAGCTAATGTGTAAAGTATCTTAATAGTCTCTTTTTTTAGAACTTTTTTTTGCTTGTAATTTTATTCTTTTAGGATGGTAGGTTATTTATTTTAGGAAATGGTGTGGAGGGTTGTAATATTGATAGCACTTGACAAACTGAATGAAATTATGTTGTGTAATGTATTTCATGTTTGACTTAAAGGGAGCTCATTTATTTATTTTGGCTTAATTTCACCACCAGTTTAATCTGGTTCGGGGATCAATTCTAACATCAAGTGGTTACAGTCTCCTTCTGATCGCAATTGCAGAGGATCGAACCGTGTTCCTCTATACTATTAGCATTTAGCAACGCTGCATTAAGTTGATAAAATTGTTTAATGCTATTAAGGTATTTTTTCTATTTTTTAAATCAAAGTATTCCTTGCTTGTAACCGCATAAATTAATCTATTAAAATAACTAACTGCAGAAATTTAATCTATTAAAAAAACTAAAATTCATGTAAGGGACCGACCTCTTTCAGAAATTAATACAGAAGATTTTAAGTATTTTAATACCTTACACCTTTTCTTCTATTCCTCTCATTTACTATTTTATTCTAAATAGAGCAATATAGTGTCCTAAAGTAACAATTAAATATTTGTGGGGAGGAACTTGTTTCTTTTGCATGTTTTGTTAAGTATGCAGCAGCATTTTTTGACTTAGGTGATCAAAATAAAGGAATTTTTTAGAAACCTATAAAAACGGCTGACATAGAGAAGACATTTTTAAAAGTGATAGTATATCTACATAGTAAACTATCAATTTAGTCCATAATTGTTGCTTTATCTCTAATTTAGTCTATATTCTATATATGAATACATATAAATGCATTGTCAATTAAGAGTCTTCACCTTCATGGTAATACCTTCACTAACATTTCTAACAACTATAATTACCAACATTTATAATTTCAAATTACCGAGTAACATTTTTACAATCTTGACTCAATCACAAAAAATATACTAATATTACTTTACTTTTACAGGATGATAGTTAATTGCATTTAATTTTTTGATTTCATGTGGAAAAATACATTTATTGGTTTATTCATAATTATAATGATCATTTTATCCTTGCCCAAAAAAAAAACTAAATGATCATTTTATCACAATATTAAGGGCGCCTTTGATCAATTGAAAAATAAGGGATTAGACAAGACAACTTTAACTGTGTGATATTTGATTTTATTACCGTTTCTATGACTGGACAAATTGGGGCCCAAGGAACTGGACAAAAATAATAGAAATTCTTGACCCTCATTGAACTACGAGACAACTTTTTGTCCTGTTGACAAATTGTCTAAGATACAAAAATAATATTGTCCACCAAACTATACTAGACAAAATTTATTCAATACCTTAAACTTTACTTTGTGCCGTCATGTACTGTTATGTTCAGGACTTATATTTTACATATGAAAACAAACCCTAATTGTTAAAGGAATTAATGTAACATTATTGTTAGAACACTAACATGTATAGAATAGTTATCTTTTTGTGTATTTATATAGATGTCCAATAAATTTAGACAATTTTTTAGGGTTGAAGTGCTTTTCGTCACTATAAACTTTTAAGTTTTGTGCGAATAAGACCTAACTCAACTAATAATGCTGATATTTGCTATTATCCTACGCTGAATGTACATCTTCGTCCATATTCAAACTCGGAACCTTACAGTTATATGAATTTTAATGATGTTTGCCATTTTGTCTTATAACCAAAACAATATTTACAATTTTGATTTTAGTTTTTCTAAAATTTATCATTGTCTTTTAATCCCCATAATATTTTTCATTAGCAGTTTTAGTGCCTGAAAATAAAGATAAATTGGGCCTTCAGATATATTCTATGCATTATGACATTTTTCTTTAAAAAATAAACTTAAAATTTAATTTATATGTCTAAATTTCTGTTATTGTGGTTTCTTAAGTTTTTTCAAGCTTAAATAATATTCATATTTAATTTGTCATTAAAATGTTCTAACTTTTTTTGGGGTGATGTAGGGATGAGAATAGGACACACAAACATAATGATCTAGCATTACATCAGATCTATATTAGACTGATTTTTTTTAAGGAGAATGTTAACATGTGTCCCAAAGACACATGTTAAGCAGACAAATATAGAAATTTGAAATAAATGGAGAAGATTAAGATTTTATTGATAATCTATTTGAACGTCATACTACAAATCATAAAAAGCCTTTTGGAAGCTTATTTAGCTTATAAGTATAGACTTTGTTTTTTTAATTAAGAGTTTATTGATAGTCTATTTAAAGGTCATACTACAAATCATAAAAAGCCTTTGGAAGCTTATTTAGCTTATAAGTATTATATAGACTTTGTTTTTTTAATTAAGACTTTATTGATAGTCTATTTAAAGGTCATACTACAAATCATAAAAAGCCTGTAAGTATTATACAGACTTTGTTTTTTTAATTAAATTAAATATTGTTAACTTTTTCAATAATTAACCTTATCTGCATTAATTTTTCACTTATTTAAATATATTATTTTTTAAAAAGATGTTATTATAAACTAGAATTTAAATATGATATCAGATGTTCTGTTATTGAAGGAGTCAGAGTTTGGCATTCAAATTTCACATTTTTCCAAACTTAAAGTGTGTGCGTTTAGTCATCTAAACAACTAAATCCAAAAAAATGATATCATATAAAGTCAACATTTTTGAAATGTCATGTTAAATATTAAAATGAAGTTTAAGACCTTGATATCTATACTAATTAGGTTTTCAAATGCATATAATGGCCCTGAGTTTTTTTTACCAAATAGAAAATTGGACTAAGAAAAATCTAGCTCGGTCCAAGATATTGTCACTCTTAGAGTGATGTTGACGTCTGAAAAAATTATTCAAAAACTCAAAGATTAGAATAAAAGTTAAAAAAATGTTATAGAGACTAATTTTTTGTTGTTGAGATTTTATGAGAATTAAAAATATGTTTAACTTTAGTGAAAAAAATATGTTTAACCATTTTTCTTATAATTGATTGTCGATTTTAAAGTTTTCTTTTCGTATTTAAAAAACCTAATAAAATTTAATGGATTGGATTGTCGATTTTGTCATACAATTCGGCGTTATAGACAGTTTTTTTGACTTATTTCTCACCATCAAATAGGAAAATTCATGGCAAGTAAAAATCATAGTGTGACAACTTTACCCAATATGACCTGGCCAAAAAAACTGTATATATAGTTTCAATTTCATGGCTCCACTAAATAAAAAGAACTACTCCACTATAGTTTTATTAGTTTCAATTTCATGGCTTATGTTGCAAGACCAAGATCCAATTTTAATAGAGATCATGAAGTGACCATAAATGTTGTGAGGGTTGTTAATGTTTATAACATCAAAGAATTAGAAACCAATCCTCTTCATGGCCTTGTGGCTTTCATTTTCTTTGTACTCCTTGGTTTCCTCCAAATTAGATATCCAGAAAATCCTACCCCATTTCATGTTTATCCAAAGACAACGTTAGTATCTATTGCTAGTTTTCTAGTATATTGCTTTGCCTTTTGCATTAAGCTTAAATTTGGCATAAGGGTTGATACCTTTATGGAAGTGTTTGGTTCTCTTTCATTGATTTCTTTGATCTTGATGTTGCTTCCAACTACTTGGGGATTATATGGTTTCATTATCATATACACATTATGGTTCATTTTCCATGTACTTGCTATGATTAGATCCTTATTTATTGGGCAAAGTTCAAAAATGAGAAGGAGATCGCAATCACTCTTGCCAAATACTTCGATAGATTTGAATTAATTACACCTTTTTTTTCTAAGAGCATCTTCCAATAAGAGTATCAAATAGATTTTTATAGGCTAATGATTCACACCTTATTTTTTCTATCATTGGAGTTCCATGACATGCCATAGAAAAATTTAAGGTACCGTATCATCAATTTAATATTATATTTTCTTCTTCTTTTTTTGTATATCAAATTGAATAACTTCTATCAATTAATTTAGTAATGTTGATACCTAAAGTAGTATTACTATTTGAGCAAAATATGTATGAATTACATAAGTATCACATGATATTGTTAAAATCAAATACAAAATACCAAAAGACAAAGGGAAACTAAGGTTCAATAAAAAGAAGAAGAAAATGTAATATTAAATTGATGATACGGTACCTTAAATTACATTATTTAATTTAATTTGATGATACCATATCATCAATTAAATGTTAGTGATTTAATAATGTAACTGAGCTTTTAGTTGTAATTAGGATTTGGGCTTAATAGTAATTTAGTCTATTTATATTTTTCTATATATATTCTTAAGATAACCTTTAGTATTATAGTTCTTTAGTTATTCTAGTCTTTTATTGAACCTTAGTTTTCCTTTGTCTTTTGGTATTTTGTATCTTATTTTAACATGGTATCAAAGTCAGGTTAAGGACTGCAATGTGAGCATTTGACCCACGATGATGCTAGGTGTGAGGATGAGTGTTGAATGTGTTGTTGGAGATTATTTGAAGTCCTACATTACTTAGGTTCCTGAGATGTGAAGTGTATAAATATGCGAGGTTGTAACAGCTCCCGGGCCCCATCTTGGCGATCCTGGAGCTGCCACCTCGCGATCTTCTCCACCCCCCTCTTTAGTGCAGTTTTTGCATTCCGTGGGAATCGAACAGCGTACATCGTTATTCTACACTTATTGATTCAAACGGAAATCAATTTGATGTTTTATTTAAAAAATTAATGGCAATATATATTTTACACATGAATGACTTGCATTGCGTGATTTTTATAATATCCAGTATGGTGCTTGAGTGATTTTATTATACACTAGGATGCATCTGTTTGAACTGATTTTAAAGGACATATTTGATTGTGTTATTCATCCTCCTAAGTTCACTCCTCCTATGAAATTTAATTTGGATAAATGTAATGTTCCATCATATTTTTGTCACGTCTTCTGAAATCAACTGACCTCCTAACATTTTCTCACAATTGCTCCAATTTTTCCTTAAAATTTAAAAAATCAATTGACTGAATATGATGTAAAAACTGAATTTTTGGTGAGTTTTTTTTTTATATTTTTTTTTTGCACTTTTTGTTTTTATTATTTATTTATATTTCCTAACTTCATTTTTTTCGATAGTATCTCTTATATTATAAGCTTGTTCCGTTTTGCTATTCTTAACCCAATTTTTTTTCCCGCTCATTTTCCCTTTCATTTTACCCTAACATTAATTCAAATAAAATGTTAAAAAATACCTTACCAAGAATCGAACCCACAACCTTTAACTCACTATGTTAAATATTTATTATTATTAGCTTCATATTATTATTATTATTATTATTATTATTATTATTATTATTATTATTATTATTATTAATAATTTAAATAAAATATTAAAAAAATACCTTACCAAGATTCGAACCCACAACCTTTAACTCATTATGTTAAATATTTATTATTATTATTATTATTACTAGCGGGCCAGACAGGCGCGTTCAGCGCCTGCCTGTGTCTAACTTATGTCAAAAAATAAAGAAATACATGTCCCTATAGTGAGTTTTTTAATAAATTTTTTTTGTTTTTTTTTTAAAAATGAAGGGTATTTTTGGTATTATGAAAAGTCCACACCAAAAATTTTTTGTATGCTTTTTATATATAGTATAGATTATTATATCTCTTATATTCTAAACTTGCTCCGAAATGCTAACCCTAAACCTATTCTTTTTTCCTCTCTTTTTCATGTGGTCCATTATATTAAAAAAAAAAAATTGTCTAGCATGAGAATCGAACCCGCATCCCTTTAATTTTTTCTTTTGCGATGACTATATTAATAAGAGCCAGGGATAATCTCTTAAGCATGTTGGGATATATCTTTTGTCGACAGTGTTTTTACATAGTCAGTTGTATGAATAAAATTGAATAAAGAGAATGATTAAAAATATTGATTATCGACGAAGACGGTGAAAATATGAATAAAACTTCCAATGTAGCTAGTCTATAAAGAAGTATTTCGTAATATACCATAATTTATGTTGTATGAACATTATCCAAATTTATTGTCGAATTAATATTTAATGGTACTCGACATTTTTATATAGGTTTTAGCGTTAAAAATTTTATATCTTATTTTTTCACATTACGGCTAATTAGACCCGTGCACCGCACGAGTCGAAGTTCTAGTTCTACAATACTATTTTAATGTTATATATTATATTTTAGTATGTCTACAAAAAATAATAAAACTAAATTGATTGTTACACATAATATTCTAAAAGACCTGTGCATCACACCGATAGTAGTTTAGTTTTTTTCTAAAGTAGGCCGGTCTAATTGACATAGAAAACCCTTTTTATGGTCCGTTGTCCAATCTTTTCAACTAAATAACAATCTAACTATAACCTAAGTTTTATTTATGTTTGATCGAGTAGTCTAGTGGCTAGAAATTCTACCTGTAAGATGAATAAATAGAATGACCGGGATTCGAATCCCAACCTCTGCATATATAATATAATGTTCATGCCAACTGAGATAAACTCATGAGACACTAACTAACCTAAGTTAATATTGGCTAAGTCGTATACCTCTGATGATGACCATCGGCATACTTGAAACTATTACCACTTTTATTTGAGACAAATGCATCTATTTTTTGTTTTGTTTAGGCCAGATAGCCTACTAGCTCGAATTCAGGGCCGACCCTTATGGAGTGCAGGGTGAGCAACGACATCGAACCTCAACTCAAAATTTTGAGGTTCTATAATAATAGTGATATATTGTTGGTGTTTATAAAATATCAGATGTACTCAATAGATTAATTTTGAGACTCTATAATAATAGTTATCTATTATCAATGTTCATAAAATATCACATGTTTAATAAAAAAAATCATAGTCAAGTAAAAAAATAAGGCAAATACTAACGAGTGCCTCCGGGGCGCTTTTTAAGACCTTAAATAGTAAGTTTTTATAGAATTTTTATGGAAATTTGTAAAGTCAAAACATTGGAAATTGTAGTGTTTAACTTTTTGGATAAAAAGTTTCTTTAAATGGAATGCTTAAAGAGTTCCTCGGAAGGTTGTAGTGTTTAAGCATTCCATTTAAAGAGTGGGAAAATTTTGAGAGGGAAATTCTTTATACGTTTCTTGATTAGAAATTTTCTTCCATCCCAACTAAATTTTTCCATACACATGAACCATAAAATCGAACCCCTAACCACATGTTTAAGGGGACTAAGTCCCTTACCGTCGCTTGAATCAATTCATTGTTAATGTTTCTTATGTTACTTATAATTTAAATAGAGGATGATTCATTTTAATTTTTTAACATCTTTTTAACAGGAGTTCATTTTTAATATTTAAACCGGACCTCCAAATAGTTGGGACCGACCCTGCTCGAATTCTACCATTAAAGTTAAATAAATGGAGTGTTCCAACTTACGAGTTCGAATCTAATGTGATGTAATTACCAACTGAGTTAAGTTCATGAGAGGACACATCTATTTTTATACATGTGAAAAACTAACAATTAATTTGCAAAAATGAAAAAATCACTATCAATTTAAATGAGGTGACAAAAATTACTTTATGAAGTTATAAATGAGATAAGCTTTTAAACGACGTCGTTGCAAGAAATTAAATTAAAAAAACTCGCTGGTTTTCTTTTCCCTCCATTTCCATGAAGCCGTTATAACCGTCAAGAGAGAGAAAAAAATAACCACTCAGAATTCAACAAACCACTCTCAAAATTTTCCCTCTCTTTTCTTTCTCATTTTCTTATCATCAATGGAAAATTCTCTTTCAACAATGGATTACGAACCAGAATTTCCCTATCCAAGTTGTAAGAAGGATATGGAAACCATCAAGTACTACTTCGACAACGAAACAGAATTCATGGCCGCAAGAAACTTCTTCACAAATGATCTCAACATTCTCTACCGCATGCATGCCGTTTCAGTAATCGCTAAGGTAACTCATGTTTTCAAGTTTCGTTAAAAACTTAAAAATTCACGCTCGATTCATCGAATCTTGTATTGATTTCATTTGTAACTGTAAAATGAATGTGTTGATTTCGTTCGTCAAATCTTGTGTTTCATTTGTTAGTGTTCAATATCAAGTTTACTGGTCGATTGTTGTTAAGTTTTCCTTTTCGGATGCGTTGAATGAAAATTTCACTATCGCTTTGTATCTTCGTTAATTTGTTGTGTTCAATTTCAAGTTTATTGTTCAATTTCAATGTATTGATTTCATTTGTCAAATCTTGAAATCGCAAAATGAATGAATGTTCTTATTTTGCAACACTCAGGTCACAAAAAAGGATGATCCAGATGCTTATGTTCCGTATCTTGCTATGAACTACTTTGATCGCTTCATATCCCGTTGCCACATGAGGGTAACTGAAAACTCTCTGCATATTTTATTAAGTTTCTGTTTTTTTTTTTTTGAATTGTTTTGTGTTAAAACCGAAAACTATTTGGTTTTTATAAGCATGTCGAAGGTCAGACTGATACCGAAAAAGTTCGTTTGATTGCTATATCTTGTTTCACCTTATCTGCCAAGATGAGGACAGAGTCATTCTCGGTTGAACAGTTTTTGTTTGATTTACATGTGAGTGTCAATTTTCTTTTTACTCGGTTTAAAGACTTTTGTAGTCGCTGTGAAGTTTACTTATTTTTAGTCTCTACAATTTATAAAATTAATGTGTTTTTAACTTTAATCCCTCAATAGAAGACTGAAAATAAATAAATTTGTGTAACTATTTAATAATACATCAATTTTCTAAAGTATTGTTTTTAAATCGACTAAATGAATATATTCTTGCACAGAGGGACATGAATCTGAGCATAACTCATCACAGTGTAATGAGAATGGAGGGTCTCATTCAGAAAAAACTTGATTGGAAAATGAAATCTGTAACTGCCTTCTGTTTTCTGAACCACTATTATGCTTACTTCAAACCACTTGGTGGTTTTAAACGTCGCAGCATTAATGAGATCATAGTTCAAGCTCAAGGATGTAAGCAGAAACTCGCATAACATATAACAATTAATATAATTTGTTAATTCCATGATTTCTCCTACAGTGATGCTTGGAGAATATAATTAACATTCATTGGATTGTTTTTTTCTGATTCTGCAGTGTACACCTTCGTTGATTTCATGCCTTCTGAAATTGCGCTCTCCGCTTTTGCTGCTGCTGCTTCAATTGCATATCCCAAAAAGAAAATTGCAAAAGACATTAATAGAATGATGAGCAGTCAAGTATGTTGGTTGAAAAACTAAATGCTTTATGTATAATAATATCTCCATTTCTCATTAGACCATTATACAATAGTAATGAGATGTGCAAATTATGATAAAGCTTTTTTAAATGTTCTTCTACGGGCAGGTGAAGGAATGTATGACGATGATGGTAAATCTTTGCATGAGTATGAACATCCAGATTGATACCTCTAGATCATCTGAAGAAGTAGAAGAAGAAGATGGGACTGCATTAATCGACAAGCGAAGACAGGACCTGGGCAAGACGGAGACTTCTCAATTGCAGATGAAGGAGAAGCCGGAGGAGTTATTTGATAAAAACGATGTAGCAGCAGAAGAGACTGAGGCATAAAAACGAAGTCTGGCCAAGGGTAAGGGCAAAGGCAAGGCAGTGGAAAAGGTTAAGGAGCCACAGCCACAAATAGAGGGATCCATTTCAGAGATTGAACCAAAGAAGTTTATGAACATTGAGCTGAAGTGGGAAACTGATGTTCCATCACTAGAAGTAGGAATAGGACACCCGCGGCCACGAGAGTCTACAGGTATAAGCCTTAGGATACCAGGGACTGGAATTAATATAAATTTAGGCTGCTGTACCTGCAACATCCTTTAGTTCTGTTGCTGCATATAGATTCAGATTTTATGTACTTCTCATTTGGCTTTACGGTATAGGCTCTGGCTTTGAATTTGGTCCAGTACCAAGATTCTTTGGTAGTTTCTTTTGCAGTTAAAACTATAGGTATTATTGGCATTGCTATTGAAATTGACTTTCCATACTTTTCTAATTGATGTTATTTCTTTTTTTGAATATGCAAAGAATATACTACAAAAACCAAGAAAACAAGCACAAGAAGTGCTAATCCAACTAGAAAGTATAGCACATGTTACCACGAAGCTAGCAATGTTGACAGTACTGAAATTCAAGTGTGTTCACACAGTAACTTGTGAAACAAGTTAACTATTTTATGTTATTCTTAGCTGGCTTTGGCAGTTATTTTTCCAGTTAGTTTCATTGTAACTGCATGTTAGTTAGTTTCTATGAGCTTCCTTATGTATATATAGCTTGCTAAGTCACATTGTAACACTTGCGAGTGTGTAATAATATTTTCTGCATTTTGAGCTCAATCTGAGCCTATTCTTCATGTTGAAATGGTGAGGTACATTTGTATAGATCGAAGATTGCACAATTTGCAATTCTCTGCATTCCTTTCTGGGTGTTGAGGAAAAGTGAACATAACATGTTTGTTGTTCTGTTCCCTCACTTCATAGATGAGTCCCACATTGGAAATTTTAGAATATTGAGTGTGGAGCTTGAGATATAAAAGATAAGGTGTATCATGTATGGCTGAATAAAGGAAATAACATGATTTGGGTTTGTTGTGGCCTGCACTTGAAAGGCCTATTATCCAAAATATAGAATGGCATTTTTTTTCTTTCAGTTTTTAAAATTTTTAAAATTTAGAAAAGGGGCATATAAAGGAAATTCGGCCCATTGACAATAATCATCTCAAAGTAGAAGGAAAGTTGAAGAAGCTTTGGAAATTAAAGGTCCCTAACAAAGTTAGGATTTTTCTTTGGAGTGAGAGTCCTTAGAGGTTGTCTTTGGTTCGAGCAAGATTGCTCAACAAAGGTGTGCATTGTGATCCTAAGTGTCCATGTTGTGGTGACTATGAACAGAATGAATGACACTGTTTTGTTGGTTGTATGACAGCACAAGAGGTATGGAAGGAAGCCGATTGTTGGCGAGCCGTGAACAAGTATAGTCCTCATGCTATGAGTTTTGTGTCTATGATTTTTAATATGATAGATGAGCTTGATAATAAGAGCATGTCAACAGTGGCTATGGTCTTGTTGTCCATGTGGTGGCAATGAAATCAGAATGCTGGACACCCGCGGCCACCGGAGTCTACAGGTATAAGCCTTAAGATACCAGGGACTGGAATTAATATAAATTTAGGCTGCTGCACCTGCAACATCCTTTAGTTCTGTTGCTGCATATACTTTTCATTGACTTTGTGGTATAGGCTTTGGGTTTTGAATTTTGTCCAGTACCAAGATGCTTTGGTAGTTTCTTGTGCAGTTAAAACTTTAGGTATTATTGGCATTGCTATTGAAAATGACTTTCTATACGATTCTAATTGATGTTCTAAACTCTTTTTTAGTTGTTATTTCATCGTGTAATAGTTATCTATAAGCTTCACAAACTAAGCTGATTATTACTAATACCAGCCCCTTCATCTTTTTTTTTTTTGTTTATAACCCTCTGGTTCCTAGGGAAAGGGGGCCCTAGTAATCCAGAGTTCGGCCGGGAGGTAAGTAAAGTCTGGCCAAGAAATTGTTCCACCCAGTAATCGAATCTATTGACCCACCACAAAACACCATATAAAATTGTATTTAATTCGCCTAATTAAAAGGAAACAATTCATTTTCAACAAAAAGGGAAACAATGTATATTCAATAATTATATATTTTTCAAACTAGCACAAGAAAACAAAAAAAGGTAACAAAAAAAGAATATACTACATCAACCAAGAAAACAAGCACAAGAAGTGCTAATCCAACTAGAAAGAACAGCACATGTTACCACGAAGCTAGCAATGTTGACAGTAGTGAAATTCAAGTGTTCACACAGTAACTTGTGAAACAAGTTAAATGTTTTCTGTTATGCTTAGCTGGCTTAGATGGTTAGTTTTTTAGTTAGTTTCATTGTAATTGTATATATAGCTTGCTAAGTCACATTCTAACATTGTAACACTTGTGAAACAATCACCATATATATGACAGTGTTCGAAACAGTTCGTAGAACACGTGAGAAATGTATCATATATATGACTACAACTAGCTCTAGCTGCTGCAAAAGCTATCATTCACCACCGTATGCATGGTATGTAGTCAAAACACCCTCCCATATCTACAAACCAACAAAAAATCGAATAACAGAAGAAGCACATCGATAACTTTTAATTAGTAACTGTTTTTGCAAGCTTAACTCGTTTATGAATAGACTGAGATC
Source organism: Trifolium subterraneum (assembly GCA_951799995.1). NCBI lineage: Eukaryota > Viridiplantae > Streptophyta > Magnoliopsida > Fabales > Fabaceae > Trifolium > Trifolium subterraneum. The sequence continues at coordinate 56,221,283 of OX637462.1, forward strand.
TTTGTTCTTGGAGGAATTGGTCCATTATTAAACACAGAGATCGTTTGTCAAAGTAGAGGTTATTGTCAATGAGGCTCTTAGTATGCTGAGACCCTCCTTCAAAGATCGAAGGTAGCACAATTTGCAATTCTCTGCATTCCTTTCTGGGTTTTGAGGAAAAGTGAACATAACATGTTTGTTGCTCTATTCTATGATGGTATACATTGGAATTTAATTTGTTAAATGTAAATAAAACTTCTTAGTTGAAGTCGGCGACATTCTACGAAGCACAAACTTCGACCCTGACACAACACAAACACCGATACTAATAATTTTAAAAATACAGGACACTGACACTACTACATATATTTGTTTATTATAATTAAATGAAAGACACATTTTATTTTAAATTATAGTAATAAACTATAAACATACCCGTGCGATAATGCAGAGATGGATCTAGACATAAAAGTTTGGTGTGGCCAAAATGTCAAATTATTTGTATATCCTAAAATTTCAACTGACATATATAACATGAAAATAAATTAAAAGATTTAAGCAAATATAGCAAAAGTGCAATTTCACCATATTTGTCAAATGTCGGATCCTACCCCACTTTTTCAAAAGTACCCCAACGGCACCAAACATAGTCATCAAACTAGTGAGAGTACTAAAGTGGAAACCCTAACTAGTGACACCCGCTCTAGCTATGAATGATTCTTGATTTAATTCACTGCCAATCTCTATCTCGCACTCTTCAATCAATTTAACAAACTAACTTACATGTTGGTCCAGAAGCAATTCTTATCTCTCGTTAGAAACGCGTATGAAATTAATAAAAATATATATTATATAGAAGAACAAGAAGGAATGACCACTATGAAAACCAAAATATATTATATAATCACTAAATTCCAAATGCAAACACATTTTATATGTCCTTCATTTGTTTTAGATGCCTGATAAGCTAAAACCATTTTTATTAGTTATATTAATCACTTTCAACAACACCAAAACTTAAAAACAAATAACATTAGAAACATAAACACTTTCTTTCTGTTTCCCATTGTAATCTTTTTTTTTTCTTTCATTCTCACATGGCCTTTATGTCTTTTATTATTATCATCATCACAGTGACCATCTAAAGCTCTAAGAACCCCTGCTACACAGCCAAAAACGCAACACAAATCCCTCCCAAAGCTAACCCAAAACATAGAAAATCTACGCACCTAAAAAAGACCAGTCAACACCAAATTAACAACCCTAGCTAACACAATTTTGTCTTCTTCACACAATTTTTTTTAAAGTATATATATTTTTATTATATAAAAAAATCTTAAAAATCCAGTGTGGCCAAGGCCACACCAGGCCTACCCTTGTGCCCGCCCCTGTCGTAACATTACGTTTATATTTTTGGAAGTTACACTTTGTTAATTAAAATTTTAAAAAATTAAATTTACTTAATATATATTATAATTTTTATCAGTTATATTAATCAATAGCATATAATTATATATATATAAAACTAATCTATAGCATATTTTGATCGATATTTGATTTATTTAATATATATGATAGTTATTTTGAAATTTTTTGAGTTATATGAATTAGTAGTATATTTTACCCCATGTACAATTTATTTATATAATAATTATTTGAAATTATAAATTTCATGAATAAATTATAAAGGATAAATTGGATTTTAGTAAAAATGGTATGGGTATAAATGGAAGAAAAAATGATAAGCTATAAGGTCATAAGCTAATTGAAATATCGTTTCAGCTAATTGAAATATCGTTTGAAAAATAAGCTATAAGCTCATGGTAAAATGACAGTTGACAAACAAGTCTTTTTTAGTCATATGAGCTTATAAGCTAATTTTATGCCGTGCCGAACACACCCTTAATTGTCTTTGAATTGTTTCGTGTTAAAACTTAAAACTATTTGGTTTTTATCGGGGCAGTTGGTTTTTATGGGTGCGCGCACACACACATCTGTTTGGTAAAAAAATAGCGGAGAGCTAATAAACTAGCTTATAGCGGATAGTGAATAAGATAGCTGATTGAATTTGTTGTGTTTGATAAAATTAGCGGTTGAACTAGCTTATAAGTGTAAAATGACATAAAAAATATATGTTTAATTAATATTTAATTTTTTCAAGTAAGATGATAAGGGTAAAATTGAAAAAAAAAATGATAAGCTATAAGCTCGTAAACTACTTGAAATAGTATTTGAAAAATAAGCTATAAGCTCTTTTTTAAAAACTGTTACCAGACTAAGCTTTTAACTTAAAAACTATAAGCTATAAGCTAACTTATCATGATTTCCAGTCTAAAACAGTGATCGTAAACTTAATTCAATTGGCAAAATAATCGCATTTTATATTTAAGAGTTGGAGTTCGAATATCAAATATTAATTTTTTTTTACTAAGAAAGGGAATTTATACATTCAAATTAGTAGAATACATCGAACAATACAAATTTAAAACTGCTAAAAACTGAAAAGATTGAATCTGCAAACAATCGACACAATGCCAACTAAAGTGACAAAGTCTACTAATATGACAACATTGAGGTGCTCGGAATAGCCATGTCTCCGAGTTACAACGTTAACGACGCCAAAATCATTTATTGAATATGCACCAAACCGAATATAATATGTGAATCTGAATATCAAATATTAATTTATTTGCCGAAATTTTCCAGTCAAAAAGAAAATGTAAAAACGAAAATAATTCCACAACACCCTACATGATGTTGGCTGTCACGCAGGATCCGCCAATCTATATGAGTCTTTATATTTTCCTTTTAACAAAACCATTCTAGTATATGCCTTTTTTTTTTGTGGACTAATTCCAGAAGTATATGCTCAAAAGCAGGACTTTGTAGGAACAAATGTTAGCTTCTAAACTTGAGTTGATGATAGATAATATATGTTGGAAAAGTTACGACATCTTTACTCAATTTAATTCTTTTATTATTACGATAGAAGATTCCTTGTATTGAAGGATATTGTCATAATCCGGTCCCCACGCCATTGAGTCGTATAACCGTGTGATTTTTAAGTCTAAATTCTATTTACAGCTAATTAATATCTAATCACCTAACCTTGGACAAATTTTCCAAAAAGTAAAATAAACTACTCCCTCCAGTCTTATATATAAGAAGAAGTTTGTTTTTAAGATACATTAGAGGGGGTAATAGAAACTCACCGATGCATAAATATAAAAAAAAAAAAAAATCACTGATACATGCAATTTTTCCAAAGAGTAAAATAAAGGCTTAAATGCAATTTTAATCATCATATTTTATAAAATCCATAATTTTAATCTCCCTATTATTTTCTGCAATTTTGGTCTCACTATTTTAAAAAATTAAGACATTTGATCCTCCTATTTATTTAGACTTTAGATTCACTTCATTTACTACTCCTCAATTTATTCTCCATTTAGGAGAGAGATAAACACAATAGAAGATTTGTGGGACCCACTCATTAGTGGGACTCACTTTTAATGAGTCCTATAAATCTTCTATTGTGTCTATCTCTCTCCTAAATGGAGGAGTAGTAAATTGAGTGAATCAAAATTCCTTTATTTAGTCTTTAATTTTTATGATGTGGCACTACATGTCATTACCATGCAGATGTGATTGTCACATCTTTTTTAAATATATAATATATAAAATATTGAAATTTAAAACATAAAATCAATTCTTAATATTTACAAATTTAGAATCGAAATGGAATCTGCCAACAATAAAAATTAATCAACGACAATGATCACCATCTCCATTAGGAAATCAAGTTCTCAAGATAATATATAAAATCATATTCCTGTACAAAATCGATTAACAACAACAATCATAATCTCCGATAAGTGTCAAAAAGCCGTTAAATTTCACATATTGAATCAAGACAATTATTAATTTAATTTACAAGTAATTCATATCAATTTCCCCATTATGCTGTAAATAGTTGTTTATTAGTTAAAATGATCAAATTTTGTGTATTAGACATAATCCTGACTGTTTATACAGGTTTGTGAACCAAGAGACTAATTTTGAGCAAGAGACATAATCCGGAGCTGCCACCTCACCATCTTCTCCACCCCCCCCCCCCCCCCCCTCTCAAGTGGAGTTTTTGCCTTCCGTGGGAATCGAACCATGTACCCTGGGGTTCAAGTACATGTTCAATCCATTCCCACTACCAATAGCGCAATTGGTAATGGGAATGGATTGAACATGTACTTGAACCCCAGGGTACATGGTTCGATTCCCACGGAAGGCAAAAACTCCACTAGAGAGGGGGGTGGAGAAGATCGTGAGGTGGCAGTGCCAGGACAACCTAAGTTGGTGGGGCCTGGGCTGTTACAAAAAAAGGCGCCTTTTTTTGTAACAGCCTCCGGACCCCATCTTGGCGATCCCGAAACTTTACCTCACGATCTTCTCCAGCCCCCTCTCTAGTGGAGTTTTTGCCTTCCGTGGGAATCGAACCACGTACTCTGGGGTTCAAATACGTGTTCAATCCATTCCCACTACCAATTGTGCTAAGTAGCACAATTGGTAGTGGGAATGGATTGAACACGTATTTGAACCCCAGGGTACGTGGTTCGATTCCCACGGAAGGCAAAAACTCCACTAGAGAGGGGGTGGAGAAGATCGTGAGGTAAAGTTCCAGGATCGCCAAGATGGGGCCGGAGGCTGTTACATGTTGCTGCTGTTGGTTCTGTTGTTGCCGCGTCGCGCAGCCTTGCCTGCGCGGCGCGCGAGAACGCGAATCTATATATATGCTGTGCGTTTTCTGATGTGTTAAGGTATGTTTTAGGGTTTCTAAGGCCAACACAAAGACTAGGGTTAATAGAGAAACATCTTGGGAAGACTCTAGGGTTGGAGAAACATTATATCACCTTGGGAAACACTTATTGATTGAACTTCTTGGTCACGGGAAGAAATTCGGGACTTTGGTAGAATTAGGGAATTTCTAATTCTTGTGGTGAATTTCATTTTAATCAAGTTCTCTATTGATAGTGGAACGGAGAGGGTTTCCCTCCCCCCATAGTAGGTTCATTAACACCGAACTGGGTAAACAATACGCTTGTGTTCTTTACGTTTTCGCGGTTTACTTTTGTTATTATTTTTATTGCCGGTCTTGCTTGTTTTGGTTGCTCAATTGTTTTGCTCCACACACTAAAAGTTATTGATGTGATTTAATCGAATTCACAACAATTGGCGCCCACCATGGGGCAAGGATCAAACAAATTGAGTACCATGGGTTCTAAGTGGGAAATTGAGAAGTTCACCGAGAGTAATGATTTCGGGTTGTGGAAGGTGAAGGTTAGGGCAATTTTAACTCAACAAAAGTGCGATGAGGCGTTGAAAGGAGAGGCGGGTATGCCGGCTAATCTCTCAGCCGCAGAGAAGGCCGAGATGGATGGCAAAGTAATGAGTGTCATTATCTTGTGTCTTGCGGACAAGGTGCTGAGGGAAGTGGCCAAAGAGAAAAGTGCAGCTAGTATGTGGGCCAAACTTGACAAGCTATACATATGACCAAGTCACTGGCACATAAACAGTTGTTGAAGCAACAATTGTACTTCTTTAGTATGGTTGAGAACAAGTCTGTGGTGGAACAACTTACGGAGTTTAACAAGATAATTGATGATATGGCGAACATTGATGTGAAGATAGAAGATGAGGACCAAGCTTTTCATTTGTTGTGTGCTTTACCCAAATCCCTTGAAAACTTTAAGGATGCATTGCTTTATGGCAAAGAAGGCACTATCAATTTGGATGAAGTTCAATCGGCTTTGAGAACTAAGGAGTTAACAAAGTTGAGAGACTTGAGAGTTGATGATGGTGGAGACGGTTTGAGTGTGGCGAGGGGTGGAAGTGAGAACAAAGGTAATTAGAAGGGGAAGAAGAAACGGTCCAAGTCTAGGCCAAATGGTGATAGTGGTGGCAAGTTCAAATGTCACTATTGCCAAGAACCTGGTCACTTCAAGAGGGACTGTCCTCAGAGAGGGGGCGGTGATAATTCGTTGGCTCAGATTTCCGTTAGTGATGAAGCTTATGAGGAAGGCTATGAGAGTGCGGGAGAACTCATAGTCACAAGCTGGGAACCATAGATGATTGTTCAGCCTGGAGAGGCGGTGGTAATAATACTCAACATTAGCCTGGAGAGGAGGTGATAAGAATACTCAAGATCGGCCTGAAGAGACGGTGGAATAATACTCAGGTTACTACTGAAAATTAGTGGACCGGTTTTGTGTTACAAGGTGAGAGTCATAGTGGAAATACCGGTTTGAATCTTTGGTGGAGAAATCTCGGTTTGAGGTGGAGTTTGTTACTAGTGGGACTAGAGGAAGACAAACAATCAACAATAGCTCTTGGCTATCTAGGAGATAGGGAGGAGAGTGATATTGTTGGACCAAAGAAGTGTATAGCTGTGGAGACCTTGTGGGTGGCTTGTGGAACTTACCTCAAATTCCAAGGTTAAGTTGAGAGGCAAGCAATTCTTCAGGAGTATGGATATGAACAATCCAGGGGCTGAAGAGTGTATGGTGGAGCTTGTAGGGCTATCTCAAAATCCGAGGATAGTTGGAAGCAAGCGTATCTTCAAGAGGACGAATTTGATCACTTCGGGGGTTGAAGATGGTACGATGTATCTTGTGGGTTGTCCTAAAATTACAAGGACAATTGCAGGCAAGCATTTTTTCGAGAGTACGGAGCGGTTCACTCCTGGGTTCGAAGAGGGTGTGGTGTTAAACAAGTGGAGCGGCACAACTGTTGGTGGGAAGTTGGCACTATGATCAATTAAAAGGCAAGGTGGAGATTGTTGGAGAATTACTTTAGAATTGATGGAGAAATTGTTGCTTCTGGTGGTGGCGTGTCGTACCATTGATCCTGCGCGTCGCGCAGTGTGCTGCTGCTGTTGGCGCGACGCGCATCCTTGCCTGCGTGGAATATATCGTTGAAAAATATATTCCAACCACCTGCCTCGCGGTTGGAGATGTATCCGTTCATAGATTTTCTAACCATCATTAAACTAAATCTTTCAATTAAATTTAGAAGAAAAGAAATATATTATACATAGATTTTCCAACTTAATAATAACGCAAAGAAATATATTAAGGCAAAATAGGGATTAATGGGAGGGGGGACCACTGCGATGGCTCTATATATAACATTTTTAATGATAAAGGGACTCCATATTCTATCGTAGTTTCAATATCATATTCATGGCTAGTGTTGTAAGACCAAGATCCACTTTTAATCAATGTCATGAAGTGACCATAAATGTTGTGAGTGTTGTTAATGTTAATTATAACATCATGGGAGGAGTAGAAACCAATCCTCGTCATGTCCTTTTGACCTTCATTTATTTTGTACTCATTGGTTTCCTCCAAATTTGTTATCCAAACAATCCTACTGCATTTCAAGTCCATCCAAAGGCAATGTTTGTCTCTGTTGCTAGCTTTCTACTATATTGTTTGGTCTTTTGGATTAAGCTTAAGTTTGCCACAAAGCTTGATACCCTCATGGAAATGTTTGGTTCACTTTCAATAATTTCTTTGGTGTTGATGTTCTTTCCACAAAATTGGGAACTATTTGGTTACATTGTTGCATACACATTATGGTTCATTTGTTATGTCTTTGTCATGATTAGACTTTGTTTCATTGGGCTACGTCCACAAATGAGAAGGAAGTTGCCACCACTCTTGCCAAATACTTCATAATTGTACCGGTTTCCACTAGTTTGGTTTTTTGCTTGATAATTGTACTAGTACTATAAATAGTATAATTACCTCTAATTTTAGAGACTTTTATACTAGAGACGTATTATCTTTATTCAGTCTTTAATTTTGTGTGTAATTAATTTCTTCTTCCTTTTTTTTTTAATGGAAAAGAAGAAATTATTTATTATTATTATTAGTGACATGCATTAATATCAAATTTACAACTATTCTATATGTGATTTGAATTTGACATTCATTTTTTGAAATTATAATGTCAAACTCTTTATATATATTGAATTGAGGAATCATTCTCTTTCATAATACAATTGTCAATAGAAGATTAAATAACTGCTAATAGTGATTTAAATTGTGTTTTATGTTGTTCTTGTGTGATAGAGGATTCTAATGTAGATGAATCCTCTCATTTCTTTTTCCTTAATTTTCATATATCAACTATCAATCAACTTTCCTCCATTTCTTTTAAATTTAAATATTAATATCCAATGGTCAATTATCCACATTATTTCCAATTTATTTTTCAACTTGAGAGAATACTCTCTCGATTCCAACCATTTTTTTTTCAATTGTTTCCATGTGAACCATCTTTGGAAGAAGATTCATGAGTGGTTAAGCAAGACTTATAACAATTAAAACACAGATTTTCATCACTTTTTGCATTTTGGTAACATGGTGAAATTGAAAAAGGGTATGAAAATTCGTCATTTGATTTGGTTAGCAACAACATGGTGTACTTGGAGAATGAGAAACAACATCATTTTTAGAGGTGAAGTAGCAGATTTTTCAGATTTATTTGAACGCATAAAGTCTATCTCTTGATTCTGGTTCTTAGGTAGAGCAGGTCGGTGTTGTAACTTTGTTTTTTCTGATTGGTGTAACAATCTCTTAATGTGTATTTGTAGCATATAAGGGCGTTCTTTTGTGATTTGTAAGGGTTGTACTCCTTGCGCTCCTTACTGATCCCATATTTTTTAAATCATTGTTTTATTATTTTTTAAATAATTTTTTTTATTTTTTATTTCAATTTTCTGATTTTTTTAAATCATTTTTTTTTTAAAAAACAAATATTTTTTTTACACGTGGCAAATTAAAAATAATAAAAAAGTAAAATAATCTCCACGTGTCATGCCACGTCAAGATTCTATCCATTTCACATGTCTAGTTGTGCATGTAGGGGACATATTGATGAAATCCAAATTTTATAGGGGGTAATCCTAAAAAAAAGTTTTGCAGGGAGATAATCCAAAAGTCGCAAATTTTACAGGGGTAAAACTCTATTAACCTTTTTTTTAGTCTCTTTTCGACTAACTATTATCTTTGTATCTTGTGTACTCTATAGAAAAATACATTTTTCAGTCTACTGATCCTTAACAAGAAATCACATGCACATGCATCTTCATGCTTTGCGCTCATATCCTTCATTTTTCTCTTTTTCATCAGTAATAATGTAATATAATATATATCTTGAGTTTTTAAAAAAAAAAATTCGTGCATGCAATTCAATTACCGATTAATTCGAAGGGATCAATCACACCACCCACTTCTAAGGCCCCATAAAATTGAGAAATTGAGTGCCCGATAATATTACCTTTTTTTTACAAGGATAATCTTATCTTGTTAGCAATATCTATTAATTTACCTATATATATATATTTGTTAGAATATACCCACTAGTATTCCAAAAAACGTGTTAGCAATGTTCACCTTAAGTTGTATTTAACCGCTTTTTAGTTACAACTTGTTAAACCATACTCATCAATATTAGTGAGTGCATTATAAATATTAGTGAGTTTATTATAGTAAATACTTGAAATTAAGAGTTGTTAACTTACACCCATTTATATTTTAGAAGGAGTGTTTTAGCAAACATTCACCATGAGGTGTATTGAACCACTTTATGGCTTTCATTGTTTTGAGAGTCATGGTTGTGATGAAGATAATTTGTGAGACACCTACAATAAACATATATTTGTCGTCTTGATTTTATTTTATTATTTTTTATGAATTTTTATTTAGACCAGTACAATGAAATTTTTTAGTGGCGAGAATTGAACGTTTATAGGGAGGAAAAATATATTAATTAAATGTTGGAAATTTAACAATCAAAATACTTGCCAATCAAAATACTTAAATAATTTAAATAGTAAATGATGGTATTATTATGTCTATTAATACCGTAACTTATAGTTGGTGGTCTAATCTTATGCTTTGTTTGGACCTTGTATGATTTGCTTATTTTACCTTTTGATTTTTTGTAAACCTTTGCAGACTACTTAGATACGACTTGTGCCAAGAAATCTGCTCATATATATATATATATATATATATATATCATTTTTCCTTGTTAAAAAAAAATACTGTGTCCCGTGAGCTTAGCTCAATTGGTAGGACATCACATTTTATATGCAGGGGACCGGGGTTCGAACCCTGGTCATCCCACTTATTCACCTTAAGGGTGGAGTTTCTAGCCACTAGGCTACTTGAAAAAAAAAAAATACTGTAACTAATAGTAATCTATAAGTTTGTCATTCAAGATAGAAAATTAGTACTACTATATAATTTCTATTTGCTTTTACTTTTTGACTTTTGTTCTGTGTTTTGCTTTTATTTTTTTCTAAACGGCCGATTGTGTTGGTATCATTTATCATGTGTATAGTATATGTAATTAAAAAGTATTGTTTGTAATTGTTACTTTTTATCTGAACATAAACCGATAATATTGTACCAAAAAAATAAAAAATAAACCAATAATAGATAAAAGTATAGAGTAAAGAGTACTAAACTAATCTCCATTTTGTAGATAAAGTACAAATGTATGAAAAGAAAAACACAACAACTCCAAATTAAACAAAAGACAAGATGCACCGACTTTGTAAAGTATTGTTACTTTGTTAAGTATTATTACGCTGAGTGATAATTTCTAATTGGTCAACTAGACCTTTGCAAAGTCTTCATCTATTACTACGGTTCGGAAAAAATCGGCATAGAGAAAATAAAAGAACACAATCACAACACAAGAATATAACGTGGAAAACTCCAAATCCGGAGAAAAAACCACGGTCATTGTCAAAACCGACAACCAGAGAATAAACACTATATCATTGAGTTTCTTTACAAGAAATTCCCAAAGAGTTACAAGAATATCAGCCTTCGATCGTAATTCTACCCTTTCCCCGAATCTCTTCTCGTGACCAAGAGACTCAATGATTTAGACTATCCAAGATGTACTACAAAGATAGTTCGCCCACCCCTAGAGTTGTACCAAGAGAAAACTTCTTTTCCTCTCTAAAACCCTAGCTCTTGTCTGGTGGCAAACTCTAATTCTTGCCTCTACATCTTGCCCACTCTCTTATTTTTCTATAAAAAAACATCCATCTATTTATAGAAAAATATATGTCTAAATAACAGAAACAAATATGCTTTAAAAACACAACCAGAATCTTGCCAAAAATATAAACCTTTGTTTTTAAACATATCAAATTTAAAACAAACAAAATCTTCCAGAAACATATTTTAAGGCAATCTTCACAAATCTCATTAATGTGAGATTTTTCAACATGTATATTTTCAACCAACATCAACAATCTCCACCTTGATTGAAAATAATACATAGTTTCATCTTCCGCTTCCATTGTCTATACCGACAATCATAATTCTCATACTCCACCATAAAAGTACACTATACTTGGAACTAAATCATCCCAAGAATTTTCTCCACTTGGAACTAAATCATCCCAAGAATTTCAACATCCAAACCTTGCTGAAAATTTATGGTGCAACTTCCATGTTGGCTTTCCCGGAAGTTCATCAGCCATAGAGATAACTCACCACACACCTTGCATCAATGTCAACCAATGCCCTGTGTTGTTCTGAATCCCTTAACAATAACTTGTCCTTTTGCATGGTATAGCGGAAATACCACAAGAACACATATTGCTCCACCTAGACAAAATCTCTTTATGCCCAGACTGATGCAAGTATTATTGTCACCGCCTCTCCAGGCTAACCTTGTGTCACCCTGATTGCATCAACACATCCTTGACTTGATTTCCCCAAGCCAAAGTTGATTCTTCCATCAATTTTCTCTAGCCAACCTTCACAGCGGAACTCCCTCCCAGAATCAAACCAGATGCTCTGATACCAGCTGTTGGAAAAAAACCGGCATAGAGAAAATAAAAGAACACAATCACAACACAAGAATATAAAGTGGAAAACTCCAAATCCGGAGAAAAAACAAATCTGCTTTAAAAACACAACCAGAATCTTGCCAAAAATATAAACCTTTATTTTTAAACATATCCAATTTAAAACAAACAAAATCTTCCAGAAACATATTTTAAGGCAATCTTCACAAATCTCATTAACGTGAGCTTTTCCAACATGTGTATTTTCAACCAACATCAACAACTACTATATAGCACCGGAAATGAGTTTAGTCAAACCTGTTTGAACTTGATTCGACTCGATAAAGGTTGATTGGACTTAAAACTCACCTCAAAATTGTTTCTACCATTAATTATAGTAGTACTATGATATAAATCAAGTCTCAGGCCCCACTCGATCTATATGATCTATTTCCACTTACTTAGTCCATTATAATTACAATTGTTTATTAGTAACTTTGTTATTATTAGGATAGCTTTCCTTGTATAGAAGGATATTGACCTAACTGGGTCCCCACTCCCATTGAGTCGTATTATCGTTTGATTGTCAAGACAAAATAAATTATTCAATCATAAAATTTTACTGTGTATATATATAAATAAATTTCTGTATAAAGATATGGTTAGTTTACTTAATAAATGTACATCAAAATCAGAAACACTATTGTGGACAAGATTTTCTGCTGTCCAAAAGGTATACAGTCTTTCACAATAATAAATCTTAGCCATTTATTTATGATCAGACAACTTATATTACATTTTTAAAAAATAGTACTAAACATGATCCGACGGCTGAAAATCATTACAGCTACCAATGTGGGTGTGAATGGTATCCCATTACCATGTAAAGCTCGAATCTCAATCGTTGAATTAGAAGACTCTATTTTTTAACCATATCTTAGAAATAAGTATTAGGAAAGAGGTTATCATATTCTAATATTTGCTTAAATTAAAAATAAAGGGTGGGAATAAGTGTGAATGTGTTTAATTTGATGGTGTCACACGACCATGAGAGTGAGACTAAAGATGCAAAGGTAAAAAAATGTTGAAGTGGGGATAGTGTATATAAAATGGGGAAGGGTTAGAAATTTGTGTCTTAAAGTGTCTTTTTTAAACATTACACGTTCAAGCACGTCTAATGCTTGCTTGTTAAGGTTTTGTGGTCCAATGCAATCCCAATTTATACACGTTCAAACACGTCTAATGCTTGTTAAGGTTTTGTGGTCCAATGCAATCCCAATTTATACGCCAAGGTTTTAAGGGGTACCTCATGTTAATATGTGCTTAAGTGCACACGGTAGTTTCGTCTTTCATTGTGAGAGGGGAATCTCACTGAATTAGATCGGTATATTAAGCATTAAATAATTTTATAAGTGACTACAACATTATGAGTCTGTTTGTTTAAGCTTTAAAAAAAATGGATTTTTTCTTTGTATTTTTTAAAATATATTTTGTAAAACCGTTTTTTAAAAAGTGGAACGTCATGTCGCAACTTGAATGCATCCTTATGCAACCATTATTGATGCAGAAGGCATATCAACATGCTGCACTTTTCGGTTGTGCACTAAACTCAAGTAATTTTTTTGGGGAAATCTGATACTTGCAATTCTTTAAAAAATGCCCAATAATCTAACATGAGTGATATGCTCGTAAGTGCACGAGTATATTGTCGTGATAAAAATAGTATCAAATCCACAAGGACTTATGAGATTAGAGATATATAACGTTATTATTATAATTATAAGATCAATGATAAAATGAGATTTGATGTGATAAAGATGGTTTGAATTGGTTTTGTAGAGACAAATTAACTTATCTATTTGATCTAAGCAGCATAGAATTGCAATTTGTCACAATTATCTTGGTTATGTTTTCCCTCCCTTACTCTATTCTGAAGACACCAATTATGTTTAAGAATGGGGTACTGAATTGTAACTACGTACCCACTCGAGTCAATTAATGGAATGCTCCACGTTGTGTATTCATACCTTACTCCAATCCTTTCGGTTAGAGGGATAATGAACCCTACTAAGCACAATTTATATATAATCCTTTCGCCAAAAGCCCCAAAACTACCTAGGCTATTCTCATGCTTTTGGTAATTTTGTCTAATCCTAATTGCCCAACGGTAAGACCTTCACCTTTCGATCCTTTGGTCACTATCTACATACATATGAATATATTTGATCATTATACTCATAATACAATAAAAAATAGAATTAGATTAAGCATACAAGACACTATAGATTAGTGTTATGGATACACCAAAATAGTCCCACATCGCTTGGTACTCGAGGCAAAGGGTAGTTTATATACAACACCCACACCTTTCAAACCACCGAGGCGCCTTTTCTACAAAGGACAAAACCGTGATGGGTTAATCCCAAAGCGGACAATCTCTCGGAGATGTGGACTTGAGGTCAAATCTGAACAGTGGCGCCGTCTGTGGGAAACGACTTGTGGTCGACACCCGTAAGCCCCTTAGCCTCGACTGGGGGGCTTCTGTTCTGGATACACCAAAATAGTCCCACATCGCTTGGTACTCGAGGCAAAGGGTAGTTTATATACAACACCCACACCTTTCAAACCACCGAGGCGCCTTTTCTACAAAGGACAAAACCGTGATGGGTTAATCCCAAAGCGGACAATCTCTCGGAGATGTGGACTTGAGGTCAAATCTGAACAATTAGTAAAAAAAACAAAGACACTATAGATTATACTAAGGAAATATTATTCTTGTTCCTTATTATTTTCTTTCATTCTTTCACCTAAATATCTCAATTTCAACATATATTTTGTAACTCATTTTCCAATGTAAAGCCACAAAATTTACTTGTCTTGTGGTTATTTAAGAGCATACACATCCATTATACCCACTTGAGTTCTTTAAATGGGACCTATTTAATTTTTTATATTATTTTACACTTCTAAATTGTTTAAACAACTCAACTACTTTTTCTAAATATCCATACAACCCATCATAAACTCTAAAATGGGTCCCACATGACCCCACAATATTTTATTTATATATGTGTTGGTCTGTAAGTTAAGGATGATTTGAAAGAAAAAATAAATAATAATAGCATGATAATGATATAATATGTGGCATATGTGGCATATAAGGAGCGTTGTTGTACAGAACCACTTTGCTTGGGTTTATCATCGTTGCTTACTGACAATTTCTGTGTAGGAACGGGACAAAGAACGGGAACACTACAACATTTTCATTCTACGAGAACGCCAAAAAACCATTTTGTAATGTAAAAAACCGTTGTCATAGGCTACGAAAACGGTTTTCAACATGTTCTATACCGAGGGGTTCTCTTAGCCTTTCGCAACGGTTTTTTTTTCAACGGCAACGCCCTGAAAATAACCGTTTTCTTAGATTACCTAACAGAACAGTTCTTAAAGAACCCAACCACAACGGTTTCTCTTTGTTCTCAATTAAAACCGTTGCCATTGATTTAATATAGACAACGATTTACTTTTATCTATCGCAACCGTTTGTAACTGTTTCCAAAAGGAAAACCGTTTTGGTAGACCCTTAACTTTATTAATTATTGAGTAGATACAACAACGGTTTTCTAATACGGCAACACTTAATCGCTGTTGTCATAACTAAAACCGTTCTAATTATTTTGATACTGCAACACTTTTCCACTGTTGTGAAAAATAATTTTAAAAAAAAAAAACATTTTCAATTAAAACATACTTAATGTAAATCGTTATTTTGAGAATAATGTAATGTAAATCATTATTAAACTTAAAGAACAATAATTTTAGTAAAATCTATTTCATATGAAATTGTCATATGATGCTTAATTAAATAATTACATAAAGTCAATCATATATAAAGTACATATCAAAATAGCGCATTGATAAACATAAAGTACCCGGGTCTTTAATATATACCCTAAAACATAATATCAATCATCATTGATCACAATCAAAATAACATCTTCAAACTAGCCAACATCTATTATATAAAACTTAAGCATCAATGTCTATGTTTTCATCTAGTGCATTCTCTTGAAATTGTTCAACGATATCATCTTTAATCAACTACAAAATAAAGGGAATATGATCAATAAGTAATATGTACAAACATTTTGTTGTACAAAACAAAATCCAAACATTTTGTTTTGTGTGTGTGTGTGTGTTAGGGGATAGGAAAGTTGTACAAGTGTGTGTTAGGGGATAGGAAAGTACCATTAGTTTAAGAAGTGTGCTTTGTTAAGGGATGTAACTAGCCACACTGCACAACTGATTCAATACTTTAATTATACCTCAACTGATTCAACTAGCCACACTGCACAATTTTAGTTTCACAAGTTGACTACAAAATAAAACTAGTGTAACTCCTATTACACCACTAATTGTAATTAGTTTGGCCAAACAGAGTTAGGTAACTCTAAAGACAATAGATGATATATATCAAACCATCGAATATATAAATTTTTCTAGAGTAACCAACCAAATCAAAATGCAGCAACATGGGAAGCATAACAACTACTACTCAACATTAGTCGTGAGCCATATATACATTAATTATTTAATTATTATCAATTTGCAGTAAGCAACACTATATACTAGACTAGTGTATAATATACTTAAGCCAATGATGCTAATAGCAAACACTACTGTACTTTCATATTCTCGACACCTTCCTGATCATGATCAGTATGAAATGCATACAAAAAAATAATTATAACTACAACTACCATCCAACAAGATAGAAATGAATTCAAATCCAATGAAAAAGCTCAGTAAATGATAAATCTCAAATAAATTCAGTAAGTGAGAAAACCTTTAAAAGTGCACAATAATAAGGGTCTGTTTGGTTCGGGGGTTTTGGAGGGGAGGGGAGGGGAGGGGGAGGTGAGGTGATATTTTAAAATTTTATGTTTGGTTCAATTTTTTATGAGAGGGAGGGGAGGGAATATTGAGCAATTTTTGCTTCCCCCCAAATTGGGGGGATTTGGAGGGGAGGGGAGGGAAACCAATATATAAATTATTATATTGACATGATTACCCTTAATTATTTTGTTAAAATCCTAAATTATCCTTGTTATAAAGTTTAGATTTTATTTTCATTGCCCTTACAACTTGTTGAACGTTGGTATGTGTTCTCTATTTTTCTACTACTGCTTGTCTATTTTCCGATATGTATATGTCTTATAAGAACATCACGTTTTCAATTTTGCTTACCTCTGGAACACCATGTTTTCAATTTTTTTATTCTTGGTGGAAGATCACGATTATATATATTCATATGCTTATGCATAAAAAAAAAGAAGCTTTGTCTGTAACATCACGTTTTCAATCTTCATGTGTGTTGTTTGTATATTAATCTTATTATATTGATATTTCCATTTTTATTACCAAAATATTATTAAGCTTGTATTTATATATTTATTTGTTTTATAAGTTGTTGCATATATAATATAGAACTCGATTTATAAATATTTTATAGGATTAGATAGATTAACAAGATCGGGAAATTTCTCTTGTGTTGTAGCTGATATTTGTTTTTAAGATGTGTGTTATAAAATTTTAAGGGTAAAAAGATACATTAGTTTCAAATTACCTCATCTACCCTTGTGAACCAAACATATATTTAATTAAAATACCTCCCCTCCCCTCATTTGAACCACAAACACGTATTTAATAAAATTACCTCTCCTCCTCTCCCCTCCCTTCCCCTCCCCTTCATTAGAATCCCTCTCCTTCCCTCCCCTCAGTTGAACCAAACAGACCCTAAAGGTACCCAACTCTCAATTTTAGTGAGCTAAGATTAGGATAGGATGCATTTTAAAATTGGTTGGTTACTTGGTCAAGAACCAGATCTTATGTAAGAACGGTTCTTATCATCCACATCAAAAAATCTAGTTAAGAATTACTAATGAAGATAGCCTAATAAACGAAAGAAAGATGTACCAGTTCTGATATGTTCTAATCAATCCGCGTTCATAAACGACACCAAGTGTGTTAATCTCAGCCTAAATCGGAACAACATTCATGACCCAAGCAGGATATCAAACATTGCAGCTGCAAAACCTCCCAAGTAAGCATTCCTATCAAGCAAATTACGGAATCTCTCGGGCTCTGCTAGCTGATAATTGTAACATCCCAGATTTTCGAGACATTAATTACACACATTTTAA
Organism: Trifolium subterraneum; assembly: GCA_951799995.1. Lineage (NCBI taxonomy): Eukaryota > Viridiplantae > Streptophyta > Magnoliopsida > Fabales > Fabaceae > Trifolium > Trifolium subterraneum. Next base: position 56,239,337 of record OX637462.1, read on the forward strand.
GTGAAAAGACTATTTTTTTTTCCTTATTAAAGAATCAAATAAACTAATAATATTGGATATTAATTATTGTGATAATAGATCTCTCATAAATAATAGTTTAGAGTAATAGTAATTACAAAATGTCACACTTATCATTAACTCAATAAATTTCTAAACCAAGACTCTTGGCCTTTTTCTACCAAATCACTCAATCTATAGCTGGTCATAACTTTGGACGCTTGTGAGAATCTTTCTCTACAAGACAAACACCAATATCTATAATCTCGATGCCTCAACTACCGCCGCGCAACTCTGATCTACTGGATTATTAACCTGGCCAAATTTATTCATGAGGGTCGCTCCAAAACATAGGAAAACATCACCAATTAAACATGCATATATACATATTGAAAGCTCATAAATTACCAACCATAAAACAAGTTGATATCACCCACTTACCGCACGACACCATAGTTATACACTCTCCAATGCTTCATCAAATCCTAGTGGTTAGTCTATATGACAATCTAATGCACCCTACATGATCCGGATATCACCGCTCCGCAGAGTAAAATGTCCCACCATTGGACAGTGTCCCACCATTGGACACAAATACCCCACCGTTGGGTATTGAGGTTCGGTACCCCACCGTTGGATATTATTCCGAACCTCACCTACACCGTTAAATGTATGAATGCCCTATCACCACTAAATTATTTACACCAGAAGTTACTCACACCGATAGTAACTCAGTCACCAACCAAAGTACACCAATGATAACCCCAATCACCAAATTCAGACATAATAAATCAACGGTTAATCAATAAGAAAATAAACTCATGTATCAAAAGAATTCTTATATCATTTACGCACGCCATATAAATCAAATATAGGTACGTGTTATAAATAAAATAAACAAACAACGGAGGACCCTCTTACCTTAATAGAGACCTCTCATAATTTACACACAGATCTTTACTTCACTAACCTTCACAAAATAATTAACCACTAATCTTTAGTATAAAGTCAACATCACTATTCCTATTCAACTATTAAGTTACTACCAAAAATTTCCAACACTCAGACCCACTACTAACTCCTATTTAATTAGTGAACTAAAACCTTTGAAATTTAGTAAATAAGCATAGTTACTCAATTAAAAATATAAGTTGTAGACTAATTACAGAAATAAAACTATAATCAATTATCGATGCAATTTATTTATTTGTAGAGTAATATATGAACACAATGATTAAATCAGTATCCTATTAACACTATAAATTTGGTTCAACGTGGTTTAAATTTGTAAACATTGATAATCAAATTATCTATAATAATAAAATAGTATCCTTAAGAATGGTGTCTCAAAATGTAAAATTCTCACAAATTGCATTCATAGCTATCTAAGGATTATTAGAAGAAATCAAGATATTCATTAAAGCTAATCCCAATAACAATGCTCTACAAAAAAAATTCGATTTTATTTGTTTGTGACCACTCTCAGATTTCATAAACTAAATCAATTGCTAACAATAAATTAGTATCGAGAAAAGCTAAATAGTAAAAATAAAAGTATTCTTACTTATTGATGAAGAACTTAATGTTGGCTCTAATCTCCATCGGTTAGTATGGAAATAATATAAATAAGAGAGAACCCATATATATTCCCTAGTATTTAACTTCTTTCCTATCTTAATGGAACTAAAAAATAGAGTGGGACACATGTATATAGAATAAGAGGTTGCTCTAATACATACTTATCCTATATTTATTTTTTTTGTTTTTATAGCTATCTTACTACTTAGTCAAAATATATAAATATAAAACATTTAACGAATCATAAGATCAAATTATTTAATATTTCAACAACAATAAAATATTTTAGTACTTATTTAAAATAAAATATTTACTTAATATAGTAAAATTTTGGGATATTACAATAATTTAAGTGTCTTGTAATATGCAACTCTCTTCTTCCATAATTCAGTATTTTCATTGAACATCTCAGCTGTGATTCCTTTCATACTTCCACTGCTAATCCTTGGTGGAATTGATCTTAGTCTCTCAGGCCAATTAGATAATCTTCCACCACTAATTAGGACAGGATGCACCTTAAACTAAATTGGTTTCATCTATTATGAGTGCTAAAGGAGCCATCTTTATTAGGCCCATCATGGATTCCCATTAGCCATCTCAATTAAAACTGAAACTAGTATAAGCAACCTATGATGTTAATAGCAGCGCTATAGCGGGATAGCGTAGTGGTAAATCCCCTCTCCGCTATGTTATAGGTCCGCTTTCCTCTATTTAGAGAAGCGGAAATAGCGGCCGCTATTTGCATGCGAATAGCATTTTCGTAGCGGATTTGTAGCTCTATCTGACCGCTTTTGTCTTTTGGTGGAAATGTTTTTATGAGAACCCTAATTTTTTTAAATAAATCATAAAGTTAGCGGTATTTTGGTCTTTTCCGCACCCCTTTGGTGCCCTAAGTTCTCATATCACGTAATTACTTTTCTCTTTGCTCCGATTCTTCCAACGTTTCTCAAATACTTCAACGCTCGCTTTGAAAGTATGATTTTACATACATTTAGAACTTGTCATTAATGGCTTGTCATTTTGTGTACTTATAGAACTTGCTTATGCTTTATTTTGATGGAATGTCATTTTGAGTACTTCTAGAACTTGATGAAATGTTATTTAGTCTTTTATTTAGAACCTTTTTTATGGTAAATGATAATATTTAGTATAATTATTAAGTATGAAAGTCCTTTTAATTTTGTATATTTCTCTATTTTTTTAGTATTTATGTATGTTGTTGGAATTTATGTTTATTTGTACATGGATTTTTGGTCTTCACAATAGCGGTCATCCCGCTACCCGCTATACCGCTATAGCATTTTTTTTTTTGGGTCAGCGCTACGCGCCGCTATATGAGATTAACAAGATAGCAAGCAAAAAATAAACACTATATATAACTCTTACACATTTGAACACTACATCATCATATGTTTCAACATTCTATTCTAGTTTTTAACCAAAACCTTGTCATACTCATTTCTAAGGCTTGGTTTGCATACTAGGAAATAATAGAATAAACAAATGCAAGAAAATATGTTCGATTATATGTCAGACCTGTAGACACTGCCCTTTCATCTACTTGTTGTGCATTGGTTGTTGTCTCACTTTCTTTCTATAATAAGTTAAACCAGTTCCTAATTTTAAAAACTATTAGACAAGAGAGTAGTCAATACAATCAGTCCAGTGATCATACAAATTTATCTGCTTAAATGAGAAGAAAAAATACCATATAATCAAATCCTGTAATGGATGGTAAAAGGCAAGTTAAATTGTTACCGTTTTCCTCTAAATGGCTAGAATTTTCTGACCGGCTTTCATTCTTACTGAACAATCATGTTATTATTGATTTTTTAGAGTTTCTTGAAAATTGCAGGGTGAGTATCGAATTGAAGGAAGGAGGAGCTGTGGTGGCGAATTGCATTAGAGTTAGTGAAGATTGGAAGGCTACAGCGTAGTTGAGAAACAATCTTTGAGTTTTCACTTTCATAAAAAAAAAAAACGAAAAGGGAGTTTCTAAAACAAAAAGCATTTTTTTTAATTAAAATAAAGAATAATTTCATATATAATGTTTTTTTGGGATGATAAGATGTGTTTTAACTTGGAAAATTAAAAATATCTTTTTAAAATTTCACAAAATAAAAAACAGTTTAATGCAAATTATTTAAAATATATTTTATTAAAATAATTTAGAATTATATCAGTATGATTTTTAACCGTTGTTATAGATTACAAATAGAAAACCGTTCTTGTTGCAATAGTCTATGAAAACGGTTTTCTGCAAAATCTAAAAAAAAAATGATGAAAAATATATTTTAATAAAATAATTTAAAATTATATGAGTATGGTTCTTAACCGTTGTTGTAGACTATAGATGCAAAAACATTCTGGTAGGTATTTATTAGAACGTTTTTCTACTGTTGCATACAATTGACAAAAATATATATACTATCACAACGGTTTACAAATAGCGTTGTCTTTGATACTCTACGAGAACCCTTTTTTTACATCCCAAAATTTAGGCGTTGCGGTAGATAGGGGTGTGCATAGTAATGAACCGAACCAAACTTGAACCAAATATATGGTTCATGAACCAAACCAAAACCACTTTCATTTAAAACCGGTTTATTTTATAAAACATATCCAATTTAGTTTAAAATTGGTTTAAAACTGGTTTACAATAAAAACCAATTAGTATTTTGAATCAATTTTTTGCTTCTCTATTCTCTATGGCTTTGGTTTACTTCTTTCATACCCAGTTTGCAAAAATGATTTTCTAAAAATCCATTTTTCAATTTTTTTGAGAAAAACATTTTTGATTTTTTTTTGAAAAAAATGTTCCCGAATTTTTCGAGGAAAAAAGTTTCGCTTTCAGATAAAAACAATTGCAAAGTTTTTTCCGGTAAAAAAGATCCTGATTTTTTCGGAAAAATTTTCGATTTTTTTCCAGAAATAAACTTTACGATATTTTTATCTCTTTTTTCAGTAAAAGCTTCCTATCTTTTTTTGGGAAAAAATATAGATCTTTTTTCGGAAAAAAACTTTCTGATATTTATTCGGAAAAAAGTTCCCGATTTTTTTCGGAAAAAGTTTCCGATCTTTTTTCCAGAAAAAAACTTTCCAATTTTTTTTCGGAAAAAAAATTCCCCCATATTTTTGGAAAAAGTTTCCAATCTTGTTTGGGGAAAAATTTCGATATTTTTTCGAAAAAACAGCTTCCGATCTTTTTATGGGAAAAGTTTCGATATTTTTTTCAAAAAAAAATTCCGATTTTTTCCAGAAAAAGTTCCCGAATTTTTCGTGGAAAAAAGTTTTCGATATTTTTTGGGAAAAAAATGCAATATTTTTTTTTAAAAAAGTTTCCGATCTTTTTTCGGTAAAAAAATTTCAAATTATTAATGTTGGTGAAAATTGATTTAGGGAGGTGTGAAAAGTATGGTTAACCATAACTGATCCATATAATTCAATTTGGTTTCCATTTATTTTTTTTGTTACCAATTTGGTTATTGGTTTTTTTTTCATCTTTAAACTGGACTTTTAAAAACCGGTTCTATTTGGATACTAATTTGGTTCATAGGAACCAATTTATTTGCACACCCCTAGCGGTAGACCTAAATGTTGTAGTGTTGCCGGAGAGGGTGGTCGCGGAGTGGAAAAGGGAGACGAGAGATGAGAGATGGGAATTGGAAACCAAAAATAAGATGAAGGGAGTGAGCAGTGAATGATCAAATCTGTGTGCTAGATGCACCAAGTTTAGTTGCTGGCACATAGTGTAAAAAATAAATTTGTGTGCTTGATTCATCAAGTGTCACTTATAATAATTACATCATGATCACTCATGCAATCCATTTGTCAACAAAGGATGTGTGTCTATGTAGATTGAAATACAACACTTGACTACAAACAATTGGCCAAGGTGGAATTAGGGTTAGAGTTAAACCTCAAGGCTCAAAACCTAAGCAGTTTTTAGTATATAGTAAGTAGATATAGTAAAGATTTAATATGGGATTAAATATATCCTACCAGCATAAAGAGAGATAAACTAATAGAAACTAAATTCACATACACAAATACAAACTTTTACTGTTTAAAATTTTACATTTAGAATAAAGGCTAAATTGCACTTTTAGCCCCTATGTTTTAAAAACTTGCAACTTTGGCCCCCTATGTTTCAAAAAATAGAACTTATAACCCCCTAGAAGTTCTTGAACAGTAAAAGTTTGAATAGTAAAGAGGAGACTGAAAACCTCACTAGGAGGAGTCTCCATAACTTTGATATTAAATTAGTCTAGAGGTAAGCTAAAGTTTGCCAATCAATCCGCACTTCTATAGTTCTATTTCCCTTCTGTCAGGTATGATTGAGATCCACCTGCCAATTCAACTTTAGAAGTTCTTGTATACGACACACCAAGGTTGGAGGATTGCCATTGATTCTAATTTTTTTTGTGATCATGTCAATCAGAGCTTTTGAATCACTTTTCACTTGTAGATATGATCATGGAAACCTTGTCTCCAAGCAAGCTTCATTCCCACGTACATTCCCCACATTTCAACGCATAGAGCGTCACAGGTTCCAATTTTTCGGGCATATAATTTAATCCATCTGTCGTCTGAGTTCCGAAAGAGTCCACTGCAACCAGCCAATCCAAAGAATTCTTGAAGGCTCTGTCACAGTTAAGCTTGGCCCACCCCTTTATAGGTCTTTTCCAACCAATGAAAATAGTGTCGAAATGACAAATATTCAGAGGATGTCTGCTGTATTTGTCTATGTCTTTAACCATCTTGAGAATCTTAAAAATTGGGTCAGTCGAACACTAAAAGTCCTCCTCAAAAATAATTTTATTCATCCACATTCATAAGTGCCAACACGCCACCATAATTGTTCTCCACTTCTTGTTATGAATGTCATGTAGTTGATTATTGATATTCTTGAAAATTCAGTCCCTGCAATCAAGAGAAAAAAATTAGCGATGTGATTCGAAGGGACTAACCTTATCCATGTTTGAGTTGCTATGGAGCAATCCCGCAAAACATGAATAGTGGTTTCAACCTCTCTATCACAAGTAGAGCATGTGGGTGAAGCTTCAACTCCCTATTTGCTCTTACGATACTTAGTGAGTATACATTCATGAACCGCCAGCCACATCAAAAAGAGTTTAACTAAAGAGTACATAATTAGTTTTATTAAAAGAATACTGCAAAGCTTGATTATTTTTTCTTCATATAAATAGTGGATAGTCTAACATAGACCCGATCCAAATGTAGACCATACAATTTTTAGTAATTTTAATAAAAATATTATATTTTTTCTCCATTTTTCATTGTTATAAAATTCATATTTTTGCTAAAAATTGTTGGGGTCCACCCTTAAACCATTTTTTAAAGGTCCGCATTAGATTAACCCTATAAATATAGATATATATAAAAGAGTGTTTAAATGAAAAACAAAATTAGAAGGAATAAACTCTAATAAATTTTTTGTGTGCGAATAAAACTACTAGATATTCCATTTAGAGCTTTATGTATAAAGTGTAGAAGTATAGTTAAAGATCTCTCAATTCACTTATTCACCAAAGTAAAATCTCATAAACAACAATGAATTATTTAAGAGTTTTAGATCTCTCAAGCAAATAGTCATAATTTTGATCCTCTGACACTTGTGTGAGATGAAAATTAATATTATTCAATTAATTATTTAATTGTGAGATAAATATTTATCTTATGTATCCTATAATTTTTTTGATAGAGCTCTTAATTCTATTGGTGATGAAAATTTTATACCGAATATATGATAAAAAGAAAATGGAAAAGGTAAAAATGACTTGGATTTTTTTTTTTTGACAAGAAGGTAAAAATGACTTGGATTTATTATCTATAAAAAATAAAATAATAAACTACTTGGATTCCCACGCCAAACCCAACATAGCCTCGATCTGCGCCCGTCTTTGACTCTGTTCCTACACCACACAATTTGCAACAATATTCATTCACCAAGATTTCTCTCTTGTTTAAGCTATCCACGTAGTATGTACCAGAATCACTTACATCAATTAATAAGTTGCACTGTATTTACTCAAAAAAAGTTACACTGTTAAATAATTTTCAAAAAAAAATGGTTATATGACATTTTACTTTATGAAAATTTTAAAATTCAAACTAAATTTTACAATTTAAAATTTTAACACTTGAAATTACATGAAATACTTTAAATATAGTATCGATATTTAAGAATTTTTTTGACAAAATCAATATTTAAGATTTTAAAAAAAAAGTTAAACTATATTATAAAAATAATAAATGTAACAATTTTTTTTTAAAAATTGATTAGATTTGCAGGTTCATGGATATAGAATCATAAATCCGTTACCCGATTGGGCAGTCACGTTGTACGTGCTATATAGAATATTTCCTTGTCATAGCTTAATCAATAGTGTCTTAGCTCACTTTTGGGTTAGGAAGTTTCCTCTACGTGTGAACACTTTTATGGAAACTAGGAATGTACCCGTGCGTACGCACGGGACGCGCCTTCGGCGCGTTGTATTTCGTTGGGGTGTTTGGTCGTCAATCGTGTGATACAGCTTTAGGAAAAAAATGTTTAAAGTGAGGTAAATTGTATATAATCAACTTTATTCTGTTGAATAGGAAAATTGAAAAAAAGTTGTAATAAAATGCAAAAATGAAACGGACACAAATTATAAGGAATAAGATAACAGAGACATTGGGTAAAAAAAAAAAGATAACAGGAACATAACACTATTGATAATTAAACATAGTCATTGTCATTGGTGATAATACATAAAAGGTTTGATAAAGATACAATTCACACATTACATAAGTAGAAATAGACAAAAAAAAAATGATAGAAACATAAAAGATAATTATAGATGATAATTTAATTTACATTAGATTCAATGTTGATTAGCATGAAATCGACACATCAATAAGTATTGTAAAGTTTCATGAATCTCAGACTTTCAAAAGATCAATTTTAGACCTGTGACGATTCAGGTAAGCACGTCAGACTCTCTCGATATACTTCTCATTGGATTCTCTTGGAGAAGAGAGAAGAGAATTTCAGTGATATGAATAATAAATGTCTTTAAGAACCAAAATCAAATCATCTTTGCCTTTTAGAGTTACTGTAGCAAACATATGTGATAAGTGAACCAAAGAAGACCATTAAAAATAACATACTAATGATTTAAAATAATTTACAAAACAAATATTAGACCAATAAATCCAAATAAAGTGGATAATTACCATTATATTTGTTGTCAATGTTCTCAATTGATTCTGTGAACAATAAGTACCAACCATATACTTCCATGTCTTCATCATTGGTATCAGAGTTACCAATGAGTTTGTCGGCGAGATTTTCCTTATTGTTACTCATGTTGGTTTGAATCATAATATTAAAATTTATATTATAAGAATTTAAATTATGAGTTAAATAAGGTTTTAGTCTCTGTAAGTAACTCAACTTTAATTTTTATTCCGAAATAAAAAATCAGCAAGTTTTGTTCTCTAAATATAGTTCAACGGCCAAAAAAATGTCAAAATTTAATATTTTATCCCCTGTGTAATATTAAGTTGAAACAATCTGTAACCCAATTTTTTTTTCAAAACATTGTCAAAAAAATAAAGCCAACAATCCGTATTTGTCTTGTATATAATAGTTATTTTAAAATTCTTATCAACCACAACTTGTCTCGTGTATAATATATATTTTAGATTTTTTTATGAGCAACAACGTATCATGTGTATAGATGTCCCGTATTTTATATATTAGTAGCGAATATTTGTTTTACGTTCTTACTTGAACAAAATGTTATATAGACTCGTACAACTGTGTCCTTGATTTCTAAGATATGATAAAAAAACAATTGGCTGGGGATTTTAATTTAGTGTGTTGCCATTTATTAAATTTTGAAATATTTAAAACTTGCAATGAAGGAGCTAGTTTTATTTTTGGCTTAATTATTTCTTTGGTCTCTTAAAGATATTTTTTATTTCACATTGTTCCCATAAAGAAAAAAAGTTTTGCTTTGTTCCCTTAAAGACATATTTGTTTGTTATTTTGATCCCTTCTGTTAGTTTTTGGCAAAAAAATGTTAAATGATGCATAAGTGGCACTGTTCATATTCTTCATCTATCTTGTCCCCCAAAAATAAAGAAAATTTCATGTCATCTTTATCCCCAACAATGACTTCAAACTCATATTCATCTTCTTCCACAATTTTTCATCATCATCATCTTCGTAAATTCATTATTTAAATCCAAAATTTTAAAACCAATAAAAAACAAAAAAAGAAATCTCAAAATTACAAAAAAATATTAATTTTCATCAAAATCTCTCAAGACTGTTAGAATTTTTATTAGCAACATTTTGTCTTGAGTATAATAGTTACTCAAAAATTTGTTTCAGCGACAACCTAATTGCTTTTAAAATTTTATCGACGACAAACTTATCTCGTGTATAGTAGTGATTTTAATTAGTTTATATGAGTGATATTTTAAACTATATATTAGCTATTTTTTTTAAAAATAGTCTCAATTTATCTTGTACCTATATTCATTCAGCCATTTGTATATTCAGTCATGCTAGACTACGACTGCAGAGTTGGTAATAGTGAAATTTGAGAAGTCATAGTTTCAAGTAAAGGAATTTGCACTTACCAATCCTTAGTTGGTTCAGTGGTGATTGATGCTGAACTTGGTAGGAAGGACCACGGCTCGATTTCCACAACTGCGATCGGGAGGAGGCTAGAACCACTTGATGTCATAACTGACCCCCAAACCAGATTAAACTGGTGGTGAAAAAAAAAAAAAAACTTGCGGCACTTATGGTGTACAAAACTTTGTATTTAACACTATATGACAAACAACCAATTAACTATGGAGTTTGGAGTTTAAACTCAAATTTGCCTTTATGAGCACATAGAACCCAAATTGTATATTGAAAAAAAAAAGGGTTAAAGTTCATGCATATTGGCGTGACATATATATATAATGAAAGTTACTTTTCGGGCTTCCTATCGAAAAATTTAATTTTGCTCTTGAAAATAAATTCCGAATGCAAAAATCGAAGTTTTTCTAGTTAAAATTCAGGAAAAATTCGGTAAACAGAAATCGAAGTTTTTATTGAAGGGCAAAAACGAAAATCCAGAGAAAAGAAATACGGAGGGCCCAAAGAGTAGCTTTCATATATAATAAGAGGCTCATTTCATAATAGTACCTCCAAATAAAAACTAATATTAATTAATAAATATAACATATAGAAAACTTAAATTAAAACACTCATAAAATCTTAGATTAACATAATAGTCTACTGTCCTGGATTCCAAATTATGATTACATATGAAATCGAATAAAAGTAGAGAACGAACACCCTACAAATTTTCTTACTCATATCCGCTATTTTGGTAGCATATACACCCTAAAAATACCCTACCAAATTTCTTTTTTATAATGTCCGTTATTTAAATAGGGCGCACGAGAAATCGATAGGACGGCAAAAAATATCTCATGAACATAAACCGTTTATTCAAATGCAATTATGCGAAAATGAATCAAGTTGGCTGAAAGCCTGCCGGGAAATTTGAACCTAAGTGTATCACCATGTTGATGTTTTTCAAGTTGGCAGTACTCTTTCCATCAACTTCCAAGTTTTTTGAAAATTTTAGTACGATATTCATGCTTATGCAGCTTGGACAACATCAACATGTTCATTAAATAGTCTGAGTAGTACATTTAATTTAAATATAAAAATGCATACATATTTGAGGAGTTACATGACACACAGTTGCAAAGTTTTTGACTTATATCATACTTTGCTCCAAGAGCATTATGTTGAAACACAAAAAATGTAGGCTATTGTATATCTTTTTCAATATATGAAGCCTTTGTAACATATTAAATGAGCAATAATCATCGATCCAGGAATTTAATAAAGTTGTTAATTCATCTATCTATCTATACTATATACAATTGAGAATAAAATTACATTAAATGTGTTACATGATCTTGCAATTCTAGACTATTTACATGTTAATTTTGCCACATGGCAATGTTTAATTTACACACACATATTTAAACTATTTTATGTACAATAAATTGTCATGTTCAAAAAAAACAATAAATTGTCATGTTCAAAAAAAACTTATCATTCAAAAGGGCTATAGTATTGGGAAGCCTACATTAAAAGTACAAAAAAAAAATTATTACATCACATAAATTATAAATAGATAACACATGAGACAACTGCGAAAAGCACACAATTTCTTAGGAAATTACTACATTTGAAGCAAGTTGTAATTGAAATTGAGGTTTTTTTTCTTTTCAATTCTATATTCATCCTTTTTGGCACTTTATTTTAGCTTTCAATTTTTTTTATATTCTACCAAAATTAATAATAATTTTGTGTATTATCTACTTTTTTTTATTTTGACAGATTGTGTATTATCTACAATTTCACATTATATAATTCTCAATAGTTAACTTACGGCTATATACCAAAAAAAAATAATTATGGCAATGACAATTCAAAATTGGTGATAATTAGCTTTGATTGGTAACGTTCAAAACATATGCATTAATATGGCCATTTTGCAACCATAGCAGCGCCATAATTTTACAACCATAATTTGATGAAATTTTCATAAAGTGAACTCTAAACCTTTGTATATGTGCTTATAAATAGGTTTTACACAAACATCTATTTTACTATTTTTTTTTTACATAAGCAAAATATGGGATTAGTAAGAAGTACGGGGTACTCAAACCCTTACAAATCACATGAGGGCGCCCTCAAATGCTACAATACAAAGACACATTAAGGGATTGTTACACCAATCAGAAAATTGAAAATTACAATAACGACCTGCTCTACCTAAAAACCAAAATCAGACCCAGGAAATAGAT